>OY757242.1:6250681-6930517 GCA_963583935.1 Diaperis boleti
GATAACTATGCATTTAACAAAATGGCGAATTTCGTGAACAAAAATAACGTGGTGTAACTTCAACGAAAGCAGAACACACACTGCCCTTTCAAGCGTGGTTCCTCGTTCGCACACCGAAACTTCCGACAGCTCCCTCTAGCGTATCCATCCCGGGCGGTACCGGTCGCTAAAGGCTAGGCTTCCAGGGCATTTGTCATACTTTGGCGGTGAACGGGTTGCAGCTCTCTTGGATGGTATTAATTTTGAATCGGGATATCTCAATATCCTGATGCTCTTGCAGCAGCTCAGTCAACTGCTGTTTCTGCGTCGTCGTTAAGTTGGTGCCTTCATCGCTTCTTAACTTCAGGTCCGTTAGACCAACGGGGTTACTAACGTTGGATCCCTTATCTTCCACTTGAACATGCCTCTTGCTGGGTTCTGTCCCAAAATACCACGACATCCGCCGGGTATCCAGAACGATGTCAGCCTCTCTCAAGAAATCCATCCCAAGCAGAGTTTTGCTGTCCGCGTGCTCCGGGATGGCTACGAACTCGGCTTTGATAGTGCGCCCTTTCAGGTTCATTGCCACGTTTTACACTCGCGCGGTACTCCGTCCGCCATGGTCATTTCCTGCACCCTTTTGAGTGGCTTGAAACCATAGCTCAGGAGGTGTTGTCGAAGCTTGCGGCCTGCAATGCTCCTTGCTGCGCCGGTATCTGCGTAAGCAGGGCCAATCAACCCATACACTTCCACCTCTATCAGTGGCCTTACAAACTCTTCCAGCCCCGCTGCCAAAACGCCTAAATCCCTTGGACTTTGGTCTTGAGCTTTCTGCTGCTTCGGGCACTGCGATCGTATGTGGCCTACATCACGACAACCATAGCATACGAGGTGGGTCTTCTGCGGCAAGGGCGTCGCCGAAGCGCTTGCACTGCTCCTGTCGACCTTATCTTTTTCGCTGGTTACATTCCGTTGTGACAACTTGCGACATTCCTGTTGAATGTGTCCATAATTTTTGCAGAAGTGACACTTTACTCTTCCTTCCTCGTCGAAGCTTGTGATCTGATCCCTCGGAATCACTCTTCGTAACTTGGGCAACAGCAGACCATAAATCATATCAATTTTGTGCTCTTCACCGAGTACAGGTGTGCTGCTCAGTTTGACCAACAAAGCCCTTCCATTGCTGATAAATAAGTCCGTCGCCTCCCTTGGCCCTTGTTCCCTAGAAAAGAGTTCCTTGAAAATTTTGTGGTTCGGTTTTTGCTCACCGAAGCTGCGTCTCATAGCTTCCAGTGCATCATTCCAAGACGACACAGAAGATTTTGCGCCTTGCCACCACGTAGCGGCAGTACCATCTAACAACATTGGCAGTCCCTTGAGAGCGTTTTCATCACTGATTTTTACGCAATCCTTGTACACGCTGACTGCGTCAATAAAGACTTCCACGTTCGAGAAACGCGACTTACATCCTGCGAAATTCCCCGTAGTACCTGCCGAGGGTTGTGGATCGTTAGGTTGAGCTGGGGTCAACATTGTTCTCATGTCTAGAAGCAGTCTCTTGAACTGTTCGTCCGTCATAACGAGATTTTCCGTCATTTTGGGTGGTTGCGTATCACGCGATCTTAAGTCGTACGAACGTGGAACTCCGCTTGTCATTCACGGTCACTCACGCAAAATTCCGGCTTGGTCAAATCGTCCTGAATTCGAAACTTCTGGCTGAATTCGATGTAAACCAAACGATTTGTTTACAATGCGAAGATGCGAGATCGGAAGTGACAGGTGTCGTATGACGTATGACAGCCAATGTCCCTACCTAGTTCCTATCCCAAGTCACTAGGATTTCGGCGGCAATTTTGAATTAGCCCGTTCTCATCTGCCGTTACGATTCGACCACTGTATCACCCGCGGCACTCCTCGTCGCGCGCACAGTTGAGTTGACAGTCCGAAGTTTGGCGATTGTTACCGAACGCGTACGGCGTTTAAGTCCACCAGTTTGAACTTTTCCGTTACACAAAGTCAACGGTTTCGCTTGCGAATTCTATGAGTTCCCTCTGGATCGATTAATCGCTTACCGAAAACCACTTATAGGAGATGTTTGCTGCAGTGCACTTCTGATCACAAATTCCGCAGAACATATTCGAGTCGGTCACTTTCCAGTTTCTAATCGGTTCGGCCCAAAGTTGGAGCGCCACTTGTTGTACATAGACTTTATTAACGTTATTACATTACTGTATAGATATATAATAATAATTTGTCGAACATAGAACACCGCAGAACCGACATTAGCAACCGACTGTTCTACTCTGATCTCCTGCGCCACCTCTTGTCCGTCCGTTACAAATTCTTTCACTTCTTCAATTTTCTCTTTCTCCCATTTCCACTCATTTACTTTTCTCTTACTACCCCCTTTTCTGAACACCATCATCTTGGACTTCTCTACATGCACCGTCAACTTTTTTCTCCTCATATATTTCTCCATGTTCCCTATCATTTCTTTCATACCTTTCTCCTCTCTCGCTATCACCACCAAATCATCCGCATATGCTAAAGACCACACTTTTTCTTTCCTGAACATCTCCTCTATATCTCCAATAAAAGCTGCAAACAGGCTGGGGCTTAGTGGGCAACCTTGTCTTACTCCCTTATAAGTTTTGAAACATACACTCTCACTCTACTTATCGTCTCTTCATATATCTCCTCTATTTTTGTTACCAGATGCTCATTTATCCCTCTCTTTCTCAAGCATTCCCACAGTAAATCTCTTTCCACATTATCAAAAGCCGCCGTCAGGTCCACAAAGAATGCATATATCTTGCCACCCCTCTTTATATCTCATTTCCCGCTATGTGATTCTAGATATATACATTATCCATGGTCCCTCTACCTTTCCTAAATCCCGCCTGTCCGTCTGGTAACACAACCCTCTCATTCATTTCCTTCATCAGCCTCTCTTCTACAATTATCGCGTATACCTTATATCCTGTATTTAGGAGAGCGATCCCCCTATAATTACTGACTGTATCCTTTTCTCATTTCTTATATATGGGGCATATTATCCCCTTTTTCCACTCTTGGGGGAATCCCTCTCCCTTCCACACTCCATTCATTATCTCTAACAACCTGTCAACTTCCTTTTCCGTTCCATATATCCACGCTTCATTCTGTATAGCATCTCTCCCCGGTGTCTTTTTTCTTTTCAGTTTTCTTAGTTGTTGCTCTAGTTCTTGACTTGTTATCTCTTCTATTTCTTCCACTTTTTGTTGTCTCTTCTCCTTTTCTTGTCTGTTTTCATCACCCCCCAGCAGCTCACTGAAGTATTCTCTCCATTCCTCCGTAGTAATTCCATCACTCTCTTTTTCTTTTTTTCCTTATTTATGTATCTCGATACCTCTTCCTCCGTCTTTATACTCTTCTTCCATCCGTTTCTTTTGCTTCTTCTCTTTGCATACTAAATTGTGCCTCTTACGTGCTCTCTTGTACTCTTCCTTGGTTGCTTTTTTTCTAATTTCTTTGTTTCCTTCTTGCTTCCTGCTTCCTTTCCCTGCATTCCTTATCCCACCACTGGTTCTTCCACAGCCCCATCTTCCCTCTGATCTCTATCTCTTTTTTTTCTGTTGCGTTTCTTATGTTTTCGCTCAGTTTTCTCACCTTTTCGTTTATTTCTGTTTTTTCGTATCTTGTGTCCCTAAGTCTTGCTCTATAATTTTCTTTTCCTTCTTCCGTCCAAATATTCTTCACAATTTTTCTTCTAAACTCATTCACACTTCCTCTATCTTTCTCTCCTCCTTTTGTCTTCACTTCTAAAGGCATATAGTCCGACTCCATTCTTTCTCCCACCTTGAATTTCTCTATTTCATCCCATGCTTCTTCATTTACCATAACATAATCAATAACTGTCTCCCCTTTTGATCCAATATACGTGTACTCCCCTTTCTCATCTCCTGTGCCGTTCCCATTAAGTATGTCCCACCCTCTTTCTTCTACTAAGCTAATCAGTACTCTCCCTTCTGCACTTTCTGTTCCATCTTTTGTTGATCTTCCTTCTATTGTTTCTTGTTCCTCTTCTATCCGTCTTCCTTTTCCCCCAATTCTTGCATTAAAATCCCCCCCCCCCAATCACCAAAGTTCCTTCTTCTTGCTGTTTTACTTGCTCTTCTATTATTCTCTTCGTTTCCTTCATACTTCTGTTTACTTTTTACCGTTTTTTCCATAATCCCTCTTTCTTATTTTGCTTCAGTTCCATTTTCTCCTTCCAGTCCCTCTTTCACCCCCATTATTATCCCACCTTTAGCTCTCCCTTTCTTGCTTTCCCTCTCTGCATATTGATATTTCGACTTAAACTCTTTCGGCATTCGCTTTTCCAATTTTTTCCACCCACGTTTCTACCATTCCCACTACGTCAAATTCTCTCAAATACTCCCAAAATTCATTCTCTTTGTTTTTATTCCCGCTACGTTCCAGAATACTATTCTTATTTGCTCCTTTTCTCCTTTATTCCTCTCCGTATTCGTTCTCCCTTTTCTGCCCTGTCGTCTTTTTCTTGTGCTCTTATTCAAAATTTTTCTGTATCTAACTCCCCCTCTTCTTCGTCCCACCTAAGCCCTTTTCCCTCTATCCATATCTTTTTATAACTCACTTTCACCCGCTGTCCTTTTTGTCGCTCTTCTTTGGCTATCGCTCTTAATTCCTTTTGTATATCTCTTTCCTTCTTTGTCAGATCATCTTCTATGTATACTCTCTTTCCTTTTTTTTATCTTAGTTTTCTTTTATTTTCCATAATTTTCCTCTTTTCCCCCCAGCTCAAGTTCCGCCACAATCATTTTTGCTCCATTTATTTTATACATCTCTATCACAGTCACTTCTACCTCTAATTCAACCTTCCATCCATTTTTCCAGTTTCTTCTCCTCTCGCATTCCTCTTCGTCCAATCTCGTTACTACAATATTCTGTTTTCTCACTTTTTTTCCCTGCTGTTCCATTTTCTCCTCCAATTTTTTCATTTTTTCTTTTAGTTCTATCTTTTATCTTTCCCATTTTTCTTCCTTTTCACGCATCATAATTTTCAACTGTTCCAGTTTCTGGCTCATCTTCCGATTCTCTTGCTTTATCTCCCTACATCCCAGAATCTCTTTCATTTCCTCATCCATTGCCTTTTTAACCGGTGATCTTTCTAACTTCTTACTTTTCCTAAAGGGGTTAATCCTCTCTTCTGATTCTCGTCCTTCTTCTCTTTTTCTTTTGTAATCTTCTTCTCTCTCGCTCTCACTACCAGTTTTTTTCATTCTATTTCTTTTTCTCTTTTCACGCTTTTTTATTCGCTTATCTTATCGAGCGCCGCAAAACACGTCCGCTCAGCTCAAGTGCTGGAATCGGAATCATTTAATTTCGTACTATTTCATTTGGCAGGGAACTTAAATAAAATAGTGAATAAATTGTGAAATTTATAATTTATTGATTATTATTCGTGTATTAACAATAAGCCCAAGTAATTTTTGTCAAATAAATAAACCTTTAAAATTTAAATATATCTAAGTCGAACTCCACAAACTTTGCCATCATCAGTCCCAATTTGACAAGAGATTAATGATACAATTGATGAATTACAAGAGGGGTTCTTAACCTTAAAGAATTTTAAAAATTATGATGTTGACATTATTTTGAATTAAATTTGACGTTTTGAAAAGGTTACATGATTTTTAAAACATTTCGTAAAAACTAAATTTTATAAAATGTAAAAATTAAAATGGATCAAAGAGAATCTGGTAAGTACGGAAGCGCTGAAGTATCAACCCACATATGTTTCCATCTCGACCGGTTGACTTAATATCTCGACCATTCGACTTAATATCTCGACCGGTCGACTTAATAACTCGGCCGTTTGACTTAATATCTCGACCGGTCGACTTAATATCTCGACCAGTCGACTTAATATCTCAACCGTTCGACTTAATATCTCGACCAGTCGACTTAATATCTCGACCGGTCGACTTAACGTCTCGATCTCCCCACCATACTACTTGACTGTCAGTTAATTTAAGGTGATAGTGTAGGGCAGATAGCGGTAGTAGTAGTAGTATACGTACTTCACCGTGTATTGTGACATTTTGTGATTTACTCAGCAGCTAATATGGAAGAACCAATCCTTGATACTGCAATTAAGTACTATTTTCATATGGGTTTGAGGCAATACAAAACTCTTTTGTTTCTCTTGCAACATGGCATTAATCTAAGCAGTGCAACTTTAAAAAGGCATCTCAGGCGTCTCAATTTATATCGCAGAAAGAACTATTCCCCTTTTGAAAATGTCATTGACTTTCTGGATATGCACATTGTAACCTCAGCAAGTCTACATGGCTATAGGTGGAACCACCGCAAATGTTTACTCGCAGGACTAAATGTGAAACAAGAAACCGTACGACATTATTTAAACATTGTTGATCCTGCAGAAGTATCGTTAAGAAAAAGAAGAAAACTACGGAGAAGACAATATTCTAACAACGGGCCAAACTATTTGTGGCATATCGATGGATACGATAAGTTGAAACCTTATGGATTTGCAATCAGTAGTTGTATCGACAGATTTTCGAGGAAGATTTTGTGGCTGAAAACTTCGTACACTAATAATGATCCCAAGGTAGTTGCAGGATATTTCGTTGAAACCGTGAGAAATTTGAATGGTCATCCCCGAACTGTAAGAACTGATATGGTCACTGAAAACGTTCATATCAAGAACATGCAGATTTATTTTCACGAAATGTCAGAGAATAATTACCATGATGAACAATTGCCTCCCTTTCTCTGTGGAAGTAGCCACACTAACCAAAGGATTGAAGCATGGTGGTCAATGCTCAGGAAACACCATAGCCAATTCTGGATGAATCTATTTTCGCAACTAAAGTATGACGGATGCTTTACTGGATCAACTCTAGATAAATCTATATTGCAGTACTGTTTTATGGATGTAATTCAGGTTAGTGAGTAACCGTACTTTATTCACCTATCTTTAAGTAATTTAATATTTAAATAGGAAGAACTAAATACCGTGATGCTGGAATGGAACACGCATGTTGTACGAACGAGTTGTCATAGCATCTGTCCCGCAGGACGTCCGGAGACGTTGTTCAAATTTCCAGAAATTTATGGCTGTATAAAATATCTAACGGCGGTTGAAGCCAGGTATTTTGAAAACTGCGAAGAAGAATGTTTGTTTTTGGATTGCCCTTGTACTGATAAAGATGTATTTGATTTGTGCGAAATTCTTTTGGTAGAGATGGATTTGTCTAAACCTACAGATGTAAGCCGTTAATTTGTACATTACTTTAAGGATGGGATCCTCGTTGAATAAACCTAACAGGCGCCTGTAGATGGCGCTTAAATCGGACTTTTAGTCTCTTTAAATTTGTCTTCTCCCCCGGGTACCTGCTAACTTACTACCAAAATTGTAGAAGCCATAAAACCCTCGAACCGTGTTAAAAATTGAAGGGTCTGTCCTCGACAAGACCTGACGGTCGCTCATGAGCAATTTCTAATTCGATGTCGGAACTGGTACCTGGCAGGGCAGGGTGTTGTACTCGGTAGCGTACAATTGTTCCACGCTGCAATCTGTTGAGACTCAGCTTGGGAATTGGTCTTGTCGAATAGACGACACCCCGCACAAATCACAAGGATGCACCCCGCACCGACAAGACTATGGATATGTGAAGTCTCTTGACACATTATTGCAAATTAATGTATGAATCTTTATATGTATAAAATGATTTTAGGTTTATGATTTAAAAATAAAAACAGGATTATTATAAACGTTTTTCTTATTAGATAATAAATTTCTTAGTAATGACATGGAAACTTTTTATCAAAATTTTTGTCAACAATTTTAAGTAATATTAATATTTATGCATTGGTTTTTTCTCCAAAATGATTCTCAATCTCATTGTCATGAATGATGTCAAAGTCTAATGTATTTTCTAGTCCCTCAAAATCATCATGCAGATTGAACATTTTGAAATTATAAAATATAGATGTTACGGACAAAACACGAAATGTAGACAATTTGCGTTTTGTCTAGACAAATCGCCAATTGACCAAGCTTAGTAGACAAAGCCCAAAGTGGAATACAAATTTCATTCCTTTTGTCCAGACAAAACGCGTTCGGTCTAACAATAAGTAGAATTAGACATACAAATTTAATAAATAAAGGATTTTAAATTAAAATAATTCTACAACAGGTAGATTTTCAGACAACTGTCACTTAGCATTTCAGAGTAAATTGTAGGCCTTGAAAAATTTTATAGGAATGCCAAGAGTACTGGAGTTAAAAAAATGTTCAAGCCGCTAAAGAATCCTGAATAGTGAATCCCTGAGTCAAAAACCTGAAAATTCGAAGAGCGCTGAAAAGAAATTCAAGTCCTTAAAAATTTAGGAATAGTGAAAAGTCCTGTAGTGACCTGAAGAGTAGTAAGGTATCTTGGAGTTCAAGTTTTCAATACTTTTGAGGAAACTCAAAAAATTCTAAAAATTAAGAAGGTTTCAAAAATTGTTTGAAATCCTGAGGAGTAATTTTCAGATATTCTTATTTTCACAGTTTCTAAGTTTTATTTTCTTTGGTTTATACTTTTTATTTTTTTTTAATTCTTATTTTAAATAAATCATTTTCATATAATAATAATCTACTCTTTATATACATGTGAAACTAGTTAAACAAGGGTTCCTAGAACTATCAAGATGAAAAAGTTTTAGAAACGATGAAACGCTGCTCCTCTTCGAGTTAAATTTTGTTGCAGATATCAACGATCATGAACTCTTTTCGAAAAGAAGCAAAACTTTACCAATTTTACACAGCACCGCGACGCTTTTCGTCGCTGTCGAAAAAAAGTTTAAATATAATATGTAGCGAACAAAATTGTGGTTGTATAATATATTTTGGTTGTATTCATTTTCTATTTGCGACCAACAGTTTCCGTTCTACGGGGCGCCAAATTTGGGGGTTGATTTGCAAAATCCAACAAAATCAAATTTTCAGCGCGGATTACAACGAAGGTCGATCTCAAATAATTTTGCAATATTTTTTTTCTGAAAGAGCAATGTTTTCCGAGTTTGTGGATGTCTCATTTGATGGATTTGGTTGCATATGACAAAAGATATGATTTTTTTAAATGTGGTTCTCCCTACACTAAAATAAGTCGAAAAATTCTGACTTTTATCGGGTTTTCGGTTATAAAATGAAAACTGTGTGTCCTACGTAAAAATCATTGCAACAAAAATTTAAGTTGATAAAGTTTGCTACAAAAACCATATGCCTAAGAAGGTACTAGGGTGAATCGTTCTCGAGATATGTACCGATGAAAATCTAGTCCAAGCAAATTAAACTTTTTAGAAGAAATAATTTATAAAGTTTAGAAATTTTGGTTATGAACTCCCAGAAGGCACCCAAATAAAAATCCGAAGAGTTCCTACTCTCCCGGGGGAAGCGTCATCCACTCTTGCCCAAAAAACCGCTCCCGAACGTGACGTCATGAAGCCTTTCTGCCCTTTTCTTGTAAACGGTAACTCCGATGAGAAAATGTTATAGGACTTAATTATGTTCTCCATTAAATTCTGCATAAAATTGGTCTCATGAAGTTTTTGCCTATCTTCCACCCACCGCTCATCAATGACGTTGGAAAATGAGTTTAGTTTTAAGCGTACATAAAGAAACAACGCTTTACACCATTTTTGCAAAATAAAAAATCTCCAATAAAAAAATCTAAAAATAATTTTAGACTTTCATAGTAAACATTTTTTATAACATTTATAATAAAACATATTATTAATTATAGTATTTGTACCTGCTCACTACCAAATTTTTAAAAACCGTCAAATCCTGAATGAAAAGACAAACGCCTCTGAACAAATAATCCGTTTCTGTCTGTTCTTATTGTTGTCGGCACATCAAACACATTATGGACGTTTAGTGGGGACGTGCTTGTAAATAGACCTCCCTCATTACGCGTTTTTATATTCTGCGACTTGTCGCAAATCACCAAAACTTACGTATTCATAATAGCTTCATTCGGAAGGGTTCTATCAGGTAACTAAGTTGACGGTGGTGGCAAACAGAAAAACATAACAAAGCAATAAAATAGGTATACCTGTGACAAATTTACAAATCTCCCATCCACAAGATAGTAATATAATAGTACGCAAACAACACATTGTATAATAATCATGAAGAGGGTAACAAATAAAGGAAGTTGCCTGAATCTCAATAATTTATGCGAACCCCTAATAAAAAGTAGGTACCGATAGACACAGTAAAGACGATTGGTTGACCCAGTAACATAAGTTCACACCCACATCTCTATTGGAACAGCCTCCCGATCCTTATTTTTTAGCTCCATTTTAAGTAAAACCACGGGTCAAAATTTATTTTGGTTTTCGGATTCGAAATCAGCATAACGGCTTTCATAAATTAAGTCTCAATCTCATCAATTTTTTCCAAACTTGACTGTCTTTTAATTGTTTTTTTGCAAAACCACTAGCACTAGGATTTTCAAAATAACATAGGAGTAAAAAGTGTGTCCTGTTCTTTGCTGTGTCAAAATTTCATTGGAATTGCTTCAGTCATTTTCCTTACATTGGTTCTCAAAGTTCTTATGGAAGAATAACACGGAAGGATCCCACCCTTAAGGAACGAACTTTTAGCATTATTGTAAAAGTGCAGCGTAATTAAAGTTTAGTAAGGTTTGTATTTATTAGTAAATTTGGTATAATTATAAAGGCAATAAATAAACATTTCTGAAACACTTTATTAAACTCAAATAAAAAAATAAATACCAACAACATTTAAATAAACGCAAAAACAAAAAATAATCCTTAGGTTTTTTTAATGAAAACGAAGAAGAAAAAAAATCATGACCTATGCAAAGCCGAATGATTTGGCGTTACCAATGCCGAAATTCATGTTTGATTTAAAATCTTCATAATTTAGATGAATTGTTGGTAACTTTAACTGCAAGGCACAAGTATTAGCCAATGGATATTTACTTTTCTGTTTGTGCAAAAACGCGATCTTCGGTTGAAGAGGAAATCCTAGAGGTGGTACAGCGTCAGCGCCAGTAGCAAACACCAATATGTCTGTGAGTGTCACAACCGTGTTATTTTCATTTTCGTGTGAAGCCGACTCCATTGAGTTTTCTCACATGAAACCATCTTCTATTAGAATACATAAGATATTTCTTAACTATTTATTACCTTCGCAATCCAACACGTGGTCTCTAAAGTACGACATGGCTCAGTTTTCAAGTTCGCGTTTGTTGGACCCTGCTTCATTGTACTCGACATGAAATATGACAAATTTTTAAAGAGATCTGGATGGGTTTTAATGTGTTCATACATGCCACAAGTCTGCAGTCCCTCTTTCAGTTGGCGTAAAGGCTCATCTATTCGTTTTACACCATAAAAGTATAACATTTCCAAAACATTTAATCCAATATTAGGTATAAAAAAAATGAAACTCTTACTGGAATACAGGGTGTTATAGAAGTCTTAGCAGAAAATTTAACCACAAGTAGAACTCGTCAAACACTTTTTTTATCTATCATTCTTTTCGCAAACGCTCCCTTACGGAGTTAAAACTAAGAATAGTTTAAGCCCTAAAACCAATACCCTATGCCTATGATCCCTCGTCCATTGACGAATGCACAAAAACTTTACCCGATAAATAAATCGAAATAAAAACTGTTTAAATGGAAACATGTACTAACCTACCATAATTTGCGTAATATTGAAGTAGGTACGTATGTAATAATAAAATCTCTAACTTACATCAGGGATAAATCCTTGTTGGTGTACGTGCGGTAAATGAGACATTTAATGTTGCCACACCGACACTCCACACCTTCGAATACTTTAAAATTTCAGGTTCAATTTCCAAAATATATTTTACATCTGGGATGTCCGAGACACAGACAAGCGGCAAATTTCATTTGCATTACCTAACACTAACACCATAGAAACTGCACCATAGAAAAAATTTTGGTGGAAATTACAATTAATAAATTCTTAGTATTTGCTTAAGAATCGAGCACAGTTCATAACATACCGGCCGGTGCGACACAACAATTTACTATCAACGACAAATTTTTTGGCCCAAAAAAGTTAGAAGGTGTTTACCTCGTTCGGCAAAAACGTTCTGGTGCGTTCAAGTTCATGTCGGCATAGGCGGAGGGTGAAATAAGGGGTCAGAAAAATGTAAAAAAAAATTGCGGATTTCAGCAAAAAAATTATTTTGACGAGTTCTACTTGTGGTTAAATTTTCTGCTAGGACTTCCATAACACCCTGTATATGTATGTAGGTACTTCTTACCATTTATGACCTTCTCCTTTTCGTTGACATGTTTTATGAAAGGGCAACCAGCAATTGCAAAGGCATTATCCGATATGACTATATCTTGCATTTCATATAATTCTGTTGCATTTTGCAGTGCCAATAATAAGTCTCGCAGTACTACGTCAATATCATCAAATGTTGGGATAGCGCTATCAACTCCACTAATTGACAAAGAAAACAAAGTTTCGGAAAAGAAATGTGGACCTGATCCGCCATGCACAAGGGACAAGGCCATAATTCTGCCCGCTTCGTAGTCTTTCGTTTAGACTATTATTATGAAGTGAAACATGTGTTTCCTTTTTGTTCCACTAAACAACTGACTGTCTTCAATCTCTTTTAGCACTAATCTAAACATTTCACGTGTGGGGCCACCCTCGTCTATCGCCCCTTCGGTGACCCCTTCACAGTCACTGAATTTTACAGATATTTTATAAAATGGATTAAATGATTTTCGGCGCATTGCACGGATGCAACACTTAAAAATATCATTGCGGAAAGTGTTAAATTTGTTAATTTTTTCCTGATCAATTTTTTGTTTCAAAATGTGTAAAATATCGATCACACTGGCAAGCTGTCGCTGTTCCTCTAAGTTTATTGTCGTCGAGATTGGCGTTAATTGTTTTGGAATTTCCAAGTCGTTAATAGGTGCACAACTTTTTGCCTGCTCGTCGAATACACTGTCTAAAAGGAAATTGACTTCACAAGTATCAAAATTATTGCAGTAAAATGACGAAAAAGGTGGGGTTTCCTCCTAAAATCAGACAAGAACGTGTATAAATTACGATACAACTTAATAAAGAAAAGAAACTTACATTAAAATTCGATTCATCGGAAGTTGTTCTCTGAGTAGTATCGTCATTTTCTGCCTGAATTAAACTTTTGGTTTCATTGTCCATAATGCTTGCCATGTATTGATCATCCCGAGAACTTACTAACAATTTATCATAATCATCCTACAAGAAATGGACTAGTATAATTATGTGTTTAAGTACACACTCGAAGATCGTAAAGAAATATACACACGTCTTGGTCTTTTTCCTGTCGTTTCTTTTCTTTCGTTGCCAGATAAAATCGTAATTTGCACAAACCCGTTTTGTGTAGCATCTCTGCAACTGAGACGTTTTCGTATATTTTTTGACTTTTAAAATCCAAGAGATCCACTGTGAATTCATCCAAATGTCCTTTCGTGGATTTTCCGTTCGGGAAGAACAAATGAATTCCCTTTTCAATAATATATTCCTTTTTCACGTTTTTCGGTACTTTAATCTTCCTGGTACCACCACCTGACTTTTCTCTAACTTGCCGATATTTACCTTCGTCTTCCATCCAACACAGCCATCCTATTTCAATGTGTTTATTTTCTTGAACATTACCAACTTTATGCTTTTTTAATAGCTGGCAATTGTCTTCATTTTCACGTTTGGCCTTTAATTTGCTTTTAAGCTTTTCTAGAAGAGATTGCTTTCTGACAGAAAGTGCAGATTCGATGCCAGACTTTAATTGGCAAAATTGCTTTAAGGCAATTCTGTCCCCATATTTAGGTATAAACTCTGCCAATTGTACATCGTCCATTACTACAATTATTGCAGGTTCGATCTAAAAACAATAGGTTTCGTAATTTAGGTAGACGAATTTTGTCTATAATCTTTAAAAACAATTTTTAGATTTATAATGAAGTCAGTACCGTACCCTTTGTTCCCTCTTTTCAGCAGGTGATCATTAGTAATTCCTCTGGTTCTCAAAAACTCCTCCATTTCATTCGTATCGCTATTAACAGCTTCGGGATTCATTTCAAAGTAAACTCAAATGTAATACAGGTGAAAAAAACACAAATCATGAATCACAAACTAAGAACACATCACAGCACGTGCGTTTTGCGTTTGTTGCGTTCTTCAACTGTGCGCACCACCCCACCGCCTGTCACGCCACAAGTGAAGTAGTATGGTAGGGAGGTCGACCGGTCGAGATGTTAATTCGACCGGTCGAGTTACTTAAGTCGACCGGTCGAGATATTAAGTCGACCGGTCGAGATATTAAGTCGACTGATCGAGATATTAATTCGAACGGTCGAGATGGAAACATATGTGGGTTGATACTTCAGCGCTTCCGTAGGTAAGTTTGTTTGAGTGGTAAAAAATTTAAATTGTGAATTAATTATGGGATTATTGAAATTATTCTGTTCGTTTAAACAAGATCTGTTTTCCAGTGTCAAGGCTTTCCTTATTTCCAAAGTCTCAAGAAAATCTAATTTCCGGCCTTTATTGCATTTATGAATCAATTTGGAATCTGATTGTGTTATCGACATTCTTCTGGTTTAGAATAAGAAATGCTCTGCAGCAAGCTCGTGGTCCGGTTGTGAGTTCCCAAACTGTAAAAAATCGTTTACACGAATTCCAAATAACAAAATAAAAATTCTTCATAACAGTTTTTATATTTGATGCTTGCCAAATAGCTGTACCATGAGTAGAACCAGGAAATCTGGCAATCATGCAAGACATGTTGGTTTAAAATGTTGATAACTTCGTTTAGACACCGACTAGGTTGACTTAGGGCAAAATGATATCCCTGACGAACTCACAATTGGTAACTGCCGGTGGCGTAAAAAATTTTCGCATTTTCTGGTATCTGAAAATGATTACTCAAGTCTTCGGATTTGCTTTTGGTGTAGTCGCAATTCAGCAACCAAATTTTTCCACTTACTTTTCTTCATTTTGTATTATTTCTTGGTATACATACTCACCCTAAATGTAAAAAATGGCCATATTTTTCTTCCGCTAAAAATTAAATGGTCCCTCTAAAATTAATTTAATAACCGCCGATATTAACAGGTCCCTCTAAAATTTTAACAGGTCCCTCTAAAAATTTAACAGAAATTTACCTTACCGAATAGCAAAACGATTTTAGAGACCTCTAAATTTTTAACGGGCTTTAAATTTTAACGGAAATGATACAGAATAGACCCTCATATCCTTCGTTTATTTGACCGTTATGCGTCCATTAAAACAGTCAGAATAAGTAAACCGAAAGCTCCGTGGCTTACCGATGTTCTTAAACTTATTTTTCACGAATAAAAAATCAGTAAATCTTCCAATGACTGGAATAAATATAAAGAATTACGAAATTTTACTTTAGCTTCACTTCGAAGAGAAAAAAAGCCTCTGTGCCAAATTATTATTCTTCGGGTGCGACATTAACCCCGTTAACTTAATCAAGTAATTTTTAATTCAGAGAACTCAGAGAGTCGTTTTAAACAACAAAACCTCCGATCTTGGATTAGTTACTTCGGGCGTTCCCCAAGGCAGCATACTGAGACGACGGCGCGACGGCACCGGAAGCGAATGATGTCATGATGATGTCACCACGTATGGTAACGTAATTAATCTGGAACAGTCCACCTGAGAACGTCCGGGAATAATTGTTCACATAGGATGCTCTCATGAGCCTAGAAAATTCTGTCGCGGTGGAATATTCTTCGGGAATAATCGATTGCGCCGAAAGCATGATCTCATGATTCCCGGAATAGAAGGAATCGAGAACGCCAGGAAGAAGGGATCAAACGACGGAGCAAGTCGATTGGTAGCATTGTGAACAAGTGTTATTTTGAAAGTTTGCACATAGTGAAAAGTTAGTTTTAGTCTTTTTAATAAAAGTTAGCAGCTACAGTGTGCACCAGAATTTTCTTTAAATCCTCGAACCCACCCGGCTCAGGCAACGTTACAATACTAAGTCCACCATTATTTATCTTATATACGGCAGACATTTCAAAGGTTATCCAACACTCAAACATCTTCTCCTGCGCCGATGACACACAACACTAGATCCAGCTATGTCTTCCTAGTTGCTCACCACACGTCATAATTATTTAGACGGTTCTTCTCTTTTAATGCCATCAAGCAGTATAATAAGTTAGGCCATTTACTTAAACAATTTAGTATTAATCGTTTTAAGAAACATATTGTCTCTGCCCTATTACAAGTTCAGCATCAATAAATAGTATTGTTTCAGGTTAGCTCTTAATAACACTTAATAACTGTCACTTCACTTCGCTCTTATTTTTAGTTTTTAGTTTTATTTTTATACAACGTTTTCTTTTTCTTTGCTGTACTTACTTCAGCTTTAAGCTAAACTTCGCCTCCTTTGTAGAAGTCGTTTATTATTATTATTATTATTTTGAAACATATGTTAGCGCGGTTCTCACGTTTGTGTCATAAAAGTCGTTGTGTTTAGTTTGTGCGCTTATTCAACCGTGTAAGGTCACGTGATTGATCACTCATTCACTGTTCAAGTTTTGTTAACCATTTAGAACCACACAAACGCTGTTTTCCTAAGTATATGATAAGCGTTCTAAATGCTGTGTTAAATTAGTTAGATAACCGTACTTGTAGTACAATTAACCAAACAAATTACTTGTAAAGTCTAGCAAAAAAAAATGCAATAAAATTCGGTAGTTACCATAAAAATGTGGTCTCTGCTGGTTCTGTGCAACACTCTCATGGCCTTGGGGTCTTGTAACACCGACACTATCTTGTATCAGTTTGCCGAAGAAGTGATTCAGATAAAAGCAATTGAAACAGCAATTCGTGCCTATTTGCCCAGAGCAGAAAACGCCACGGATGGAGGCATCGACCCTGTTTGGTTCTGTAAGTACCCAAAGTGACTAATTCTTTAAAATGAAAGTTTAGTTCTTGATGCATCGACCAAAATTCTTGGTTGGTGGAGCACTCTTCTGTATGTCAACAACTACGTAAAGGGCGGAGCCGTAAGTTTCTTCTTTTGTCTCAATTCACAGTAACCGAAGAACTACCAGTGCGTACCGCCAGCATGGTACCTGTCCATTGACATGCAACTCTTCCTACTGTCTCCAGTCGTTTTGGTTCCGCAACTCTCTATTCTTGGCCTTCGATCGTCCAGCATGGTCCGTTGCTGTTTGTGGTGTTCACACCGTCGATTCGCTATTTAAACAAGACCGTGCACCTGAAAATTAAACTTATAACTCGCCGGAAAAAATAGTTTGCGGTGTCACCGCCGGATAATTTTTTCATCATCACCACCAGAAAATTAGCGCGGTCCGGACGAGTGCTAACCCCCGACCTTGTCATGCCCGGCCACGCCCTTTCATCGAACCGGAAACCTCCGAGAATAAATACTTCCGGTTATCGGACCGGAGTGATTTTTACATCGTCTTGTCCAGTTACGGACGCCGCCGCTCCGCAGCCGATACGATGCCCGGAACCGATTTCACTCCGGAGGAAAAATAACACGATGATAAGAACTTAACCCGTCGTGCCCGCTCCGAAGAAGACCACTCAGAAGGAAGCCGCCCAGGAAGATAAAGCTGACTAAGGCGAGAGGGTCCAACCATTCTCCCCACTTCCTTCCTAGTCCTCTCCGGTAACGTAACGCATTAAGCTTCCGGACCAACCAGACCGAGCACTTTCTTTTTACTAGCTTCCCGCCCCTTCCGACGACTAGCCACCAGCGATTGTAATAAGTTGTCCCTGTTTTTACTGGTCTCCGGAAGGTTGGATTCACGCGGGGGGATCCCAGGATTCAAAGCTGGCCAAGCTTCCGGACCAAGCAGACCGGATCAAACCCGACCTTGTGTTCTCTCACCCTTTCTTTTACACTTAATTTTTTTAAATATTACCTTCTCTAGGTTTTCTTGGTATTTTGTCACAGCCTCTTCGTTCCAGCTACATCTTGTTATACAGTTTGTGCTTCTGTTGTTAGAATTACATGCTTTAAACTGTTTTGGCTTCTGTCTCTTCAGCGGAGGAGTCCAGAATCTGGGATTGGTAGGTGTGGTTGTGCGCCCACACACGGCTGCGGCCTTGAACATGATCTCACATTCGTGTACAGAACTGTACAGCACTGGGAAACCGCAGAAAACCAGTACTAAGATTTTCGTCTTGGGCACGTCGACTAGAGATATATTTGAAAAGATAAAGAACAGGATCACGATTGTTGCTGCCGCGTAATCGCGTAAGTTGCAGAGAACTGTTTGCCTTGTTCCGTTGTTTTTTGTGACCTGTTTCCGGTGGAGCCTCTCTAAGGTCGCCGGTTGGTATCGTGATTCCAGTTTCTTAGAATTTCTCGGGTGTCTGGTCTGGGGGTCTACCATTGAATCGATCGAGTGAGTGTGATGGTATTGTTGGTTGTCTACATTACCGTACTTCGAACATTATTGTGAATAAACTTATAACTTAGTCTAAAGGGCCTAAACCCAGGCCTAAACCGTAGATGGTCTAAATTTGAACGTCTTTCAAGTAACAACGAAGTCTCCCACACTCATTTCACTGTTATCAAGCCGTAATAACACTTACAAAAGTGACGTCATTTTTGTGTTTTGAGAGTGTTGTATTGAGTTAAAAAATGAATAAATATTTAATTTAGTGTTTATTCCCATCTTCAAATGTGCCACGGTGGTGGAGAAGGTGGCGGAGTTGTCCCTGTAAAAACGGATTTAAACTTATGTATTTATAAATTATGTCAGGCGAACGATTCATGACACCCGCTGGCGTAAAAGGACAATCTACCTCAATACGTCTCCTAGGCGGTAGCTTATAAAAAAAAACGGGGGACATAATAAGACAACAATACAGATCAAACGACTGTTAGTCAAAAACATACGTTTACAGGAACATTGATAACAAGATTCGCGACGCACGATGATTGTTGATAGTTTACTGGACAACCAATCTGCAACGTAACTTTCAGCCACAGTTGAAGACCGCCAAACTCCAGGAGGGCTCAAGGTTAACATATCAGCACCTGCGTCAGCTAATAAGAATCAGGACGTCCTTCTAACGCAGAGAAATCTAAATTACTGTTAATATTAACGCCAATGCCACTGATTATGCATTTGTTTATTTAAAAGCCTTTTTCGATAATTTTTAGAATTTTAACAATGTACTCACTAGACAAAACAAAATTAATCAAACGATTTGACTAGGAGGTTTTTGGAAGAATTGATTCAATTCAATGTTAGCGGCTCCAAATTAAATTCACCTAAAACAGAATTAAAGTAGCCTAAGGACTTAAAAATCTCTGCACTACCGATGTTCTTGAGCACATAGGAGGCTACATCCATGATTATATTATCCTTAAAGGCTTTCGTTTTTTAATCGTTGTTTACACGGTATTGGGATATATAGGATTTTATTTTTCTACGCTTACGTAGTGACAATATAGTTGCATTGGTTCTTTGTGGCAAGTAAGTTAAAACTGATATTTGAATTACACAGTTGACAAGGGCAGTTGAATTACACACAATTAACGCAGCTAGTTTTCTGAAAATTTGAATTTAAAATTGAATAGACAAAACAATACGTAACAGACTGGGTGCTGGGTGAAGCTTAACGGTAATAAAATTAAGGACAAATTTCTTTGCTTGCACTTTAAGGTTGTCGTTTACTGAGAAACAAACTTCTTTTGATGTTGAAGTAATATAAGATCTTGAACGTTGGCTGCGAGATGGTGCAACCTCGTGCAGAATAAAAAAACTATATTGTCTGTGTCGGATTTGGTTTGTGGTATTACAGTGTCATTTTGCTTTTGGGGACAAACGAACAACCCAAACTGAATGGGTGACCATATCTCTTTACAATAGGGACTTTCGCCTTAATAAAATACCCACTCGTGGTCCACTCACAAATCTCTGGCAGAAGGTTCTCTGCTGCCGGGCGAAAACTTTTTCTTTTTGACGATTATCGCCTGAAATTTTTAGTGTGTTAATGAAAGATAGATCTTTGCAGATAGAGAGCGGTTTTTTGAAATTTGTTAATTTGAAAATGTATTGCCTTGAATGCACTTAATTAGAACTTCTCGTCTGGTCAAGATTGTGGAATGCGCAATTTATTAAGTCCGCTGGATTCAAAATTGTCCCGATTTTTGGCGTGTGCAATTAAAACCGCGCGGGGGATGATTCACTGTGTGTGGAGACAAGTCGTTGCAGATTTCCGATTCATTAGCGGCATTTATTGAATTATGTTATAGATTATTTTAATCATCATCGTTTTCGACCAATCGTGGGCTTTACTTTTGTATTCTAGTGATAATTCGATAATCCTTTATGTTCCTTATTTCAAATGTTTTTATTTTCAAGGAAACGGTGGATACTATTTATAGCGGCACATTTTTTACTTTTTTGGAGAACATTTTTTGATGTTTAAACAACTTTATTCATGAAATAATTTTAAGAGTTTTAAAAGTAAAGAGTTTTTTCTTGCACAAGTGCACGTCACTGTCATACAGTAAATGGTTTTTCTGGTTAACACTAATACCTTTTAGGCGATGATTACGAAAAGGGTGATTTTACGGCTTCTTTTGGAGCCGTGGGAGTTTTACTTTTTTCTACACATCTGTCAAACTCTACTGTGTGTTACTGATTTGTAAAAATTTGACAGATGTATACAAAAAGCTAAACTTTACGGCCCCAAAAAAGATGCCATACAACCACCTCTTTGGTAATAATCGTTTAAAAAAAATTATGACCAAATTTTTGAATTCTTTTGTGGTCTGTAAGACCGAAATAAATAATAGAATCTAAAGTATAAAAGCGTTCGCAAAATCCACACAAATTAAAGATCATATCTGAGGTAGTACCGGAAAGCAAAATAGTATTGGCACATTTATACTTCCTTCAGTCTCACTGAATGGTTAAACCGACCTCAATGCGTCTATAAAATAACTAACGATTTCACGCACTGTAGTTGATGGTAAAGATGCAGCCTCTCCTGGTCCTATGCACCAGTCTCATGACTCTCTCGCTTTGGGGGATTGTGAACTAGACTTTGGGAGAAACCTGTCGAGAGGGTTGGTAGAGTACTCTTCTCTATATAAAGAACTATGCAAAAGGAGCAACTGTAAGCTTCTTGTTTTGTCCCAATTCACAGTGATCGAAGAAATTCCAGTGCGTACCACCTTAATATCTTACTCAATGTGTCTGATCAATTATGCCGTCATCACGATGAGATACGCATCCATGAAGAACACCATTACGTTTTCTAACATCGGAATGATAAGTCGATTAAAAAGTGTAAGAATCTTTAATTAATAAAATTTAAAAACGTATCTACCGATGCACTACCCATGTTCTTGAACACATAGCCACATCTATGATTATATTATCTTTAAAAGCTTTTATGGTTGTCATTCGCCATTTACACGTTATTGGGGTATTGAATCTTATTTAGTAGGTACTCTTACGTCAAGTTTCTTTTTTTAAAT
This sequence comes from Diaperis boleti, assembly GCA_963583935.1. Classification (NCBI taxonomy): domain Eukaryota; kingdom Metazoa; phylum Arthropoda; class Insecta; order Coleoptera; family Tenebrionidae; genus Diaperis; species Diaperis boleti. The sequence goes on from OY757242.1 coordinate 6,272,256, forward strand.
GCACAGTGACATTGAGCAACAGTGTAGTCGCATCGTGTGTTTCTTTGTGCAAGTAAGTTAAAACTGATAGTTGAATTACACTTTATGAGTCTATTTGTGCTTGCGGCTTTTTAAAGTTACCGCCCGTTCTCCAAATGACTCTTGTCAAATATTAAAAGAACAAAGGTGGGACCGTGTTTGGAACTATTAAGTTTCATGTGTTTTATGAAAGGCTTTTTCAGGAGAACTGAGCACACTCAGTAAGTCTACTGAAGATTTGAATTTAAAAACAGTACCTGACAGACATTCCTAGATGAACGACCTTGGAAGCTTAATGGTAGTAAAATTTAGAACAAATTTCTTTCCTTGGCGCACTTTATACACAAACGGTCCACCTAGTGGGTCCAAATTTTTCACGTAAAATAACACTTTACAAACTACATATAAGTGTAGTTTATGCAAATATACAAAATAGTTTTTTTACTTTGGTGTCATAATGGAACTGTTTTTGTTTTTTTTTAAACACAACCAGTACTGCATAATCAAAAAATCCCTCAAATATTGAAAATATTCATAAAACGTAGAGCTCCAAAGTTGAAAAAATAGAATATTACACTCGTTTAACGAGGCATTCTATTGGAGCACTCATGTCACAACAAACCCTCTTGTTAAACTCGTATAATAATGTACTATTTTAATATTCGCTGGTTCTGCCAGATTTCGGGCCTCTCAAGGTTGGGTATATGTATATGATGTACAAAACCATTTCATGTCGTGGTCAGACCGACCGTTCGTCGGAAATCGGATCGTAAAATTTTGTCTCGCCGGCGCCGCGTTTATGGGACATTCTCCGAACCAGTCTTCGAATTTACTAGCTCTTTTGCCCGCTTCTAGTCTAATTTTTTCAATCTTGCATTCCTCTAGCACCTTGGCGTAGGTTTGTCTAGTTCCAACACCCATCTGTAGTATTTTTGTTGCACCATCTCTATTTACTCTTGTTCCTTCCAGCCCCAGATCTCCACTCCATACAGCACTGCACTCTTCACTAAGCTTTCAAGTAGCATCACCCTCTTTTCAAACTCCCTTTCGAACAACTTTTCTCCTATGCTCCATTCTTCCGCTACTAATGTATTTCCGTTCTTGCTCAGCTCTTTAAGGCGAAACGCTCAGTCGCCTCAACTTTGGAACCGAATTACGGCTTTCATTTGTCAGGCTATCTTAACGTATTGGGCATCAAAATTAGTAAAAAAAAAACCCTTCATCACGGCAAAACGTTGTTTGTTCAGAAAAAAATTTATTGCCAAAATGAGAAGGCAAAAATTTTTTTTTTAAACAAACGTGTTGATGCTTGATTTTTACTGATCTCTCTATTCGGTAAATGCAAGGTGTTTTTATAAATATTGAAAAATAAATTTGCGAATTGTCCCCAAAGTTCGCTAGTTTCAAGCAATGTTGGCGTGGTTTAAGGTAACACAGGCCCCGCCCCTCAGCGGCAGGCAGACGTGTCGACGGCCGACCGTATTATATTTCGTGTGTGCCGCAGCTCGTTCTTAAAAAGATAACAAAAAAGTAAAGTAAACAAAAACGGGCCAGTCGCCTTAATGTGTGTGTGGATGCGTTGTTTCTTTGGTTAAAGTAGTATCCCAGTCCCTTGTTCGTGTAGTTGTTCTGTTTCTTGTTTCCTCATATATTTCTTCGATTCTTCTTACTAACCTCTCGTCCACTCGTTTCTCTCTCATACTCTTTCATATTTTCTCCCTTTCCACACTATCAAACGCAGATTTCAAATCCAGGAACAGCGTACAATTTTCCCCCTTTTTTCTCCAGTTGTTTTTCTGCCAAGTAGTTCAGAACGTATACGTTGTTCATTGTGCCTCCAGTATTAATTTTTTTTCTTCACATTCTCTCGTTAATCTCTCCTGCAACGTCATGCTGTAGATCTTATCTGCCGTGTCTAGTCATGTAAATCAATCTGTATTTCTCTGGTCGAAGTCAGCGTTTTGGAGATTGACTCTGCATTGCAGTTCCAGACTGTCGGCAAAAGTTTCGGCTTTGTCTTCGTCCGCGGTCGTTGCGAAGGGCCCTGCCCATCGTCCAGATGGAGTTATCCTCTGTGAATAGTGACTCTAGCTTCTCTGTCCAACGTTCGCTTCTGAACTCTCGGAGTGTTAGTCTGACTTCCCATTAAAGTTTGTTTGCTGCAGTTCTGTCTCCAGCAAGGCTGCTGCGCCGAGCTCTTCCTTTCGCTCGGTTTTCCTCACGAATCAGATTCACTGCGTGAGTTCTTCGCTAGCTTCCGTCAGCGCATTGTTGATCTTGTTCTCAAAGACATCCAAGGCTTCTGGAAAATCCCCGAAGTTGACTGATTCCGATTCGAGCAGTTGAGCCGAGCGAACGTGTTTTTCGGCGCTCGATAAGATAAGCGGATAAAAAAGCGTGAAAAAGTGAAAAAGAAATAGAATGAAAAAAAGTGGTAGTGAGAGCGAGAGAGAAGAAGATTACAAAAGAAAAGGGAGAAGAATTACGAGAATCAGAAGAGAGGATTAAAAGTAAGAAGTTAGAAAGATCACTGGTTAAAAAGGCAATGGATGAGGAAATGAAAGAGATGCTGAAAAAAATTATGGAGGATGTAGGGGAGATATAAGAAGAGAATCAGAAGATGAGCCGGGAACTGGAACAGTTGCAAATGATGATGCGTGAAAGAAGAAAAAATGAAAAAATTGGAGGAGAAAACGGAAGAGCAGGAAAAAAAATGTGAGAAAAAAAGAATATTGTAGTAACGGGATCGGACGAAGAGGAATGCGAGAGCGAGAAGAAACTGGAAAAATGGATGATAATCTGATGATACTTACAATTTTTTACAGTTTAAACAAATAATTATCGAATAATCAATATCTAGTAATAATAAATAAGAAGAATATGAATTTGATGTTTCATCATCCCTGCAACTCGTTTTATCAATATTATGTAGATGAAACAAGTTTTTTAAAAATTCACAGTAGCAAAACTGCTTTTTTCGAGTATTAAGTGGCAAAACTCGCTCTTTCAAAATTTGGAAAGGCTCCAGTTTTTTTTAAGTAAGTAACATTAATTCTCATTGTTAGGTAATGAGCCTAACCAGCCGGATATGGTGGTCGCCCCGTTTTCGGCCCTTTTGGATTTTATGGATGCTTTTATAGTTTGAGTAAGATATCTAAGAAGCGGCTGAGGCTATATAATGTTTTGTTGTTTCTTTTTTTGCTAAGCTTTCAGCAAAGTAGACCGGTTAATTTGTGATGGCCTCAGAATTGAAAAACATCTGAATACGAAACTGGTTTTGCGTCGCAAAAAACCTGTCCGTCTTCATCAATGCAGGTGCGATCGGAATTCAATTAGTTTACAAGCGGGCCGATCAAGTGGATACATTGTTTTTTAAAAAAGTTCTTGCGTGTTAAGTGTCCACATTTGAGTACTTCTGCTTTTATTTTCCATGTCTTCTTCTTTCATTCTTTGTTCCTAGTTTCAGATGCCTATAGTTTATTTTTACTTTCCCTCTTTCCTGTCACCCTTTGCTATCGCTCTTATCTTTTTCTGTATCTCTCTTGTTAAATCGTTGTTTTCAAGATTTTTGGTCCTGCCCTATTCTTCAATTTTTCTTTGTTCTCCCTTGTCTTCAACTCCTCTTCAACCCAATTTTCGATTTTGTGAATTTGTGAATTTGTGATTTTGTGAAGTTGTGGATCTGTAGAATGTTTAGCACGTTAAAGAACGAGATTACGAATAAACGAGTGTATGAAAGTACCATCAAAGTGAACTTAATAAAGATGGCAAAATTATGGCATTGTGAAGCTGAGGCAATTTGAATTTGTAACGCCCACAACTGATAAAAATTGGAATACTCATTGCTCATACTTTGTTCCGTCCTATCTTCTTTCTAGGAAGATTTTCTCTTCTCTCTCTTTACTGTTTTCTTGTTGTTGGGATGTCCTCTGGCTCTCTTTCCCTTTTAGTCTTTTCTTTATCGTCTTCTTGATTTTTTCTTCTTTCTTCGCCATCTCTCATTCCTGTTCGTAACCTTCTAAATCGTTATGTGCATTGTTGGTTGCCGGCGTCATTTGTTATTGTCTAGGATTAATATCGCCGTGCTTTTCGCGCCTCACTCGAATTCTACGGAAAGAATATAATAAAACAGCAATTATGGCTACAGTTTCTTATACAAAGTCAAACATGTGAATTGTTTCTTCTTATGGCCTTTCTGAAAAGACAGGACAATGATTATATGCAAAAAAAAATCCCAAGGTTTAACGGAAAAGCACGTAGAGAGTGTCTTAAACATGGCTCCAAATGAGAAGTTTTTACTCTTTAATCTATCTTTTAATTACATTTTTACAACTATAACTATAATGTAAGTATCTCCCGTATTTCTTGCAGTTCCACCAGGACAGTGGTTCTACAAAACCAAGTGAAAATTTCGGTGGCAAAAAATAAAAATGAGATCAAATTCTATTGTAACAGAATTGTATGGAAGAATGCCGTTGGTAATGACAAAATGTCGCCGAAAAGTGTCGAGCAAGCTCTCGTGGCTAAACATTTCTATCGTCACTTGTTAGCTTTATAAGACACTTGATTCCGATTCGTGCAGTTGAGACGAGCGGATGTGTTTTGCGGCGCTCGATAAGATAAGCGGATAAAAAAGCGTAAAAAAGTTAAAAAGCAATAGAATGAAAAAAGTGTTAGTGAGAGCGAGAGAGAAGAAGATTACAAAAAAAAAGAGAAGAAGGACGAGAATCAGAAGAGAGGATTAACCCCTTTAGGAAAAGTAAGAAGTTACAAAGATCACCGGTTAAAAAGGCAATGGATGAGGAAATGAAAGAGATGCTGAAAACAATTATGGAGGATGTAGGGGAGATAAAGGAAGAGAATCGGAAGATGAGCCGGGAACTGGAACAGTCAAAAAAGAAGAGAAAGAAATGGAGGAGAAAATGGAAGATCAGGAAGAAAGAGTGAGAAAAAAGAATATTGTAGTAACGGAATTAGACGAAGAGGAATGCGAGAGCGAGAAGAAACTGAAAAAATGGATGAAGGTGGAACTAGAGGTAGAAGTGACTGTGAGAAAGATGTATAAAATAAATGGAGGAAAAAGGATTGTGGCAGAACTTGGGAGCTGGGGGGAAAAGAGGAAAGTTATGGAAAATAAAAAAAACTGAGAAAAAAAAAGAAAAGAGAGTATACATAGAAGATGATCTGACAAAGAAGGAAAGAGATATACAGAAGGAATTAAGAGCGATGGCCAAAGAAGAGCGACAAAAAGGACAGCGGGTGAAAGTGGGTTATAAAAAGATATGGATAGAGGGAAAAGGGCTTAGGTAAAAAAAAGGGGAGTTAGATACAGAAAATTTTTGTATAAGAACACAAGAAAAAGACGACACGGCAGAAAAGGAAAAACAAATACGGAGAGGAATAAAGGAGAAAAGGAGCAAATAAGAATAGTATTCTGGAACGTAGCGGGAATAAAAAACAAAGAGAATGAATTTTGGTAGTATTTGAGAGAATTCGACGTAGTGGGAATGTTAGAAACGTGGGTGGAAGAAAAGGGGTGGGAAAAATTGGAAAAGAGAATGCCGAAAGAGTTTATGTGGAAATGTTAATATGCAGAGAGGGAAAGCAAGGAAGGGAGAGCTAAAGGTGGGATAATATTGGGGGTGAAAATGGAACTGAAGCAAAAGAAGAAAGAAGGATTATGGAAAGAACGGTGAAAAGTAAACAGAGAAAATGGAGAATTGTAACAGTGTACAGCAGAAGTACGAAGGAAACGAAGAAAATAATAGAAGAGCGAGTAAAAAAGCAAGAAGAAGGAACTTTGGAACTTTTAATGCCAGAATGGGGGGAAAAGGAAGACGGATAGAAGAGGAACAAGAAACAATGGAAGGAATATCAACAAAAGATGGAACAGAAAACGCAGAAGCGAGAGTACTGATTAGCTTAGTAGAAGAAGGAGGGTGGGACAAACTTAATGGGAACTGCACAGGAGATGAGAAGGGGGAGTACACGTATATTGGATCACGAGGGGAGACAGTTATTGATTATGTTATGGTAAATGAAGAAGCATGGGATGAAATAGAGAAATTCAAATGGAGTCGGACCATATGTCTTTAGAAGTTAAGACAAAAGGAAGAGATAAAGATAGAGGAAGTGTAAATGAGTTAGAAGAATATTTGGATGGAAGAAGGAAAAGAAAATTATAGAGCAAGACTTAGGGAGGCGAAATACGAAGAAACAGAAATAAACGAAAAGGTGAGGCAACTGAGCGAAACATAAGAAACGCGACAGAAAAAAAAAGAGATAGAGATAAGAAAGAATATGGGGCTGTGGAAGAACGAGTGGTGGGATAAAGAATGCAGGGAAAGGAAGCAGGAAGGAAGAAGGAAACTAAGAAATTGGAAAAAAGAAAAAGCAACCAAGGAACAGTACAGGAGAGCACGCAAGAGGTACAATTTAGTAAGCAAAGAGACGAAGCAAAAGAAACGGATGGAAGAAGAGCTAAAGATGAAGGGTATGAAGACGGAAGAACAAGTATGGAGATACATAAATAAGGAAAAAAAGAAAAAGAGAGAGAGAGAGTGAGTAAAGGAATTAGTGTGGGGGAATGGAGAGAGTACTTCAGTGAGCTGCCGGGGGGTGATGAAAACAGACAAGAAAAGGAAAGGAGACAACAAAGAGTGGAAGAAATAGAAGAGATAACAAGAGAAGAACTAGAGCAACAACTAAGAAAACTGAAAAGAAAAAAACACCGGGGAGGGATGGTATACAGAATGAAGCGTGGATATACGGAACGGAAAGGGAAGTTGACAGGTTGTTAGAGATAATGAATGGAGTGTGGAAGGGAGAGGGATTCCCCCAAGAGTGGAAGGAGAGGATAATATGCCCATATATAATTTGCTATTTTACTATGTATTTCGTTTCGTTATGTTAGGTTAATTCATTAAAAAATAAATTAAAAATAAAATTCACTATAATAGTACCAAATAAATTCTAGTGCTATTCAAGAGATAAGCAAAGGCCAACTCTTTTTGGTGTAAAATTACAGAGGCTTAGTAAATTGTGGTTTTAAATTTTTTAAGAAACTTTTTTGAATCTTTCTTCATCGGTTTTCGTTGAGAGATAGAGAGTATAAAGGTACCAGAAGTGATTGACCTCGCCATTAAGTGGAGTCACTAATTTTTACGTAATAGTTGTTTTAATGACAACTAATAATTTAATTACTTAATAATGTATGATCCATTCTTATTAAAAACCTCTTTGGCATTGAAAACTACAATATGTATTTATTACATTTTGAAGAACATTGTTCCAAGAGTCTGTAATTGGATTTCTCAAGATGGCAACACTGGGATGTTGTCGCCCATCTGGGTCAACCATTCCCGAACGTTTTCAGTGGTATTTAGGTCTGAAGAATTGCCCAGCCGGTCCAAAACATGAACATACTTATAATAAAATAAATTTCTGAAATCAATTAGTTGTAAAAATAATTACAAGCTGTGACGATTTTATGTCTCACAGTGTGGACTCCGATTCCCGTGTGGCACCCTTCGCAACTTCATTAGAAAAGACAACAGGTAATTCTTTGTTGGGAAACTCATCGCTTAAGAATGTTTGGGAGCAAATAAAACAGTGCGTACTGCACCGATTTTTATAATTGTTTTTTTTTAAATGAAAGACATTGATAAGATACAGCAGTAGATTACTTTTTATTTTCAAAATTTCATAGGTTCATTGACTATTTGCATTTTATTTTCCCGGACGACCGTCCATTACAGTCGCCGACTTGAAAGAGCGTGGGTTGTTTCGTTCGTCAAGCTGGCGAACTATATCTAAATATAACTTGAGTTTTGGGTGCCCAACTTTACGGGCACTAACTCAATTGAAATTCCACATTCTGTCTTCCTAATCCAATCATCTTCGCTATGACCTGTAACGGTCTTAGCCACGGACAGCTCGGTGGAGACGGTCGGATCCGGGGAACAAGAAAGAAACGATTTACATAACAAATTATATTAATATTATTACACTTCACAACATATATCGTATATACAATGTAACGAGCGGTGGCGAAGAGAGGTTCCGGGGTGGTCGTTAGCGGCGTCGAACAAGAGGGAAAACGTCCGGAAACCCGGTTGATGCCGAGGGTTTCCGGGGATTACGTGTCTACGGAAATCCTCCGGTTAATGCCTGGAGGCGGAGGAAGTGAAACCCGGTTAATGCCGAGGGTTTCGGGGCTTGTACGTGCGGAAAATCCTCCGGTTAATGCCTGGAGGCGGAGGAAATGAAACCCGGTTGATGCCGAGGGTTTCAGGGCTTGGACGGATAGGAAGGCTAGGGAAGAGAGAGAGTTGAAGCGGTTAATGCCGAGCCACAGCTCTCTCTGCTAATTCGGAGTACTGTTGCTCCTTTTATAGACCGCCTTATCGGAACACGTCACGGCTGAGCGCTGGCAGGGATGAATGCGCGCGACAATTTTGGCGTCGCTTTGAGGCTCACTGCATCTGCCATCGCTGCATCGAACGCTTCGTTACACCCCCTCCTTACGTCGGAAAGTTTTTATTTACCAAAGAAAAACTTAACAATCAAAAACTTAACAATCAACACTAGTAAAACTAAAATTATTAATTTCCTAATCAGTAACACACTAAATATTAATGGCCGGGTCCAAGAGGGACGATCCAGGCATCGTCGGCTCCCTTGGGCTTTGGTGGTAGCGAATCCCAACGGCGGCTTCCGTCAGCGGTGGGAAGGCGGAAACGCATCCTCCGGTGGGGATTATTCGTGGGACGCAGCTTCCATAGTGGTATTTGCACTGGCAATGTCTTCGGTGGCTCGGATGTTGAGCTTGGCGGCACGGTCGCTGGGACTGGTGACGCCTTGGGTTTCGGAGGTGTTGGGGTCTTTCCCCATAGCAGACGGCGTAGGTCGGCCGGCCAGTTACGACCTGGTGTTAGAGGTTGCGGAGGAATAGCTGAAGTTCCTGGGCTCGGTGTTGAAGGCAACGGTGACACTGGTGCTGGATGAGGTGTCATGGATAGTTTTAGGCCCGGACGGGATGATGGTGGAGTTTTAGGGCTAAGTGCCAACGGCGACGTTGCCAAGTCCAGATAGGGGGACGATGAGCCATCGTCAGGAGAGTCACCGAACAAATCTTGAAAACGTTTGCGGATGGACGGTGGAGTACACTGCTGCTGCATGTTTAATGATTTTAGATGGTTTAATCACTCTAAGGGTTTCAGATCTTTTATATGAATTTTCTTGACAGTTTGTCCACTTTGCGCATGACGAAGGTCGTAGACGACAGGAGATAAAACTTTGATGACACGATATGGGCCAGAATACTTCGCAGCCAGTTTCGCGGCAAATCCTTGTGCTGCGGATGACAATGGATGCTCTCTTTTCAGGATCAAATCCCCTATGTGACATCTCCATTCTCGCCGTCGAAGGTCATAATATTTTTTCTGCGACTGGAACGCTCGGGACAGGTTGATTTTGACCAAGTCGAAGGTCTCCCTCAATTTAGTGATTCGGTCGGAATAATCGCGAGCAGCGGCTCGTAAAGTATTCGGGTCCTGGTCTGGGGGTTCGTCTGGTTCTTGGTGCGGTTCTGTTAAGGAGGACGGGATGCGTAGCTCGTGACTCAGATGCAGAAATGCGGGTGAAAATCCGGTCGACTCATGTCGAGATGAATTGATGGCCAAGACAAAGTTATTTAGGTTTACATCCCAAGCTCGGTGATCTCCTTCGCAATATTGAGCTATCATTGTTTTGACGACACGGTTAGCGCGTTCCACGGGGTTTGCTTGAGGCGTATAAGGTGGTGTGTAACGATGGTAAATTTGAAACTCACGAAGAAGTTTGTTAAAATGCCTGCTCTCAAGTTGGCTACCATTATCGGTGATGATAACTTTTGGACATCCGTACCTGGATATGATGCGGTCATGAAAAGCGTTAGTAACGGCGGTAGCGGTGGCTCGTCTTAAAGGTTGTATCTCGGTCCATTTCGTGAAGCGGTCCTGACAGACAAGAGCGAAGACGTTACCCTTGCGAGATCGGGGAAGAGGCCCTATGAGATCGACACTGACGGTGTGCCATGGACCTTTAATGCTGTATGGCTGCATGAGACCAGGCGTTTGCTGCTGACTGACTTTGAATCGTTGACACGAATCGCAGTTCCGGACGTATTTTGCTATATCACGGAACATTCCGGGCCAATGGTATTGACGAGCTATCCGGCTGATGGTTTTGGCAGTTCCTAAATGTCCAGCGGTGGGACTATCGTGGTTTTCTTTTAGCACTTGGGCACGCTGTGACGTCGGGACCCACAATTTCCATGGATCCGTGAGCTCGTCTTCCTTTAATTCTTTTCCATCGTAGAATTTCCGATATAACTTCTCATTGTTTATTTTAAAATCCGGATACGTATCGGGATTGGATTGGACCAGTTCGGATTTGCGATCGTACCATTTACAACCGGTGTTGAGATTCACGGCGGCAAGTTCGTCAACTTCGGTTTCGGGAAGCGGCTCTCGGGACAATGCGTCGGCAACCTGATTGAGCGTCCCCTTCTTGTACACGACATCGAAGTCGTACTGTTGTAGGGTCATTATCCATCGGGCATGGCGACCACGCGGATCTGGTCGGGCCAACAACCATTTCAAGGACTGATGGTCCGATTCCACAATAAAGTGGTAACCTTCCAGGTGCGGAAGCATTTTTTGTATTCCCCACACAATTGCTAGACATTCCTTCTCTACGGTCGCGTAATTACGTTGTTGTTCTGAGAGACTACAGCTGGCATAAGCAACTACGCATTTCTTGCCTTCGATTTCCTGGGTTAAAACAGCGCCGAGTCCACAGTCGCTGGCGTCGACTTGTAGAATGAAGGTCTTCGAAAAGTCTGGTGAAGTCAATACAGGAGCTTCGGTTAATCGCTTCTTAAGCTCCTCAAAAGCTGATACTTGTTCTTTGCCCCATATCCACTTCTGGTTCTTTTTTAGTAATTGAGTTAGCGGTGAGGCGATTTGGGAAAACGACGACACAAACTTACGGTACCAGGACGCCATTCCCAAAAACCTTCGTAACTCACGGACTCCCTTTGGTGGAGGCATTTCTTTGATGGCTCGAACTTTGTCCGGATCGGTGGAAATTCCTTGCGCGGATACTACATGTCCTAAGTACTTAATCGAACGTTTAAAGAACTGACACTTTTCGGAATTTGGCACAAGTTTAGCTTGGTATAGTTTCGTCAGAACGGTTTTCAGATTTTCTTTGTGCTCTTCCCAGGTTCTCCCTAATACAATAATGTCGTCCAAATAAGCGAACGCTTTATCATCCATTTCCGGTCCTAGAACGGTGTCCAACAGCTTTTGAAACGTGGCACACGCCGAATGCAATCCGAAAGGCATGACTGTAAATTGGAATAATCCGCGATTCGGAACCGTGAATGCTGTTACCGGCTTGCTTCGTTCTGCAAGAGGAACTTGCCAGTATCCCTGCTTCAGATCAATGCTGGAAAAGTATGAAGCCCCACGCAACTTATCCAAAATTGCGTGAACAAATGGTAACGGATAAGCGTTCTTCTGTGACACGGCATTGATTTTCCGGAAGTCAATACAGAATCTGTGTTTGCCGTCTTTTTTTTTTAATAAGGACGACGGGCGAGCTCCACGGGCTATCGAAAGGTTCGATGATGCCTTCCTGAAGCATCCGGTTTACCTCTTCGTCCATTATCTTCTGCATAGCCGGATTCTGCGTCCGGTATCTTTGCTTAATTGGAGTTGGATCGTTTAGTCGAATTTCATGTACCTACAGCTCTATCGGTCAATCCTCGTATGTCCTCAAATTTGGCCATTTCTTCGAGAATAAACCTTTCTTCCGGGTTTTGAGATGTGACGGATGAAACTGGTAGCTTGAATGACGATATCGTTTGTCCGTTCTGAGTTACTTGACCATTGCTGAAGTCCAGCACAAGTCCTTCTTTTGCAATAAAGTCGAGACCTAACAACACCTGGCTGGTTAGTTCCGGAAATCCGAGAAAACTGCAGATAAAGTCCTTTTTATCTACCAGAAATTGCAATGGGTACTCCTCGGTGATATCCACGGTGGCACCATTTGCCAACTCGGCTTGAACGTACGTCGTTAATGGAATCGGAGTAGTGACGTACTTGGCACAGTAACGAGCTGTCTCTCTACTGATGTAAGATCGAACGGACCCGGGATCAAGTAAGGCAGAAAATGTTCTGTTACCTATGGTAATGGTCCACAAAATTCGATTCGCGTTTGTTACGGGGGACACAATTCCTGTTAAAATGTATCGCTGTTCGTCGGTAGTTTTACAGGCTCCTTTTTCCGGAGACTGGGCGGAGCTACGGATCTCGCAGTCCCCTAGGAGTTTGTCGAACGTTGTCGGCACTTGCAGTCTGAAGATTTCACACCTTCTCTTCGGCATCGGGAGCAGAAAAGTTTCGGTGGCTGTTTGCAATCAAAACGCAAGTGACCAGTTTGCCCACATCGCCAGCATAACGGGCTGCTGGAAGTCGGTTTCTGGGCGGTACTTCGTCCAGTCGAAATCCAATTCTCACGTGGTTTCGGACTGTCTCTCGGCGCTGGTGTCGGTTTAACGGGTTTCGTCTCGCTTACGGGTCGCGAACATGTCGTATTTACGGCTGCTGAAGGTTGAATCCAAAGTACATAGTTTCCTCTAGGTCTTACTTGAGCGGATGTTTTCACTTCGTGCGAGAGTGCCTCGAACTCCATGACTTGCTGAAGCAAATCTGCCACGGTCTTCACATCCGTCCGGCGGATGTATTGGCGGTATTCCGGTAGCAGGTGTTTGTATATACATCCTAATTCACGTGCGGTACTCCAACCTCCACATCTTCGAATGAGAGTCTGCATGTGAATGACAAACTCTCGGCCACTCTCTTGAGGCCTTTGCATCCTACGACTGATTTCATCTTCCAGGCTGTCTTGGTAATCTAACGGATAAAAGTATAGCTTGAACTCAGAAACAAAGCTACACCACGAGTAAAACAACTGCTTGTTATTCCGGTACCAAAGAATGGCTTGACTCCTCAGTAACTCTGGTAGTGCATTCACTAGCTGATCCCGGTGGATGCGATATTCCTCAGCCAGCTCTTCGACACGCTCTAAGAACGCGACGGCATCGGTCTTACCGTCGAACGTGACATTCCATTTTCGAACCGGGTTCATCAGTTCTAAATGGCTCGTCGAAGTAGACGGACTATGCGGTGCAACCGTTGGGGTCGGTCTCGGGCCATACAACGTCGGAGTCGTTTTTGTTCTTGGGATTTGCATTTGGTTAATGTTTTCCTCCTGCTGAGATACAGTAGGCCACGAGGGCTTTGTCTCTGCCATCGAGGCTACTGGTGGTGGTCCAGAAGGTGAGGAAGCTGCTACAGCGGCTGGTCCTTCTTTCATAAACAAGCGCATTCTGCGTCTCAGCTCATCTAATGTCCCCTCGGTGGATAGACCGAACCTCTGCATGTCAGCGATCAGGTCTTTTTTCTTCATCGTGTAGATCCATCCTACACGTTGGTCTGCTATTTCCAGTCCTACGGCACCGGTGTCAACTTCGTCATCTTCGTCAGACATCTTCTACCCCTAACCTTGTGACAGTTATTCGTAAATCGTTTCAATCAAGTCCCTGCTCGGGCGCCAAAATTTTGTAACGGTCTTAGCCACGGACAGCTCGGTGGAGACGGTCGGATCCGGGGAACAAGAAAGAAACGATTTCACAACATATATCGTATATACAATGTAACGAGCGGTGGCGGAGAGAGGTTCCGGGGTGGTCGTTTGCGGCGTCGAACAAGAGGGAAAACGTCCGGAAACCCGGTTGATGCCGAGGGTTTCCGGGGATTACGTGTCTACGGAAATCCTCCGGTTAATGCCTGGAGGCGGAGGAAGTGAAACCCGGTTAATGCCGAGGGTTTCGGGGCTTGTACGTGCGGAAAATCCTCCGGTTAATGCCTGGAGGCGGAGGAAATGAAACCCGGTTGATGCCGAGGGTTTCAGGGCTTGGGCGGATAGGAAGGCTAGGGAAGAGAGAGAGTTGAAGCGGTTAATGCCGAGCCACAGCTCTCTCTGCTAATTCGGAGTACTGTTGCTCCTTTTATAGACCGCCTTATCGGAACACGTCACGGCTGAGCGTTGGCAGGGATGAATGCGCGCGACAATTTTGGCGTCGCTTCGAGGCTCACTGCATCTGCCATCGCTGCATCGAACGCTTCGTTACAGACCATTAATTAATAAATCGCATAATTGAAAACAAAATTCCAGTCGTTGATACTGCTGTGACTAAGGTGTGTAGGCAGTGAATTTTAAAGGCAACGCATCTCATCCATTGTTTCTCCAATTCAATCCAATGGGAGGATTCAAATAACTCGTTGGCAACCAAAAAAACGGAATTATACTGACAATTTAGCAGCTGCCCAAAATTTCACGGAAATTTGTTTGCTAAGGAAAAAGGATACAGTCAGTAATTATAGGGGGATCACTCTCCTAAATACAGGATATAAGGTATACGCGATGATTGTGGGAGAGAGGTTGATGAAGGAAATGAATGAGAGGGGGGTGTTACCAGACGGACAGGCGGGATTTAGGAAAGGTAGAGGGACCATGGGTAATGTATATAATTGATTGAATCACATAGCAGGAAATGAGATAAAAAAGAGGGGTGGCAAGATATAAGCATTCTTTGTGGACCTGAAGGTCGATGCTTGGCAATCCATCAGTTCCCGCAGATCGTCTTCGACAAGTCTGAAGGTCGGCTGGGGGCGGTTCTAACACGCAAACAGGTGGAGTGGCCTGTTACCCCAGTGGTCTCCATGTGTTGAAGATCTGAACCGGCTGCAACCCAGTGTTTAATTAAGTTTCTTACGTAAATCGCTATGGTGTCGCCTCCATCAAAGAGGAGCTTCTTTTATAGAGAAGCCCTAGGGGAGATGGTGACTTTGGCTGTTGCGCGCAGACTGACGCAATGCGGCAGTCAAAGTATTATCACGGCGTCCTTTTTCCAACGGAGTAGCAGCGGCTCCATCTCGGTTCGACATCCGGAAGTATTTATTTCTTCGTACAAACGGCCCGATGTCAAGAGCGTGGTTCAAGGTTACAGGGGCGGTATTTGTGTTGTACTCTGGGGTCGTAGGGCTATTCAGCCTCTCAGAACGTCGACCATTGTTGATCTTTTGCTCAACCCTACTCGCATCTATGTTCTCAGGAATCCCACTTTCTTTGCAAAGTTCAGGATGTCACTAAGAGGCCTCTTCTTCACTTCTTCAGAGTGTGTGTTCGGCTGTTTCTACTTCCAAATTGCATAATCTGCATACTTCACTGTCTACTGGTCCCATATTTTTAAGATAAATTTCTTCGCTTGTCTTTGACCTGCGACATTGTTCCAGTGAGACCTTGTGGTCTCTTTTTCTCAGTTCTGGACTGCCGTCTTAATGTGTGTCTCGGTTAGGCCACAGAACGGTTCAGGTCGAATGGGAGAAGCTTCTGCGCCGTGTCTAGCAAGTTTGTCGGCTTCGGCATTTTCTGCTATTCCCTCATGTGCAGGTACCCAACTTAGAATTACTTTGTTGTTTCTACCCAGTTTTTTGAGGGACTGTCTGCACTCCAGGCGACTAAGGATTTGGTGCTGTGTCCTTTAAGTCCCTTAATCGCAGCTTGACTGTCAGATAGTGTATAGATTTGTCTGCCCTTCATTTTCCTGCCTAAGGACTTAATATATCTATCGCAAGTATCTCAGCTTGCGTAATCGTCGGTCCAGTTCCCAAGGCTATTGATGGCCTATATTTCGGGCCGTAGAAGCCTATGCCGGTACTTTGTTCAGTCTTTGATCCATCTGTGTACCAGATAGAAGAGCTATGACCTATTGCTGCTATTTGACTTCTTGCCATGTGGCGGTCTTCATATGGTACGACTAATACCTGTTTCACAATGATGTTAATGTTAGGATGGTAATGTTAACGTAATATTTAGAACTCTAACAAAAAAATGGAATTGTTCACAATGATGTTGACACCAATGGTAATGTTAAAGAGTACGTAACCCTGAACATAACATCATGTTAGAAAGCCACAATATTTTAGATTTAAATGGTTTAAATGGTAAGATTTTACCATCACTCTTAACATTGCTGTCCTAAGCGCATGCGTCGAGCGACATTTTTGAGAAGTTTGAGAACGTGAAATTTAGAAATGATTAACATTGTGTTATAAATTCAATTAGTGCAAAATTACCCGTACCATTATGATAAAAAGCAGAAAGGGTGCAAAGACACCATAAAAAAAATAATGTGTGGAAAACAGTGGCAGAAACGTTAAATGTTGAAGTAACGGAAGCAGAAACAAGGTACAACAATGTATTTAATAATAATTACACTATCAATTTGACAATTTTATGTAAGATAAACCCTACATACGTAGAAATAAAAACAAAAAATTCCCTAGTGCCAGTTAACATTCAATATGAACACGCTAGTATTAACATTAACATTAACATCATTGTGAAACAGGTATAAGTCGTTTTTGGTCTTATATCCAGTGGTTTTTCAATTACGTGTGGCCGCAGAGAATCTAGAATCTAGAATTCTAAGGTGACCCACTCTGTCACCTAGTTTAAATTTCTTGGTCTGGTTTAGTCGCAATGAACTCTGTAGACCTTCCCTCTGCACATGAAGGTGGAGTGGTGGTAGGTCTAAAAAGACTTCTAGAGCTGTCGTTGGGGTTGTTTTTATTGCTCCTGTGTCTGGGAATAGACACTCTGACTGGGGGTGGTCGTAGCAGGTCCCGGAAAGTTGCATTCGAAGCGCTCTATTTTTCTGATTACCGGAGCGAAAGAGTCATCCCGCTACGACGTCAAGAAGTATTTTTCCGAGGTACAAACGGTACGCGACAGGAAGTAGGGTATCCGACCTTGTCCGAACAGTGAGACGGCGGGCCGGAAAATGTCGCTCGTTGACGGCATTTGACTCTTGAGAATTTTGGTAACTTGGTTACACAATTAATGCTTTGGAGGTAAAATCACATCTGAGGCAGTACCCGAAAGCAATATAAATAAATTGTTAAATCCACCTCAATGAGTTTATAAAATAACTAATGATTTCACGAACTGTAGTTGATGGTAAAGATGCAGCATCTTCGGGTCCTATGCACCACTCTCATGGCCCTCGCGTCTTGTAACGCCGACTCTAACTTGTACCAATTCTACAATGAGTTTGCTGAAGAAGTCATGAAGCCGAAAGAAATTGAAACAGCAATTCGTGCTTATCTACCCAAAACTGAAAACACCACGAATGGAGGCATCGATCCTGTTTGGTTCTGTAAGTACCCAACATGACTAGTTTTTGTGGGAATTGAAGTGAAAGTTTAGTTCTTGACGCATCGACCAAAATTCCATCAGGGATAAGTGGTGGGAATTTGTTTGATTTGGGGAACTTTGACGAGTGTTACAACATCCAGGTCGACGATATTTATGGGAAGTATTGTTTGGGCACTTTAGCGCTTGACGCGCTACCCATGAAGTACCTTAAAGCCTTCAACTTCAATGTGACCGAAACGGATTCGGTAAATCCAAAGTGATAATCATATCAAGGATGGTAGAGACTGTTTTTAGCGATTACAAATTTCTCCTAAACCTAGACAGTCTGTCTTGGGTTCGGAGTACGTGGGATTTCATTGGGCCTCTTGTGTTCCTAGTACCATGTCAGCTAAGGATATTCCAGGATTATCAATTTACACCGAGGAATTTTGTTACTCTAAGGCCACAAAACCTAAGTTGTCACTTGGTGCGATCGCAACTATTCTTATTTTTGCTGTAGTTTTAGCAATAGCCGCAATATCGACCGTGTACGACATCTACTTCCACTACACCAAAGAAAGTAAGTAATTAAATATGGTTTTCAACGGTTTAATGAAATTGTAGCAGCACCTCACACATTTCTAACTGCCTTTTCGTTTTTCACCAACGGTCGGAAAATATTCAAATTGACTAGCAGCACTGATCAGCTATCGTGTCTAGATGGAATTAGGGCTCTTTCTTTGATGTGGATAATTTTGGGTCATGAATGCTTCCTCATTAGAATCGCACCTCTCTACAGTTTCCTTGACGTTAACGAGGTATGATCAGGTGCTTTTAGTCTTTTACTAACTGTTCAGTTTTAGACGGAACAAGATCCTGTGGCCATGTTCATCATAGGAAGCACAGTTTCGGTAGACACTTTCTTAGTAGTAGGTGGTCTCGTCACGGTGTACACTTTCCTGAAATCAATGAATAAAGGTGCTAAATTTAACCTGGTCTACTTCTACGTTCATCGATATCTTCGTTTAACTCCCGTATTGGCAATGACAGTTTTAGTCCATTTGTTCTTGTTGAGATACTTAGGAAGTGGTCCGGTTTGGGCAAGTTTGGACAAAACTTTGGGAGAGATCTGTCGAGAGGGTTGGTGGAGTACTCTTCTCTACATCAACAACTACGCGAAAGGAAGAATTGTAAGCTTCTTGTTTGGTCTCAATTCACAGTGACCAAAGAAATTCCAGTGCGTAGTACCATCATGGTATCTGTCCATGGATATGCAACTCTTCGTACTTTCTCCAGTCGTTTTAATTCCGCTACTTAGGTGGCCCAAACCAACAGTCGGAGCTTTAGGATTCCTTGCAGTTGTTGGCTGTGTCGTCCCGTTTGCCATTGCCTTTAGAGATAATTTCCGCCCGTTACTGCTTGGGGATGCTTCATGGAGGTTTAAGTTTAGTTTACTACTCACTCATGTAATATCGTTTTGTTTACTAGTGACGACTTCATAAAGGATTACTACATCCAGACCCACGCAAGATTTGGCCCCTTCGTGATAGGAATGATTCTAAGTTACTTCGTCTACAGACTCAAAACAAAGCAGTTAACCATTAAAATGTCAAAGGTATATTTACGACAAATAACAAACTCAAAACGATTACTTTTATTTTTTAGCTGGTCGCGTGTATCTTCTGGTTGGCCATTGTAACCGTTCTCGTCATTTGTGTCTACGCAGGTTACCCGTTGATAAACGCCGCAGGAAAGGACAGATGGGGCAATGCTTTATTCTTGGCTTTCGATCGTGCAGCATGGTCCGTTGCTGTTTGTGGTGTAATCCTTTTGTGCGTTTCTGGATATGGTCAACCCGTCGACTGGTTCTTGTCATTACCGATCTTCCAATTTATAACCAAAATGTCTTACTCAATGTATCTGGTTAATTATACCTTCATCACGATCAGATACGCGTCCATGAAGAACACCATCAAGTTTTCTAACATCGGAATGGTAAGTACACTAAAAAGTGTAGATAGTTATGTATTCCATTTTTAATCTCTCTTAACAGCTTCTCCTGCTCCTTCCAGTCCCATGGGTCTGCTCTAACATTCTGTACTAGCTCTTCCTAAAGGTCGCTTATTTCCCATACTTGTCCTACCACCCCGTTCTCTTTCCTTTGTTAGTCCTTTATATGTCTTTTCACGTTTTTGCTGTCTTGAAAGTGTAACCGATGTATTTAAAATATTTTACTTCTCTATCGCTTTTTCCGCCCACTTCTATTCCTCTGTCCTCCTCTTTAGGTATCTTCCTAATGATCTCATCATTCCCTTCATTTCTTTGGCCACTATTACTATCATATCATCTACATATTTCAGCAAGTGCTCTTCACTCCTTTCATCTCTTTATTTCTACCATCTTCGTCTCCATCTTTTAAGATTTGAAGATTTTCTCTTCTTTTAATCTAGATAAATCTTTATTTGCCCTACGGGCTTTCTGATTCCTATACATATACAAGTAACTTAACAATTATAATAATAAAAAAAACTAAATAAAAGTCTCTATTACTTCTCCCCTCCCCTTTCCTCTTCTCCTTTCTCTCTCCTAGTCCATCCATTTAATTTCCCTTCCATCTACATTCAGTATTTCCTTTCTTTCTTTCCTCTCTCTTTGTTTCATCTCACTGCACTCGTTCCACATATGCTCAATCGTCTCTCGTTCCTAATAGCACATTCTACACATTCTTCCTCCATCTTCTGCACAATACCTATTTTCCCTCTCTTCATTTCCGCACCTAAACCTCGCCATCATCTTTCTTTCTTTCTCGCTCTAACTCCCCAAATACTTCGGTACTTCCTCGATCATGCATCTTCCGTACTTCCCGTTGTATCTGGATTCTCTAATTCTTTCTCTCCTCTCTTGTCTATCCGTATCCTTATCTCTTTCACTTAGTTCTACATTCATCCACACGCCTCTTTCTCTCAGTCTCCCTATTTCTTTGCTTGCATACCCATTCCTCCTGTAGTAATTCTCGCTATCATTCTCCTCTGAATTCTTCTTTTTTTCTCTCCAGCACTCCTTTAGTATCCTACATTCTTTCCTCCCTTCCAACTTGACCACTCTTTTTCCCGCTTTCACTCTCAACCTATTCCTCTTGCATTCTTCTCTCACTATGTACCCTGGCGTTTCTCTCTCCACCCCTAGCACCCACCTCAGATATTTCTCTTGCACCCTCTCTATCACCTCTTGTTCTTTCCATCCCCAGACCTCTGCTCCGTACAACAACACGCTTTCAATAAGACTTTCAAACATCATCATTCTCCTCTTAAAATCGCCTCCCCACCTTCTCTTTCCTATTCCCCATACACATCCTATCACCTTGTTCGCTTTTCTTGCCAGTTCTCTAATATGTGCCTTATTTGTGGCTCTTTCATTGAACACATACCCCAAGTATTTGAATTCTTTTACTTGTTCTATTACTTCTCCCTCCCACCTCCAATCACTCTTCGTTCTTCCTCTTTCTCTTATTGAACACCAGCATTTTTGTTTTCTCTACATTCACTTCTAGTCTTTTCTTCTTCACATATTTTCCTAAACTCTTTATCATTTCCTTCATTTCTCTTTCACTATTTGCCACCATTACCACATCATCCGCAAACGCCAGGCTCCACACTTTTTTTCTACCTACCACGCACCCCCCCGCTTGTGCTCTCTCCAACATTCCGTCCATATCTGCCACATACATCGTGAACAACAAGGGGCTGAGCGGGCAACCTTGCCTCACTCCCTTTGTTGTCACAAACCATTCACTTTCCCTCTCCCCTACCTTCACTTTACTTTTTGTCTTCTCATATATCTCCTCCACCTTTCTTACCAGCCATTCATTTACCCCTTTCTCCCTCAGGCACTCAAACATCCAATCTCTGTCCACCTTGTCAAAAGCCGCCTTGAAGTCTACGAATAATGCATACACCCTCCCCCCTTTCTTCTTTAACCCACTCTTCGTCAAATGGTCCAGGATGTATACATTATCCATAGTTCCCCTCCCCTCTCTAAATCCTGCTTGGCTCTCTGGTAATGCTCCCTTTTCCTCTATCTCTCTGCTCATCCTTTCATTCAGAATTGATGCATACAACTTGTACCCTGTGTTTAGGAGAGTTATCCCTCGGTAACTTTCTACTTTATTTTTCTCCCCTTTTTTGTAAATGGGTAAATTACCCCTCTCTCCACCCTACCGGGAATCCTTCTCCTCTCCACACCCCATTCATTACCTCCACCAGCCTCTCTAGCACTCTTCTCGTCCCATACATCCACGACTCATTCTGTATTCTATCCCTCCCCCGTGCCTTCCTTTCCTCAGTTTCTTAACATGCCTCTCCACTTCTTCCATTGTAATTTCTTCTCCTTCAGGTTCTACTCGGTTTCTCTTCGTCTCTATTTCCGTTTTCTTTTTTTCCTTTTCTCCCTCCAGCAGCCTCATGAAGTACTCCTCCCACTCTTTCATCGTTATCTCCTCGCTCACATTTTCTTTTTTCTTTCTCTCTCTATTAATATAGTTCCATACCTCCTTCTTATTGCTTTTATCTCTTCCTCATTTCTCTCCTTCTTCTGCCTCTTCTTCTCCCTGCATGTCTCTCTGTATCTTCTTTTCGCTTCTAAAAAGTCACTTCTGTTCCCTTTAGTCTTTCTCGACTTTCTTAGTTCTTTTATTGCTTCCTTTTTACGTTGCTCACAATTCTTTGTCCCACCATTTATTCTTTCTTTTTGTTCCTCCACCTCTTACTGTTATTTCTCTCTTTGTCGCTGCTTTTTCCAATATTTCTACCAATTCTTTCTCCATTTTCCTATTTCTTGTTCTTTAAATCTTGCTTTTTCCAGTCTTCTCTTATACTCTTCCACCCCTTGCTCGTCCCATACTTTACTTATCACCTTCCGCATTTCCTCTATTTTTTCTTCTCCTCCTCTCTTCTCTCCCCTCCTTCCTATACTTATCTCCATAGGCAGATGGTCTGACTCTACTCTTTCCCCTATTCTGAATTCTTCTACTTCTTCCCATGCTTCTTCGTTTACTATTCCGTAGTCTATCACCGTCTCTCCTCTACCGCCTATGTAGGTCCATTCTTCTTCTTCGTCCCCTTGTTTGTTTCCATTTAGCACTCCCCATCCTTTTTCTTCTATCCATTCCATCAACTTCTTCCCTTCCGCGTTTTCTTTCTTGTCTTTGGACTTTCTTTTTCCCTCTCCTCTCTCTTCTTCCCAATCCCTGTCTCCTATTTCCCCAATTCTCCCGTTAAAATCCCCTCCGAGAAGCAGACATTCTTCCCTGTTGCCTTTTAATGTTTCTTCTATCTTGCTTATTGTTTCTTTCATCTCTTTGCTGTACACTGTCACTATTTTCCACCATTTACTGTCTATTTTAACGTTTCTCACCATGTGACCTTCCTCTTGTCCCTTCTTTTTAGTATTATCTTTTATTCCTTTTTTTACCCCTGTTATTATTTCTCCTGCTGCTCTTCCTTTTTTCTTTCCCCTTCTCGCCCCTTGCCATTTCCACTTGAACTCCTTTGGTAACAGTTTTTCTATTTTTTCCCAACTTTCTGACCATGTTTCTGTTAATCCAACAATATCGAACTCCTTCACATAGTCCCAAAAATCTTCTTCTTTTTTCCCTAGTCCCGCTACATTTCAAAATAGTGCCCTCACCCCTGTTTTTCTCGTTACCTTCTTTGATTTCCCCCTTCCTTCCTTAGTTTCCCTCCTACTTCCTTCTTTGTTTCTTTTTTCCCGTTTCATTGTCCTTTTTACTTTGCCGTTGTCCCCCTTTTTCCCTCCACCCCTTCTTCTTCTTATTGGAAAACCTCTAGTCTCTCTCTCTCTTTTCATTCCATCTCCATTGCTCATCGTCCACTATTAATTTCCTGTATCCCACTCTTACTTCTTTCCCTTCTTCCCTTTTTTCCTTCGCCATACTTCTTAGATTGTTTTGTAAAGCTCTTTCTTTCTTTGTGAGGTCGTTGTCTTTGTATATCCCCCTTGTTTCTCTCTTCTCCCTCAATTTTCCTTTGTGCTTCATTATTCTTTCCTTCTCACCCCATCCCTCCATCTCCACCAATACTTGATCCTTGTTAATCCTGTAACAATCTTTTACTTTACTATCCTCTACATTTTCCTTCAAAAACTTCTCTACATCCTCTTTTTTTACATGACTTTTTCTTTCCCCGTCCCATCCTGTTATCACGATGTTGTTTTTCCTCATTCTTCTCTCTTCGATTTCCATTCTCTCTTCCAGCTTTTCCACTCTCTCCTTCCACCAGTCTCTCTCTCCTTTCCATCTCTTTTCCTTCTCTTTAAATTCTTCTCTCTGCCTCTCTATCTCTCTCTTGAGTTCCTTGTTTTCTCGTCTTGTTTCTTTTATCTCCTCCTTCAACTCTTGCAACAGCTCCAATATATTTTTTTCCATCTCTGTGTCCGTTTCCTTCTCTTTCTCTGATGTCTTCTGTGTTTTCTTTCTTTACTCCAGGAGACCTCGCCGTCTTTTTACTTTTTTGAAAAAATTTCTCATCCTCCTCTTCTTGTTTTTCTGTTCTACCCTCCCCTTTTCTCTTTCTTTTCCTTTCCTCCAGGTAAGAGTCCAGGCTTCCCTGACTGAGAGAGCGGTTTCTATCGTCTTTGTTCGTCCGCTTCCTGTGGCGCCTCCTAGATGTCGTTATGTTCCGGCTTCGCCGATTTATTCTTTTTCCTGACTATATCTCCTCTTCCCTGCCCAATTCTTTCTTTTTCCTTTCTCTAATATCACTTTTCGCTTTTTTCAATATCTTCTCTAATTTTTTCTTTATATCACCTTCTATTTCTCTATTTTTATGATGTTTACAAATATTTAGGTTTTCAGGTTCTCTGTCTTTCAGGTTTTCAGGTCTTGTTTATGGCCGTGGATATGAGAGAGGTCGGTGAAGGTCTCACCCCCCAAATAGTTGACCACAGAAAAATTCTGAAAAGAGGTGGAACAGGTTTCTAGTTCTAATACTTTTGGTTTCTTGATTTCAGGGCTTTACAAGTTTTCAGGACCTCAGTCAAATGTTTTCAGGTTGCCAAATTCATCTACAGGCTTTCAATTTCTCAAGAACTCAGATTTTCAGCTTCTAAAGAACTCATATTTACTTTTTAGTGTTTACAAATATTTAGGATTTCAGGTTCTCTGTCTTTCAGGTTTTCAGGTCTTGTTTATGGCCGTGGATATGAAAGATGTCGGTGGAGGTCTCACACCCCCCAAATAGTTGACCACAGGAAAATTCTGAAAAGAGGTGGAACAGGTTTCTAGTTCTAATACTTTTGGTTTCTTGAATTCAAGGCGTTAGAAGTTTTCAGGACCTCAGGCATATATTTTCAGGTTGTCAAATTCATCTACAGGATTTCAATTTCTCAGGAACTCAGATTTTCAGCTTCTCATGTTTTCAGGTTCTAAAGAACTCAGATTTACGTCTTAATGTTTACAAATATTTAGGTTTTCAGGTTCCCTGTCTTTCAGGTTTTCAGGTCTTGTTTATGGCCGTGGATATGAGAGAGGTCGGTGGAGGTCTCACACGCCCCAAATAGTTGACCACAGGAAAGTTCTGAAAAGAGGTGGAATAGGTTTCTAGTTCTAATACTCTTTGTTTCTTGAATTCAGGGCTTTACAAGTTTTCAGGACCTCAGGCATATATTTTCAGGTTGTCAAATTCATCTACAGGCTTTCAATTTCTCAGGAACTCAGATTTTCAGCTTCTCATGCTTTCAGGTTCTAAAGAACTCAGATTTACGTCTTAATGTTTACAAATATTTAGGTTTTCAGGTTCTCTATCTTTCAGGTTTTCAGGTCTTGTTTATGGCCGTGGATATGAGAGAGGTCGGTGGAGGTCTCACACGCCCCAAATAGTTGACCACAGGAAAGTTCTGAAAAGAGGTGGAATAGGTTTCTAGTTCTAATACTCTTTGTTTCTTGAATTCAGGGCTTTACAAGTTTTCAGGACCTCAGGCATATATTTTCAGGTTGTCAAATTCATCTACAGGCTTTCAATTTCTCAGGAACTCAGATTTTCAGCTTCTCATGCTTTCAGGTTCTAAAGAACTCAGATTTACGTTTGAATGTCTAAAAATATTTAGGTTTTCAGGTTATCTGTCTTTCAGGTTTTCAGGTCTTGTTTATGGCCGTGGATATGAGAGAGGTCGGTGAAGGTCTCACCCCCCAAATAGTTGACCACAGAAAAATTCTGAAAAGAGGTGGAACAGGTTTCTAGTTCTAATACTTTTGGTTTCTTGATTTCAGGGCTTTACAAGTTTTCAGGACCTCAGTCAAATGTTTTCAGGTTGCCAAATTCATCTACAGGCTTTCAATTTCTCAAGAACTCAGATTTTCAGCTTCTAAAGAACTCATATTTACTTTTTAGTGTTTACAAATATTTAGGATTTCAGGTTCTCTGTCTTTCAGGTTTTCAGGTCTTGTTTATGGCCGTGGATATGAAAGATGTCGGTGGAGGTCTCACACCCCCCAAATAGTTGACCACAGGAAAATTCTGAAAAGAGGTGGAACAGGTTTCTAGTTCTAATACTTTTGGTTTCTTGAATTCAAGGCGTTAGAAGTTTTCAGGACCTCAGGCATATATTTTCAGGTTGTCAAATTCATCTACAGGCTTTCAATTTCTCAGGAACTCAGATTTTCAGCTTCTCATGTTTTCAGGTTCTAAAGAACTCAGATTTACGTCTTAATGTTTACAAATATTTAGGTTTTCAGGTTCTCTGTCTTTCAGGTTTTCAGGTCTTGTTTATGGCCGTGGATATGAAAGAGGTCGGTGGAGGTCTCACACGCCCCAAATAGTTGACCACAGGAAAGTTCTGAAAAGAGGTGGAACAGGTTTCTAGTTCTAATACTCTTTGTTTCTTGAATTCAGGGCTTTACAAGTTTTCAGGACGTCAGGCATATATTTTCAGGTTGTCAAATTCATCTACAGGCTTTCAATTTCTCAGGAACTCAGATTTTCAGCTTCTCATGCTTTCAGGTTCTAAAGAACTCAGATTTACGTTTGAATGTCTAAAAATATTTAGGTTTTCAGGTTATCTGTCTTTCAGGTTTTCAGGTCTTGTTTATGGCCGTGGATATGAGAGAGGTCGGTGAAGGTCTCACCCCCCAAATAGTTGACCACAGAAAAATTCTGAAAAGAGGTGGAACAGGTTTCTAGTTCTAATACTTTTGGTTTCTTGATTTCAGGGCTTTACAAGTTTTCAGGACCTCAGTCAAATGTTTTCAGGTTGCCAAATTCATCTACAGGCTTTCAATTTCTCAAGAACTCAGATTTTCAGCTTCTAAAGAACTCATATTTACTTTTTAGTGTTTACAAATATTTAGGATTTCAGGTTCTCTGTCTTTCAGGTTTTCAGGTCTTGTTTATGACCGTGAATATGAAAGAGGTCGGTGGAGGTCTCACACCCCCCAAATAGTTGACCACAGGAAAATTCTGAAAAGAGGTGGAACAGGTTTCTAGTTCTAATACTTTTGGTTTCTTGAATTCAAGGCGTTACAAGTTTTCAGGACCTCAGGCATATATTTTCAGGTTGTCAAATTCATCTACAGGATTTCAATTTCTCAGGAACTCAGATTTTCAGCTTCTCATGTTTTCAGGTTCTAAAGAACTCAGATTTACGTCTTAATGTTTACAAATATTTAGGTTTTCAGGTTCCCTGTCTTTCAGGTTTTCAGGTCTTGTTTATGGCCGTGGATATGAGAGAGGTCGGTGGAGGTCTCACACGCCCCAAATAGTTGACCACAGGAAAGTTCTGAAAAGAGGTGGAACAGGTTTCTAGTTCTAATACTCTTTGTTTCTTGAATTCAGGGCTTTACAAGTTTTCAGGACCTCAGGCACATATTTTCAGGTTGTCAAATTCATCTACAGGCTTTCAATTTCTCAGGAACTCAGATTTTCAGCTTCTCATGCTTTCAGGTTCTAAAGAACTCAGATTTACGTTTGAATGTCTAAAAATATTTAGGTTTTCAGGTTATCTGTCTTTCAGGTTTTCAGGTCTTGTTTATGGCCGTGGATATGAGAGAGGTCGGTGAAGGTCTCACCCCCCAAATAGTTGACCACAGAAAAATTCTGAAAAGAGGTGGAACAGGTTTCTAGTTCTAATACTTTTGGTTTCTTGATTTCAGGGCTTTACAAGTTTTCAGGACCTCAGTCAAATGTTTTCAGGTTGCCAAATTCATCTACAGGCTTTCAATTTCTCAGGAACTCAGATTTTTAGCTTCTCATGCTTTCAGGTTCTAAAGAACTCAGATTTACGTCTTAATGTTTACAAATATTTAGGTTTTCAGGTTCTCTGTCTTTCAGGTTTTCAGGTCTTGTTTATGGCCGTGGATATGAGAGAGGTCGGTGGAGGTCTCACACGCCCCAAATAGTTGACCACAGGAAAGTTCTGAAAAGAGGTGGAACAGGTTTCTAGTTCTAATACTCTTTGTTTCTTGAATTCAGGGCTTTACAAGTTTTCAGGACCTCAGGCATATATTTTCAGGTTGTCAAATTCATCTACAGGCTTTCAATTTCTCAGGAACTCAGATTTTCAGCTTCTCATGTTTTCAGGTTCTAAAGAACTCAGATTTACGTCTTAATGTTTACAAATATTTAGGTTTTCAGGTTCTCTGTCTTTCAGGTTTTCAGGTCTTGTTTATGGCCGTGGATATGAGAGAGGTCGGTGGAGGTCTCACACGCCCCAAATAGTTGACCACAGGAAAGTTCTGAAAAGAGGTGGAATAGGTTTCTAGTTCTAATACTCTTTGTTTCTTGAATTCAGGGCTTTACAAGTTTTCAGGACCTCAGGCATATATTTTCAGGTTGTCAAATTCATCTACAGGCTTTCAATTTCTCAGGAACTCAGATTTTCAGCTTCTCATGTTTTCAGGTTCTAAAGAACTCAGATTTACGTCTTAATGTTTACAAATATTTAGGTTTTCAGGTTCTCTGTCTTTCAGGTTTTCAGGTCTTGTTTATGGCCGTGGATATGAGAGAGGTCGGTGGAGGTCTCACACGCCCCAAATAGTTGACCACAGGAAAGTTCTGAAAAGAGGTGGAATAGGTTTCTAGTTCTAATACTCTTTGTTTCTTGAATTCAGGGCTTTACAAGTTTTCAGGACCTCAGGCATATATTTTCAGGTTGTCAAATTCATCTACAGGCTTTCAATTTCTCAGGAACTCAGATTTTCAGCTTCTCAGGCTTTCAGATTCTAAAGAACTCAGATTTACGTTTGAATGTTTAAAAATATTTAGGTTTTCAGGTTCTCTGTCTTTCAAGTTTTCAGGTCTTGTTTATGGCCGTGGATATGAGAGAGGTCGGTGAAGGTCTCACCCCCCAAATAGTTGACCACAGAAAAATTCTGAAAAGAGGTGGAACAGGTTTCTAGTTCTAATACTTTTGGTTTTTTGATTTCAGGGCTTTACAAGTTTTCAGGACCTCGGTCAAATGTTTTCAGGTTGCCAAATTCATCTACAGGCTTTCAATTTCTCAAGAACTCAGATTTTCAGTTTCTAAAGAACTCATATTTACTTTTTAGTGTTTACAAATATTTAGGATTTCAGGTTCTCTGTCTTTCAGGTTTTCAGGTCTTGTTTATGGCCGTGGATATGAAAGAGGTCGGTGGAGGTCTTACACCCCCCAAATAGTTGACCACAGGAAAATTCTGAAAAGAGGTGGAACAGGTTTCTAGTTCTAATATTTTTGGTTTCTTGATTTCAGGGCTTTACAAGTTTTCAGGACATCAGTCAAATGTTTTCAGGTTGCCAAATTCATCTACAGGCTTTCAATTTCTCAAGAACTCAGATTTTCAGCTTCTAAAGAACTCATATTTACTTTTTAGTGTTTACAAATATTTAGGATTTCAGGTTCTCTGTCTTTCAGGTTTTCAGGTCTTGTTTATGACCGTGGATATGAAAGAGGTCGGTGGAGGTCTCACACCCCCCAAATAGTTGACCACAGGAAAATTCTGAAAAGAGGTGGAACAGGTTTCTAGTTCTAATACTTTTGGTTTCTTGAATTCAAGGCGTTACAAGTTTTCAGGACCTCAGGCATATATTTTCAGGTTGTCAAATTCATCTACAGGATTTCAATTTCTCAGGAACTCAGATTTTCAGCTTCTAAAGAACTCATATTTACTTTTTAGTGTTTACAAATATTTAGGATTTCAGGTTCTCTGTCTTTCAGGTTTTCAGGTCTTGTTTATGGCCGTGGATATGAAAGATGTCGGTGGAGGTCTCACACCCCCCAAATAGTTGACCACAGGAAAATTCTGAAAAGAGGTGGAACAGGTTTCTAGTTCTAATACTTTTGGTTTCTTGAATTCAAGGCGTTAGAAGTTTTCAGGACCTCAGGCATATATTTTCAGGTTGTCAAATTCATCTACAGGATTTCAATTTCTCAGGAACTCAGATTTTCAGCTTCTCATGTTTTCAGGTTCTAAAGAACTCAGATTTACGTCTTAATGTTTACAAATATTTAGGTTTTCAGGTTCTCTGTCTTTCAGGTTTTCAGGTCTTGTTTATGGCCGTGGATATGAAAGAGGTCGGTGGAGGTCTCACACGCCCCAAATAGTTGACCACAGGAAAGTTCTGAAAAGAGGTGGAACAGGTTTCTAGTTCTAATACTCTTTGTTTCTTGAATTCAGGGCTTTACAAGTTTTCAGGACGTCAGGCATATATTTTCAGGTTGTCAAATTCATCTACAGGCTTTCAATTTCTCAGGAACTCAGATTTTCAGCTTCTCATGCTTTCAGGTTCTAAAGAACTCAGATTTACGTTTGAATGTCTAAAAATATTTAGGTTTTCAGGTTATCTGTCTTTCAGGTTTTCAGGTCTTGTTTATGGCCGTGGATATGAGAGAGGTCGGTGAAGGTCTCACCCCCCAAATAGTTGACCACAGAAAAATTCTGAAAAGAGGTGGAACAGGTTTCTAGTTCTAATACTTTTGGTTTCTTGATTTCAGGGCTTTACAAGTTTTCAGGACCTCAGTCAAATGTTTTCAGGTTGCCAAATTCATCTACAGGCTTTCAATTTCTCAGGAACTCAGATTTTTAGCTTCTCATGCTTTCAGGTTCTAAAGAACTCAGATTTACGTCTTAATGTTTACAAATATTTAGGTTTTCAGCTTCTCTGTCTTTCAGGTTTTCAGGTCTTGTTTATGGCCGTGGATATGAGAGAGGTCGGTGGAGGTCTCACACGCCCCAAATAGTTGACCACAGGAAAGTTCTGAAAAGAGGTGGAACAGGTTTCTAGTTCTAATACTCTTTGTTTCTTGAATTCAGGGCTTTACAAGTTTTCAGGACCTCAGGCATATATTTTCAGGTTGTCAAATTCATCTACAGGCTTTCAATTTCTCAGGAACTCAGATTTTCAGCTTCTCATGTTTTCAGGTTCTAAAGAACTCAGATTTACGTCTTAATGTTTACAAATATTTAGGTTTTCAGGTTCTCTGTCTTTCAGGTTTTCAGGTCTTGTTTATGGCCGTGGATATGAGAGAGGTCGGTGGAGGTCTCACACGCCCCAAATAGTTGACCACAGGAAAGTTCTGAAAAGAGGTGGAATAGGTTTCTAGTTCTAATACTCTTTGTTTCTTGAATTCAGGGCTTTACAAGTTTTCAGGACCTCAGGCATATATTTTCAGGTTGTCAAATTCATCTACAGGCTTTCAATTTCTCAGGAACTCAGATTTTCAGCTTCTCATGTTTTCAGGTTCTAAAGAACTCAGATTTACGTCTTAATGTTTACAAATATTTAGGTTTTCAGGTTCTCTGTCTTTCAGGTTTTCAGGTCTTGTTTATGGCCGTGGATATGAGAGAGGTCGGTGGAGGTCTCACACGCCCCAAATAGTTGACCACAGGAAAGTTCTGAAAAGAGGTGGAATAGGTTTCTAGTTCTAATACTCTTTGTTTCTTGAATTCAGGGCTTTACAAGTTTTCAGGACCTCAGGCATATATTTTCAGGTTGTCAAATTCATCTACAGGCTTTCAATTTCTCAGGAACTCAGATTTTCAGCTTCTCAGGCTTTCAGATTCTAAAGAACTCAGATTTACGTTTGAATGTTTAAAAATATTTAGGTTTTCAGGTTCTCTGTCTTTCAAGTTTTCAGGTCTTGTTTATGGCCGTGGATATGAGAGAGGTCGGTGAAGGTCTCACCCCCCAAATAGTTGACCACAGAAAAATTCTGAAAAGAGGTGGAACAGGTTTCTAGTTCTAATACTTTTGGTTTTTTGATTTCAGGGCTTTACAAGTTTTCAGGACCTCGGTCAAATGTTTTCAGGTTGCCAAATTCATCTACAGGCTTTCAATTTCTCAAGAACTCAGATTTTCAGTTTCTAAAGAACTCATATTTACTTTTTAGTGTTTACAAATATTTAGGATTTCAGGTTCTCTGTCTTTCAGGTTTTCAGGTCTTGTTTATGGCCGTGGATATGAAAGAGGTCGGTGGAGGTCTTACACCCCCCAAATAGTTGACCACAGGAAAATTCTGAAAAGAGGTGGAACAGGTTTCTAGTTCTAATATTTTTGGTTTCTTGATTTCAGGGCTTTACAAGTTTTCAGGACATCAGTCAAATGTTTTCAGGTTGCCAAATTCATCTACAGGCTTTCAATTTCTCAAGAACTCAGATTTTCAGCTTCTAAAGAACTCATATTTACTTTTTAGTGTTTACAAATATTTAGGATTTCAGGTTCTCTGTCTTTCAGGTTTTCAGGTCTTGTTTATGACCGTGGATATGAAAGAGGTCGGTGGAGGTCTCACACCCCCCAAATAGTTGACCACAGGAAAATTCTGAAAAGAGGTGGAACAGGTTTCTAGTTCTAATACTTTTGGTTTCTTGAATTCAAGGCGTTACAAGTTTTCAGGACCTCAGGCATATATTTTCAGGTTGTCAAATTCATCTACAGGATTTCAATTTCTCAGGAACTCAGATTTTCAGCTTCTCATGTTTTCAGGTTCTAAAGAACTCAGATTTACGTCTTAATGTTTACAAATATTTAGGTTTTCAGGTTCCCTGTCTTTCAGGTTTTCAGGTCTTGTTTATGGCCGTGGATATGAGAGAGGTCGGTGGAGGTCTCACACGCCCCAAATAGTTGACCACAGGAAAGTTCTGAAAAGAGGTGGAATAGGTTTCTAGTTCTAATACTCTTTGTTTCTTGAATTCAGGGCTTTACAAGTTTTCAGGACCTCAGGCATATGTTTTCAGGTTGCCAAATTCATCTACAGGCTTTCAATTTCTCAGGAACTCAGATTTTCAGCTTCTCATGTTTTCAGGTTCTAAAGAACTCAGATTTACGTCTTAATGTTTACAAATATTTAGGTTTTCAGGTTCTCTGTCTTTCAGGTTTTCAGGTCTTGTTTATGGCCGTGGATATGAGAGAGGTCGGTGGAGGTCTCACACGCCCCAAATAGTTGACCACAGGAAAGTTCTGAAAAGAGGTGGAATAGGTTTCTAGTTCTAATACTCTTTGTTTCTTGAATTCAGGGCTTTACAAGTTTTCAGGACCTCAGGCATATATTTTCAGGTTGTCAAATTCATCTACAAGCTTTCAATTTCTCAGGAACTCAGATTTTCAGCTTCTCATGCTTTCAGGTTCTAAAGAACTCAGATTTACGTCTTAATGTTTACAAATATTTAGGTTTTCAGGTTCTCTATCTTTCAGGTTTTCAGGTCTTGTTTATGGCCGTGGTTATGAGAGAGGTCGGTGGAGGTCTCACACGCCCCAAATAGTTGACCACAGGAAAGTTCTGAAAAGAGGTGGAATAGGTTTCTAGTTCTAATACTCTTTGTTTCTTGAATTCAGGGCTTTACAAGTTTTCAGGTCCTCAGGCATATATTTTCAGGTTGTCAAATTCATCTACAGGCTTTCAATTTCTCAGGAACTCAGATTTTTAGCTTCTCATGCTTTCAGGTTCTAAAGAACTCAGATTTACGTCTTAATGTTTACAAATATTTAGGTTGTCAGGTTCCCTGTTTTTCAGGTTTTCAGGTCTTGTTTATGGACGTGGCTATGAGGGCGGTCGGTGAAGATCTCACACCCCCCAAATAGTTGTCCACAGAAAAATTCTGAAAACAGGTGGAACAGGTTTCAAATTCTAATACTGTTGGTATCTTGAATTCAGAGCTTTACAAGTTTTCAGGACCTCAGGCATATGTTTTCAGGTTGCCAAATTCATCTACAGGCTTTCAATTTGTCAGGCACTCAGATTTTTAGTTCCTGAAGTTTTCAAGTTCTAAAGAACTCAAATTTACGTCTTAATGTTTACAAATATTTAGGTTGTCAGGTTCCCTGTTTTTCAGGTTTTCAGGTCTTGTTTATGGACGTGGATATGAGGGCGGTCGGTGAAGATCTCACACCCACCAAATAGTTGACAGTAAAAAAATTCTGAAATGCGGTGAAACAGGTTTCAAGTTCTGAAATTTTTGGCTTCTTGAATTCAATGCTTTACAAGCTTACAGGAACTCAGATTTTCAGATTCTGATCTTTTCAATTTCTCAAGAACCCAGATTTACGTTTTAAGGTTCTTTCTTCTTCCTTTCTCTAATGTCACTTTTCGCTTTTCTCAATATCTTCTCTAATTTTTTCTTTATATCACCTTCTATTCCTCTATTTTTCGCTACTTAACCTCTCTACCATCTGTTTACCTTCAGCTCGGTAATACAGGAATCCGTAAGAAATAACTATAAGTAACTATTGCAAAAATAAAAAAATCCTTACTAGGTATATGATTGTCGTAAATGATATAAAATGACACAATTTACCAGGATATGTTGAAGCTGGAAAAAATGCTGACATTGGCGATGCATAAGACGTCGTCGGGGTACAGCAAAAATCCTCTCCAAGGTTTGGTAATACTTAACAAACAAGATTACTTAAACAAAGTAGAGAATTTCTTAAAATCTGGTGACTTTACAAAACTCAAAAAAGATCCTACTTCAAAATTTGTTTCCAACCTTAAATCTACGCTCAAAGACCTTTCAGAAACTGTTAAATATTTTGACCCACAAGCTTTCACACTAATACCCATGAATCTTTGCATACCTTCACTATACGGTCTACCTAAAATACATAAAACTCAATCTTTTCCCATTAGACCAGTAGTTTCTTTTGTCAATTCACCTGTATCTGATTCTGAACTTGATAACGCACTCAGCAACTTAAATTCTTTAAACCAATCCATTAAATTCACCGTTGAAATTGAAATCAATTCCCAAATTCCCTTTTTAGACTTGTTAATCACTAGAAATAATAATACTTTTAAATTTGACATTGATAGAAAACCTAGTATCACAGATTGCGTAATACCTTTTGACTCTTGTCACCCTGTTTCCCATAAATTTGCAGCTTTTCATTCCTTTTTCCACCGATTATTTTCTATACCACTATCAGATTCATCTTTTCAAACAGAACTCAATACCATTAAACAAATTGCTTCAAATAATGGATATTCTTTAAAAACTATAAATAAATTATACTATAGATACTACAACAAATTCAAATACACACACTACTTGGTTAAAAATCCTTCAGAAACAATTTCCTTTTCAAATTCATTAACATACTTTGGCGTCGTCTCAGAGAAATGTTCTAAAATACTTAAGACAAACGGTTTTAAAGTTTCATTTAAAACAGATAACCACTTATCCAGATTTTTTATTAAAAATAAAGATCCATTAGATAGTAAATCATCATCAGGTGTATACAAATTAAACTGCTCTTCTTGTGAGTCATTCTACATAGGTCAGACAGGTCGCAAAATATCAGACCGTATTAAAGAACATTTCAGGCACATCTATAACAACACAGATCTTGATCCTCCACCATCGACACCTTCTTCTCTCGCCAATCATATATTAATAACGAAACATAGTTTTTCACCATCAAATTCCAAATTGATTCATAAATGCAATAAAGGCCGGAAATTAGATTTTCTTGAGACTTTGGAAATAAGGAAAGCCTTGAAACTGGAAAACAGATCTTGTTTAAATGAACAGAATAACTTCAATAATCCCATTATTAGTTCACTATTTTAATTTTTCACCACTCAAACAAACTTACCAGATTCTCTTTGATCCATTTTTAATTTTTACATTTTATAAAATGTTGTTTTTACGAAATCTTTTAAAAATCATGTAACCCTTTGAAAACGTCAAATTTAATTCAAAATTACGTCAACGTCAATTACGTCGAACCCCTCTTGTAATTCATCAATTGTATCATTAATCTCTTGTTAAATTAGGGCTGATGATGGCAGAAGTGTTCTGCCGAAACATGTTCCATTTGTAATTTTACGCCCATTAAAGTTTGTGGAGTTCGACTTAGATATATTTAAATTTACTCCACCTGGATTTAAGGACATTCCTCTGGTTTATAAACCTATATATGTCTCATCGAGTTATACCAAAGTAGTGGGTGGTTGAACGAATTTGACCCACCGGCCGCCGTACTATTGGTCTTCGTCTTGTGTCATTCATGTTCGTGACACTCTAGCTTGGGATGTGTTGCTTATTGTCGTTGCTTCCTTCGTATATTTTTCCGCTCCTTCACTCCTTTCTTTCTTCCTACTTTTCTCTTATGCTTCTCTTCCCTTCTTCGCTTTTTTCCGTTGCTCCACGTTTTAATGATTATATTTCCGTCAATTTTCTCCACGTGTTCCCGTGTCGGTCGGTAATATAGGAATTCTAGGTTATATTGTTCTAACCTTTTTGTTTTGCAGATGCACGTGTTTTGGGCTGATTTCATGGCGACGTTGGGACTGTCCCTGGTCCTATGTTTCCTGTTCGAATCTCCTGTTAAAAACCTTGAGGAGTATATATTCGCGAACCATTCTCCGAGGAGGATGCAAAGGGAGGAGAATTTACCAAGCGTGTGAAACTAACATTAACACTTGAACACATTAACACTAACATTAACACTTGAAAATTAAATAAGTAAAAAACATTTTTAGGTTAAACAGTTTTATATTGTAAAGAAACATAATGTACTAAAAGCTAAAAAATAATTAGGTAGGGACCAGGTACCAGTCATCACACCACTCTCCTCATCAATCTAGAGTATTGATCAGACTAGAATAAAATTGTGGGGCGTAGCGTAAGGATCAATATTGGGACCATAGCTTTTTTTACTTTATGTAAATGACCTCCTTTGTTATCTAAATAATGCTATATATATAGATAATTTATACGTTAATGATACAACAATATCTGTACAATAACATCCGCATATACAATGCATTCAAAAAGAAACTAAATGTTGTCTCTTACTTTTATTGAAGTGAAACTTTTATCCTCGAGTTCAGAATTGGACCGTAAACCGGCGAATGCCACACTCTCTACGCGTATCCAAAAAGTGTGCCCCTGCCGACCACGCCGCCACGAACTTGGAAATTCTAAATGGAATTAAAATTCTTAGTATGACGTATTGAGTAGTACGAATACTTCACCATCAAGTATGCACCTCTATACAGTTTTTTAGACTTAAGATCATTAATTGCTTGTATTCTTTACCTCACTGTTTAGGACATAACAAAAGAACTAAAAGTCTTGCTTTTCATGGTACCATAAAATATAGTGGCTGCCACGCCCTATTGAAGTGAAGCTTCACAAGTACAGAAATAACTACTACCTGGACACCCAGATAAAAAGACGTGCGCTGGCCTTTCAAGATCAGAACGAGGGCTCCTCTCAACTCTAGCTTTTGCGTCCTCTGGGTTAGCCGGAAGAGACCATTCTCTAAAAGACTGCTTTTAAAACCTCTGTATATGTTTATAAATTATTTCAGACGAACGATCCATGACACCCGGTGGCGTAAAAAGACAATCTACCTCAAGACACCTCCTAGGCGGTAGCTTATCAAAAAAAAGGAGGGACATAACAAGACAACAATACAGATCAAACGACTGTTAGTCAAAAACATACGTCTACAGGAACATTGATAACTAGATTTGTGACAACGAATCTGCAACGTAACTTTCAGCCACGGTTGAAGACAGCCAAACTCCAGGAGGGCTCAAGGTTAAGATATCAGCACCTGCGTCAGCTAATAAGAATCAGGACGTCCTTCTAAAGCAGAGAAATCTAAATTTGACAGATGTGTTCAAAAAGCTAAACTTTACGGCTCTAAAAAAGAGGCCATACAAACACCCTTTTGGAAAAATTTGACAAAGTTGAAACATCTGAAAAAATTGAGAAACCTAAAGGCTTTGAGAAATTTGATTAAGACAAGAAATTTGATGAGGAAGTTAAAACACCCGACTAATAGGAGGAATCTGGGAAATTTGAGACACAGTAGTAGTTTTAATTTGAGACACCTGAAAAACTACAGACATTTGGAAAAATTGAGATATTTGGGAAACTTGAGACACCAAAAAAATTTTGAGGTGAGACACCTGAGAGACTTGAGAAATCTGAGAAATTTGAGACACAGTAGAAGATGTAAGTTCAAACACCTGATAAACTACAGAAATTTTGAAAAAATTGAGAAACCTGAGACATTTGAGACAGCAAAAAAGTTTAGGGGTGAGACACCTGAGAAGCTTAAGAAACATCAGAAATTTGAAACAAGGAACAAATTGGAAGTTGAGACCTGACAAAACTTGAGATACCCGAGACTTTGGGAAATTTGACAAAATTGAGAAACCTAAAGGCTTTGTCAAAAAAATTATGACCAAATTTTTGAATTCTTTTGTGATCATCGCCAAAAAACGTCGTGTGCACCTCGGCCAAAAACCTTTTTTTTTGCCTTATTTGAATTGCGCCCTCGGGTCACGCTTCGGCG
Source organism: Diaperis boleti (assembly GCA_963583935.1). Classification (NCBI taxonomy): domain Eukaryota; kingdom Metazoa; phylum Arthropoda; class Insecta; order Coleoptera; family Tenebrionidae; genus Diaperis; species Diaperis boleti. Next base: position 6,310,376 of record OY757242.1, read on the forward strand.
ACAAACAACAGATGCGTCCAAAAAAGATCACTTACGGCTTCGGTACACAAATTACTATAAACGTTGTTGTGCGTACCGTTTTTCGCTTTATGCGTACTATTTATTGAATAATGAAATTATAATAAATATACAATAACAATATTTATGGTGGAGTCAAGAAATTTATTAGAAAAATAGAACATTCTGATAATAGGTGATTTATAAAATGCATTGCCTTCTTAAAATTGCTCTTACAGGTCAATTGTATTTTTTTGTATGCCACGTGCTATAAACTAAACTAAACTAAAATTTTTTCGACAAATCGCTAATTGACCTTGAATCTGAAAATTTACATAATCAGTTGTGATGCTTACTACGGTCGGGTTGCCTCCAGTGCCAGTTTTTTTACGTGGTATGCTCCACGGGACCGCGGGTAGCTACAACGGAGTACGGTAGGCCAGGGGTTAGCTGTATAGTTTGGCAGGAGGGAAAAAATAATTTAACACAATGTGACAACCTTTAATAAGCACCCTGTATACCATGTATTTACAACACCACTATCTTCACTATGCTAGCCGCTTCCTCTTCTTTCAATGGCGGGACGCCTTCCCGACGGTTGTAGCGGCGGCGAAAGGTGACAAGGGTAGAGAATGTGTGTGGTCCGGGTTTCCGGAGGGAAAACAGGAAACTTTTTTTTATGGACACGCTGGAGGAGAGGAGAGGATGACGTTAGCAGACGCGCGCGGGCTGTTGCAATGTAGTAGCGAGAAAGTCTTATAACAGCATTCTCTTCCGGACGGAACGGGCTCAATTCAATGGCGGAACGGGCTCCGGGCAAGGTAGCAATTCCGGAGTGGTAAGGTCCGGAGCGCGCTTCCTTGCTGATCAAAACTGTGTAAGTCCCATTCCAATTCGATAATGGGAAGCATTTTTCCTGGACACTTTAATGATTCGTTGCGGAGGGCATGACCCGCGGTGACAAGGGCGATGGCTTGGGGTGGTCGTAGCGAATTCCGGAAAGTTGCATAAGCTGCGCGATATTTTTCCGGTTACAAAAGTTTCATCCCGATCGTAGGTCAAGAAGTATCTTTAAGAGGCTGTTAAATATGCCGATTTGGGCGTAGGGAGCCTTTCCTTGTCGGACAGTGGGACAGCGGCCCGCTAGACTGCGGAGAATTTTTGCTTCAGAGCGTTGAGCCTCATCTTCGACACTAGCCTGTTGGAATTTCTAAGTAACTTCATTATACAGTTTACAATATAATCAAGGTTTTAATTTTAATTTACTTGTATTTATCCGATAGTTATGTTTATTTGTATTTGATTGCTCTCATCATTTGTACAGAGTCAAGCAACTTTTTTTGATAAATACTGCAAGTAGATACACAGAGGGAATGCTAAGTGAACTCAAAAAAGTGTCCCATTCAAATGACTGGCGATCTGGACGTGACCAAAAGTCATCAACAATTTTTGAAAATGTAAAAAAAATGTGACCTTGAAATACTACAGCGTGTCAGATTTGTATACAGACGGTTCAACTCGATGTGGTCCTAAATAATAATCTGACAATTATATGGAGGGATATTGTAAATTGTAATTTGAAAAAAAAAAGTTTTTTTTTATTACTGGGTGTAATAAAAATAATATGTAATTATTTATATTTTATGTAAGCCCAAATTTAGTGAAAATCTATCAAAGTAAAGAAACTAAGTGCAAGAAATATTTGAGACCAGTTTTTAGACCTCTGGATCTGGTCAAGTATAAACACAACAATGACTGTTTTTCATATGCGTTTTATATTACATATTTCATAGAATGTTAGTAGTTTCATATGCATATTATTCATTGATTTACGAGGTACCGTCGCCCGACACCATAATCTAAGATATTATTACTCGAAATGTTTTTTGGACCTCATGAGAGTGCAGCAAGCATGTTGGACAATTCTACTTAACCTTTTTGAAAATATTATTTTTTCAATACCAAATTAAACAAGACCCCGATGTCAATGTGAAACGGAGTGAACTGATTCGAACTGGCGCGGGGTGGGAAATATACAGTTATCGGCATCTGTACGCTTCATCCTTTATTGATGGTTTTAGCTACATCGCCCCATGAAAATCGTCAGATTATACATTTTTCGTAATCCTAATAGGATTTCTTTCAAAATAAAAAAAAAATTAATCGCGCTCGAGTATTTCGAGGCGACGTTTTTTTTACAACTTTGTGGCTCGCCCATTTCCTTATGTCACGCTCAAATTGTCAGATTATTGAAATATACACTTTTTTACATGTACTTAACTTACCTTCAGTTAATCTGATGCGCTCGACTTTTTCTGAGGATCGATTTTTTTTTCTAATCTGACGGGCTGCCCTCAACAAACCCCTCTATATTAAGGGTTCATATTTGGCAGGGGTACATTACAGGGTGCAAGGTTGGTCCCTATATGATTTTCTGACGCGCTCGAGTAACGCGCAAGATCCCCGCTTGGGCTAAATAAATTTTGCTAATCTCACTAGGGACATCGGTCTGTATAAAAGCGTTCGCAAAATCCACACAAATTAAAGATCATATCTGAGGTAGTACCCGAAAGCAAAATAATATATGTGGCACATTTATACTTCCTTCAGTCTCACTGAATGGTTAAACCGACCTCAATTCGTTTATAAAATAACTAACGATTTCACGCACTGTAGTTCGTGGTAAAGATGCAGCCTCTTCTGGTCCTATGCACCACTCTCATTGCCCTCGCGTCTTGTAACACCGACTCTAAGTCGTACCAACTCTACAATGAGTTTGCTGAAGAAGTCATGAAGTCAAAAGAGATTGAAACAGCAATTCGTGCTCATCTACCCCGAACCGAAAACACCACGGATGGAGGCATCGATCCCGTTTGGTTCTGTAAGTACCAAACATGACTACCTCTTGTGAGAATTTTAATGTAAGTTTAGTTCTTGATGCATCGACCAAAATTCCATCAGGGATAAGTGGAGGGAATTTGTTTGATTTGGGGAACTTTGGCGAGTGTTACAAAATCCAGGTCGGCGATATTTATGGGAAGTATTGTTTGGGTACTTTAGCGCTTGAGGCGCTACCCATGAAGTACCTTAGAGCCTTCAACTTCAATGTGACCAAAACGGATTCGGTAAATACAAAAAGATAGTCATATCAAGAATGGTAGAGACTCTTTTTAGCGATTACAAATTACTCCTAAACCTATAGAATCTGTGTTGGGTTTGGAGTACGTGGGATTCCATTGGGCTTCTTGTGTTCCTAATACCATGTCAGCTAAGGATATTCCAGGATTATCAATTTACACCGAAGAATTTTGTTACTCTAAGGTGATGAAACCTAAGGTCTCATTTGGTGCGATCGCAACCATTCTTGTTTTGGCCATAGTTTTAGCCATAGCTGCAATATCCACTGGGTACGACATCTACTCCTTCTACACCAAAGAAAGTAAGTAATTAAATATTGATTACAACGATTTAATGAGATTGTATCAGCACCTCAGAAACTTGTGATTGCCTTTTCGTTTTTCACCAACGGCCGGAAAATTTTAAACCGGCGAATGCCACACTCTCTACGCGTATCCAAAAAGTGTGCCCCTGCCGACCACGCCGCCACGAACTTGGAAATTCAAAATGGAATTAAAATTCTTAGTATGACGTATTGAGTAGTACGAATACTTCACCATCAAGTATGCACCTCTATACAGTTTTTTAGACTTAAGATCATTAATTGCTTGTATTCTTTACCTAACTGTTTAGGACATAACAAAAGAACTAGAAGTCTTGCTTTTCATGGTACCATAAAATATAGTGGCTGCAACGCCCTATTGAAGTGAAGCTTCACAAGTACAGAAATAACTACTACCTGGACACCCAGATAAAAAGACGTGCGCTGGCCTTTCAAGATCAGAACGAGAGCTCCTCTCAACTCTAGCTTTTGCGTCCTCTGGGTTAGCCGGAAGAGACCATTCTCTAAAAGACTGCTTTTAAAACCTCTGTATATGTTTATAAATTATTTCAGACGAACGATCCATGACACCCGGTCGCGTAAAAAGACAATCTACCTCAAGACACTCCCTAGGCGGTAGCTTATCAAAAGAAAAGGAGGGACATAACAAAACAACAATACAGATCAAACGACTGTTAGTCAAAAACATACGTCTACAGGAACATTGATAACTAGATTTGTGACAACGAATCTGCAACGTAACTTTCAGCCACGGTTGAAGACAGCCAAACTCCAGGAGGGCTCAAGGTTAAGATATCAGCACCTGCGTCAGCTAATAAGAATCAGGACGTCCTTCTAAAGCAGAGAAATCTAAATTTGACAGATGTGTTCAAAAAGCTAAACTTTACGGCTCTAAAAAAGAGGCCATACAAACACCCTTTTGGAAAAATTTGACAAAGTTGAAACATCTGAAAAAATTGAGAAACCTAAAGGCTTTGAGAAATTTGATTAAGACAAGAAATTTGATGAGGAAGTTAAAACACCCGACTAATAGGAGGAATCTGGGAAATTTGAGACACAGTAGTAGTTTTAATTTGAGACACCTGAAAAACTACAGACATTTGGAAAAATTGAGATATTTGGGAAACTTGAGACACCAAAAAAATTTTGAGGTGAGACACCTGAGAGACTTGAGAAATCTGAGAAATTTGAGACACAGTAGAAGATGTAAGTTCAAACACCTGATATACTACAGAAATTTTGAAAAAATTGAGAAACCTGAGACATTTGAGACAGCAAAAAAGTTTAGGGGTGAGACACCTGAGAAGCTTAAGAAACATCAGAAATTTGAAACAAGGAACAAATTGGAAGTTCTATACGGCGGATCGGTTGGAACCCTGCCGGTCGATGAAAAAAGTTCATATTCACCCGGTAGACTTCGGTGTGCCCGCTCCCTGTATACGGCAATTCGATTATCACAAGTTTCAGAACCCGGGCGGTCGATGACAGATGCTACGCAACAGCCTGTAGTATACGTCTATTGGCGCATCACGGGATTCGTCCGGGCTTGTCAGCAGAAAAACTTAGACAGCGTTGAACCGTGAAATCCCCCCGCGTGGACCCAACCTTCGGGTGAATAGTAAAAAACCGGGACAACTTATTACATAGGCTAGTTGCCGGAGAGCACTAGGAATGAAGTGGGGAGGATGGTTGGAGCCCCTCACCTTAGTCAGCTTCTCCTTCCTGGGCGGCTTCCTTTCGTAATAATGGAGTGATAATGACGTACGCTGATCCGCACGACTTGTCGCAATGTGGAGGAGTGAGGGTCTTATAATCGTGTTATCTTACCTACGGAGTGAAATTGGTTCCGGGCATCGTATCGGCTCCGCAACGGCGGCGTCCGGAACACGCTTCTTCGCTGATAGAAATTATTCCGGTCGGATAGATTCCGATTCGAGCAGTTGAGCCGAGCGGACGTGTTTTGCGGCGCTCGAAAAGATAAGCCGATAAAAAAGTGTAAAATAGAATGAAAAGAAGTGGTAGTGAGAGCGAAAGAGAAAAAAATTACAAAAGAAAAAGAGAAAAAGGACGAGAATCAGAAGACCCCTTTAGGAAAAGTAAGAAGTTTCAAAGATCACCGGTTAAAAAGGCAATGGATGAGGAAATGAGAGATGCTGAAAAAAATTATGGGGAACGTAGGGGAGATAAAGGAAGAGAATCGGAAGATGAGCCGGGAACTGGAACAGTTGAAAATTATGATGCGTGAAATGGAAGAAAAATGGGAAAGAGAAAGGATGGAACTAAAAGCAAAAATTAAAAAATTGGAGGAGAAAATGGAAGAGCAGGAAAAAAGAGTGAGAAAAAAGAATATTGTAGTAACGGGATTGGACGAAGAGGAATGCGAGAGCGAAAAGAAACTGAAAAAATGGATGAAGGTGGAATTAGAGGTAGAAGTGACTGTCAGAGAGATGCATAAAATAATTGGAGGAAAAATGATTGTGGCGGAACTTGGGAGCTGGGGGGAAAAGAGGAAAGTTATGGAAAATAAAAGAAAACTAAGAGAGAAAAAAGGAAAGAGAGTATACATAGAAGATGATCTGACAAAGAAGGGAAGAGATATACAGAAGGAATTAAGAGCGATAGCCAAAGAAGAGCGAAAATTTTTGAATAAAAGCACAACAAAATTGAGGATCTAACAGAAATCAGCTATTGTGTCAACCAATACTATGTGAATGTAGTAAAAAATCTAAACATAAGAGGTAATTGCTCACAAAAATCTGTTCACTCCAATCACAAGAGGGTCCTAAATAGCATATATCTACATCCTCTACATGTCGACAAAATTGTCAATATAATTAACAACAAACTCAAAAATAAAAAATCCTCAGGTTGTGATAATATTTCATCATTTTTAATAAAAAAAGTTGTCCTAGAAATAGCGATTCCAATAACATATATAATACATCTATCTTTTACCCAAGGAGTCTTTCCGAATAAACTGAAGATTAGCTAGCAGACTCACGTAAATTTGACGTCATTTATTGGTGATATTACGTTTTCGACGTCATATGACTAAAATTCGACGTGTTTTTGACATTATAAATTTGTCAAAATAATGACGTCATTGTAATGACGTCAATAATTTTTATATTTTTCTGCCCATGATTCCGACTTTCACGAGGTTCCTTGCTGGTCAGGTCCTGTTCGTACATCATAGCCACTCCTCAAAACCATGAGGTCAGCAACTATGAATCCCGTAAATCATGTGTCCTGAGCAGACGCAACGACCCCAAGATGACCGCTTTCTGCATTCCAGCCGCAAGGTTCTCTGCCGGTTTACGGCAGGCAGGAATGATTTTGAGATTGGAGACGAGCGAGTCCTTGATGCCTCCCATGCAACCAATCACCAAAACGACGAGCTTCACTGGGTAACTTGAGTACAGCCTCAGGCCGCAGGTCTTGATATTTTGTCCGCTTTTCCTCCTCCTTGACGCAGATGTTATTTTCAGCAGGAGCCAAAAATTCAATAACAAACATCTGCTTGGAGGAGTGGTCCAATAGAACCACGTCAGGCAGTACATGATTTGATAGCCTATGGGCTAACATAACTGTTGTAGGGGCACACCCTAATGTCCTCTAAAAACAAAAGAAACGAAAAACTAATAGATTAAACTAGAAACATTATAGCTTTATATGTCACTTACCATCCACCGGATCGTCAACTCTTAGCTTATCAGGGGCTGTACGGATGACGACTTTTGATAAATTTATAAGGCATCTGGTAACAACTTGCTAAGAGGAGCATTTTTTTCACACCCTTGATAATAGCATCCATGCAGATTCCCACGCTTTCTTTGAGAAACAACCGCATTTATGTAAATATGGGCTGAAATTAATGATTTCTCATCAAATATTTAAAAATCAAGTCTTAAGATGTCGATGTGAAAAGATTACGACAAATTCTTATCTTACCCAAGCGGATGACGTTCTATTGATATTTTATAAATCCCAACAGATTGCAACTTGATAAACCTGCAGGTTAAAACTTGATTGGAGAAATTATCCGCTTTATGTAAATAGGGGCTGAAATCAAGAGTATTTTATGTAGATTTGGAAAATAACAAATTCATATGCTCTTTTTTGTAGAAACGAATCGATCAAAGTAGTTTTGGACAGAGAATTGAATAAGCTTTAAAATAATGTATCACACTACCCCCCATGACATTGAAATTTTTTAAGGTTGAGATACCCCCCAAAATTATAAAATGCATAGGAGAACTTCGAGTTGCCTATCCGGCAAGTTGCTCTGAAGTTAGCAACACCCATGAGAGGTTTGCAACGCGATGAAGTTGACCTGACTAAAGAAATGGTTGGCACCCCTGCTAGATGGTAGAAGGAAGACCGGCGGCCATTACACAGATTCATTCCACTTTTAACTAACTAACGCTTAATTCTTTGTTTTTGTCTGATTTTATTCCACTATGAGTTCTCCTGGTTTTAGAGTTGAGTGTGCTCTATGTTTAAATTGCATTGTCGAAACTTCACGCTACCAGAAGGATCGGTTGAATTTAAAATTAACAACCGTGTGTGTGGTGCCGGGCGATGTAGTTACAAGGTAACCTTTATTCTATCTATTTCTTTTTGTCATACTCAATATAATGAGGATGCCATGAAATTGACCGGCGTTTGTTCCACGTCCATACCAGAAACTAATAGAGAAAAGCCATTTCATATTTTACCGTCATTCCGCCATTTTGTCTGCTAGGGACGTCATAAAATTCGCACATGTTGAAAATAGAGTCGTTCCGCCTTTGCATCTACATGTCTTGTTAAGAATTCTAGCCTTTGTTTAAAGTAATGTTCACTATTGCTACTCGAAATATTCCGTGGACCTCGCGTGTACCCAGGAATTTCGTATCAGTTGCAGTAGCATAAATTACCAAACTTATGAGTCACAGGCACCGCGAATAACTTGCTAAAGTCGTTATTGTAATTTGTTTTTAGATATTGTTGTCAATTTCAGAAAGTTCAAATGTGGTGTTGACTTCTAGTTACAGGGCCCGCGCGTTCAATTCGAAACAAAGTGATAACTAGATTGCCACTCAGATAAATCCCTTAATAACTACCTGTCTTTCGGTATGAGGGCTACAGCAGCTTGCGGTCGTTGCAAAGCTATTTTGTCTCTGTTGACTTGAATTAACCAACGCTTAGTAAGAACTGAAGAAAAAGGCGCTAATGGCAAAGCGCCACGCCGAATGTCGGGGTTCTGAAAGGTGCGTTATCGTTATGTTTTGCGCCCCCTTGCGATTTGACTGACATCTAGCGATATTCGACACCGGGGAAGCCAAAGATGGGTTTTTAGTGTAGTTTGTTTGTGCATGTTGGTAGTTTTTACGTTGCGCCTCGTTACGTGTTGCGCCCGCTGATGTCCTCGCATCGCGCCCGTTTCAAAATGGCTTCCAAATAAAGCGTTGCGTTACTGTATATTTTATTTATTATATTGTTTGTCCGAACATGATTCGAGGCAACAGATAGACCAAATAGTGTTCAATTCGTGGGTCGCGTTGCAGGCTGCTGTTTGGGGGAGTTATGTATATATACTTCGGCTATTCCTATACCTGGTAGGTGGGAGACGAAGTTTTAAACTTTGCGTTGTCTCTTGGGGTATGTGGGACCCAGAAAAGAGAGTTGCTATTAACTTCTTGAGCCTACGAAGTTGAAGTTGCAGTACTGTTTTCGGGCTACTAACAAATTGCTTGCTTCACAAATGTTTAAATACTTAACAACCAAAAGAATAGTCCCCAAGATAGGTTCTGCTAACTAACTTGGTTTGGACAAGTCTTAAAGAAAGACAGGAAACTAAGTATGTCTAGGACAATTCAGTAACGAACTCCTTTCTCCTGGTCCGTTGGATGTCCAAGTTTTTCCCCCATGGTAGTAAACTCTCTACAGTCTTACCTCACTTACAGACAGTATGTGAGTGGTTCGGACAGGAAATTATTAGCTATATCCGAATTTGTTCCGAACATGTGTTCTAGTGGCGTCATGTCGTAAACGTAGCCGCCATCTTTTTGTTTTATGACCCTGCCTATATAAAATTTGTTGTTATTTGTACCAGAGACTTTAATTATTTACTAGAGTTGGTTTAAATATTGCCATGTTAATCTTTTTGTGAAAATATGAGCCAAAAATATTCATTTAAATTGTGTATATATCATGTGATGCTTTCTGGTGTCATTTCTTTTAGAAATTCAATGTAATTTTCAAAATTATGTGTTACGCGTTTCATCTACTACTGTTGTAATAAGTCATACCAGGGCTATAAATAAAAAGAAATCGGGAGATATGTTCATTTTCTGTTGATGTTCAAAAAGTGGAGGGAACGTTTAGGGGGTCGTCACATCTGAAGTTTCCAGCTTAGAAATATCTAATATTTCTGATGACAGAGTACAAGTATATAATAATTAAAATAAGAATACGTGACGCCGATAAACTATTCAGCAATCACTTACTTAGAACAAAACAATAGTTTGTGTTTTAATTAACTCGAAATACAATTGAAATATAATAGAAATATTTTAGAGAAGATATACGACATTACCGCGCTCCTTAAGAATAAGAAGGAAGGTGTAATTTATGTCAAAAGACTTACAAGAAAAAATTGACTTGTCCGAGGAATATTGTTAACACATAATAATAAACATATAATGAATTTTATTCCATCCTTTGTCTATTAATACGTGAAGAGAATCTTTTGTACCCCTTTTTAACCAAATTGCGCGCACGGAGGAGTGAGATTTAGCATAGTTAAAGTTTATAATTATGGAGAATGAGAGTAGAAAGCTAAAATCTATATGTAATATGTGTTACAAATACAGGAAATAATAAATATTCTGTGGTCAAACAGTCGCACAGGGCACTGAATGAGTTTCGAGCTGTATTGCAGGGATTTAGGGCAAGAAGAAGTTTCCACCTTAAAAATATCTCATTATTTCTGATGACAAGTATATAATAATTAAAATTCGAATACGTGACGCCGATAAAGCATTCAGTAATCACTTGCTTAGAACAAAACAATAATTTGTGTTTTAATTAACTCGAAATACAATTGACAGATGACACTTACTTTAGAGAGGATAGTACGTTATCATTATCATCAATTGGTGGAAGTGTGTTTATCATATCATATCATAACGCTCGGGTTGCTTGACCTTGGAAATTGGATAACAGAATAGTATTTAAAGTAATTATGTGGAACTTATCAATTTATTTATTTTGACGGTATTCTAACCTTGAGTTCTACTTAAGTGTCGAAGAACAAGGTGTGCGCCACTGGACACTCATTGTGTTTCAGTGCTGAAGAAAAATCTCATCGCAATTTGCGGATTCTAAGCGTCGAACAAAGACCAGATTTAAGATTTATCGGATTTAGGTTTATTCCTAGTGAATAAAAATTGGACAGCAAGATTATAGCTTGTTGAGGTTATGACAAAGCAGAAACTCACCGTGGGGAGTAAATATCATCATTGCATCATCCAAGCGTCTTTCTTGATTTAAATAATATTTTTTGCTGAATCATTTCCAGGTCCCAGTTGGGTAAACAGCATCTATGAGGTCAGTCAAGCAACACAGAAAATGTGTGCATTACAGGAACCGACATTGGAAATATTCGAAAATATGGTGAAAACAATATAGCAAAAAAAACATGATTGATGCAACTGCAAAAATGATTGCTTATTGCGCATGACGTAAAGATTTTAGAGGTCAAATATTGAGTTTTATTACTCTTCAAGCGCCATCTAATTTTTACACCCGTTACATACAATACTTTTTCTACGATCATCCCAAACCTCACGGCTCTTCTTACCGATATTACTGTTGCTGCATTCGGCATTTAAGAGCGACACAAATTTGCAATAAATGCAAAACCGGGTACATTTTACTCTCATGCAATTATAAAACACTTTCTATTCCCAAACTGAACTGGTTTGCACCATTTTAAAATTTTTATTGCTCCCTTATCACTACTACATTCGTTCCACACAATTATGTTCAATCATCTCTCTCTCATCAATACCTATTCTCCCTCTTTTCTTTCTTCCGATCTTTCACACCCTTGCTCCCCAAATACTATTTATTACGTCGTTATAAAATACTTCCCGACACCGTATCGGGACCGTTCTTGCATCCCGATGACCAGTAAATTAGCGTGCTCCCGATGCTGACCTCCCGATTTTTCTACGCCGCCCAGAACTGACGCCGCTTTGAATAAAAGTTGATAAAACCTGGAGTCTTTCCCTCGCGCGCTCGGCTTCACGCATGGGGCTCCCCAGAATCGTCAGATGTGATTTTCCTCTCGCAAAATCTGACAGTTGACCCCTAGCTTATTTATATTTAACTACCCACGGTACCGTAACAGTCCTACCTTTTTCTAGTGAAATCCTCTATTCCTTCTTTGGTCTGCTGTTGATTTTCCTTTCCCAACTGCATCTTTTTATCTCAATATTCTTCTTCATCCTTCACCTTTCATTCTTCCATGTGAGACACCCCGAATTTGACAATGTTTTAATGTGCCGTTGAAGTATGCAACCAACAATTCGCCAAGGAGAACCTCGGATTGTTCACCCGACCTGGGGCGTGGTTGGCAGGACTATCGAGAGGAGAGCACCTGCCTTGTATCAGCCCTTAGGATGCGAACCAGCTCTCATTATTGTTCTTAAAATCTGTTAAATCTAATTTTATTTGCACAACGAATTTTTAATTTTATTTAAAGTTGGGTGCTCAATTTTAAAATCGGGTGTACAGTAATTTACTTTACGAGACAGCCTGGTTAAAGTGGATTCCAAAGATCAATATTTCTGTAAAATCTATCGTCAATGTAATTTCCAAACATATGACTTAACCTCACTCATATTGTACCCCCGAATTGTGAATTGTATTAGTGCATGCGATCTCTGAAAAACTAAATTATCAACCTGTTGAAATTATTGCATATTCTAAGCTGTAATTTATTGGCTGCAAATTGTTATTAAATTGTTAAACCGTTGCTAACCGAATATACGGTCACTAGAACTGGTTAATCACAGTACACCATCTTGTCTTCGGTTTGAGGTAAGTTCAAATTTCCCGCCACTACTTTGGCTTGTCAAAAAAAAAAAACACAACGTGGGGCTCGGCGTTTTCTTTATCAAAAGATCACTGACCAAATCTCTAATTTTATTAATTAAAATAAATTCTTCTTCATTATGGCCTTAAGATTTTTGAAGATCTCAGTTCCTCAAATATGTATTTGCTTAAGAGTTTTAGGGTTTCGGATTCCCCAAAAATAAGTATTTTCAAGTTTTTAGGGTCCTCAAGTTCTCAAGTTTCTCAAACTTTCAGGTTCTCCAAATTTTCAGATTCCTTAAGTAATATTTCTCAAATTTTCAGTTTCTCGAGTTCTCAGGTTCACTGAGATCTTAAGTCTGTCAAGATCTCAGGTTGCTCCTGTTCTTAAGTTATGTTTCTCAACTATCTATTTTCTTATGATTTTTAAGTTTTCAGATTCGCTAGAACTAACGATTTTTAAGATTTAGAGTTTCTCAGGTTCTCAAGTTTCTCAAACATTCAGATCTTCTAATAAGTCAGGTTTTCCAGGACCATGGTTTGTCAAATTTTCGAGTTCCTCAAGTTAGTTCTCAAATTTTCAGTTTCTCAGGTTCACTAAGAGCTTGAGTCTTTCAAGATTTCATGTTTTTCAAGTTCTCATGTTGGCCGGGTTCTCAAGATTCGATATTCTTACAACTTTTATGGTTTCGGATTCCCTAAGAGCCATAGATTTCAGGTTTCCCAAGTTCTCAATTTTCTCAAACTTTCAGATCTTCTGGTTTCTCATGTTTTCCAGGATCTTAATTATCTCAAATTTTAAGGTTCCTTAACTGATGTTTCTCAAATTTTCGGTTTCTCAAGTTCTCAGCTTCATTATGGCCTTAAGATTTTCAAGATCTCAGTTCCTCAAATATTTATTTGCTTAGGAGTTTTAGGGTTTCAGATTCCCAAAAATAAGTATTTTCAAGTTTTTAGGGTCCTCAAGTTCTCAAGTTTCTCAAACTTTCAGATCTTCTAATATCTCAGATTTAGCAGGATCTAAGGTTCTCCAAATTTTCAGATTCCTTAAGTAAGATTTCTCAAATTTTCAGTTTATCGAGTGCTCAGGTTTACTGAGATTTTAGGTCTGTCAAGATCTCAGGTTGCTCCTGCTCTTAAGTTATGTTTCTCAACTATCTATTTTCTTAAGATTTTTAAGTTTTCAGATTCGCTAAGAACTAACGATTTTTAAGATTTAAAGTTTCTCAAGTTCTCAAGGTTCTCAAACATTCAGATCTTCTAATAAGTCAGGTTTTCCAGGACCATGGTTTGTCAAATTTTCGAGTTCCTCAAGTTAGCTCTCAAATTTTCAGTTTCTCAGGTTCACTAAGATCTTGAGTCTTTCAAGATTTCATGTTTTTCAAGTTCTCATATTGGCCGGGTTCTCAAGATTCGATATTCTTACAACTTTTATGGTTTCAGATTCCCTAAGAGCCATAGATTTCAGGTTTCCCAAGTTCTCAATTTTCTCAAACTTTCAGATCTTCTGGTTTCTCATGTTTTCCAGGATCTTAATTTTCTCAAATTTTAAGGTTCCTTAACTGATGTTTCTCAAATTTTCGGTTTCTCAAGTTCTCAGCTTCATTATGGCCTTAAGATTTTCAAGATCTCAGTTCCTCAAATATTTATTTGCTTAGGAGTTTTAGGGTTTCAGATTCCCAAAAATAAGTATTTTCAAGTTTTTAGGGTCCTCAAGTTCTCAAGTTTCTCAAACTTTCAGATCTTCTAATATCTCAGATTTAGCAGGATCTAAGGTTCTCCAAATTTTCAGATTCCTTAAGTAATATTTCTCAAATTTTTAGTTTCTCGAGTTCTCAGGTTTACGGAGATCTTAAGTCTGTCAAGATCTCAGGTTGCTCCTGTTCTTAAGTTATGTTTCTCAACTATCTATTTTCTTCGGATATTTAAGTTTTCAGATTCCCTAAGAACTAACGATCTTTAAGATTTAAAGTTTCTCAGGTTCTCAAGTTTCTCAAACATTCAGATCTTCTAATACGTCAAGTTTTCCAGGACCACGGTTTGTCAAATTTTCGAGTTCCTCGAGTTAGTTCTCAAATTTTGAGTTTCTCAGGTTCACTAAGATCTTGAGTTTTTCAAGATTTCATGTTTTTCAAGTTCTCATATTGGCCGGGCTCTTAAGATTCGATATTCTTACAATTTTTTTTGGTTTCAGATTCCCTAAGAGTCATAGATTTCAGGTTTCTCAAGTTCTCAATTTTCTCAAACTTTCAGATCTTCTGGTTTCTCATGTTCTCCAGGATCTTAATTTTCTCAAACTTTAAGGTTCCTTAACTGATGTTTCTCAAATTTTTAGTTTCTCAAGTTCTCAGCTTCATTATGGCCTTAAGATTTTCAAGATCTCAGTTCCTCAAATATTTATTTGCTTAGAAGTTTTAGGGTTTCAGATTCCCAAAAATAAGTATTTTCAAGTTTTTAGGGTCCTCAAGTTCTCAAGTTTTTCAAACTTGCAGATCTTCTAATATCACAGATTTAGCAGGATCTAAGGTTCTCCAAATTTTCAGATTCCTTAAGTAATATTTCTCAAATTTTCAGTTTCTCGAGTTCTCAGGTTCAGCGAGATCTTAAGTCTGTCAAGATCTCAGATTGCTCATGTTCTTAAGTTATGTTTCTCAACTATCTATTTTCTTGGTATTTTTAAGTATTTAGATTCTCTAAGAACTAACGATCTTTAAGATTTAGAGTTTCTCAGGTTCTCAAGTTTCTCAAACATTCAGATCTTCTGGTTTCTCATGTTTTCCAGGATCTTAATTTTCTCAAATTTTAAGGTTCCTTAACTGATGTTTCTCAAATTTTCAGTTTCTCAAGTTCTCAGCTTCATTATGGCCTTAAGATTTTCAAGATCTCAGTTCCTCAAATATCTATTTGCTTAGGAGTTTTAGGGTTTAAGATCCCCAAAAATAAGTATTTTTTAGTTTTTAGGGTCCTCAAGTTCTCAAGTTTCTCAAACTTTCAGATCTTGAAATATCTCAGATTTAGCAGGATCTAAGGATCTCAAAATTTTCAGATTCCTTAAGTAATATTTCTCAAATTTTCAGTTTTTCGAGTTCTCAGGTCCACTGAGATCTTAAGTCTGTCAAGATCTCAGGTTGCTCCTGTTCTTAAGTTATGTTTCTCAACTATCTATTTTCTTAGGATTTTTAAGTTTTCAGATTCCCTAAGAACTAACGATTTTTAAGATTTAGAGTTTCTTAGGTTCTCAAGTTTCTCAAACATTCAGATCTTCTAATACGTCAGGTTTTTCAGGACCATGCTTTGTAAAATTTTCGGGTTCCTGAAGTTAGTTCTCAAATTTTCAGTTTCTCACATTCACTAAGATCTTGAGACTTTCAAGATTTCATGTTTTCAAGTTCTCATATTGGCCGGGTTCTCAAGATTCGATATTCTTACAATTTTTATGCTTTCAGATTCTCTAAGGGCCATAGATTTCAGGTTTCTCAAGTTCTCAATTTTCTCAAACTTTCAGATCTTCCGGTTTCTCATGTTTTCCAGGATATTAATTTTCTCAAATTTTAAGGTTCCTTAACTGATGTTTCTCAAATTTTCAGTTTTTCATGTTCTCAGCTTCATTATGGCCTTAAGATTTTCAAGATCTCTGTTCCTCAAATATCTATTTGCTTAGAATTTTTTAGGCTTCAGATTCCCTAAGAACTAACGATTTTTAAGATTTCGTGTTTCTCAAGTTCTCAAGTTTCTGAAACATTCAGATCTTCTAATACGTCAGGTTTTCCATAACTTATGGTTTGTTAAATTTTCGGGTGTATTGCCATGTAATCAAACCATTTCTTATAACCAAGTAAACTTTGCCTAATCTGTCAAAATTGGTCTGTCTGGTTTTATTTCAGTTAAATCATCGTAAACAAAAATATAACGCGACCCCAATACGGCTGCGGGAAGTATTTTATTTCTGGATATTTGTCAACATGGTGTCGGGTAACAGAGAAAACTTAGTAACTTTGGTACAAAGTTTTCGAGATTGCAGGTGAAGTCAAGTTAGGTAAGGGTCCTTGGAATTGTTAATTTCCTCTGGTTCTCTGTGAGAGATCCTAAAACTACAGGGGGGCCTGGGCCAAAATCTCCATGTTTTAGTAGTTATTCTTCTATTCGGGGTGGAGATAAATCTAGCAAATCAAAGATCATAAAAATCGGTTCAGCCGACCTCCGGCGAGGTTGACAGCACTATCGAGAAGGAAGAACATGGATCAGCCCTTACGATTTTGGCCATCGGGTCGACAAGTTCGTTCTTTGCAACCAGATCTAATTATTGTTCTTCAAACCTGTTAAATATGATTTTATTTGCACTTTGAATTTTTGTAAACGAAGTTGTCAAAATTGTTCCTTCTGGTTTTATTTTAGCCAATGTGTCATCGTAGTGAGCTCAGTTCGAGTGACTGCTTTTGGATTCGAATCGAGTGGTGAGTACAAGTTGCGGCCCACAGTGTGGACACCGAGCCCCAAGTGGCACATTCGCGACTACGTTAGGGATCACACATCACATCACATTGGGGCATCTATTCTTCAAGAAAGAATTTGTGCGTTTAATTGACGTTTGAAATAAATTTATTTTACAGTGTCTGATGAAACATGATTCAGCACTTTTCCCAATCTTTAAGACAGTAAACCCTGACTATAATACAATAAAATAAAAAGAATAGATAATGTGAAATTGAAGTACCACTTCTAAAATCTAGTAAACTATTTAAACATTTATAAGTAGCCCTCGACCTCCTATCCAGCTGTACCCATCATGAAATCAGTGCTAATTTGGTGCGTCTTCCTCGTCTCCGTCTCCTGCGACCAACAGTTTCAGGAACTTTTGGACGAATTCGTGAACGAAGTTGTGAATGTGAAGGAAATCGAACGAACTATTCGGGACTATTTACCTGGTGAGAACGACACGGGCGTCATTGACCCGACTTGGCTCTGTAGGTATAAATTTCGACATTTTTTGCCACTAACATTTTTGCTCCTTCAGTCGTTGACTCTTGGACGAAGATACCGTCCGGTATTCTCGCAGGAAATGTCTTCGATCTTGGACACTTTGATGAATGTTATGCGATCAAAGTTGACGACATCTACGGGAAGTACTGCTTGGGTACTTTACCGTTAAATTTGCAAACGAGGAAGTTCTTCGAAGCTTTCAACCTCAATGTCACCCGCAGAAGCTTCCAGATGGATCCCGAGCCGAGAATGATGCAGATGGGGTCGGAGTACGTAGGGCTCCATTGGGCGATCTGTGTTCCTCACAACGTCTCAGCGGCTGACATTCCAGGACTGTTGAGTTATAACGAAGAGTTGTGTTACTCTAAGGCGACAGAGCCCGAATTGTCGGACGGTGCTATAGCCACAATCGTGGTTTTGTCGGTATTTTTGGCTATATCTGCAGTGTCGACCGCTTTTGATGTCTACTTGTACTACGCGGAAAAAAGTAAGTTACTTATCGTCCTAAAAAAAGCTCTATTGGTTGTTGTAGAGTCACCGCACGAACTCTACATTGCGTTTTCGTTTCTCACCAATGGTTCCAAGATCTTCAAGTCGTCGACCAACCCCGATCAACTACTCTGTCTCAACGGAGTTAGGGCCCTAAGTATGATGTGGGTGGTTCTGAGCCACGAGTACATGCTAGCCACAAGTGCTCCGCTGTATAACTTCCTGGAAGCTCTAGATGTGAGATCGTGGTCTTACAAAGCTACAACTGAGAGTGTGATTTTAGTGGCAAAGTCGATCTGCAAACATGATCATCCTGGGGTCGTCCCTTAACGTTGACAGTTTTTTTCTGGTTGGGGGCCTCGTAATAGTGTACACGTTTTTGAGGGCGTCGGCAAAAGGAGTTAAGTTCAACCTGATCCTCTTTTACGTCCATAGGTATCTTCGGCTGACCCCAGCTCTCACTATAGCGGCCTTAGGGTATGTGTTCCTTTTGGGGTACTTGGGAAATGGTCCTTTGTGGGCAACCATAAATGCGTCTTTGCAAGAGAGTTGTCGGACAGGTTGGTGGAGCACTTTGCTGTACATCACCAACTACGTTCAAGATGGAATAGTAAGTGTGTAGTCCGGATTTGACTGTGACTGTAAAATATTTTCAGTGCTTGCCACAAGCGTGGTACCTCGCTATAGACATGCAGCTCTACATTCTTTCGCCCATCATATTAATTCCTTTGGTCAAGTGGCCTAAGCCGACTCTTTGGGCTTTGGGATTTCTTGCAGTTCTTGGATGTGTTATTCCCTTCGCTATTGGCTACTCGGAAAATTTGGGAGTCATGAATGGGAAAACGGGCGATCAGTAAGTCTTCAGTAAGACATTTACTAACACCGTTGGTAGGGAAAAATATTTTACAGACTACTATCAGCAAACATACACCAGGTTCGGGGTCTACGTCATCGGAATGATCCTGGGTTACTACATTTACAAAATTAAAACCAAGCAGTTGGAAATTAAGATGTCGAAGGTACCTTTACCACCAATCGGGAGACTGATAATTACAGCATTACTTCCAGCTCGTAGCCACTCTTCTGTGGTTGATCTTCACAACAGGTCTAGTCGCTTGCGTCTACGCCGAATACCCCTTGATTGTAGCCACAGAAGATGATAAATGGGGCAGTTCGTTGTTTATGGCTTTTGACCGCCCGGCATGGGGCGTTGGTCTCGCCGGGGTCATATTCCTGTGTGTCTCCGGGTACGGCCATCCCGTCGACTGGTTCCTGTCTCTGCCAATCTTTCAGTTCATAACGAAACTTTCGTACTCCATTTATTTGGTGCACTATGCCGTGATCACGGTGAGGTATGCCGGGATGAAGAACACGATGAAGTTTTCCAACAGTGGGATGGTAAGTGAACTTCCGAGAGGATTGAGACTACTTTTATGGTTTTAGTTCTACATATTTTGGTCCGATTTGATGCTTAGTCTGGCACTGGCGTTGCTTTTGTCTTTGATGTTCGAATCGCCCATTGTGATTCTTGAAAAGTACATATTTGGGCACGGACCGCCCAAGAAGGTAAAGGAAGAGAAAAGGGTAGAAGCGTAGTTTGTAATTATTTCTTTTGTAATGTATTTTTCCAATAAGAGCTATTTATTTCAAACGTATATTGTTCAATCATTGGTAATAGATACAATGAGGAAATGAAACTTGCCAAGACGATGTTACGAATCGAGTTATTTTTTGACACAAAAAACGTTGCGGTAACTAAAACAAGAAAGCGCCCAAGGGGGCCTACTGGGGCCGAGGGGGCACCCTTGTGACAGATTAGAAACAAATTGAGAAAAATTAGAAGATCCATTATAAATTATTAATGGTTCTAATAACTTCTTCTTAAATTTCTCCTTTTTCTTCTTGTATTCCTGTTCGTAACCCTCTACACTGTGTCGCGTATAGTTGGTTGCAGGCATTCTTTCGTTATCTTTGTTGCCGCTTCTTCCTTTGTATATTTCTCCTCACATTACTTATATGCTTTCCTTCTACTTTTTTTGTTCCTAAATTTTCTCTTCGTCATTTCTCTCACGTGTCTGTCGGCAGTCTACGGATTTTATATTTTTTAAGCTCTTAAACGTTCAAAATAGTGTCGGTCATTGTGATTTGCGGAACTAATCTAGAAATCCACAATATTAT
Source organism: Diaperis boleti (assembly GCA_963583935.1). Classification (NCBI taxonomy): domain Eukaryota; kingdom Metazoa; phylum Arthropoda; class Insecta; order Coleoptera; family Tenebrionidae; genus Diaperis; species Diaperis boleti. The sequence continues at coordinate 6,330,564 of OY757242.1, forward strand.
CGTTTTTAAGTAGGTACTGATAAGGTTTTCAGTAGGTGAAGTTCAAGGATATGACGTTAGTTAGATAACAAATGGTTTAAAATGAACACATAACCTATTTAATTTTGTTTTTTTAACATTTACTTCAGTTCATTTTTGTGCTTTGTGCATTTTTTGCTACTTTTGTTCTGCTTTTTAATCTTTTTCCTCTTGTAACTTTTGTTCTTCTTTTTCCTCTTGTTCTTTTTCCACTTTCTTACATTTGTTCGTTCTGATTATCTGAAGATAATCCTGACTTTCTAGTCGAATGTTATGACACTTTGTAGGTATTCTAGTAAATGTAGAATATAGAAATTGAAACCTGAATTATTTACGAATTTCTCAGTGTGGCATCCAAATTTTATCACGCGACTTAGAATTCGTTTATATTTAAAAATTATCTGAAGATAATCCTGACTTTCTAGTCGAATCTTATGACACACTGTGCGTATTCTAGTATGTGTAGAATATAGAAATGGAGTTGCCAGAATTAAATTTTGAAACCTGAATTATTTACGAATTTCTCAGTGTGGTATCCAAATTTTATTCAGCGACTTAAAATTCGTTTACTTTTAAAAATTATCAGAATATAATCCTGACTTTCTAGTGTAATGTTATGACACTCTGTGCGTATTCTAGTATGTGTAGAATATGGAAATGGAGTTGCCAGAATTAAATTTTGAAACCTGAATTATTTACGAATTTCTCAGTGTGGTATCCAAATTTTATCCCGCGACTTAGAATTCGTTTACTTTTAAAAATTATCTGAAGATAATATTGACTTTCTAGTGTAATGTTATGACACTTTGTACCTTTTCTAGTAAATGTAGAATATAGAAATTGAGTTGCCAGAATTAAATTTTGAAACATCAATTATTTACGAATTTCTCAGTGTGGTATCCAAATTTAATCCCGCGACTTAGAATTCGTTTACATTTAAAAATTATCTGAAGATAATCCTGACTTTCTAGTTGAATGTTATGACACTTTGTACGTATTCTAGTACATGTAGAATATAGAAATTGAGTTGCCATAATTAAATTTTGAAACCTGAATTATTTACGAATTTCTCAGTGTGGTATCCGAATTTTATCCCGCGACCTAGAATTCGTTTACATTTAAAAATTATCTGAAGATTATCCTGAATTTCTAGTCGAATGTTATGACACTTTGTACCTTTTCTAGTATACGTAGAATATAGAAATTGAGTTGCCAGAATTAAATTTTGAAACCTGAATATTTACGAATTTCTCAGTGTGGTATCCAAATTTTATCTCGCGACTTAGAATTCGTTTACATTTAAAAATTATCAGAAGATAATCCTGACTTTCTAGTATAGTCTTATGACACTTTGTAGGTATTCTAGTATATGTAGAATATAGAAATTGAGTTGCCAGAATAAAATTTTGAAACTTGAACAATTTGCGAATTTCTCAGTGTGGTATCCAAATTTTATCCCGCTACTTAAAATTCGTTTACTTTTAAAAATTCTCAGAAGATAATCCTGATTTTCTAGTGTGATGTTATGACACTTTGTACGTACTCTAGTATATGTAGGATATAGAAATTGAGTTGCCAGAATTAAATTTTGAAACCTGAATTATTTACGAATTTCTCAGTGTGGTATCCAAATTTTATACCGTGACTTAGAATTCGTTTACATTTAAAAATTATCAGAAGATAATCCTGACTTTCTAGTGTAATGCTATGACACTTTGTAGGTATTCTAGTATATGTAGAATATAGAATTTGAGTTGCCAGAATTAAATTTTGAAACCTGAATTATTTACGTATTTCTCAGTGTGGTATCCAAATTTTATCCCGCAACTTAGAATTCGTTTACATTTAAAAATTATCAGAAGATAATCCTGACTTTCTAGTATAGTGTTATGACACTTTGTAGGTATTCTAGTATATGTAGGATATAGAAATTGAGTTGCCAGAATAAAATTTTGAAACTTGAACAATTTGCGAATTTCTCAGTGTGGTATCCAAATTGTATCCCGCTACTTAAAATTCGTTTACTTTTAAAAATTCTCAGAAGATAATCCTGACTTTCTAGTGTGATGTTATGACACTTTGTACGTACTCTAGTATATGTAGAATATAGAAATTGAGTTGCCAGAATTAAATTTTGAAACCTGAATTATTTACGAATTTCTCAGTGTGGTCTCCAAATTTTATCCCGCAACTTAGAATACGTTTACATTTAAAAATTATCAGAAGATAATCCTGACTTTCTAGTATAGTGTTATGACACTTTGTAGGTATTCTAGTATATGTAGAATATAGAAATTGAGTTGCCAGAATAAAATTTTGAAACTTGAACTATTTGCGAATTTCTCAGTGAGGTATCCAAATTTTATCCCGCTACTTAAAATTCGTTTACTTTTAAAAATTCTCAGAAGATAATCCTGACTTTCTAGTGTGATGTTATGACACTTTGTACGTATTCTAGTATATGTAGGATATAGAAATTGAGTTGCCAGAATTAAATTTTGAAACCTGAATTATTTACGTATTTCTCAGTGTGGTATCCAAATTTTATCCCGCAACTTAGAATTCGTTTACATTTAAAAATTATCAGAAGATAATCCTGACTTTCTAGTATAGTGTTATGACACTTTGTAGGTATTCTAGTATATGTAGGATATAGAAATTGAGTTGCTAGAATAAAATTTTGAAACTTGAACAATTTGCGAATTTCTCAGTGTGGTATCCAAATTTTATCCCGCTACTTAAAATTCGTTTACTTTTAAAAATTCTCAGAAGATAATCCTGACTTTCTAGTGTGATGTTATGACACTTTGTACGTACTCTAGTATATGTAGAATATAGAATTTGAGTTGCCCGAATTAAATTTTGAAACCTGCATTATTTACGTATTTCTCAGTGTGGTATCCAAATTTTATCCCGCAACTTAGAATTCGTTTACATTTAAAAATTATCAGAAGATAATCCTGACTTTCTAGTATAGTGTTATGACACTTTGTAGGTATTCTAGTATATGTAGAACATAGAAATTGAGTTGCCAGAATAAAATTTTGAAACTTGAACAATTTGCGAATTTCTCAGTGTGGTTTTCAAATTTTATCCCGCTACTTAAAATTCGTTTACTTTTAAAAATTCTCAGAAGATAATCCTGACTTTCTAGTGTGATGTTATGACACTTTGTACGTATTCTAGTATATGTAGGATATAGAAATTGAGTTGCCAGAATTAAATTTTGAAACCTGAATTATTTACGAATTTCTCAGTGTGGTATCCAAATTTTATACCGTGACTTAGAATTCGTTTACATTTAAAAATTATCAGAAGATAATCCTGAATTTCTAGTGTAATGCTATGACACTTTGTAGGTATTCTAGTATATGTAGAATATAGAATTTGAGTTGCCAGAATTAAATTTTGAAACCTGAATTATTTACGAATTTCTCAGTGTGGTATACAAATTTTATCCCGCGACTTAGAATTCGTTTACTTTTAAAAATTATCTGAAGATAATCCTGACTTTCTAGTGTAATGTTATGACACTTTCTAGATATTCTAGTATATGTAGAATATAGAAATTGAGTTGCCAGAATTAAATTTTTAAACCGGAATTATTTACGAATTTCTCAGTGTGGTATCAAAATTTTCGATTTTCGATTTTCGATTTTTAGATTCCTTCTGCGTCTGAACACTTTTTTTTCGTTTCTCTAATTCCCAAGTTTCTCAATTTTCTGAGGTGTGTTAATTTAGAATTAATTTGCTTTTTTCGGTGTCTCAAATTATTTACAAATTGTCGCGTGTCAACTTACTTACAGAAATCTGAATTTTTCAAATTACCCAATATTCTCAGGTGTCTCAATATCAGAATTTTCTAGTTTCTCAAACCGCTTGTTTTTTTTTTGTGTCTCAAATTTTAATTTCTGTAGTTCTCAGTTATTTCAATTTTTTAAAACAATTTTGTTCTCATGTTCCCAGACTTCTCAAACTTCTTAAATTCTCATTTGTGCCAACTATATTGTTTCTCAAGGCCAGTTTTCTAAAATTTTTCAATTTAATCAACTTTTATATATTTCTCAAATTTTTGAAGTGCGCAAGTTTCTCAAGACCGTTGTATAGATTTTTCAAAGTTCTTAACGTTTCTCAATTTTGATAAAGCCTTCGGGCTTCTTAAAGGCATCTCAATTTCAAATATCTTTGGTGATTCAAGTTTCTCGAGGGTTCCCACGTTTCTCAAATTCTTTAAATTATAAGTGTCTCAATGTTCTTCAAACAAAAGTTTCTCAAAAATTCCAATTTCTTCGGTTTTGTCAAGTCCTCCAGGTGTCCTATCTCAATAATACTTGGTTTCATATCTCTCAATTTTTTCCAAATATTTTCATTTCAATTTTTAAAAGGCCTCAGCATCTCAACATATTCACAATCTTAAAGTTTTTCTGGTGCGCCAACTTCAAATTGTCCGGTTTCTCAAATTTGTCAGAATTTTTGATTTTCTTCGTACAAATTATTTTAGTCTAAGACTTTTTAGATTCCTTCTGCGTCTGAACTCTTTTTTTTTTCGTTTCTCTAATTCAAAAGTTTCTCAATTTTCTGAGGTGTGTTAATTTAGAATTCATTTGCTTTTTTGGGTGTCTCAAATTATTTACAAATTGCGCCTGTCAACTTACTTACAGAAATCTCAATTTTTTATATTACCCAATGTTTTCACGTGTCTCAATAACAGAATTCTCTAGTTTCTCAAACCTCTTATGTTTTTTATGTGTCTCAAACTCAAATTTCTGTAGTTCTCAGTTATCTCAATTTGTTAAAACAATCTTAAATCTTAAATCTTCTTAAATTCTCATTTGTGCCAACTATATTGTTTCTCAAGGCCAGTTTTCTAAAATTTTTCAATTTGATCAGCTTTTCGAGATTTCTCAAGTTTTTGAGATGCGCAAGCTTCTCAAGACTGTCGTATAGGTTTTTCAAAGTTGTCAAGGTTTCTCAACTTTCATAAGGCCTTTGAGTTACTTAAAAGCACTTCAATTTTAAATATTTTTGCTGGTTGAAGTTCCTCTAGGGTCCCTACATCAAATTTATCAGGTTTCCCATTTTTTAAAAAATATCAAATTTCTTTAGTTTCACAGTTTCTTAAGATGTAAAAGTTTCTTAAAGATTCCAATTTTTTTAGGTGTCCTATCAAATATATGTACTTAGTTTCTTATGTCTCAATTTTTTCCAAATATTTTCAATCTTCTCCGGTTTCTCAATTTTTAAAAACCCTCAGCATTTCAACATCTTCACAATTTTAAAGTTCCTCAATGTTGCCAACTTTAAATTGTTCGGTTTCTCAAATTTGTCAGGATTTTTAATTTTCTTGAGTGTCTCAATATCGTACAAATTATTTCGGACTTCAGTTTATTTCGTTGCTCTAATTCCCAGGTTTCTCAATTTTTGGGGGTGTGTTAATTCATAATTTATTTGCTTTCTCAGGTGTCTCAAATTGTTTACAAATTGTTGTGTGTTTCGACTTATTTATTCGGGATTTACAGAAATCTCAAATAATACCCAATATTCTCAGGTGCCTCAATATCAGAATTTTTTGGTTTCTCAAATCTCTTGTGTTTCTTATGTGTCTCAACTTTTTTTAATCTCTCTGGTTGCCCATTCTTCAATCTATATTTATAAAAATAAATCCCTTGGTCACGCCATAACTTGAGAAAGGCTGGATCCATTCCTTGAAGGAAGTTTCTTATGAAGAGACACGAGGGCCCAGGGGGCCCCATTGGGTTTAAAATCCAAGAACGGCTGAGCCGATTTTTATGATCTTTGATTTGTTGGATTTGCCTCCGCACCGAACAGCAGAATATTAAAACATCGAAAGGGGGTGGGGAGCTTGGTACAGGGCAAAAACAATAACAAAGCCCCCTTGGCGTCAGGGGGTCCAGGGGGACCCATATGGTCCAGGGCAACGACGGCTACCAAAATTTGTGGTACCGAGCTTTAAAAATTAAAATCGATTCTTAAGGAGTAAACTCAGTTTCACTTCTGTTGCGCGTGGACTCCACAGACAAATTTTTTGATATCTCGAGAACTGATTGACCGTTTTTTTTTTCGGGAGCAAATAACTATTAAAACAGGAGAAATTAACGAAAACAATTTCTCATGTGTTTTGTATGGAGACCGTATTTAACGCCATCTATGATACATGACAGAAACAAAAATGAACATGGCGTTGTATGCTGGTTCCGGTAATGCCAGTAGATGATGTTGTGTACATTATACTGAAAATGAATTTGATTCAACTGATAAGTTAACACAACATTTATTGATTCTGAGACGGTACAAAGTTTGCCGAGTCAGCTAGTTTCTTATAAATCCTCAATTATCTTTCAAAAAAGTTTTCTTAAGTTTCTTAGTTCCGTTCGTTCCCATTGTTCTTCTTAGTTTTTTGATAATTTTGGTTCTCATGTTCCCCTTTTTGCTTTTGTCTTTTTGTGCTTTTTGATTCGTCTGTTTTTGCAATACATATTTCTTTTTCTTTTGCCTGTCTTGTTCCTTTTGTAATCTTGTTCTTTTTATAATATTCCACATGTTTGCTTTGTTCCTTTTATTCACCTTTTGCTGTATGGTTTCCTGTGTTTTGTTTATTCCGTTGGTTCTTGTTTGGTTTACAACTTTATTTTCATGTGCCTCCTGTTCTTTTAGTCTTGGCACCAGAATAGCGACCTGACCACTACTGACTTCACACACTCCCTCTTTATTAATTCCTATACTAAAGAACTAAAACTACGTATTGGCGCGGAATGGGACCATGTGACGTGTAACATCTTAAATCCGGCTTTCATAAAAATAAGACGCGTACAGTTTAAGAAGACATCAATTTGACTATTTAGACAGAGAAAAAGTAACAAGAACTGGACGACATTCTCACCGGTTCAACGAGTCAAACAGGACGGAGATTTTCTCCGCTTCTTCAAGGGCACGGAAATGCAAACTTAATGCATCCTTGCTGGCGCACGGCCCCGCGTTGGGCGCCAAGTGACGTGAGGTGGCGGTGTCGCTGAGTTACTGTAAGTGGCCTGTGGTCCTAGGAGGTGTTGTAGAGAAGGTAGGTATCGTGGGGAATAGTGCAAATTTTTGGGAAATTCCAAAGATCGGTCACAGGTAGGGCCAAGTATTACTTTTACAGCTAAAATGGCTTAAACTTATAAAACTACAGGGTAGAAAAGCGTCTTGGCGCCAGACTGGCGACCTGACTAGTACTGACATCAAACGCTCCGATCTTAATTAATTGCTATTTTAAAACACTAAAAACTATGTATTTGCACGGAATGGGACCATGCGAAGTGTAACACCTCCGAAAGTATTCTGGGATGATGATTAATTAATGCGACTAAACGATCACAAAATCTACGTATACACCTATATATTTTTCAAGGGGCTAAGCTAAGCTATCTGATAAGAATTGACACGAGGAGGTCGCCTCTGCCTTATTCTCTAGTTGTTATTGCCACTTGTGCCATATGTGGACATGCGTTGTCTTGTTGAAAAATTGCTATTTCTTCCATGCGTATACCATTTTAGTTAGCTATGTCGTTTAGTCGGCTTTTATATTTTAATTTCGTTTGTATATGTTCCTTTATTGAATTATATATATATACTGATGAGGGCCAATAAGACCGTTTCCGTTGGATGATTTAGTGACAAAACTTGAAGGAAATGATAACGAAATACGTATTAATCTGTGACGCTTGAAATCTTCCAAATGATACTACGTAGTACTTAAGACTTCATTGATATCTACTTGTACCTGTCATACCGTAAATCTTTTCACCTGCAGATCATAAAATCGTCTGGTTGGAATTGAACTTTAATCATGCAGATAATATACACGCGTATCTTTTTTATTGGGGGCTTCCTGGACAAACACATTATTGCATTTATGATTCATGCCATCGTTACGAGGATGCACTTTTTGCACAACAGTAAAATTAAAGACACTTGGCTGAACGTCAAAACACTCCAGGTGTCGACAGGGGGGGCTCACCGAGCCGGAAATAAAATCAATACAGCAACTTTGTTGCAAACTTGCAAAATCACATACTCATTAGATACTTAATTCACGCGAAACTTAATAGATGATCTAGCAGATTTGACTGTGACTTGCCGTTTAAATATTGGAACAATCAAAAAAAAGATAAAACAACTTAAAATATATAGTCCTTAGAAGCCGATAAAAGCTTTGTAAGAGTTAGTTCCTCCTCAGTGGTTTACGGTTCGCAACATGAACCTGTTGGGACTTGTCTTGGTGTACAGTGTTGCCCTGCTGTCGTCGGCATCTTGCGGTACTGTCGACATGGAGGTCTACGAAGAGTTCGTTGAAAAAATGGTCAATTTCAAAGGGCTTAAGAGGGCCCTTGAAGATAACTTACCGGAAATGGATAATGATACTTCGTTGCTCGTGTCGCGTAAGTTTGTCTAGCCCAACTCTATCAAGAAACTGAACTAGCGTCATCCACAGTACTTGATGCATCCACGAAAATTCCATCCGGTCTCCTGGCCGGCAACTTCTTCGATTTAGGCCACTTCGACGAATGCTACAGACTCGAACATGGCGGCTTTCATGGTAAATACTGTCTGGGAACTTTACCGTTAAGCACGGAAGACCAGAAGTACGTCGACGCCTTCAACATTCGTACCACGAAACCCGTAAGAAACTCGGTTGTTAATTGACACGACAATAATTTCTGCAGATCCCACAGATTCACCCTCAACCCAGACTTATGGGCTTGGGCCAGACATACACAGGCTTTCATTGGGCCGCTTGCATCCTCAGCAACATGTCAGCCGTGGATCTGCCGGGGCCTTCAACGTTCACCGAAGAAATGTGTTATTCCAAGGCAACGGAGCCTGGGTTGTCTGGTGGTGCTATTGCAACCATTGTAGTCCTTGCTGTGTTTGCAGCAATTTCATTGGTGTCTACCCTATTTGATGTGTACTTGTACTATACTGAGAAGAGTAAGTTGGAGGCATAACGCCCAGAACTAGTACTCAATGTTTGGGTTGTAGAATCCCCCCACGATCTACTAGTAGCCTTTTCGTTCTTAACAAACGGGAGGAAGATCACCACACCGACGACCAATCCGGATCAGCTGCTGTGTCTCAACGGCCTTAAGGCCATCAGCATGATGTGGGTCATCCTCGGCCATGAGTTTTCCACCGCTTTGGATGCACCCCTGTACAACTTCTTGGACGTTCCGACGGTAAGAAGCTCAGTTACATCACAATAATATTAACTACGCAGTTGTAACTCTTAGTGGGAGAATGACTCGGCCAACATGATAATAACCGGCGCCACTGTATCAGTGGACACATTCTTAGTGGTCGGAGGTCTGGTGACAGTCTACACTTTCATGAGGTCGATGGCCAAAGGCGCCAACTTTAACGTCCTCATGTACTACGTCCATCGCTATCTTCGGCTGACACCAGCTCTAATCATCATGACCCTAATCCATCTCTATCTGCTAAATTATCTGGGCAATGGTCCTTTGTGGAAAGTTATGGATGTGATGTTGGTCCAACCTTGTGAGACTGGTTGGTGGGGTGGCTTGCTTTACATCGCCAATTACGTACAACGAGGATATGTAAGAAGTAACTTTTTGTCAAGTTTAAATCCAATTTAAAATTTTAGTGTTTGCCGCAATCGTGGTACCTATCGGTTGACATGCAGCTCTTCGTGTTGTCTCCAATCCTGCTGATACCGCTGTATAGGTGGCCCAAACCGACCCTGGGTGCACTCGGCCTACTTGCGGTCGCCGGTTGCGTCGTTCCTTTTGCTGTAGGCTACGCTGAAAAACTACCAGTCAGTGTGAATGCCGCAACCCAACCGTAAGACTCAAAATTAAGAAGATTTATTTTGACTGACCTGGGATTTCCAGCTTTCTTGACAACTACTACTATGCCACTTACTCCCGTTTCGGTCCCTACGTCATCGGAATGATCCTGGGGTACTTTATTTACCAATTCAAGAAATCCGGGCTCAAGAAACCTCTTCCGAAATCAGCAGTGTGCGCCCTGTGGTTGGCCACTCTCACAAGTCTCACAGCCTGCGTCTATGCGGGATACCCTTTGTTTGTTGCCACCGAAGAAGACAGATGGGGCAACGCAATGTATCTTGGGTTCAACAGACCGGCATGGTCGGTTGCTCTCTGCGGACTTATTTTCTTATGCGTGGCCGGATACGGTCATCCGATAGATTGGTTCCTATCTCGGCCGATCTTCCAGTTCTTGACCAAACTTTCGTACTCCATGTACTTGGTGCATTACTCCGTGGTGAACGTGCGGTACTCTTCAATGAAGAACACTATGAAGTTCTCTACTAGTGCTCTGGTGAGTAATTGCTGCTAGGTCTTACGTCGTCTAATTTTTGCAGTTTTACATATTTTGGTCCGACTTTATGGTGACGCTGGGGTTGTCGCTGCTTTTGTGTTTGATGTTCGAATCTCCGGTTATTATCCTGGAGAAGTACCTTTTCGGACGAGGTGCCCCGAAGAAGGTGCCTGGCGATAAGGACAATTCCAAAGTTTGATATTAGTTATTTAGATTATAAGTATTTATTTATATTTTTGTATAAACAGACTTTGACTATTAAATTATTTTTACAAATTTTGTGATCCTTTCTACGGTCGGGTTGCCTTGATCGTTGGTTTTTTTACGTGGTATGATCCACGGAACCACGGGTAGGTAAATCTGAGTACGTCTAGTTTGGCGATAGGGAGGCAAATCAAATACAGTGTCAAACTTTATTTACATTATATACCTTGTTTCCGGCTGCTCCTCACTGCACTGGTTCTCTGGTCACTATTCACTTGTTACTTTCCGGGTGGTGGATGGTGCACACACTCTCGCGTTCCTACTCAGCGGAGCTTCTTTTGTAAAGACGCTCGAGGGGTAACTGTGACGTTGAATGATGCGCGCCCGTCGCAATGAGGATCTTATCGCTGCGTTCTCATCCCACCGGGCAACGTAGCGGATCCAGGATGGCGACGTCCGGAGCGCACTTCTTTACTGGTCAACATGATGTAACTACCGATTCCTTATTGACTTTAATAATTCTGATTTTTTATTTCCCTTGTCTTTTTTATTCCTGTTGGTTGTTCATTTGTACCGGCTCTAGTTTCACTTATAATTTTTTTTAATCCATTTCCTTCTTCTCCCTTTGATTGTTTATGACTCAATTAGATTGTCATATTCTTAAAAACTTGATCCCCGACGACGACATATATCTATGTTAAGGTTAATTCACAAATTGATAAAATATGACTATTCCTATGTGAAAACAATCTTTTATTTTATATACTAGAACTATTATATTACTGGAACAATAATGAACTTTATTGCTGCCAACAGAAAATTGTACTACAAATAGTGCAATTACAAAGTATTTTCATTAAATGGGAACATCGATGGTAGCTACGCCCCCCTGCCTCAAAGGATCCCCTTACGGCCTACGCCCACTGTCTCAAAGGCCCCCTTCGCCCCTCTGTCTCACGGGGGCCCCTCGGTCCCCTGTATCAATTGTCAAGTTTCACTTAAAGTCGTGTGCTTATAAAAACTTAAAAAAAAATTGTGTGCCTCACCTTTATGAAGAGACACAATTGAGACAAGGACCTACTACGCTAGTCGTTTCATTGACACGCGTCCCCCGCTCACACCTCCCTAAAGAAAGTTTTACTTTCAATAAATTAGAAAATAAATAAATAAAAAATAATTTAGTAAGATTTTTTTTCACCTTTTGTCTACCGTTTGAGCCTAATCAAATAAAGTAAGACTTTTACCTTGTCAATGAAGACACATAAGAAAAATATTTATTTGTTTTGTATTCTTATGTATGTATACAAAATTATATGTATTATAATAAGAATAATAACAAATAGCACATTGTTTTATTAGGAGCAAAAGTGAGGCTTTTTGTGACAAGTCTGTCGGTTTGACTAACACAGATGAGCCACGATAAGACAGTTTTCTCGGAATAAAACATCTTATTTTTTCTTTAAGCTCCGAAAACCGGACAATTTCTTTGATTTGATGAAACTTGACTGACCACTAACGGCGCATAAAGTAATTTCAAGGTTACTTCATGCGCCGCCAGACGACTTTATGATGGCAGAGAAATGGCCATTTGCCTTTCTCTTTACCTATTGACGTATACAATGTCAGGTTTTTGAAATATTGCAACAAGAACTACAAAAATGAATGCTATTTGATCTATCTGTTGATTCGAAACATTTATGGACAAACATTAAATTATACAGTAACGTTTTCTTTGGAAGCCATTTTAAAAAGATCGCGACGAGACATCAAGCGGGCTCAAACGCAACGAGGCGCAACGAAGCTACAAACATGCACAAAGCACGAAACACTGGATACCGAAATTTGGCTTCCCGGTGTCTAAAATAGCTAGATGTCGGTACGACGGAATCGGAAATCGCAAGAGGGCGCAACACAACATAAAAGAAAAGACACTTGTCAGAACCCCAACATTCGGCGTGGCGCTATGCCGCTATTTGCCCATTTGTAATCAGTTCTTACTTAATCAGAAAATTGGTTAATTCAAGTTGTTCTATAGAGTGAATGCGCGACCGGATTCTCGTTAGTGTAGTGTTTAATTTTAAGTCTTAGCATTAGTTAAATAAGTGTAGACTTAAACACCACGCGCCCTGTTGCGGCATAGCATGAGGTTGCAACAGGGAGCGAGCGTGCGATAGTAGCGGAAGTCGAGCGGTAAAAGGCGCCGGCCGCTGAAGGTTTACCTTTATACTGTCTACCGCTCGGCCCTCCCACTTCTGCGCTCTCGCGATAAAGCTATTTTTACGCTTTGAGTCGCGAGTGGCTAGTTATAAGTAGTGTAATAGTGTAGTTTAGCGCTCGCGCTATAGATAGTTTTTAGTAAGAATAGACGTCAGTCAATCAGAAAGCTGGACGCCGGCTGCGATCGGGTTTTACCCTTGACGGGTTCTCAGACTAATAGTACCGTGTTGTTGGCCACAATTTCCCTTGAAGTTCAAGACAAATGGGGCAATTTTCAAGTTGTTTGTTGTTTATGTGATTCAGGTTCCCAGGCTAGCTTCCTTACCGAACGCTGTCGTAAACGTCTCGGTCTGCGACGGTCGGGATCTTCAGTTTCCATATCCGGTCTTGGTCATATGGACGTTAGGGGACCACATGGTTCTACCACTTGCAAAATCCGACCAATTGGAGCGTCGGAGCCTACTTTCGTTCTAGATGCGATCGTATTGTCGAATATTTGTTCAAATTTACCAACCGTGTCTTTAGTTGACCCCTCTTTTGACATGTTCAAAAATTTTGAATTGGCTGGTCCTCGATGGAATATCCCCGGTCCAGTAGATATTCTTATAGGCGCGGATCTCTACGGTGCTATCCTCAAAAATGGTCTCATTCCTGGAGATGATAAGCGACCCACTGCGGTCAACACTGCGTTCGACTGCCACTTCGACCACTGCCGGTGTACAGTCATTTTTCGTGACTATTGGGTCACCCTTGGAAAATATTTTGAGAGCCTTTTGGGAAATTGAGGAAATCTCTACAGAATCTTTCTATTCTCCGGAGGATAAACAAGCTGAGGAATAGTTTGTGTAGTGTGTTTCGGGAACCTTCGGGTCGTTTCGGCGTCGCGTTGCCTTTTGTCGAATCACATGTCGTTATTAGTTTCGGAACCTCCTGGTTCATACTTCATTCCACATCATTGCGTGGTGAAGACCGAGGGTAATCAATCGAAAATTCGTGTGGTGTTTGATGCGTCTGCAAAGGGCTTGAACGATTTATCATTGAATGACGTCCTTCTAGTGGGCCCCAAATTGCAAAATGACATCGGCGCGATTTTGCTTCGTTTTCGGTCCAAACCCGTGGTCTTCACGTGCGATGTTTGTCAGATGTATAGGCAAATCTTGATTGCCCCAGAGCATCGCAAATATCAGCTCATTCGTTTTAGTTTTTCCCCTTCAGACTTATCAATTGAACACCATCACCTATGGATTCGTACTCTATTGCACCTCGCTCAGGAGGTTGGCGATCTTTATCCCCTAGCTGCAAGAGCTGTGGAGAGCGATTTGTATGTTGATGACCTGGTTTGTGCGAGTGATTCGGTAGGGGCCGCTATCGAGTTGAAAACACAACTCATTAATTTGTTTCATTCTGGCTGCTTTGAACTTAGAAAGTGGAGCAGCAATTGCTCGTCCGTGTTGGAGGACATCCCTGAGTCGCCAGTCCGTCAACCTTCGACTCCATGACAGAGTCTACTACCAAGATTTTGGGCCTCGAATGGCAACCTCTTTCAGACTCCTTTTCGTTCATTGTCAAAACTTTCGATGGGGTGTGCACCAAACGGGCTATGTTGTCAGAAGTCGCGCGCATCTATGACCCTCTGGGTTTCATCGGTCCCGTGTCTTTTCTCATAAAACATTTTATCCAGCGTTTGTGGACACTTGGTCTGGGTTGGGATTTCTAATGGTTCTCCCGCGGTTAGTTTCTTGACGTCTAAATCTAAAGTTGCGCCGCTTAAAACGCTTTCTATTCCTCGCTTGGAATTGTGTGCGGCCGTTTTGCTTGCAAAGTTAGTTGCCTTCGTACTCAGAGTCTTCGCCTCCGTCGTCAATTTTGAAAGTGTGCATGCCTGGACAGACTCGTTTGTTGCGCTGTCCTGGATTCGTTCGTTCCCGCACCGCTGGAAGGCATTTGTTGCCAATCGCGTAGCCTATATTCATTATCGCGTCCCTCCAAATTGTTGGAGACATGTTCGTTCCGGCGATAATCCGGCCGACCCTGCTTCGAGGGGTTTGTTCCCCAGTGACATTTTGTCACATCCGCCTTGGTGGGCGGGGCCCCATTTGTTGTCCGATGATCCAGAATCGTGGCCCGCCAATCCCCCAACCTTGCCGCCTACTTCTGTTGTTGATTCGGAGGAGCGAAAAATTGTTTTGGTCGCTCAGACATCCGTGCCTTTGATTGAGCACTTGTTGGCTCGACTTTCCTCCCTTCGTAAAATTCAGGGTTGCCTTGCTTATTGTTTTCGTTTTCTACTGCGCGTCGAGCGTCCTGTGGGTCCATTGATTGATATAGAATTGAATCATGCTTTAATGTTCCTGGTAAAGAATGTCCAATCGGAAGTCTTCGCTCACGAAATAGCACAGATTCGTGCTGGAAAACGATGTTCTAAACCGATGCAAAAGTTGACACCGTTTCTTGATCAACACAATATTCTGAGAGTTGGAGGTCGTCTCAAAAATTCCGACTTACCTTACGGTTCTGAGCACCCGAGATCTTCGTTTCACCGAATTGTTGATCGAGCAGACCCACCGAAAACACTTACATTCTGGAATTGCCACCACCATACACAACTTTTGGATTCTCTCGTTTCGTAGAGGTGTTCGCCGCGTCCTTAGCCGGTGTAATCGTTGTTTCAGGGTGAATCCAACCCCCGTGATTCCCCCTATGGGAAATTTGCCAGCACCTCGGGTGTCCCAAGTAAAAGCCTTTAGCGTAGTAGGCGTAGATTACGGCGGCCCCTTCACCATAACACTTGCAAGGAGACGTGGTGCCAAGATTTAAAAGGCGTATCTTTGCTTGTTCGTCTGCTTCGTCACCAAGGCGCTCCATTTGGAAGTTGCTTCCACGAATTTAGTCGGTGCGCAACGGGAATTGAACGAATACATGCGTCAGGCCTGCGAAAATGAGGAGATCAAGTTTCACTTTAATCCTCCCTCGGCTCCACACTTTGGTGGGCTGTGGGAGAGCGGTATTAAGTCCGTCAAGACCCATCTTGCCCGGGTTATCGGCGATCAAATTTTGACGTATGAAGAGTTTAACACCTTAGTTGTCCAGATTGAAACTTTGCTTAATTCGCGTCCGCTGTGTAGCATCAGTACCGATCCCAATGATTTGATCGCGCTGCCACCGGGTCATTTCCTTACAATGGAACCGCTGACGGCCCCGCCTGATCCGGACTTGTCGCATTTACAATTGTCACGATTGTCCCGCTGGCAATTAATTCAACGGTTAAACCGAGACTTCTGGAAGAGATGGCACGAGGAGTATTTACATAGCCTCCTACAACGTAGCAAATGGACTCATTCCCAGTCTTTTAGTCCTGACAATGTTGGGACGTTGGTTGTTATTTAGGACGACCTTACTCCTCCCCTAAAATGGGTATTGGGAAGGATCGTTGAGGTACACCCTGGTTCGGACGGCATTGTTAGAGTGGCAACCGTCAAAACCAGGGGGGGGTCTATTCAAGCACCTTTTAGTCAAATCAACTTCCTCGTGTTCCTCAGATTTCAATGATTTTCCATCTCATATTTTATTACCCAGGCTTTCTGGTGTTCCTAGTGTTTCTTGGTTAATTTTCTCCGGTTATCCTGCTCCCCAGGTTTCCCATGTTACCTAGGTGTACAAGGTTATTAAGTTTGTCAAGTTTCTCCCATATTTCTTAGCTTCACCAGTTGTACTTTACTTTTTGTGTTTCACGGAATTCCCAGATTTCTTATGTTTTTTTTTATTATTACAAAGTAGCAGGTTCTCCATGTTCATCAGGCCCCTCAGGTGACCCAGGTTGTACACACCACCCATTTGGTTTGTGATTAGACTACAAAATTCTCCACTAGTACTATGCTGAGTACTTCATTTGCCAGACTGTTTCAATAGTCAATGATAGGGATTTTGCCTGAGATATTAAGATAAGATTATCGCACAATTTTTTATCTGAAGGTTGACTCAATACCATATTTAATACGTAATTAAATTTCCAAATATTATTGTTATCTCAAAAACATTCCACTTGGTCTGGAAATTTCTAGCCTACTGTTATAAAACACTATATTTTCATAATACAGAGATGTCTTCGCGTGTTGGAATTGTTGTGTTTTTTTTTATTTATTACTTTTTACAGTAATGTAATGAAGACTAGTTTACAAACTAACGATTAATTTAGATCTGAGTTAATATGCTAAAGGTTTGATAACGAGTGAGCAACAAAATTCGTGATCGCAGTTGGCTAAACGTATATCGGTTCTTTTACTTTACTGTTTACATTAATCGTGAGTTCACATTACTCCATGACTTTTTACACAATCGTATCGATCAAGAATCGACTCGAAATTTTGGATTCAGAGGCTCCTACGATCACGAATTTTGTTGCTCAATCGTTATTTTCCACTGAACCACTTAGTATTCTGTCGTTGTGCAAGTTCAAATGGTTTTATCCGTTTGAGTCGTCTATTATATTCCGCACGTTGAGAAGTCTGGACGCCAGTGCCAGCATCGTCGTCGTGGGTACATCGACTTCGGAAGAAGATGGTTGGTTTGTTGCTGTCATGGAGCGGATAAAGAGAGAGGAAACGTGATAGCATAAGATAGAGAAAGTTTGTAAGGACAGAAAGAGAAGAAAAAAGTAAAGAATGTAAAATGGGAAGCTCCCTTAACGCAGTTTTTATAAAGGTTTTTGTAGCCAACCCGACCATTGACTACAGACCTGCATGGAAATGTGCGAGCTGCTCCCAGAGAAGTCGCTTTGGAAAAATTCTCGGCTGCAGATTTGAAAGAAGCGCCCCAGAATGCGAACGAATTTGTCCACATGCACTGTGTTTTCTGGCGTTGTTGGGCGAGGGGCATGCGGGTCCAAACTATACACCCTTTGTGTGTATTTTGGACATCGAAAGGCAAAGTTCTTGGGTATGGATGTTTTGTTCTTCATGGAGTTTTTGACGATTCGCACCGTCGAACCTTAGGTACAGGGAGAGCTTGCGTATTGAGGTGGGAAGATCTGTCTGGATGGTGTTGGTGTCTTGTTCCTTCTTATGGATTTGCCTTGCTATAAGGATTGGGAGATGGCCTCTGGGATGGCCCAAAACCATTCCCTGTCACTGAGAAATAAATATATAGTTCTGGACCACCGCCACAGGTCTCCCTAGATCTGTTTATCGTAACCTTCTTATATATTGAGATATCCCCAAAATAGACCATGCAATGCATAGGAGAACTTTGACTTGCCTATCCGACAAGGTGCTCCGAAGTTATCAACATCCTGCAGTAGTTGGCAACGCGCTGAAGCTCGAGTGGCTAAAAAAAACGGTTTTCGTCTATTCTAGATGGTGGAAGGAGGACCGGCGGCCATTACATTCATCTTCCGACTTTAACGTTAGTAGCATCAAGTCGTAACTAAAGCTTAATTTTTTGTTTTTATCTGATTTTACTCCACTATGAGTTCTCCTGTTTTTAAAGTTGAGTGTGCTCTATGTTTACATTGCATTATCGAAATTTCACGTTACCAAGAGGGTCGGTGGAAGTTAAATTAACAATCGCGTGTGTAGTGCCGCCCGACGTATTTACAGGTAACCTTTCTATTCTATTTTTTTTTTCTCATACTCAACATCGTTGTAATTTCAAGTCGTGCCAATCGGTCAACACCTTGCGTTTGGAAAACAGACAAAATATTGCTAGTGTTACAGTCACCGCGAATAACTTGCTAAAGTCGTTGTTGTAATTTGTTTTTAGGTATTGTTGTCAATTTCAGAAAGTTCAAATGTGTTGTTGACTTCTAGTTCCACAGTCCGAACCACAGGCGCCTTCAATTTGAAACAAAGTGTTTCTCTAACTTAACATAACTAAATTGCCACTCAGATAAATCCTGTAATAACTACCTGTTTTTCGGTATGAGGCCGACAGCAGCTTGCGGTCATTTAAAAGCTTATCTGTCTCTGTTGACTTGAATTAACGATCACTGAGTAAGAGCTGAACTAAAAAGGGCAAATAGAGGCATAGAGCCACGCCAAATGTTGGGGTTCTGCAAAGTGTCTTATCTTTATGTTGTGTTGCGCCGACATCTAGCTATTTTAGACACCGGGAAGCCAAATTTCAGTATCTAGTGTTTTTGCTTTGTGCGTGTTCGTAGCTTCGTAGCGTCTCGCTAGATGTCCCGTCGTGATTGTTTAAAAATGGCTTCCAAAGAAAACGTTGCGTTCCTGTATATTTTATTATTGTTTTTCCGTACTTGTCTGGAGGCAACACATACACCAAATAGCATTCAGTTCGTGGTTCGCGTTGCAGGCTGCTGATTGGGAGAGTTATGTGGCTCTACCTCGGCTAACCTGTACCTGAGAGTTGGGAGCAAAGTCGTTTTGACTTTGAGTTGTCTCTTGAGGTGCTGTGGTACCCAGAAAAGGGAGTTGCTACTAACTCCTGAGCCTACTAGGTT
The DNA here is from genome assembly GCA_963583935.1 of Diaperis boleti. NCBI lineage: Eukaryota > Metazoa > Arthropoda > Insecta > Coleoptera > Tenebrionidae > Diaperis > Diaperis boleti. The sequence goes on from OY757242.1 coordinate 6,349,819, forward strand.
GAAGTTGCAGTACTGTTTTCGGGTTGGCAATAAATTGCTTGCTTCACAATTATTTAAAATACTCAACAACCAAAGGAATAGTTCCCGAGATAGGTTTTGCTATCTTGGTTTGGGACAAACCTTAAAGAAAGACAGGAAACTAAGCATGACTAGGACAATTTAAAGTGATTTTTTTTCTAAACATTTTTTTTTAATTTTCCAAACAGGAAAAGAAGGTGGAGAACGAAAGGTGCCGAATCTATTGGAACTATTCGTTCTCTTTTTTTCTTTTTCAAACTCTTTTCATAACTTCTCAAAACTCTCATTTAACAACAAAAGCAACAAAAATGCAAAAGGGGCAAAGAAGACAAAATACAGCAATTTGAAAAAAAACAAAAAAAAATTCAACTCTAAATTCAGTGCGACCTGTCATACAACAATGGATTACCTTCAAGAGTATTTTGATGACGGCTTAACCACCTCAGATTATTTTGTTTGGCCATATTAAAAATATTGTTTTTAGGAGTAATCTGAATAATTTTGTTTAGTAAATCTTTTTGAAAAATTTGAGGACATTTTGAGCATTTTTTGCAAACAAAAAAATAAATAGTCACATTAAGTGATTTTTTTTGTAAACATTTTTTTTTTTTAATTTCCAAAGAGCAAAGAGCAGGGGGGAACAAAAGGTGCGAATGTTTTGGAACTATTCGTTCTCTTTTTTCTTTTTCCAAAGGATTCCTTATAACTTCTCAAAACTCTCGTTTAACAACAAAAATGCAAAAGGTACAAAGGAGACAAAATACAGCAACGTGAAAAAAAAGAACAAAAAAAATTAAACTCTAAATTCGGAGCGACCTGCCATACAACAATGGATTGCCTTCAACAGTATTTTGATGACGGCTTAACCCCTTCAGATTATTTTGTTTGGCCATATTAAAAATATTGTCTTTAAGAGTAATATGAATAATTTTGTTTAGTATATCCTTTTGAAAAATTTGAGGACATTTTGAGCATTTTTTGCAAACAAAAGAATAAATAGTCACAGTAAGTAGTGATTTTTTTTGTAAACATTTTTTTTTATTTCCAAAGAGCAAAGGACGGTGGAGAACGAAAGGTGCCGAATCTATTGGAACTATTCGTTCTCTTTTTTCTTTTTCAAAAGGATTCCTCATAACTTCTCAAAACTTTCGTTTAACAGCAAGAGTAACAAAAATACAAAAGGGACAAAGGAAACAAAATACAGCAACGTGAAAAAAAAAAGAACAAATAAAATTAAACTCTAAATTCAGAGCGACCTGCCATACAACAATAAATTACCTTCAACAGTATTCTGATGACTGCTTAACCCATTCAGATTATTTTGTTTGGCCATATTAAAAATATTGTTTTTAGGAGTAATCCGAATAATTTTGTTTAGAAAATCTTTTTGAACCATTTGAGGACATTTTGAGCATTTTTTGCAAACAAAAGAATAAATAGTCACAGTAAGTGATTTTTTTGTAAACATTTTTTTTAATTTCCAAAGAGCAAAGGACGGTGGAGAACGAAAGGTACCGAATCCATTGGAACTATTCGTTCTCTTTTTTCTTTTTCAAAAGGATTCCTCATAACTTCTTAAAACTCTCGTTAAACAAAAGCAACAAAAATGCAAAAGGGACAAAGGAGACAAAATACAGCAAGGTGAAAAAAAAAAAACAAAAAGAAATCCAAATCTAAATTCAGAGCGACCTGCCATACAACAATGGATTACCTTCAACAATATTTTGACGACGGCTTAACCCCTTTAGGTTATTTTGTTTGGCCATATTAAAAATATTGTTTTTAGGAGTAATCTGAATAATTTTGTTTAGTAAATCTTTTTCAAAAATTTGCGGACATTTTGAGCATTTTTTGTAAACAAAAGAATAAATAGTCACAGTAAACATTTGGTTTTATTTCCAAAGAGCAAAGGACGGTGGAGAACGAAAGGTGCCGAATCTATTGGAACTATTCGTTCTCTTTTTTCTTTTTCAAAAGGATTCCTCATAACTTCTCAAAACTTTCGTTTGACAGCAAGCGTAACAAAAATACAAAAGGGACAAAGGAGACAAAATACAGCATGGTGAAAAAAAAAACAAAAAAAAATCAACTCTAAATTCAGAGCGACCTGCCATACAACAATGGATTACCATCAACAGTATTTTGATGACGGCTTAACCCCTCTAGATTATTTTGTTTGACCATATTAAAAATATTGTTTTTAGGAGTAATCTGAATATTTTTCTTTAGTAAATGTTTTTGAAAAATTTGAGGACATCTTGAGCATTTTTTGCAAACAAAAGAATAAATAGTCACAGTAAGTAATTTCTTTTGTAAACATTTTTTTTAATTTCCAAAGAGCAAAGGACGGTGGAGAACGAAAGGTGCCGAATCTATTGGAACTATTCGTTCTCTTTTTTTCTTTTTCAAAAGGATTCCTCATAACTTCTCAAAACTCTCGTTTAACAGCAAAAGCAACAAAAATGCAAAAAGGACTAAGGAGACAAAATACAGCAACGTGAAAAAAAAAACACAAAAAAAAAAAACTCTAAATTCAGAGCGACCTGCCATACAACAATGGATTACCATCAACAGTATTTTGATGACGGCTTAACCCCTCTAGATTATTTTGTTTGGCCATATTAAAAATATTGTTTTTAGGAGTAATCTGAATATTTTTCTTTAGTAAATGTTTTTGAAAAATTTGAGGACATCTTGAGCATTTTTGCAAACAAAAGAATAAATAGTCACAGTAAGTAATTTCTTTTGTAAACATTTTTTTTTAATTTCCAAAGAGCAAAGGACGGTGGAGAACGAAAGGTGCCGAATCTATTGGAACTATTCGTTCTTTTTTTTTTCTTTTTCAAAAGGATTCCTCATAACTTCTCAAAACTCTCGTTTAACAGCAAAAGCAACAAAAATGCAAAAAGGACTAAGGAGACAAAATACAGCAACGTGAAAAAAAAAACACAAAAAAAAAAATTAAACTCTAAATTCAGGGCGACCTGCCATACAACAATGGATTACCATCAACAGTATTTTGATGACGGCTTAACCCCTCTAGATTATTTTGTTTGACCATATTAAAAATATTGTTTTTAGGAGTAATCTGAATATTTTTCTTTAGTAAATGTTTTTGAAAAATTTGAGGACATCTTGAGCATTTTTTGCAAACAAAAGAATAAATAGTCACAGTAAGTAATTTCTTTTGTAAACATTTTTTTTAATTTCCAAAGAGCAAAGGACGGTGGAGAACGAAAGGTGCCGAATCTATTGGAACTATTCGTTCTCTTTTTTTCTTTTTCAAAAGGATTCCTCATAACTTCTCAAAACTCTCGTTTAACAGCAAAAGCAACAAAAATGCAAAAAGGACTAAGGAGACAAAATACAGCAACGTGAAAAAAAAAAACAAAAAAAAAAAACTCTAAATTCAGAGCGACCTGCCATACAACAATGGATTACCATCAACAGTATTTTGATGACGGCTTAACCCCTCTAGATTATTTTGTTTGGCCATATTAAAAATATTGTTTTTAGGAGTAATCTGAATATTTTTCTTTAGTAAATGTTTTTGAAAAATTTGAGGACATCTTGAGCATTTTTTGCAAACAAAAGAATAAATAGTCACAGTAAGTAATTTCTTTTGTAAACATTTTTTTTTTAATTTCCAAAGAGCAAAGGACGGTGGAGAACGAAAGGTGCCGAATCTATTGGAACTATTCGTTCTTTTTTTTTTCTTTTTCAAAAGGATTCCTCATAACTTCTCAAAACTCTCGTTTAACAGCAAAAGCAACAAAAATGCAAAAAGGACTAAGGAGACAAAATACAGCAACGTGAAAAAAAAAACACAAAAAAAAAAATTAAACTCTAAATTCAGGGCGACCTGTCATACAACAATGGATTACCTTCAAGAGTATTTTGATGACGGCTTAACCCCTTCAGATTATTTTGTTTGGCCATATTAAAAATATTGATTTTAGGAGTAATCTGAAGAAATTTGTTTAGTAAATCTTTTTGAAAAATTTGAGGACATTTTGAGCATTTTTTGCAAACAAAAGAATAAATAGTCACAGTAAGTGATTTCTTTTGTGAATTTTTTTTTTTAATTTCCAAAGAGCAAAGGACGGTGGAGAAAGAAAGGTGCCGAATCTATTGGAACTATTCGTTCTCTTTTTTTCTTTTTCAAAAGGATTCCTCATAACTTCTCAAAGCTCTCGTTTAACAAAAAAAAAACAACAAAAATGCAAAAGGGACAAAGGAGACAAAATACGGCAACGTGAAAAAAAATTCAACTCTAAATTCAGAGCGACCTGCCATACAACAATGAATTACCTTCAACAGTATTTAGATGCCAGCTTAACCCCTCTAGATGATTTTGTTTGGCCATAATATAAATATTGTTTTTAGGAATAATCTGAATAATTATGTTTAGTAAATCTTTTTGAAAAATTTGAGGACATTTTAAGCATTTTTTGCAAACAAAAGAATAAATAGTCACAGTAAGCGATTTCTTTTGTAAACATTTTTTTTAATTTCCAAAGAGCAAAGGACGGTGGAGAACGAAAGGTGCCGAATCTATTGGAACCATTCGTTCTCTTTTTTCTTTTTCAAAAGGATTCCTCATAACTTCTCAAAGCTCTCGTTTAACAGCAAAAGCAACAAAAATGCAAAAGGGACAAATTAGACAAAATACAGCAACGTGAAAAAAAAACAAAAAAAAAATTAACTCTAAATTCAGCGCGACCTGCCATATAACAATGGATTACCTTCAACAGTATTTTGATGACGGCTTAACCCCTTTAGATTATTTTGTTTGTCCATATTAAAAATATTGTTTTTAGGAGTAATTTGAATAATTTTGTTTAGCAAATCTTCTTGAAAAATTTTGAGCATTTTTTGCAAACAAAAAAATTAATAGTCACAGTAAGTGATTTTTTTTGTTTTTTTTTTTAAATTTAAAAGGGCAAAGGCGGTGGAGAACGAAAGGTGCCGAATCTATTGGAACTATTTGTTCTCTTTTTTTCTTTTTTAAGACGATACAAAGAATTACACCCCAACTTACTAATCCACATTTTCGGTAAGCCTTACAGAAGATTATCAGCGAATCATCCATCCATCTAGATCAGATCAAAGTTTCATTTTAAATCCACTTACGTGATAATCACTCACGATGCAATCTTCAAGGATTTTCGTACGACCTTGTTTAGGATTTACTGATATATCCAGCCAATTACATAGAAGATGTGTGAGGTCTAGGCGAAGTCAAAACCGCGTGGCGAAGTCTTTTTAGTGCTGCGCGCAGGCCACAAGAGCGGCTGTTCCTCGAGCGAAGCGCGGCCGGGAAGACCGACTTTCGTTCGATTCCTTCTAAATTCTAATGGAATATTTTATTCGTGTTCGTAAAGATTAGCAACAGTTCTGATGCACTAAGTGCATGAACCGATTAACTCTAACGGGCTTAGATTTTTTGATAGATTACGAATTGGGCTTTTATCCAGTAGACGAAAAAATTTTATCAGATATTCGAGTGCTAGAAATTTTTAAAGTGTTGTAACTGTCTTTTATTAGTCTAATCGGCCTTGATTGAACGATCGCGCTTGTATAAATAGTCCCACCTTCCACATAGTTTCATAATCCATAATTATGAGTTCCTTGGTAGTAGTATTCATATACAGTGTGGCCCTACTGTCCACAGCCCAAAGTACTGTCAATGTAAAGCAACTGTATCAAGAATTTGTAGAAAAGGTTGTCGATGTCCGAAAGCTTGAGGCAGCAATTGAGGACAGTCTTCCAGAGCTTGGAGATAAAATTCTGGTGACAATTAAAAGTAAGTAAGCAATTAGGTACCCTCCAGAGGTAATTCAAGTCTTATTTAGTGCTCGATGCATCCACAAAAATTCCGAATGGGTTGCTGGCCGGTAACTTCTTTGATTTCGGGCATTTTGACGAATGTTACAATATCAGGTATGAGGACATTTATGGGAAATACTGTCTCGGGACGTTGCCCTTGAATGTGGACACCAAGAAGTACTTTGATGCTTTCAACATTAATGCCACAAACAGAGGGCCGGTGAGTATTCACAAAGTTTCCTTTCGGCGCGATCGAATATTCTTGAAGGGTTGAGATCACCGCGACAGAATCTTCTGGGCTGATGACGGTATCTTATCCGAACAATCATTCCCAGACGTTCTCATGGTCTGTGCCATATGTGGTGACATCATGACAGCATCCGCTCTAAATTTACAGATTGTACAAATACATCCCCAACCCAGACTGGTAAATATGGGCCCGGAATACACAGGGTTCCATTGGGCTGTTTGCATCCCCAGCAACATGCCGGCTGCAAACATTCCTGCACTGCTGATGACCTTCGACGAGGATTTCTGTTACTCCAAATCGACAGATCCAGACCTCTCGGACGGAGCCGTTGCCACAATTGCCATTCTGTCTTTCTTCGGGGCTGTGGCTACGCTGTCGACATTGTTTGACGTCTATTTGTTCTACACCGAAAAAGGTAAGAAGGTAAGTGTTGGTTCCTCAATCGAGCATTTCTTGTAGAGACACCACACGAGTTACTTATCGCATTCTCGTTCCTCACCAACGGCAGTAAGGTCTTCAAGTCCACCTCGAATCCCGACCAACTGCTGTGTCTTAACGGAATCAAAGCCATCAGCATGATGTGGGTCATTCTTGGCCACGAATACTCCAACGCTTATAATGCCCCCTTGTACAACATGCTCGACGTTCAGGAAGTAAGTGCCGTTGCAGTACTCCAGAGTGTGACAATCTGTTTTAGTGGCAACACGATCCGGCTAACATGTTCATAAACGGCGCCACCATCTCCGTGGACAGCTTCTTCGTCGTCGGTGGTCTTGTAACAGTATACGTTTACCTGAAAGCCATGGCCAAAGGTGTCAAATTTAACGTAGTCATGTTCTACGTGCACCGGTACCTCAGACTGACCCCAGCCTTGGGCATCATGACCCTAATCCATCTCTACCTCTTGAACTATTTAGGCAACGGCCCCTTGTGGAAAGTTCTGGATGTAATGCTGGTGCAAACTTGCGAAACCGGATGGTGGAGCGGTCTTCTGTACATTACGAACTACGTCCAGAAAGGAGTGGTAAGCTCAGACGCGTTAAATATTTATTGAAGGTTAATAATACGTTTTAGTGTCTGCCCCAAGCGTGGTACCTCTCTGTGGACATGCAGCTCTTCGTCCTGTCTCCCGCGGTTTTGATTCCTCTCCACAAATGGCCGAAGCAGACCTTCGCAGCCATGGGAGTGCTGGCCGCCGCTGGGTGCATTTCCCCCTTCGCTGTGGTATTCGCGGAAAACATACAACTTGCGGGCGGTAACCACGTGGTGGGCACAAAGTACATGGACCATTATTACTCCCAAACGTACACCAGATTCGGCCCTTACGTCATCGGAATGATCCTGGGTGTCTTAGTGTTTCGACTGAAGACGTCGAAATTGAGGATCAGAATTTCAAAGGTGGTTACTGCATGTAGAAAAAACACTGTTTACTATTAGAATATTTTGTAGTTTCTAGTGTGCGCTTTGTGGCTTCTTTGCCTCACGGGTCTCGTCGCCTGTGTCTATGCCGGTTTTCCCCTGGATACCGCAACTGAAAATGACCGTTGGGGAAACGCCATGTTTCTGGGTTTCCACCGGCCGGGATGGGCTGTAGCACTGTCCGGGGTAATTTTTCTTTGCATCGCTGGGTATGGTCATCCAGTGGATTGGTTTCTGTCGCTGCCGATCTTCCAGTTTCTGACCAAAGTTTCATACTCGATGTATTTAGTCCATTACGCTGTTATTAATGTGAGGTATGCGTCGATGAAGAATACCATCAAGTTTTCGACCAGCACTATGGTAAGTGCTCAATTTTAGACACCGCTGATTTAATTTTTTCGTTTTTAATTTACTAGTTTCACGTGTTTTGGGCCGATTTCATGGTCACTTTGGGATTGTCCTTCCTTCTGTGTTTGATCTTTGAATCTCCGATTATTATTTTAGAGAAGTTCCTCTTTGGGCGTGGTTCGGCGAAGCGGACACAAAACAAGAGTGGCAGCATGAAACCAAAAGTGTAACTAGGCTTTGGGTCCAAGGGATGCTGATATTAGTGTTTTATGATGACTCGAAAACCAGGGAAGTTTGTGTGGTCATCTGATGATATAAAATGCCAGAAGCTACAAAATTTGAACCAACTCCCAGTGGGGGAATTATCTATTTATTTTTATTTTAGAATAATTTAAATTTAAGAAAAAGAACGCCAGTGCTGTCCGCTGTAGGGAACGAAAGGTGCCGAATCTATTGGAACTATTCGTTCTCCACCATGCTTGCTTGTTAAAAAAAATCACATACTGTGACTATTTATTCTTCTGTTTGCAAAAATTCTCAAAATGTCTTCAAATTTTTCAAAAAGATTTACTAAACAATATTATTCAGATTACTCCTAAAAACTATATTTTTAATATGGCCAAACAAAATAATCTGAAGGGGTTAAGCCGTCATCAAAATACTGTTGAAGGTAATCCATTGTTGTATGGCAGGTTGCTCTGATTTTTTTTTTCACGTTGCTGTATTTTGTCTCCTTTGTCCCTTTTACATTTTTTTTGTTTTTGCTGAAGTTATGAGCAATCCTTTTGAAAAAGAAAAAAGAGAACGAGTAGTTCCAATAGATTCGGCACCTTTCGTTCTCCACCGTTCTTGGCTCTTTGGAAATGAAAAAAAAAATTTACAAACAAAATCACTTACTGTAACTATTCATTCTTTTGTTTGTAAAAAATGCTCAAAATGTCCTCAAAAATTTTTCAAAAAGATTTACTAAACAAAATTATTCAGATTACTCCTAAAATCAATATTTTTAATATAGTCAAACAAAATAATCTAAAGGGGTTAAGCCGTCATCAAAATACTTTTGAAGGTAATGCATTGTTGTATGGCAGGTTGCTCTGAACTCAGAGTTGATTTTTTTTTTACTCCTAAAAACAATATTTTTAATATGGCCAAACAAAATAATCTAAGGGGGTTAAGCCGTCATCAAAATACTGTTGAAGATAATCCATTGTTGTATGGCAGGTTGCTCTGAATTCAGAGTTGAATTTTTTTTTCACGTAGCTGTATTTTGTCTCCTTTGTCCCTTTTACATTTTTGTAGTTTTTGCTGCTAAACGAGAGTTTTGAGAAGTTATGAGGAATCCTTTTGAAAGAGAAAAAAGAGAACGAGTAGTTCCAATAGATTCGGTACCTTTCGTTCTCCACCGTCCTTTGCTCTTTGGAAATAAAAAAAAAAAAAATTACAAACAAAATCACTTACTGTGACTATTTATTCTTTTGTTTGCAAAAAATGCTCAAAATGTCCTCAAATTTTTCAAAAAGATTTACTAAACAAAATTATTCAGATTACTCCAAAAACAATATTTTTAATATAGTCAAACAAAATAATCTAAAGGGGTTACATTTTTGTTGTTTTTGCTGTTAAACGAGAGTTTTGAGAAGTTATGAGGAATCCTTTTGAAAAAGAAAAAAAGAGAACGAGTAGTTCCAATAGATTCGGAACCTTTCGTTCTCCACCGTCCTTTGGTCTTTGGAAATAAAAAAAAAAATTTTACAAACAAAATCACTTACTGTGACTATTTATTCTTTTGTTTGCAAAACATGCTCAAAATGTCCTCAAAAATTTTTCAAAAAGATTTACAAAACAAAATTATTCAGATAACTCCTAAAAACAATATTTTTATATGGCCAAAAAAATAATCTAAAGGCGTTAAGCCGTCATCAAAATGCTGTTGAAAGTAATCCACTGTTGTATGGCAGGTTGCTCTGAATTCAGAGTTGAATTTTTTTTCACGTTGCTGTATTTTGTCTCCTTTGTCCCTTTTACATTTTTGTTGTTTTTGCTGTTAAACGAGTGTTTTGAGAAGTTATGAGGAATCCTTTTGAAAAAGAAAAAAAAAGCGAGTAGTTCCAATAGATTCGGAACCTTTCGTTCTCCACCGTCCTTTCGTCTTTGGAAATTAAAAAAAAAAAATGTTTACAAACAAAATCACTTACTGTGACTATTTATTCTTTTGTTTGCAAAACATGCTCAAAATGTCTTCAAAAAGATTTACAAAACAAAATTATTCAGATTACTCCTAAAAGCAATATTTTTATATGGCCAAAAAAAATAATCTAAAGGCGTTAAGCCGTCATCAAAATACTGTTGAAGATAATCCATTGTTGTATGGCAGGTTGCTCTGAATTCAGAATTGATTTTTTTTCACGTTACTGTATTTTGTCTCATTTGTCCCTTTTACATTTTTGTAGTTTTTGCTGCTAAACGAGAGTTTTGAGAAGTTATGAGGAATCCTTTTGAAAGAGAAAAAAGAGAACGAGTAGTTCCAATAGATTCGGCACCTTTCGTTCTCCACCGTCCTTTGCTCCTTGGAAATTAAAAAAAATTGTTTACAAACAAAATCACTTACTGTCTATAGGGGTTAATCCGTCATCAAAATACTGTTGAAGGTATTCCATTGTTGTATGGCAAGTCGCTCTGAATTTAGAGTTGATTTTTTTTTGTTTTTGTTTTTTTCACCTTGCTGTATTTTGTTTCCTTTGTCCCTTTTGCATTTTTGTTGCTTTTGCTGTTAAACGAGAGTTTTGAGAAGTTATGAGGAATACTTTTGAAAAAGAAAAAAGACAACGAATAGTTCCAATAGATTCGGCACTGTCCTTTCCCCTTTGGAAATTACAAAAATCTTTACAAAAAAATCACTTACTGTGACTATTTATACTTTTGATTGCAAAAAATGCTCAAAATGTCCCCAAATTTTTCAAAAAGATTTACTAAACAAAATGATTCAGATTACTCCTAAAAACAATATTTTTAATATCGCCAAACAAAATAATCTAAAGGGGTGTTAGCCGTCATCAAAATACTGTTAAAAGTAATCCATTGCTGCATGGCAGGTCGCTCTGAATTTAGAGTTGAATTTTTTTTTTCACGTTGCTGTATTTTGTCTCCGTTGTCTCTTTTACATTTTTGTTGTTTTTGCTGTTAAACGAGAGTTTTGAGAAGTTATGAGGAATCCTTTTGAAAAAGAACAAAGAGAACGAGTAGTTCCAATAGATTCGGAACCTTTCGTTCTCCACCGTCCTTTGGTCTTTAGAAATTAAAAAAAAAATGTTTACAAACAAAATCACTTACTGTGACTATTTATTCTTTTGTTTGCAAAAAATGCTCAAAATGTTCTCAAAAATTTTTCAAAAAGATTTACTAAACAAAATTATTCAGATTACTCTTAAAAACAATATTTTTAATATGGCCAAACAAAATAATCTAAGGGGGTTAAGCCGTCATCAAAATACTGTTGAAGATAATCCATTGTTGTATGGCAGGTTGCTCTGAATTCAGAGTTGATTTTTTTTTCACGTTGCTGTATTTTGTCTCATTTGTCCCTTTTACATTTTTGTAGTTTTTGCTGCTAAACGAGAGTTTTGAGAAGTTATGAGGAATCCTTTTGAAAGAGAAAAAAGAGAACGAGTAGTTCCAATAGATTCGGCACCTTACGTTCTCCACGGTCCTTTGCTCTTTGGAAATTAAAAAAAAATGTTTACAAACAAAATCACTTACTGTGACTATTTATTCTTTTGTTTGCAAAAAATGCTCAAAATGTCCTCAAATTTTTCAAAAAGATTTACTAAACAAAATTATTCAGATTACTCCAAAAACAATATTTTTAATATAGTCAAACAAAATAATCTAAAGGGGTTACATTTTTGTTGTTTTTGCTATTAAACGAGAGTTTTGAGAAGTTATGAGGAATCCTTTTGAAAAAGAAAAAAGAGAACGAGTAGTTCCAATAGATTCGGAACCTTTCGTTCTCCACCGTCCTTTGGTCTTTGGAAATTAAAAAAAAATGTTTACAAACAAAATCACTTACTGTGACCATTTATTCTTTTGTTTGCAAAACATGCTCAAAATGTCTTCAAAAAGATTTACAAAACAAAATTATTCAGATTACTCCTAAAAACAATATTTTTATATGGCCAAAACAAAAATAATCGAAAGGCGTTAAGCCGTCATCAAAATACTGTTGAAGATAATCCATTGTTGTATGGCAGGTTGCTCTGAATTCAGAGTTGATTTTTTTTTTCACGTTGCTGTATTTTGTCTCCTTTGTCCTTTTTACATTTTTGTTGTTTTTGCTGTTAAACGAGAGTTTTGAGAAGTTATGAGGAATCCTTTTGAAAAAGAAAAAAGAGAACGAGTAGTTCCAATAGATTCGGTACCTTTCGTTCTCCACCGTCCTTTGCTCTTTGGAAATTAAAAAAAAAATGTTTACAAACAAAATCACTTACTGTGACTATTTATTCTTTTGTTTGCAAAAAATGCTCAAAATGTCCTCAAATTTTTCAAAAAGATTTACTAAACAAAATTATTCAGATTACTCCTAAAAACAATATTTTTATATGGCCAAAAAAAATAATCTAAAGGCGTTAAGCCGTCATCAAAATATTGTTGAAGATAATCCATTGTTGTATGGCAGGTTGCTCTGAATTCAGAATTGATTTTTTTTCACGTTACTGTATTTTGTCTCATTTGTCCCTTTTACATTTTTGTAGTTTTTGCTGCTAAACGAGAGTTTTGAGAAGTTATGAGGAATCCTTTTGAAAGAGAAAAAAGAGAACGAGTAGTTCCAATAGATTCGGCACCTTTCGTTCTCCACGGTCCTTTGCTCTTTGGAAATTAAAAAAAAATGTTTACAAACAAAATCACTTACTGTGACTATTTATTCTTTTGTTTGCAAAAAATGCTCAAAATGTCCTCAAATTTTTCAGAAAGATTTACTAAACAAAATTATTCAGATTACTCCAAAAACAATATTTTTAATATAGTCAAACACAATAATCTAAAGGGGTTACATTTTTGTTGTTTTTGCTGTTAAACGAGAGTTTTGAGAAGTTATGAGGAATCCTTTTGAAAAAGAAAAAAGAGAACGAGTAGTTCCAATAGATTCGGAACCTTTCGTTTTCCACCGTCCTTTGGTCTTTGGAAATAAAAAAAAAATGTTTACAAACAAAATCACTTACTGTGACTATTTATTCTTTTGTTTGCAAAAAATGCTCAAAATGTCCTCAAATTTTTCAAAAAGATTTACAAAACAAAATTATTCAGATAACTCCTAAAAACAATATTTTTATATGGCCAAAAAATATAATCTAAAGGCGTTAAGCCGTCATCAAAATACTGTTGAAAGTAATCCACTGTTGTATGGCAGGTTGCTCTGAATTCAGAGTTGAATTTTTTTTCACGTTGCTGTATTTTGTCTCCTTTGTCCCTTTTACATTTTTGTTGTTTTTGCTGTTAAACGAGTGTTTTGAGAAGTTATGAGGAATCCTTTTGAAAAAGAAAAAAAAAGCGAGTGGTTCCAATAGATTCGGAACCTTTCGTTCTCCACCGTCCTTTCGTCTTTGGAAATTAAAAAAAAAAATGTTTACAAACAAAATCACTTACTGTGACTATTTATTCTTTTGTTTGCAAAACATGCTCAAAATGTCTTCAAAAAGATTTACAAAACAAAATTATTCAGATTACTCCTAAAAACAATATTTTTATATGGCCAAAAAAAATAATCTAAAGGCGTTAAGCCGTCATCAAAATACTGTTGAAGATAATCCATTGTTGTATGGCAGGTTGCTCTGAATTCAGAATTGATTTTTTTTCACGTTACTGTATTTTGTCTCATTTGTCCCTTTTACATTTTTGTAGTTTTTGCTGCTAAACGAGAGTTTTGAGAAGTTATGAGGAATACTTTTGAAAAAGAAAAAAGACAACGAATAGTTCCAATAGATTCGGCACTGTCCTTTCCCCTTTGGAAATTACAAAAATGTTTACAAAAAAATCACTTACTGTGACTATTTATACTTTTGATTGCAAAAAATGCTCAAAATGTCCCCAAATTTTTCAAAAAGATTTACTAAACAAAATGATTCAGATTACTCCTAAAAACAATATTTTTAATATCGCCAAACAAAATAATCTAAAGGGGTGTTAGCCGTCATCAAAATACTGTTAAAAGTAATCCATTGCTGCATGGCAGGTCGCTCTGAATTTAGAGTTGAATTTTTTTTTTTCACGTTGCTGTATTTTGTCTCCGTTGTCTCTTTTACATTTTTGTTGTTTTTGCTTTTAAACGAGAGTTTTGAGAAGTTATGAGGAATCCTTTTGAAAAAGAACAAAGAGAACGAGTAGTTCCAATAGATTCGGAACCTTTCGTTCTCCACCGTCCTTTGGTCTTTAGAAATAAAAAAAAAATGTTTACAAACAAAATCACTTACTGTGACTATTTATTCTTTTGTTTCCAAAAATGCTCAAAATGTTCTCAAAAATTTTTCAAAAAGATTTACTAAACAAAATTATTCAGATTACTCTTAAAAACAATATTTTTAATATGGCCAAACAAAATAATCTAAGGGGGTTAAGCCGTCATCAAAATACTGTTGAAGATAATCCATTGTTGTATGGCAGGTTGCTCTGAATTCAGAGTTGATTTTTTTTTCACGTTGCTGTATTTTGTCTCATTTGTCCCTTTTACATTTTTGTAGTTTTTGCTGCTAAACGAGAGTTTTGAGAAGTTATGAGGAATCCTTTTGAAAGAGAAAAAAGAGAACGAGTAGTTCCAATAGATTCGGCACCTTACGTTCTCCACGGTCCTTTGCTCTTTGGAAATTAAAAAAAAATGTTTACAAACAAAATCACTTACTGTGACTATTTATTCTTTTGTTTGCAAAAAATGCTCAAAATGTCCTCAAATTTTTCAAAAAGATTTACTAAACAAAATTATTCAGATTACTCCAAAAACAATATTTTTAATATAGTCAAACAAAATAATCTAAAGGGGTTACATTTTTGTTGTTTTTGCTGTTAAACGAGAGTTTTGAGAAGTTATGAGGAATCCTTTTGAAAAAGAAAAAAGAGAACGAGTAGTTCCAATAGATTCGGAACCTTTCGTTCTCCACCGTCCTTTGGTCTTTGGAAATTAAAAAAAAATGTTTACAAACAAAATCACTTACTGTGACCATTTATTCTTTTGTTTGCAAAACATGCTCAAAATGTCTTCAAAAAGATTTACAAAACAAAATTATTCAGATTACTCCTAAAAACAATATTTTTATATGGCCAAAACAAAAATAATCTAAAGGCGTTAAGCCGTCATCAAAATACTGTTGAAAGTAATCCACTGTTGTATGGCAGGTTGCTCTGAATTCAGAGTTGAATTTTTTTTTCACGTTGCTGTATTTTGTCTCCTTTGTCCCTTTTACATTTTTGTTGTTTTTGCTGTTAAACGAGTGTTTTGAGAAGTTATGAGGAATCCTTTTGAAAAAGAAAAAAAAAGCGAGTAGTTCCAATAGATTCGGAACCTTTCGTTCTCCACCGTCCTTTCGTCTTTGGAAATAAAAAAAAAAAAATGTTTACAAACAAAATCACTTACTGTGACTATTTATTCTTTTGTTTGCAAAACATGCTCAAAATGTCTTCAAAAAGATTTACAAAACAAAATTATTCAGATTACTCCTAAAAACAATATTTTTATATGGCCAAAAAAAAAATCTAAAGGCGTTAAGCCGTCATCAAAATACTGTTGAAGATAATCCATTGTTGTATGGCAGGTTGCTCTGAATTCAGAATTGATTTTTTTTCACGTTACTGTATTTTGTCTCATTTGTCCCTTTTACATTTTTGTAGTTTTTGCTGCTAAACGAGAGTTTTGAGAAGTTATGAGGAATCCTTTTGAAAGAGAAAAAAGAGAACGAGTGGTTCCAATAGATTCGGCACCTTTCGTTCTCCACCGTCCTTTGCTCCTTGGAAATTAAAAAAAATTGTTTACAAACAAAATCACTTACTGTCTGTAGGGGTTAATCCGTCATCAAAATACTGTTGAAGGTATTCCATTGTTGTATGGCAAGTCGCTCTGAATTTAGAGTTGATTTTTTTTTGTTTTTGTTTTTTTCACCTTGCTGTATTTTGTTTCCTTTGTCCCTTTTGCATTTTTGTTGCTTTTGCTGTTAAACGAGAGTTTTGAGAAGTTATGAGGAATCCTTTTGAAAAAGAAAAAAGACAACGAATAGTTCCAATAGATTCGGCACTGTCCTTTCCCCTTTGGAAATTACAAAAATGTTTACAAAAAAATCACTTACTGTGACTATTTATACTTTTGATTGCAAAAAATGCTCAAAATGTCCCCAAATTTTTCAAAAAGATTTACTAAACAAAATGATTCAGATTACTCCTAAAAACAATATTTTTAATATCGCCAAACAAAATAATCTAAAGGGGTGTTAAGCCGTCATCAAAATACTGTTAAAAGTAATCCATTGCTGCATGGCAGGTCGCTCTGAATTTAGAGTTGAATTTTTTTTTCACGTTGCTGTATTTTGTCTCCGTTGCCTCTTTTACATTTTTGTTGTTTTTGCTGTTAAACGAGAGTTTTGAGAAGTTATGAGGAATCCTTTTGAAAAAGAACAAAGAGAACGAGTAGTTCCAATAGATTCGGAACCTTTCGTTCTCCACCGTCCTTTGGTCTTTAGAAATTAAAAAAAAAATGTTTACAAACAAAATCACTTACTGTGACTATTTATTCTTTTGTTTGCAAAAAATGCTCAAAATGTTCTCAAAAATTTTTCAAAAAGATTTACTAAACAAAATTATTCAGATTACTCTTAAAAACAATATTTTTAATATGGCCAAACAAAATAATCTAAGGGGGTTAAGCCGTCATCAAAATACTGTTGAAGATAATCCATTGTTGTATGGCAGGTTGCTCTGAATTCAGAGTTGATTTTTTTTTCACGTTGCTGTATTTTGTCTCATTTGTCCCTTTTACATTTTTGTAGTTTTTGCTGCTAAACGAGAGTTTTGAGAAGTTATGAGGAATCCTTTTGAAAAAGAACAAAGAGAACGAGTAGTTCCAATAGATTCGGAACCTTTCGTTCTCCACCGTCCTTTGGTCTTTAGAAATAAAAAAAAAATGTTTACAAACAAAATCACTTACTGTGACTATTTATTCTTTTGTTTCCAAAAATGCTCAAAATGTTCTCAAAAATTTTTCAAAAAGATTTACTAAACAAAATTATTCAGATTACTCTTAAAAACAATATTTTTAATATGGCCAAACAAAATAATCTAAGGGGGTTAAGCCGTCATCAAAATACTGTTGAAGATAATCCATTGTTGTATGGCAGGTTGCTCTGAATTCAGAGTTGATTTTTTTTTCACGTTGCTGTATTTTGTCTCATTTGTCCCTTTTACATTTTTGTAGTTTTTGCTGCTAAACGAGAGTTTTGAGAAGTTATGAGGAATCCTTTTGAAAGAGAAAAAAGAGAACGAGTAGTTCCAATAGATTCGGCACCTTACGTTCTCCACGGTCCTTTGCTCTTTGGAAATTAAAAAAAAATGTTTACAAACAAAATCACTTACTGTGACTATTTATTCTTTTGTTTGCAAAAAATGCTCAAAATGTCCTCAAATTTTTCAAAAAGATTTACTAAACAAAATTATTCAGATTACTCCAAAAACAATATTTTTAATATAGTCAAACAAAATAATCTAAAGGGGTTACATTTTTGTTGTTTTTGCTGTTAAACGAGAGTTTTGAGAAGTTATGAGGAATCCTTTTGAAAAAGAAAAAAGAGAACGAGTAGTTCCAATAGATTCGGAACCTTTCGTTCTCCACCGTCCTTTGGTCTTTGGAAATTAAAAAAAAATGTTTACAAACAAAATCACTTACTGTGACCATTTATTCTTTTGTTTGCAAAACATGCTCAAAATGTCTTCAAAAAGATTTACAAAACAAAATTATTCAGATTACTCCTAAAAACAATATTTTTATATGGCCAAAACAAAAATAATCTAAAGGCGTTAAGCCGTCATCAAAATACTGTTGAAAGTAATCCACTGTTGTATGGCAGGTTGCTCTGAATTCAGAGTTGAATTTTTTTTTCACGTTGCTGTATTTTGTCTCCTTTGTCCCTTTTACATTTTTGTTGTTTTTGCTGTTAAACGAGTGTTTTGAGAAGTTATGAGGAATCCTTTTGAAAAAGAAAAAAAAAGCGAGTAGTTCCAATAGATTCGGAACCTTTCGTTCTCCACCGTCCTTTCGTCTTTGGAAATAAAAAAAAAAAAATGTTTACAAACAAAATCACTTACTGTGACTATTTATTCTTTTGTTTGCAAAACATGCTCAAAATGTCTTCAAAAAGATTTACAAAACAAAATTATTCAGATTACTCCTAAAAACAATATTTTTATATGGCCAAAAAAAAAATCTAAAGGCGTTAAGCCGTCATCAAAATACTGTTGAAGATAATCCATTGTTGTATGGCAGGTTGCTCTGAATTCAGAATTGATTTTTTTTCACGTTACTGTATTTTGTCTCATTTGTCCCTTTTACATTTTTGTAGTTTTTGCTGCTAAACGAGAGTTTTGAGAAGTTATGAGGAATCCTTTTGAAAGAGAAAAAAGAGAACGAGTGGTTCCAATAGATTCGGCACCTTTCGTTCTCCACCGTCCTTTGCTCCTTGGAAATTAAAAAAAATTGTTTACAAACAAAATCACTTACTGTCTGTAGGGGTTAATCCGTCATCAAAATACTGTTGAAGGTATTCCATTGTTGTATGGCAAGTCGCTCTGAATTTAGAGTTGATTTTTTTTTGTTTTTGTTTTTTTCACCTTGCTGTATTTTGTTTCCTTTGTCCCTTTTGCATTTTTGTTGCTTTTGCTGTTAAACGAGAGTTTTGAGAAGTTATGAGGAATCCTTTTGAAAAAGAAAAAAGACAACGAATAGTTCCAATAGATTCGGCACTGTCCTTTCCCCTTTGGAAATTACAAAAATGTTTACAAAAAAATCACTTACTGTGACTATTTATACTTTTGATTGCAAAAAATGCTCAAAATGTCCCCAAATTTTTCAAAAAGATTTACTAAACAAAATGATTCAGATTACTCCTAAAAACAATATTTTTAATATCGCCAAACAAAATAATCTAAAGGGGTGTTAAGCCGTCATCAAAATACTGTTGAAAGTAATCCACTGTTGTATGGCAGGTTGCTCTGAATTCAGAGTTGATTTTTTTTTCACGTTGCTGTATTTTGTCTCCTTTGTCCTTTTTACATTTTTGTTGTTTTTGCTGCTAAACGAGAGTTTTGAGAAGTTATGAGAAATCCTTTTGAAAGAGAAAAAAGAGAACGAGTAGTTCCAATAGATTCGGTACCTTTCGTTCTCCACCGTCCTTTGCTCTTTGGAAATTAAAAAAAAAAATTACAAACAAAATCACTTACTGTGACTATTTATTCTTTTGTTTGCAAAAAATGCTCAAAATGTCCTCAAATCTTTCAAAAAGATTTACTAAACAAAATTATTCAGATTACTCCAAAAACAATATTTTTAATATAGTCAAACAAAATAATCTAAAGGGGTTAAGCCGTCATCAAAATACTGTTGAAAGTAATCCACTGTTGTATGGCAGGTTGCTCTGAATTCAGAGTTGATTTTTTTTTCACGTTGCTGTATTTTGTCTCCTTTGTCCCTTTTACATTTTTGTAGTTTTTGCTGCTAAACGAGAGTTTTGAGAAGTTATGAGGAATCCTTTTGAAAGAGAAAAAAGAGAACGAGTAGTTCCAATAGATTCGGCACCTTTCGTTCTCCACGGTCCTTTGCTCTTTGGAAATTAAAAAAAAATGTTTACAAACAAAATCACTTACTGTGACTATTTATTCTTTTGTTTGCAAAAAATGCTCAAAATGTCCTCAAATCTTTCAAAAAGATTTACTAAACAAAATTATTCAGATTACTCCAAAAACAATATTTTTAATATAGTCAAACAAAATAATCTAAAGGGGTTAAGCCGTCATCAAAATACTGTTGAAAGTAATCCACTGTTGTATGGCAGGTTGCTCTGAATTCAGAGTTGATTTTTTTTTCACGTTGCTGTATTTTGTCTCCTTTGTCCTTTTTACATTTTTGTTGTTTTTGCTGCTAAACGAGAGTTTTGAGAAGTTATGAGAAATCCTTTTGAAAGAGAAAAAAGAGAACGAGTAGTTCCAATAGATTCGGTACCTTTCGTTCTCCACCGTCCTTTGCTCTTTGGAAATTAAAAAAAAAAATTACAAACAAAATCACTTACTGTGACTATTTATTCTTTTGTTTGCAAAAAATGCTCAAAATGTCCTCAAATTTTTCAAAAAGATTTACTAAACAAAATTATTCAGATTACTCCAAAAACAATATTTTTAATATAGTCAAACACAATAATCTAAAGGGGTTACATTTTTGTTGTTTTTGCTGTTAAACGAGAGTTTTGAGAAGTTATGAGGAATCCTTTTGAAAAAGAAAAAAGAGAACGAGTAGTTCCAATAGATTCGGAACCTTTCGTTTTCCACCGTCCTTTGGTCTTTGGAAATAAAAAAAAATGTTTACAAACAAAATCACTTACTGTGACTATTTATTCTTTTGTTTGCAAAACATGCTCAAAATGTCCTCAAAAATTTTTCAAAAAGATTTACAAAACAAAATTATTCAGATAACTCCTAAAAACAATATTTTTATATGGCCAAAAAATATAATCTAAAGGCGTTAAGCCGTCATCAAAATACTGTTGAAAGTAATCCACTGTTGTATGGCAGGTTGCTCTGAATTCAGAGTTGAATTTTTTTTTCACGTTGCTGTATTTTGTCTCCTTTGTCCCTTTTACATTTTTGTTGTTTTTGCTGTTAAACGAGTGTTTTGAGAAGTTATGAGGAATCCTTTTGAAAAAGAAAAAAGAGAACGAGTAGATCCAATAGATTCGGTACCTTTCGTTCTCCACCGTCCTTTGCTCTTTGGAAATTAAAAAAAAATGTTTACAAACAAAATCACTTACTGTCTATAGGGGTGAATCCGTCATCAAAATACTGTTGAAGGTATTCCATTGTTGTATGGCAAGTTGCTCTGAATTTAGAGTTGATTTTTTTTTGTTTTTGTTTTTTTCACCTCGCTGTATTTTGTTTCCTTTGTCCCTTTTGCATTTTTGTTGCTTTTGCTGTTAATCGAGAGTTTTGAGAAGTTATGAGGAATCCTTTTGAAAAAGAAAAAAGACAACGAATAGTTCCAATAGATTCGGCACTGTCCTTTCCCCTTTGGAAATTACAAAAATGTTTACAAAAAAATCACTTACTGTGACTATTTATACTTTTGATTGCAAAAAATGCTCAAAATGTCCCCAAATTTTTCAAAAAGATTTACTAAACAAAATGATTCAGATTACTCCTAAAAACAATATTTTTAATATCGCCAAACAAAATAATGTAAAGGGGTGTTAAGCCGTCATCAAAATACTGTTAAAAGTAATCCATTGCTGTATGGCAGGTCGCTCTGAATTTAGAGTTGAATTTTTTTTTTTTCACTTTGCTGTATTTTGTCTCCGTTGTCCCTTTTACATTTTTGTTGTTTTTGCTGTTAAATGAGAGTTTTGAGAAGTTATGAGGAATCCTTTTGAAAAAGAAAAAAGAGAACGAGTAGTTCCAATAGATTCGGAACCTTTCGTTCTCCACCGTCCTTTGGTCTTTAGAAATTAAAAAAAAAATGTTTACAAACAAAATCACTTACTGTGACTATTTATTCTTTTGTTTGCAAAAAATGCTCAAAATGTTCTCAAAAATTTTTCAAAAAGATTTACTAAACAAAATTATTCAGATTAGTCCTAAAAACAATATTTTTAATATGGCCAAACAAAATAATCTAAGGGGGTTAAGCCGTCATCAAAATACTGTTGAAGATAATCCATTGTTGTATGGCAGGTTGCTCTGAATTCAGAGTTGATTTTTTTTTCACGTTGCTGTATTTTGTCTCATTTGTCCCTTTTACATTTTTGTAGTTTTTGCTGCTAAACGAGAGTTTTGAGAAGTTATGAGGAATCCTTTTGAAAGAGAAAAAAGAGAACGAGTAGTTCCAATAGATTCGGCACCTTTCGTTCTCCACCGTCCTTTGCTCCTTGGAAATTAAAAAAATTGTTTACAAACAAAATCACTTACTGTCTATAGGGGTTAATCCGTCATCAAAATACTGTTGAAGGTATTCCATTGTTGTATGGCAAGTCGCTCTGAATTTAGAGTTGATTTTTTTTTGTTTTTGTTTTTTTCACCTTGCTGTATTTTGTTTCCTTTGTCCCTTTTGCATTTTTGTTGCTTTTGCTGTTAAACGAGAGTTTTGAGAAGTTATGAGGAATCCTTTTGAAAAAGAAAAAAGACAACGAATAGTTCCAATAGATTCGGCACTGTCCTTTCCCCTTTGGAAATTACAAAAATGTTTACAAAAAAATCACTTACTGTGACTATTTATACTTTTGATTGCAAAAAATGCTCAAAATGTCCCCAAATTTTTCAAAAAGATTTACTAAACAAAATAATTCAGATTACTCCTAAAAACAATATTTTTAATATCGCCAAACAAAATAATCTAAAGGGGTGTTAAGCCGTCATCAAAATACTGTTAAAAGTATTCCATTGCTGCATGGCAGGTCGCTCTGAATTTAGAGTTGAATTTTTTTTTCACGTTGCTGTATTTTGTCTCCGTTGTCCCTTTTACATTTTTGTTGTTTTTGCTGTTAAACGAGAATTTTGAGAAGTTATGAGGAATCCTTTTGAAAAAGAACAAAGAGAACGAGTAGTTTCAATAGATTCGGAACCTTTCGTTCTCCACCGTCCTTTGGTCTTTAGAAATTAAAAAAAAAATGTTTACAAACAAAATCACTTACTGTGACTATTTATTCTTTTGTTTGCAAAAAATGCTCAAAATGTTCTCAAAAATTTTTAAAAAAGATTTACTAAACAAAATTATTCAGATTACTCCTAAAAACAATATTTTTAATATGGCCAAACAAAGTAATCTAAGGGGGTTAAGCCGTCATCAAAATACTCTTGAAGATAATCCATTGTTGTATGGCAGGTTGCTCTGAATTCAGAGTTGATTTTTTTTCACGTTGCTGTATTTTGTCTCATTTGTCCCTTTTACATTTTTGTAGTTTTTGCTGCTAAACGAGAGTTTTGAGAAGTTATGAGGAATCCTTTTGAAAGAGAAAAAGGAGAACGAGTAGTTCCAATAGATTCGGCACCTTTCGTTCTCCACGGTCCTTTGCTCTTTGGAAATTAAAAAAAAATGTTTACAAACAAAATCACTTACTGTGACTATTTATTCTTTTGTTTGCAAAAAATGCTCAAAATGTCCTCAAATTTTTCAAAAAGATTTACTAAACAAAATTATTCAGATTACTCCAAAAACAATATTTTTAATATAGTCAAACAAAATAATCTAAAGGGGTTACATTTTTGTTGTTTTTGCTGTTAAACGAGAGCTTTGAGAAGTTATGAGGAATCCTTTTGAAAAAGAAAAAAGAGAACGAGTAGTTCCAATAGATTCGGAACCTTTCGTTCTCCACCGTCCTTTGGTCTTTGGAAATTAAAAAAAAATGTTTACAAACAAAATCACTTACTGTGACCATTTATTCTTTTGTTTGCAAAACATGCTCAAAATGTCTTCAAAAAGATTTACAAAACAAAATTATTCAGATTACTCCTAAAAACAATATTTTTATATGGCCAAAACAAAAATAATCTAAAGGCGTTAAGCCGTCATCAAAATACTGTTGAAAGTAATCCACTGTTGTATGGCAGGTTGCTCTGAATTCAGAGTTGAATTTTTTTTTCACGTTGCTGTATTTTGTCTCCTTTGTCCCTTTTACATTTTTGTTGTTTTTGCTGTTAAACGAGTGTTTTGAGAAGTTATGAGGAATCCTTTTGAAAAAGAAAAAAAAAGCGAGTAGTTCCAATAGATTCGGAACCTTTCGTTCTCCACCGTCCTTTCGTCTTTGGAAATTAAAAAAAAAAATGTTTACAAACAAAATCACTTACTGTGACTATTTATTCTTTTGTTTGCAAAACATGCTCAAAATGTCTTCAAAAAGATTTACAAAACAAAATTATTCAGATTACTCCTAAAAACAATATTTTTATATGGCCAAAAAAAATAATCTAAAGGCGTTAAGCCGTCATCAAAATACTGTTGAAGATAATCCATTGTTGTATGGCAGGTTGCTCTGAATTCAGAGTTGTTTTTTTTTCACGTTACTGTATTTTGTCTCATTTGTCCCTTTTACATTTTTGTAGTTTTTGCTGCTAAACGAGAGTTTTGAGAAGTTATGAGGAATCCTTTTGAAAGCGAAAAAAGAGAACGAGTAGTTCCAATAGATTCGGCACCTTTCGTTCTCCACCGTCCTTTGCTCCTTGGAAATAAAAAAAAAAATTACAAACAAAATCACTTACTGTGACTATTTATTCTTTTGTTTGCAAAACATGCTCAAAATGTCTTCAAAAAGATTTACAAAACAAAATTATTCAGATTACTCCTAAAAACAATATTTTTATATGGCCAAAAAAAAAATTATCTAAAGGCGTTAAGCCGTCATCAAAATACTGTTGAAACTAATCCACTGTTGTATGGCAGGTTGCTCTGAATTCAGAGCTGAATTTTTTTTTTCACGTTGCTGTATTTTGTCTCCTTTGTCCCTTTTGCATTTTTGTTGCTTTTGCTGTTAAACGAGAGTTTTGAGAAGTTATGAGAAATCCTTTTGAAAAAGAAAAAAGACAACGAATAGTTCTAATAGATTCGGCACTTTTCGTTCTTCACCGTCCTTTCCTCTTTGGAAATTAAAAAAATGTTTACAAAAGAAATTACTTACTGTGACTATTTATTCTTTTGTTTGCAAAAAATGCTCAAAATGTCCTCAAATTTTTCAAAAAGATTTACTATACAAAATTATTCAGATTACTCCTAAAAACAATATTTTTAATATGGCCGAACAAAATAATCTATAGGGGTTAATCCGTCATCAAAATACTGTTGAAGGTATTCCATTGTTGTATGGCAAGTCGCTCTGAATTTAGAGTTGATTTTTTTTTGTTTTTGTTTTTTCACCTTGCTGTATTTTGTTTCCTTTGTCCCTTTTGCATCTTTGTTGCTTTTGCTGTGAAACGAGAGTTTTGAGAAGTTATGAGGAATCCTTTTGAAAAAGAAAAAAGACAACGAATAGTTCCAATAGATTCGGCACCGTCCTTTCCCCTTTGGAAATTACAAAAATGTTTACAAAAAAATCACTTACTGTGACTATTTATACTTTTGATTGCAAAAAATGCTCAAAATGTCCCCAAATTTTTCAAAAAGATTTACTAAACAAAATGATTCAGATTATTCCTAAAAACAATATTTTTAATATCGCCAAATAAAATAATCTAAAGGGGTTAAGCCGTCATCAAAACACTGTTGAAGGTAATCCATTGTTGTATGACAGGTCGCTCTGAATTAGGAGTTGAATTTTTTTTTTGTTTTTTTTACGTTTCTGTATTTTGTATCCTTTGGCCCTTTTGCATTTTTGTTGTTTTTGCTGTTAAACGAGTTTTGAGAAGTTGTGAGGAACCCTTTCGAAAAAGAATAAAGAGAACAAATAGTTCCAATAGATTCGGCAACTTTCGTTCTCCACCGTCCTTTCCCCTTTGGAAATTACAAAAATGTTTACAAAAAATCACTTACTGTGACTATTTATACTTTTGATTGCAAAAAATACTCAAAATGTCCTAAAATTTTTCAAAAAGATTTACTGAATAAGATTGTCCAGATTAGTCCTAAAAACAATATTTTTAATATGGACAAACAAAATAATCTAGAAGGGTTAAGTTGTCATTAAAATACTATTGAAGGTAACCCATTGTTGTATTACATTTCGCCCTGAATTTAGAGTAGATTTTTTTTGTTTTTTTTTTTCACGTTGCTGTATTTTGTCTCCTTTGTCCCTTTTGCATTTTTGTTGTTAAACAAGAGTTTTGAGAAGTTATGTGGAATCCTTTTGAAAAAGAAAAAAGAACGAATAGTTCCAATAGATTTGCACCTTTCGCTCTCCAGTTCTTTGCTCTTTGGAAATTAAAAAAAAAATTACAAAAGAAATCTCTTACTGTGACTATTTATTCTTTTGTTTTCAAAAAATGCTCAAAATGTCCCCAAATTTTTCAAAAAGATTTACTAAACAAAATGATTCAGATTACTCCTAAAAACAATATTTTTAATATCGCCAAACAAAATAATCTAAAGGGGTTAAGCCGTCATCAAAATACTGTTACAGGTAATCCATTGTTGTAGCTCGCTCTGAATTTAGAGTTGAATTTTTTGTTTTGTTTTTTCACGTTGCTGTATTTTGTCTCCTTTGACCCTTTTGCAATTTTGTTGCTTTTGTTGTTAAACGAGAGGTTTGAGTTTTGAAAAAGAAAAAAGAGAACGAATAGTACCAATAGATTCGGCACCTTTCGTTATCCACCGTCATTTCCTCTTTGGAAATTAAAAAAAATGTTTACAATAAAAAATCAGTTACTGTGACTATTTATTCTTTTGTTTGCAAAAAATGCTCAAAATTACTCCTAAAAACAATATTTTTAATATGGCCAAACAAAATGATCTAAAGGGGTTAAGCCGTCATCAAAATACTGTTGAAAAAAAAATTGAATTAAAAGTCGTTTAATTTTTTATGAGAGAACTGTACTAGTTTAAAATACGTCATTAGTGGCCGGCAGATGAATTAAGTGAGAACCTACATAGTTTTTCATTTATTTCATGAAAACGGTTATGATTTAAGCAAAACGAAAAACTAGTAGTCCTCTATTTTAATCAGTTTCATTTATAAAAAAAGTTTCAAAATTTTGTATACTATCTCATTCTGCGATTTCCAGAGTACATATTTCGGTTCGCCTTTTACATATAGCTTTCTGCAGCGGCTTTGGGCTTCCAACCACCATGCCAGAACTCGAAGTTAGGTTCTAATAATCTTCGATCGCTTGTTAAAATCTACGGGTGGTTTTGGTGTACAGTTGGTTATAATAAGTTTTGTTTTTTAATGGATATTTTATGCGATTTCTACATGGATCGCACTTTTTATATAGCTTTCTGCAACGGCTGTCGGTTTCCAACCACCATGCCTGGACTGAAGCTGAGGTTATAAAGGTGAGCGTAGCTCGCTTCGCTCGCGTATTAAAAATTTATGGGTCGTTATACAATGCCCTGTTTTTTGAAATTTAGCTCTTTCTATAATTTCTGTAGTGCTTTGTGTGTTAAAATTTATGGGACTTTTTTATGTACAAATAGTTATACCAAGTTTTAAGTAATCCATCTGTCATTTACATTAGTCTGAATCTACCTACATGATTTCGATCACAATCAATTTAAAATGAACGAAAGTCCGAGTATACTTTGCGAAAACATCCTTCAAAATCAGCACAAAAAGCGTTTAGAGTCGATATAAATTAATCCTAAAGTCCGAGTCTACTGCGACGCTTGTTTACGGCGGCGGTTGCGTCGTTTAATTTAAGTGGTATACTCCACGAGACCACGGGTAACTAAAAGTCGGAGTACGGAACTCCAGGGGTCAACTGTCTAGTTTGGCGAGAGGAAAAAATAAAGTCTATTCGATGTTACAGTTTGATATTCCGTCTATTTAGAACTATTTACAATATATTTACAAAGCTTAGCGGTTCGATCGGTGGTAACTTAAGATACACCCTGTATGATCCTGTAGAATTGCACCCTGTATACGACGGTTCGGGATCTGCACGCTTCGGTCTGTAAGCATTCGGTGACAAAAGTTACGATGCACCCTGTTGATATTGACATACCCGCCTCCTGTATACGGTGCTTCGATTCTCTCAGTTTCGGTACCCCTGTGGTTGATGACAAAAGTTACGATTCACCCGGTAGACTTCGTCTTGCTGACTCGCGGGCGGGACGGTGAGGTCGGGTTTGATCCGGGCTAGCCAGAAAAAAAACAAGTCGGTCTGGTTGCACCGAAAGCTTAGACAGCGTTGAACCGTGAGATCCCCCGCGTGGCCCCACCTTCCGGAGACCAGTAAAAAACTTATTACAGAGGCTAGTTACCAGAGAGGACTAGGAAGGAAGTGGGGAGGATGGTTGGAGCCCCTCACCTTATCTAGCTTCTTCTTCCTGGGCGGATTTCTTCTGACTGGTCTTCGTGGGAGCGGACACGACAACGTACTGGCGGAGGAGTGAGGGTCTTATAATCGCGTTATCTTCCCTCTGGAGTGAAATCAGTTCCGGGCACCGTATCGGATCCCGAATGGCGGCATCTGGAACGCGCTTCTTTGCTGGTCAAGACGATGTAAAAACTATTCCGGTACGATAGCCGGAAGTATTTATTTTCGGTGGTTTCCGGTTCCACGAAAGGGCGTGGTCGGGGGTTGGGGGTGGTCGTAGCGACTCCGGAGTAGGCTCGTTTGGAGCGCGCAAATTTTCCGGTGGCGGTAATGAAATAGTGATCCGGCTGTGACACTGCTGTGTGAGAATGTTTCTTCGCTGACGGTACTTAACTCGGTATTTAAATTCGAATTTTTCTGTAACTTCGTTACATTATCTTGCGAAAATGCCCGTCGAAATCAGCACAAAATGCTTTTAGAGCCCACATCAATTAATGCCAATAGTCCCCATTTAGCAGGGCCGGGAAGATTCCGTCCACGCCCGGTGACTTGATGGGTTTGAAAGTTCTTATAGCCCATCCTACGTTAGTATGGTCCACAATCCGCGCAGCCTCAGCTCAGTTCTCCAGTTAGGGGGTTTTCGGCCAGCTTTGGATCGGATTCCCATCCGTTGTGACCACACAGCCCGGAGAATGTGTGCCCATCAGTACCTTGGCTGTTTCATAGTCAGAGTCTTCTTTCTTCAAGCTACCTTCTTGCTGGCTCCTTTGACAGGATTTTTATCGAATAGCTTGCGCAGTTAGACTCTTCCCCTTTCCAGTTCCTCACACCATCATGTGGTGTTGTGGCCTTGGCGGGTATACTCGAAAACATTATTTAATAAGTTTTAAATTAATATGATTGTTTAATATGTCGAGTTTTAGAACGAGATTACAATTGTTTTAAGAGGCCATCAAAGGTTCTTATTTTAAGTGGTCAATTCCTACGTCACGTTTTCTATTGATGACACAGTTTCTACATATTTTTTTTTATATCAATATTAGCAGTTATTTTAAGATGAAGTGTCCTTTATTCATGAAATAATCTTACCGAATTACTTTCCTATTGTAATACTCAAATTTCGTAGTTGCTAATCAACTTTCGTATAACAAATTGATAGTTTCGAAGCACTCATGTATAACTACAAGTGATAATCTGATTAAAACCACTTTAACTAAAATTTTTAGATAGTAAATCCTCTATAAATTGGACACTCTTCGTTAAACTGTAACCTTCACCGTAATGTGGCCGTTGTCAGTGCTGCTGGTGTCCAAGTTTCTTCTACTATTTTCTGCACGTTGCCATGCAGACAATGTGGAGAAGCTTTACCAGGACTTCATGGAAGAGGTGGTCAACATCAAGGACCTCGACAAGGCTATAAGAGACACAGTACCAGGCATTGACGACGAAGTGGCTCTAACAAGTAAGTTAGTTCACCCTCACGAACATCACCAGAATCTGTGGCTCCTCCTTAAGTGTTAGATGCTTCGGCCAAAATCCCAGTCGGATTAATGGCGGGAAACATTTACGACTTTGGACATTTCGACGAATGCTACAGCATTAAGTCTGGCGATGTCTATGGGAAGTACTGTCTTGGAAGTGTGGTTCTGAATGAGGATACGAAGAAGTACTTTGATGGCTTCAAGGTGAATTTGACGCCGCGACGACAAGTGAGTACCATCACATACTAGGATCAAAATTACAAGTCGTTTTTAGATGAGACAAGTACATCCAGAACCTAGGATGGGTGATGTAGGGCAGGCATTGGCAGGTATTCGGATGGGTACTTGCATGCCTAGCAACATGTCACTCGAGCACGTTCCAGGACTGCTACAGTACGACCAAGACTATTGCTACTCTAAAGCGACCGATCCTGGTCTGAGTCGGGGAGCCGTTGCCACCATTGTTGTTCTAGCTGTCTTTATAGCTATTGCTGTAATGTCGACTCTTTTTGATTTATTTCTGTACTACACTGAGAAAAGTATGTATGACCTTGACTTTCAACGTGTGAATAACAGTTGTTGCAGAGTCACCCCACGAACTGTTCATCGCCTTTTCGTTTCTCACCAACGGTCGCAAGATCTTCGCTTCCACTACGAATCCAAACCAACTATTATGTCTTAATGGAATGAGGGCCATCAGCATGATGTGGGTCATTCTTGGGCATGAATTTTCCAACGCTTATGTCGCTCCCTTGTACAACTTCATCGACGTTGATACAGTTAGGTTATTAAAACGACGATATTGGAGCTCACTTATAGGTTTCAGTGGAAACACGATTGGGCTAATATGATAATTAACGGTGCCGATGTTTCCGTGGACACCTTTTTTGCTATCGGTGGTCTAGTAACAGTCTATACTTTCCTTCGCTCGATGGACAAGGGGGCGAAATTCAATGTGGTCCTCTTCTACGTCCACAGATATCTTCGGTTGACCCCAGCGTTGGCTGTTATGACTTCCATTCACATGTTTCTTTTGGAATACACAACCAACGGACCTCTGTGGAAGAATCTGTACTATATTTTGACTGAAAATTGCCAGAAAGGGTGGTGGAGCGGCTTACTGTATATCACAAATTATGTGCGAAAAGGAAACGTGAGTTTGAAAGACTTTTTGAGAAATTCGTACTTAGTAAGTTTTAGTGTGTACCACAAGCATGGTACCTCTCGGTCGATATGCAGCTCTTTCTGCTGTCCCCACTCATTTTGGTACCGTTACACAAATGGAAAAAACTGACTCTAGGGGCTTTGGGACTACTGTCAGTTGCAGGATGTGCCGTTCCTTTCGCTCTTGCGTACCATTTTGGTTGGGGGCCTGGAATGAACAACTGGTGTGTTTCCACTTATTCATTTAACATTTAGCATTTCTGTGTACTTCCAGGAACGAATTTAACGACTACTATGTGCAGACGTACACCAGATTTGGTCCCTACGTCATAGGAATGATTCTGGGCTACATCCTGTACAATGTCAAGAAGAACGAGCTGACTGTAAAGATGCCAAAGCTTGTAGCGTGTGGCTGCTGGTTGGTCTGTCTAACCGGAATGGCGGTATGTGTCTACGCCGGCTTTCCTTTGAATGTGGCAACCGAAGAGGATCGATGGCCCAATGCCGCCTACACCGGACTTAATCGTTCAGGATGGACCGTTTTCCTGTGTGGAGTAATTTTTCTGTGCGTTACCGGTCATGGACATCCGGTTGACAACTTTCTGTCGTTCCCGATATTCCAGTTTTTGGGTAAAGTGTCGTACTCAATGTATTTGGTACATTATGCCATCATCAATGTGAGGTACACCGCCATGAAGAATCCCATTAAGTTCTCCAATAGTGCATTTGTAAGTATCTAAAAGAGTAATGTTTGTATTACAGTATTTTTGCAGTACTACGCATTTTGGGCTGACTTCATGGTCACACTAGGTTTCGCCTTGATCCTATCGTTGATGTTCGAATCTCCAATTATCATCCTTGAGAAGTACATTTTTGGGCGTGGTGCGACCAAAAGGCCGAACAAGGAGCAACCTAACAAAGACAACAAAGTCTAGCACCTGGTTTTCGTAATAATAAAAACCATTGTTAATTTTTGTACTCACTTTTAAACCCCACTCACAAAAAACAATCACAGTCTATTATTACCATTGGAACAATTTGTGAAAGAACAATAACCGCTCAGCTGTCTTTAAATTTATCAACGCGCACTGATATTTTTAAGTGCTACCAGTTTGTTGCGTTTGTTGAAATTCTTCTAATTGGAGATTAAGTAAGTACTTATTTCCGATCTTATCTTGAGAGGTTATGAAACGTGTTAGATATTTTTTGAAACCATCTGGGGTTGAATTAAAACGGACCGAAATAAATTTTTTTGAACTCACCGCCTTGAAAGCGACATTTATGCCCTCTGTTGACAACCGGAAAACACGCTAAAGAGTACTATGAATAAGAGATTCCTGTATTAGCGAGCTGAAGGTAAACACGTGGTAGAGAGGTTACGTAGCGAAAAATAGAGAAATAGAAGGTGATATAAAGAAAAAATTAGAGAAGATATTGAGAAAAGCGAGAAGAGGTATTAGAGAAAGGTAGGAGGAAAGAAGTGGGCAGGGAAGAGGAGATATAGTCAGGAAAAAGAATAAATCGGCGAAGCCGGAAGATAACGACATCTAGGAGGCGCCACAGGAAGCGGATGAACAAAGACGATAGAAACCGCTCGCTCAGTCAGGGAAGCCTGGACTCTTACCTGAAGGAAAGGAAAAGACAGAGAAAAGGGGAGGGTAGAACAGAAAAACAAGAAAAGGAGGAAGAGAAATTTTTTCAAAAAAGTAAAAAGACGGCGAGGTCTCCTGGAGTAAAGAAAACACAGAAGACATCAGAGAAAGAGAAGGAAACGGACACAGAGATGGAGCTGTTGCAAGAGTTGAAGGAGATCAAAGAAATAAGATGAGAAAACAAGGAACTCAAGAGAGAGATAGAGAGGCAGAGAGAAGAATTTAAAGAGAAGGAGAAGAGATGGGAAGGAGAGAGACTGGTGGAAGGAGTGAGTGGAAAAGCTGGAAGAGAGAATGGAAATCGAAGAGAGAAGAAAAAGGAAGAACAACATCGTGATAACAGGATGGGACGGGGAAAGAAAAAGTCATGTAAAAAAGAGGATGTAGAGAAGTTTTTGAAGGAAAATGTACAGGATAGTAAAGTAAAAGATTGTTACAGGATTAACAAGGATCAAGTATTGGTGGAGATGGAGGGATGGGGTGAGAAGGAAAGAATAATAAAGCACAAAGGAAAATTGAGGGAGAAGAAGGAAACAAGGGGGATATACATAGACAACGACCTCACAAAGAAAGAAAGAGATTTACAGAAGAAACTAAGAAGTATGGCGAAGGAAAAAAGGGTAGAAGGGAAAGAAGTTAGAGTGGGATACAGGAAATTAATAGTGGACGGGGAGCAATGGAGATGGAATGAAAAGGGAGAGAGACTAGAGGTTTTCCAATAAGAAGAAGAAGCTGAGGAGGGAAAAAGGGGGACAACGGCAAAGTAAAAAGGACAATGAAACGGGAAAAAAGAAACGAAGAAGGAAGTAGGAGGGAAACTAAGGAAGAAGGGCGGAAATCAAAGAAGGTAACGAAAAAAACAGGGGTGAGGGCACTATTTTGGAATGTAGCGGGACTAGGGAAAAAAGAAGAAAATTTTTGGGACTATGTGAAGGAGTTCGATATTGTTGGATTAACAGAAACATGGTCAGAAAGCTGGTAAAAAATAGAAAAATTGTTACCAAAGGAGTTCAAGTGGGAATGGCAAGGGGCGAGAAGGGGAAAGAAAAAAGGAAGAGCAGCAGGGGGAATAATAACAGGGGTAAAAAAAGGAATAAAAGAGAATACTAAAAAGAAGGGAGAAGAGGAAGGTCACATGGTGAGAAACGTTAAAATAGACAGTAAATGGTGGAAAATAGTGACAGTGTACAGCAAAGAGATGAAAGAAACAATAAGCAAGATAGAAGAAACATTAAAAGACAACAGGGAAGAATGTCTGCTTCTGGGAGGGGATTTTAACGGGAGAATTGGAGAAAGAGGAGCCAGGGATTGGGAAGAAGAGAGAGGAGAGGGAAAAAGAAAATCCAAAGACAAGAAAGAAAACGCGGAAGGGAAGAAGTTGATGGAATGGATAGAAGAAAAAGGATGGGAAGTGCTGAATGGAAATAAACAAGGGGACGAAAAAGGAGAATGGACCTACATAGACGGTAGAGGAGAGACGGTGATAGACTACGGAATAGTAAACGAAGAAGCATGGGAAGAAGTCGAAGAATTCAGAATAGGGGAAAGAGTTGAGTCAGAACATCTGCCTATAGAGATAAGTATAGGAAGGGGGAGAAAGAAGAGAGGAGGATAAAAAAAAATAGAGGAAATCCGAAAGGTGATAATTACAGTATGGGACGAGCAAGGGGTGGAAGAGTATAAGAGAAGACTGGAAAAAGCAAGATTTAATGAACAAGAAGTAGGGAAAATGGAGAAAGAATTGGTAGAAATATTGGAAAAAGCAGCGACAAAAAGAGAAATAACAGTAAGAGGTGGAGGAACAAGAAGAAAGAATAAATGGTGGTACAAAGAATGTGAGCAACGTAAAAAGGAAGCAATAAAAGAACTAAAAAAGTGGAGAAAGACTAAAGGGAACAGAAGTGGCTTTTTAGAAGCGAAAAGCAGATACAGAGAGACATGCAGGGAGAAGAAGAGGCAGAAGAAGGAGAGAGAGTAGGAAGAGATAAAAGCAATAAGAACAGAGAAGGAGCTATGGAACTATATTAATAGAGAGAGAAAGAAAAAAATGGGGGCGAGGAGATAACGATGAATGAGTGGGAGGAGTACTTCATGAGGCTGCTGGAGGGAGAAAAGGAAAAAAAGAAAACGGAAATAGAGACGAAGAGAAACCGAGTAGAACCTGAAGGAGAAGAAATTACAATGAAAGAGGTGGAGAGGCATGTGAAGAATCTGAGGAAAGGGAAGGCACCAGGGAGGGATAGAATACAGAATGAGTCGTGGATGTATGGGACGAGAAGAGTGCTAGAGAGGCTGGTGGAGGTAATGAATGGGGTGTGGAGAGGAGAAGGATTGCCGGTAGGGTGGAGAGAGGAGGTAATTTACCCCATTTACAAAAAAGGGGGGAAAAATAAAGTAGAAAATTACCGAGGGATAACTCTCCTAAACACAGGGTACAAATTGTATGCATCAATTCTGAATGAAAGGATGAGCAGAGAGATAGAGGAAAAGGGAGCATTACCAGGCAGCCAAGCAGGATTTAGAGAGGGGAGGGGAACTATGGATAATGTATACATCCTGGACCATTTGACGAAAAGTGAGTTAAAGAAGAAAGGGGGGAGGGTGTATGCATTATTCGTAGACTTCAAGGCGGCTTTTGACAAGGTGGACAGAGACAGGATGTTTGAGTGCCTGAGGGAGAAAGGGGTAAAGGAATGGCTGGTAAGAAAGGAGGAGGAGATATATGAGAAGACAAAAAGTAAAGTGAAGTTAGGGGAGAGGGAAAGTGAATGGTTTGTGACAACAAAGGGAGTGAGGCAAGGTTGCCCGCTCAGCCCCTTGTTGTTCACGATGTATGTGGCAGAGACGGACGGAATGTTAGAGAGAGCACAAGAGGGGGGGTGTGTGGTAGGTAGAAAAAAAGTGTGGAGCCTGGCGTTTGCGGATGATGTGGTAATGGTGGCAAAGAGTGAAAGAGAAATATAGGAAATGATAAAGAGTTTAGGAAAATATGTGAAGAAGAAAAGACTAGAAGTGAATGTAGAGAAAACAAAAATGCTGGTGTTCAATAAGAGAAAGAGGAAGAACGAAGAGAGTGATTGGAGGTGGGAGGGAGAAGTAATAGAACAAGTAAAAGAATTCAAATACTTGGGGTATGTGTTCAATGAAAGAGCCACAGATAAGGCACATATTAGAGAACTGGCAAGAAAAGCGAACAAGGTGGTAGGATGTGTATGGGGAATAGGAGAGAGAAGGTGGGGAGGCGATTTTAAGAGGAGAATGATGATGTTTGAAAGTCTTATTGAAAGCGTGCTGTTGTACGGAGCAGAGGTCTGGGGATGGAAAGAACAAGAGGAGATAGAGAGGGTGCAAGAGAAATATATGAGGTGGGTGCTAGAGGTGGAGAGAGAAACGCCAGGGTACATAGTGAGAGAAGAATGCAAGAGGAATAGGTTGAGAGTGAAAGCGGGAAAAAAGCGCTCAAGTTCGAAGACAGGATGGAAGGGAGGAAAAAATGTAGGATACTAAAGGAGTGCTGGAGAGAAAAGAAGAAGAATTCAGCGGAGAATAATAGGGAGAATTACTACAGGAGGAATGGGTATGCAAGCAAAGAAATAGAGAGACTGAGAGAAAGAGGCGTGTGGATGAATGTAGAACTAAGTGAAAGAGATAAGGATACGGATAGACAAGAGAGGAGAGACAGAATTAGAGAATCCAGATACAACGGGAAGTACGGAAGATGCATGATCGAGGAAGTACCGAAGTATTTGGGGAGGGAGAGCGAGAAAGAAAGAAAGATGATGGCGAGGTTTAGGTGCGGAAATGAAGAGAGGGAAAATAGGTATTGGGCAGAAGATGGAGGAAGAATGTGTAGAATGTGCTATGAGGAAAGAGAGGCGATTGAGCATATGTGGAATGAGTGCAGTGAGATGAAACAAAGAGAGAGGAAAGAAAGAGAGGAAATACTGAATGTAGATGGAAGGGAAATTAAATGGATGAAAGAGGTATGGAAGAGGAGGGAGAAGGGAGAAGAGGAAAGGGGAGGGGAGAAGAAATAGAGAATTTTATTTAGTTTTTTTTTTATTATTATAATTGTTAACTTTACTTGTATATGTATAGGAATCAGAAAGCCCGTAGGACAAATAAAGATTTATTATTATTATTAGAGTACTATGAATAAAAAGTGTTTAAAATAAATCAGTAGTAGCTATTTATTATAAGTACATTGTGTCTGAATACGATATCACTTCTGATTACTTCATATCGCATGACGCATATGACGCATGGTACATCATAGATTCCAGCTGACGACTTTTCTGACGCAGATAAAATAATTTGGTTCAATTCCTCTAATGAAAAGTGATATAGACACATACTATTCGGACTCGCTGTTATTTTATTTCCTTGTTGAACTTTACACTACTATGGTTAGTTTGACTGATCGCTGATCTTATGAAGTAATTTGTTTAATAATTTTTAACAAGTCCCGATAGAACCCATATACACTTTTTAAAAAGATAGTAATATTAATAATTTCACGATCAATCCACTTTTTATTTCGCTTATGATCAGTGGTTTTATTTTTACTTTAATTTTTGGAAATGGCAAATTAAAGTGTTGGTAGAAAATATCTTCAAAGCCTTACAGATAAATACGCATCACTGCAAGACGGCGTCAGCTGCTTTGCAAAGACTCAAATTAACTTAAAAAAAGAGAACCGACTTCAAAAAGTGAAAAATAATTGAATACATGAATGATGGTGTGTTTGAAGTCGGTGCGAAGCCAAATAGGTTAAAAATTTGTAATATATTATGGTAATAAATTATACAAATATATTCACGTTATAGCGCATAAAAAATTTGATATCATTCGACACGACCGTCAACGATGGGTCTTCGACTTACGAAGTTCTCAAATTGTGCAAGGGCTGGAGTGTCTTCACGCACCGGTTTCGAGCCCTCGTATATATCCCTACAGAAGACTTCGACATGCTACACCACCGGCAATTTCTCAATTTCCCGCTGGAAGAGCCTTGAAGATCCTGACCTAGTGACAATGGGACCAATCTGTAAGTATACGCTTTCAAGTAAAAGAAGAATTTTACAAATCGGTTCATAAATGACGGAATTCTGAAGTAACAAACATAAAAAAACAAGGGGTTGCCCTCAGCAGAAGTGAAAACTTAACATTAACCTTGTGCATTTTTGAATATTTTCGAATGGTTAGGAAATAATTTCGCACGAATTGCTTTATTTATCAGTATAAAAGTACTATCATTTACGGTAAAATACAATATTCATTTATTGTGCCATCGTACACAAACATGACAATTTATATTACATTAAAAATTTAACACTTCAGAACTATTACAATTATTATTTTACATTAAAAAGTTTATCTCTCAGAAAAATTAACCTTCATCCATAATTTCAACGACTCTTTCACCATCATCATTACCAGCATCATCATCGCCAATCTCTAAAACTGATACAATAGGTTTATGGTAGCTGAAGTAAGAAACGAACAATTTTGATTCGAATCTATTTAAATGTCTAATAAAGACCGCATCAATAGTAGTTTTGTATTTCGTTGTGCTAAGATTGCGATCATTTGACATCGTTAAACCAAATTCATTATTTAAAAATTCAATTAATTGTTGATTTTTATCGTCTGCAAAGTTTATGTTGAAATCTCCACTAAAAATCATTGGCAAATGATCAAAGCTTTTCCCAGTTTTTTTTTTTTTTTTTTGAAGCAATGCAGATGCGTCATGAGAATAAATGAATAAATTTTCATACAAGAAGTCTCGTATAGCACGCAATGACTTATCTGGAGAAATGTTAACGGCAACCATAATAATGAACTGATTATCACCAGAGTGGCAACGACTTATACACATATCGCCGATATCAGAAACAAGGGTATTGGTCGCGACTTCATAAGACAGAGAGTTTTGCCCACGTCAAATTGTAAAAAAATCTATTTCACATGTCACATTGGTTTTTTCACTCCTACGCATTAATTGCTACACAGTGAGAGGAGAGAGATGACTGCAGTGCAGTCTACCAGCGCAGTTGTTGCTATGAATCAGCGGAGTGACCATTCAGAAATGACTGACCGACTAAGGGTCCACATGCCCTATGGACAGGGGCGGACTTGCCCTAAATATTAACAGATATTGCAATTAAAATTATTATAGGACAGTTCAAGTTTATTTCGTCGTAAACACAATATCAGAAGTCAAGTCTATATGCATAATTAAATAATAATATATACTATAATAATAATATATAATAATAATATATAATATCCCTCCGTCTTACGAATTTTCGATCAGGCCACGTCCTGACGCGAGTTTAACAATTTTTACCCATCCCAAAAAGTGCTCACCGCCGCTAAAGAAGTTTTCACTTCAAAAAACATGCAACCGAATTGATAACCTCCTCCTTTTCTGAAGTCTGTTAAATAACCAAAAACGTGGTTACATTATGCACCAAATCAGAGGACTCAGAGTGGGGAACGACTGGGAACTTTTAGCACTAAGAGGAAATCTTCCAAGGGCTTGCATACTCGCAAAGAAAAAGACAAATGCAGGCAAGATAAAGATCACTATGACAGGGAACGAGAAGAAAGTAATACCTAATAGAATCCGCATACCTACCATCCCATCATGTGGAGCAACCTCCAGCACAAGTTCAAGCGTTTTCATTATTGACAAGGTAAATTTATCTGATTAGGCTCATAAAGTGGACAAAAGGTGTTATTTTCTCTGCTTAATCAGATAAAGTAAGTGACATTTTTTTGTTATTGTTGTCTAATTTATTTAAAGTGAAACTAGCGAGGTAGTGAACGGGGACGCGTGTGAATGGTACGACTAGCGTAGTGGGTCCCTCCCCTTGGGGGCATACTTGTTTTATTTACAGGGGCTTCTCGACCAAAAGGACCCCTGACCAAGGGGGGACCCGAGCAAGTGAGCTCTCGATTAAGGGGGCACTTCGCTCGTCGGTCAACAGTTCAGGCTCAGCACATAAAGCATAACTTATGCTCTTAATAATATAATCTATTATTATTCAATCTTTAATGTCAAAATTGCATTTTATCCACCCTTTACTGCATATTAAAATGCTATTTTATCGTTGAATTTTTTCACCTGAGAACAAAATGTCAAAAAAACGTTAGACAACAATGGATGTTAGCTATAAGTTTTTTTTATCTTCAAAACGATAAAATTGCATTATGCTTCACCGCCATTCTATCGTGATTACTTGGTTGTATAACCTGTATTCTGTCAGTTTTCCACAACTTTACAATAGGAAATTTGAATTTCCACCATTATTGTAGTGGGTACTCCCTTCAATTGTCATTATTCTGTTGTTGTGTCAGTGTACCACACACGAAAAATTTTCCCTCTTGAGAAAAATAAACCGCTCAAGAACTGCTTCAGTCTCAGAGGCTGATATTTCTTCACAGAGCATGCTCTTCAGGTGAAGGAAAACTCACTTAATGGCTTTATTAAGCGCTTTTGTCTGCTACAATTCATATAACCAAGTAATCATGAGAGAATGACGGCTCGCATAATTAGGATTATTTTCACGATAAGTTGTGAAGATAATTTTATCTTTTCATTAACCTTACATATTTCGCCCTTTTTTCGGTTGGATTTTATATCACTTCGCTGTGAAGGGGTTGCTGTTTGGGGCATCCTAGAGCATTTTACCAAAAGGGGAGATGGTAACCTTAACAATTATAATAATAAAAAAAACAAAATAAATTTCTTCTTTCCTCTTCTCCCTTCTCCCTCCTCTTTCATCCATTTAATTTCCCTTCCATCTACATTCAGTATTTCCTCTCTTTATTTCCTCTCTCTTTGTTTCATCTCACTGCACTCGTTCCACATATGCTCAATGGTCTCTCTTTCCTCATAGCACATTCTACACATTCTTCCTCCATCTTCTGCCCAATACCTATTTTCCCTCTCTTCATTTCCGCACCTAAACGTCGCCATCATCTTTCTTTCTTTCTCGCTCTCCCCCCCCAAATACTTCGGTACTTCCTCGATCATGCATCTTCCGCACTTCCCGTTGTATCTGGATTCTCTAATTCTTTCTCTCCTCTCTTGTCTATCCGTATCCTTATCTCTTTCACTTAGTTCTACATTCATCCACACGCCTCTTTCTCTCAGTCTCTTTATTTCTTTGCTTGCATTCCCATTCCTCCTGTAGTAATTCTCCCTATAATTCTCCTCTGAATACTTTTTTTTTTCTCTCCAGCACTCCTTTAGTATCCTACATTCTTTCCTCCCTTCCATCCTGTCTTCGAACTTGACCGCTCTTTTTCCCGCTTTCACTCTCAACCTCTTACATTCTTCCTTCACCATGTGCCCTGGCGTTTCCCTCTCCACCCCTAGCACCCACCTCAGATATTTCTCTTGCACCCTCTCTATCTCTTCTTGTTCTTTCCATCCCCAGACCTCTGCTCCGTACAACAACACGCTTTCAATAAGATTTTCAAACATCATCATTCTCCTCTTAAAATCGCCTCCCCACCTTCTCTCTCCCATTCCCCATACACCTTCTATCACCTTGTTCGCTTTTCTTGCCAGTTCTCTAATATGTGCCTTATCTGTGGCTCTTTCATTGAACACCCAAGTATTTGAACTCTTTTACTTGTTCTATTACTTCTCCCTCCCACCTCCAATCACTCTCTACGTTCTTCCTCTTTATCTTATTGAACACCAGCATTTTTGTTTTCTCTACATTCACTTCTAGTTTTTTCTTCCATTTCTCGTTCACTCTTTGCCACCATTACCACATCATCCGCAAATGCCAGGCTCCATATTTTTTTTCTACCTAACAAGGGGCTGAGCGGGCAACCTTGCCTCACTCCCTTTGTTGTCACAAACCATTCACTTTCCCTACCTACACTTTACTTTTTGTCTTCTCATATATCTCCTCCACCTTTCTTACCAGCCATTCATTTACCCCTTTCTCCCTCAGGCACTCAAACATCCTCTCTCTGTCCACCTTGTCAAACGCCGCCTTGAAGTCTACGAATAATGCATACACCCTCCCCCCTTTCTTCTTTAACTCAGTCTTCGTCAAATGGTCCAGGATGTATACATTTTCCATAGTTCCCCTCCCCCCTCTAAATCCTGCTTGGCTGTCTGGTAATGCTCCCTTTTCCTCTATCTCTCTGCTCATCCTTTCATTCAGAATTGATGCATACAACTTGTACCCTGTGTTTAGGAGAGTTATCTCTCGGTAATTTTCTACTTTATTTTTCTCCCCTTTTTTGTAAATGGGGTAAATTACCCCCTCTCTCCACCCTACCGGAAATCCTTCTCCTCTCCACACCCCATTCATCACCTCCACCAGCCTCTCTAGGACTCTTCTCGTCCCATACATCCACGACTCATTCTGTATTCTATCCCTCCCTGGTGCCTTCCCTTTCCTCAGTTTCTTCACATGCCTCTCCACCTCTTCCATTGTATTTTCTTCTCCTTCAGGTTCTACTCGGTTTCTCTTCGTCTCTATTTCCGTTTTTTTTTTCCTTTTCTCCCTCCAGCAGCCTCATGAAGTACTCCTCCCATTCATTCATCGTCATCTCCTCGCCCCCATTTTCTTTTTTCTTTATCTCTCTATTAATATAGTTCCATACCTCCTTCTCTGTTCTTATTGCTTTTATCTCCTCCTCCTCTCTCTCCTTCTTCTGCCTCTTCTTCTCCCTGCATGTCTCTCTGTATCTTCTTTTCGATTCTAAAAAGCCACTTCTGTTCCCTTTAGTCTTTCTCCACTTTTTTAGTTCTTTTATTTCTTCCTTTTTACGTTGCTCACATTCTTTGTCCCACCATTTATTCTTTCTTTTTGTTCCTCCACCTCTTACTGTTATTTCTCTTTTTGTCGCTGCTTTTTCCAATATTTCTAGCAATTCTTTCTCCCTTTTCCCTACTTCTTGTTCTTTAAATCTTGCTTTTTCCAGTCT
Source organism: Diaperis boleti (assembly GCA_963583935.1). Classification (NCBI taxonomy): domain Eukaryota; kingdom Metazoa; phylum Arthropoda; class Insecta; order Coleoptera; family Tenebrionidae; genus Diaperis; species Diaperis boleti. The sequence continues at coordinate 6,392,124 of OY757242.1, forward strand.
TCTCTTATACTCTTCCACTCCTTGCTCGTCCCATACTTTAATTATCACCTTCCGCATTTCCTCAATTTTTTCTTCTCCTCCTCTCTTCTCTCTCCTCCTTCCTATACTTATCTCCATAGGCAAATGGTCTGACTCTACTCTTTCCCCTATTCTGAATTCTTCGACTTCTATCACCGTCTCTCCTCTACCGTCTATGTAGGTCCATTCTCCTTCTTCGTCCCCTTGTTTATTTCCATTCAGCACTTCCCATCCTTTTTCTTCTATCCATTCCATCAACTTCTTCCCTTCCGCGTTTTCTTTCTTGTCTTTGGATTTTCTCTTTCCCTCTCCTCTCTCTTTTTCCCAATCCCTGGCTCCTCTTTCCCCAATTCTCCCGTTAAAATCCCCTCCCAGAAGCAGACATTCTTCCCTGTTGTCTTCTAATGTTTCTTCTATCTTGCTTATTGTTTCTTTCATCTCTTTGCTGTACACTGCCACTATTTTCCACCATTTACTGTCTATTTTAACGTTTCTCACCATGTGACCTTCCTCTTCTCCCTTCTTTTTAGTTTTCTCTTTTATTCCTTTTTTTACCCCTGTCATTATTCCCCCTGCTGCTCTTCCTTGTTTCTTTCCCCTTCTCGCCCCTTGCCATTCCCACTTGAACTCCTTTGGTAACAGTTTTTCTATTTTTTCCCAGCTTTCTGACCATGTTTCTGTTAATCCAACAATATCGAACTCCTTCACATAGTCCCAAAAATCTTCTCTTTTTTCCCTAGTCCCGCTACATTCCAAAATAGTGCCCTCACCCCTGTTTTCCTCGTTACCTTCTTTGATTTCCCCCCTCCTTCCTTAGTTTCCCTCCTACTTCCTTCTTTGTTTCTTTTTTCCCGTTTCATTGTCCTTTTTACTTTGCCGTTGTCCCCCTTTTTCCCTCCTCCCCTTCTTCTTCTTATTGGAAAACCTCTAATCTCTCTCCCTTTTCATTCCACCTCCATTGCTCCCCGTCCACTATTAATTTCCTGTATCACACTCTTACTTCTTTCCCTTCTTCCCTTTTTTCCTTCGCCATACTTCTTAGATTCTTTTGTAAATCTCTTTCTTTCTTTGTGAGGTCGTTGTTTATGTATATCCCCCTTGTTTCTCTCTTGTCCCTCAATTTTCCTTTGTGCTTCATTATTCTTTCCTTCTCACCCCATCTCTCCATCTCCACCAATACTTGATAGTTGTTAATCTTGTAACAATCTTTTAATTTACTATCCTCTACATTTTCCTTCAAAAACTTCTCTACATCCTCTTTTTTACATGACTTTTTCTTTCCCCGTCCCATCCTGTTATCACGATGTTGTTTTTCCTCTTTCTTCTCTCTTCGATTTCCATTCTCTTTTCCAGCTTGAGATATCCCGATTCAAAATTAATACCATCCAAGAGAGCTGCAACCCGTTCATCGCCAAAGTATGACAAATGCCCTGGAAGCCTAGCCTTTAGCGACCGTTACCGCCGAGATGGATACGCTAGAGGGAGCTGTCGGAAGTGTCGGTGGGAAGGAAGAACCACGCTTGAAAGGGAGGCAGTGTGTGTTCTGCTTTCGTTGAAGTTACACCACGTTATTTTTGTTCACGAAATTCGCCATTTTGTTAACGCATAGTGATCTCTCCACCGTTGAGCTTCTTGTTGTTGTAAAAGAATTGTACGCATTCGTTCGACTTCGAAGGGGAGATCCATCTCGCGGAGGTTCCAGTTTTGTTTAGTTCGAGGCAGTTAGGTTTCCACCGTCGCGTACCTAGCCAAGTGTGGTGATTGTATTCCTGGGAATAAGTTAGCCCGCCATTTTGGACGCCAGGACGTCATAAAACTCGCCATCTTGAAAATGGAGTCGTTCCTACTTTGCACCTACATTACTTGTAAAGAATGCTAGTCTTTGTTTAAAATAATGTTCACAATTGTCCCTGGAAGTATTCCGTGAGCCCCCAATTTCGTATCAGTTGCCTTCAGCCCTTCTTTTCTTGGCAGTAGCATAAATTACCAAGCTGATGAGTCACCGGTACCCCGAATAACTTGCTAAAGTCGTTGTTGTAATTTGTTTTTCGTTATTGTTGTCAATTTCAGAAAGTTCCAATGTGTTGTTGACTTCTAGTTACAGGGCTCGCGCGTGCAATTTAAAACAAAGTGATTCCCTAACTCAAATTAACTAGATTGCCACTCAGACTCAGAATTTGTTAATAACTACCTGTCTTTCGCTCTGAGGCCGACAGCAGCTTGCGGTTGTTACAAAGCTATTTTGTACTCTGTTGACTTGAATTAACTAACACTGAGTAAGAACCGATGAATAAAGGGCAAACAGCGGCAAAAAGCCACGCCGAATGTCGGAGGTTCCAAAAGGTGTCTTATCGTTGTTTTGCGGCCCCTTGCGATTTCTTGTCGTTCGCTGTTAACTGACATCTAGCGCTTATTCGACATCGTGGAAGCCAAATATCGGTTTTTAGTGTAGTTTGTGCATGTTGTAGTATTGTAGTACATTGTACCCTATTCCGTATTGCGCCCGCTGATGTCATCGCATAGTATCCGTGTCAAAATGGCTTCCAAACCAAACGTTGCGTTACGGTATATTTGATTTATTGTGTTGTTTGTTCGTACATGTTTCGTGACAACAGAGTGACCAAATAGTGTTCAGTTCGTGGTCCGCGTTGCAGGCTGCTGTTAGAAGGAGCTAGGTGGCCCTGCTTTCGGGGATACCTATGCCCATTTCCCTTGGGTGCATAGGGGCCTAGAAAAAGGGAATTGCCACGAATTCCTTGAACCTACGAAGTCAAAGTTGCAGCACTGTTTTCGAGTTCCTGACTAATTGCTTACTTCACTAATCTTTAAAATACTAAATAACTACAAGAATAGTCCCTGAGAGAAGTGCCGTTAACTTGGACTTGGTTGGTACATGCCTCCCAGAAAGATCAACGTAACCATGTCTAGGAAAAATTCCATCATAAACTCATTTCTCTTGGTCCGTTGGATGTGCAAGTTTTGCCCCCACGATCGTAAACTCTCTCTACAATCTGGCTTCACTGACAGACATTTGTCTTGTTCGCTTCGCTTTAGTCTTTCCATTGGATCTACCTGTGGTCCACCACTCTCCGACTTACATGCACTCCACTTTGATCACTCCCCATGTTTCGATATTCTTGTGTTTCCCTCTCAGATGTTTCATTGTATCAGTCAGTTGTAAATTCCTGTAAACTACAAAAGCTCAAGGGTGGAATGTATTTAGCTGATCTAACCTCACTCATCATGTACCGCAGGATTGTTAAATTGTATTAATGTTTATTATTTTTCTTAAATTGTTACTCTGTTGAAGTCAAGTAAAATTGTCCGTTGTTATTTATTATTTGGAATCATTATTGTTAACATTATGAAATCGCATGTGTACCAACTTAATTCGAAAACACCAGAAATTGTTAACCACAGTACGCAATCACTAAACTCAAGACACGTCAAGTTGTTCAAACTGAATAAACATTTAACACCATAATTTTTGTGTTATCAATTTGCGCTCCACTCCTGATTAGCTCTCGCCATGTATCCAAAGAATTTGGGGTTTGTTTTGTTGGGTAAGTTTGAATGTCCCGCCATTGCTTGTCTTGTAAAAAAATCACACAACGTAGGGTTCTGCTTTTTGTTCCATTGTCTGACGATCATTGGCCAACCTTTCAAATTTCGCGGTTTGTTTCAAATTTGACGTTTGGTGACGTCATTGACATTACATTTCATGTTCAAATTCAAAATGTGGCGGTAATGTAAAGGGGGGTTATCACAAGCTTTTCCACTCTCTCCTTCCACCAGTCTCTCTCTCCTTCCCATCTCTTCTCCTTCTTTTTAAATTCTTCTCTCTGCCTCTCTATCTCTCTCTTGAGCTCCTTGTTTTCTCGTTTTATTTCTTCCATCTCCTCCTTCAACTCTTGCAACAGCTCCAATATTTTTTTCTCCATCTCTGTGTCCGTTTCCTTCTCTTTCTCTGATGTCTTCTGTGTTTTCTTTACTCCAGGAGACCTCGCCGTCTTGTTACTTTTTTGAAAAAATGTCTCCTCCTCCTCTTCTTGTTTTTCTGTTCTACCCTCCCCTTTTCTCTTTCTTTTCCTTTCCTCCAGGTAAGAGTCCAGGCTTCCCTGACTGAGCGAGCGGTTTCTATCGTCTTTGTTCATCCGCTGCCTGTGGCGCCTCCTAGATGTCGTTATCTTCCGGCTTCGCCGATTTATTCTTTTTCCTGACTATATCTCCTCTTCCCTGCCCAATTCTTTCTTCCTACCTTTCTCTAATATCACTTCTCGCTTTTCTCAATATCAATATAATTTTTTCTTTATATCACCTTCTATTTCTCTATTTTTCGCTACTTAACCTCTCTACCATGTGTTTACCTTCAACTCGGTAATACAGGAATCCCTAATATGATCTACTATTATTCACTCTTTAATGTCAAAATTGCATTTTAGCCACCCTTTACTGCATATTAAAATGCTATTTTATCGTTTAGAGGATAAAACAAACTTCTATGCCAACAGCCATTGTTGTATTAGTGCCTAACGTTTTTTTGAATTTTTTTACCCTCTCTAACCCGTTGTTATTCAAATTTCCCCAAAAGGTCGCAACAAACTCTAAAAAACTAAAATAATGACAATTGAAGGGAGTACCCACTTAGATAATGGTGGAGATTCAAATTCCCTACTCTAAAGTTGTGGAAAATAGACAAAATACAGGTTATACAACCAAGTAATCATGAGAGAATAACGGCTCGCATAATTAGGATTAAATTCATTTAATCAATTAATTATAATTAAAAAATTTAAATATATCTAAGTCGAACTCCACAAACTTTAATAACTGTAAAATTACCAATGGAACATGTTTCGGCAGAACACTTCTGCCATCGTCAGCCCTAATTTAACAAGAGATTAATGATACAATTGATGAATTACAAGTGGGGTTCTTACCTTAAAGAATATAAAAAATTATGACGTTGACGTAATTTTGAATTAAATTTGACGTTTTCAAAGGGTTACATGATTTTTAAAAGATATCGTAAAAACAACATTTTATAAAATGTAAAAATTAAAAATGGATCAAAGAGAATCTGGTAAGTTTGTTTGAGTGGTGAAAAATTAAAATAGTGAACTAATAATGGGATTATTGAAGTTATTCTGTTCATTTAAACAAGATCTGTTTTCCAGTTTCAAGGCTTTCCTTATTTCCAAAGTCTCAAGAAAATCTAATTTCTGGCCTTTATTGCATTTATGGATCAATTTGGAATTTGATGGTGAAAAACTATGTTTCGTTATTAATATATGATTGGCGAAAGAAGAAGTTGTTGATGGTGGAGGATCAAGATCTGTGTTGTTATAGATGTGCCTGAAATGTTCTTTAATACGGTGTGATATTTTGCGACCTGTCTGACCTATGTAGAATGACTCACAAGAAGAGCAGTTTAATTTGTATACACCTGATGTTGATTTGTAATCTAATGGATCTTTATTTTTAGAGGAATGAAAAGCTGCAAATTTATGGGAAACAGAGTGACAAGAGTCAAAAGCTATTACGCAATCTGTGATACTAGGTTTTCTCTAAATGTCAAATTGAAAAGTATTATTATTTCTAGTGATTAATTGATTTCAATTTCAACGGTGAATTTAATGGATTGGTTTAAAGAATTTAAGTTGCTGAGTGCGTTATCAAGTTCAAAATCAGATCCTTTGAATAAAACAATTATGTCATCTACATAGCTGTACCAAAAGAGAAAATGATCTTTAAAAGGCGAAGAAGTTAAAAACTGATCTTCTAAGTTATTCATGAATATTTCTGCTAAAAGAGGTGACAAATTAGAGCCCATTGCTAAGCCTGAGTCTTGTGAATAAAAATTATTATTAAATTGAAAGAAATTTTGATCTAGGACAGTCTCACAAAGTGAATGTAAATTTAGTGCATGTATGGTTGGCATATTAGAATCAAATAGTAGGTTTTTTAAAATTAATAAGCAAGATTTGGGTGGGATGCTGGGGAATAAATTAACTACGTCAAATGAAACAAGTCTACTGTCTGATGGAATTTGGAAATTTCTAATTTTGGAGCAAAGATCTATTGAGTTTCTTATTGCAAATTTGTTATTAAAATCTAAATGTTGTCTAAGAATTGTATTAAGCCATTTTGAAAGTATTGATACAGGTGAATTGACTGAGGAAACTACTGGTCTAATGGGAAAAAGTTGAGTTTTATGTATTTTAGGTAGACCGTATAGTCTAGGTATGCAAGGATTCATGGGTATTAGTGTTAAAGCTTGTGGGTCAAAATATTTAACAGTTTCTGAAATGTCTTTGAGCGTAGATTTAAGGTTGGAAACGAATTTTGAAGTAGGATCTTTTTTGAGTTTTGTAGTCACCAGATTTTAAGAAATTCTCTACTTTGTTAAGTAATCTTGTTTGTTAAGTATTACCAAACAATTACCCTTGTCAGCTTTACTAATACAAATGTTGTTTTCTTTAATTTTTGTTTTTAAGCTTTTAATCATGTTTGAATCTGAAATGTTCTTTGTGATATTGTGGGGGTCTTTAGATAAGGTAGTTAATGTAGTTACTAGTGATGGAATGGTATCGGGTATCAATGGTTATTTTATATTTTTTAAGGTAAGAACCCCTCTTGTAATTCATCAATTGTATCATTAATATCTTGTTAAATTAGGGCTGATGATGGCAGAAGTGTTCTGCCGAAAGATGTTCCATTTGTAATTTTACGCTCATTAAAGTTTGTGGAGTTCGACTTAGATATATTTAAATTTTTTAATTTAAATTTACTCCACCTGGATTTAAGAACATTCTTCTAGTTTAATTAATTATAATTTATAAAAAATTTATTAGTTATAAGTTTACAATATATAACTGTTTTATTCGTATTTCTTGTTTCATTTTAAATAGATCAATCTCAAGATTGGTTTTAGATAATATTGGCCTTGATTTTATTATGCCTTTTAGTACGTTTTGGATATTTTTAACTCTTTCGGACACTAGTCTACTCTAAAATATTTTAATTTGGTAGTAAATTCGAATTGTAAATAATAATAATAGTAACATATACAGGGTGTATCACAATGATGACTTAAATATACATTACATTTTGATTCAGTTTAGCATCGGATTAGATTATTGTACAAATGTTGATACAAGTTATTGTTGGACCAAGATTGGAATACTTCGTAGAACCAATATTGTAAAATGTCCACATTATATTTACTGGCCCATTGTAGAGAAACAAGTTTGGGCCAATATATCCTCGAGAATGGCCCAATATTGCCTGGGGCGTTTCCTGGCCGTTCGCAACAAGGAGTTGCCCTTTGGGGCATTTGAGAGAAAAGGCCAAATGATGATCGGAACAATTGATGCACCGGAGTCGCGGCTCTCCTCATGGACCTGGTGGTGACCTGGCCCTGGGTGCCGGAAATTTCCGCCGATGACGGAGGTCGTCGAGGTAAGGTTTTTTCTCTTTATGGGCTGACTCCTCCCGGAGCCAGAGAGGGAACCTGTGGCAGAATTCGTGGGTGACCCACTGTCAGGGGGTTCCTTTCCTCTTCTTCTTTTCCCGGAACAGCTTGGGGCGGGCTGAGTGATTTCGACCCTCCCGCCATCAATGAATGAGATCCTGAGGAATCTCCAAGAATCAGGAAAACTAAAGAACAAGAGTCCTGAAGACTCACGAGGAATTTTTTTGAAAAAAAAGAAGAATCTTGAGTACTAAAGTACCGAGGAGTCCTGATAAGTACTAAAAATTGGGCAATGTTTCGCTTGCTGCTGAAATATCCTTACCTAATGGTTCCAAAATGTATCTATCCTGAGCAATCCTAAAGAATCCTTTACCGTGTGAATAATTCTAGTCAATCCTAGTTGATCATTAACGCCTGAAAAGTCGTAAAAGACTTTGGAGTTTAAATTTTCAAAACGTTTGAGAAAATTTAACGAATTCTGTCGAATTTTCTCGATTTCTGTATAGCACTCTGCAGCAAAATTTCACTGTCAATAATCAGTTGTCATAACTTTCAACCTAATTGTCAAAAATTTTTACATTTAATTTTTGCCAGATGACCGTCGATCTTCAGTGTTCAAATTACACTGTAATTATTTTTACTTATTTAAAAAAAACAATTGGAACATGTCCAAAGTAATAGAATTCTGACGTTCGAAGCCTACTGGATGTATAAATAATATTTTATTTCTGTAAATACATAAACCGCCCAATTTAAAAAGGTTGGCCAGTGATTGTCAGACAATGAAAGCAAAACGGAACCCAAGGCTGTGTAATTTTTTTTTGACAACATAAAACAGTGGCAGGCGATCCAAACTTAGCCAAGCAAACAACTCTAGGTTCTTTGGATACATGGCGAGAGCTATCAGGGGTGTTGCGTAAGTTGATAACACAAAAATTATGGCTTTAAATGTTTATTAGTTTTAATCATTTTGGAGATTTGAGTTTTTGTGATTTCGTACTGTGATTACCAAGTTTCAGTGGCTTAGTGTTAGGTAGGTAACAATTCAATTTGACCAATTAGCAGCAACTTTACAATAATTTCAACTGGTTAACAATTTAGTTCTTCAGAAAATTAGTAAACAATAATACAATTTAACTATTTTGGCGTACATGGCGAGCGAGGTTAAGACAGCTAATTTTATTCCACCGTAGAGCTTTCGAAGTTTACAGGAATTTATAACAAGCGGATGCAGTGAACTATCTACGTCCAAAGCGTACATATTCAAATCTGAGAGGGAAAACATTATTATTAAAACTGGTGAAGCTATCTAAGGTTTGTTACCTATGTGCCGGAGACGGATGGACAATATGCAGATCTGCTGGAAGGGTTAGGTTAGCTTTAGGTTAACAAGACAAATGTCTTAAAGTTGGACAATATTGTAGAGAGTTTACTACCATGGAAAAGCTTACACATCCGAATGGGCCAGGAAACATGAGTTTCTAACTGACAGTTTATTTTACTGGGGTTGGATTGTCAGTCTTGCTTAGTTTCCTGTTTTCTTTAAGGCTTGTCCAAACTAAGCCCAACTTAACAAAACTGATCGCGGGGACTCAGTTCTTGTGAAGCAAGTAATAAATAGCCCGAAAACAACGCTGCAAACTCCGACCTACTTTTGGCTGAGAAGTTATCAGGAACTCGGAATAGTGCTGCAGCCCGGGAGGAAATTCAAGCGAGTTCGAAAATGACCCCTGTTTCAACAGCAGCATGCAACACGAACCACGAAGTTAATGCTATTTGGTCTATTTGTTGATTCGATACATATATGGACAAACATAATAAAATAATTGTTTTCGGACGCATACCAAACGAGGCGCAACTACTTAGACTACAAAATGCAGGAAAAAAAATTGATACAGAAAATTGATCTCACGATTCCTAAAACAAGCTAGATATCGTAAGAGGCGATACCGAAGATGGAGGTGGGCGCAACATAGCATAAAAAACCAGCACACACAAAAAACATAACATAAGTAACGTATCGTTACTTATTAAATTGGGTCTGGCGCTGTGCCTCTTTTTTCCCTTTTGTTGTATCAAGTTCTTAACAGCTTTTAAATGACCGCAAGCTGCTGACATCTCCTTACGATGAGCAGGACAGAAAACATAGAATAAAAAGATTACCTGTAAATACATTTGGCGGCGCGACACACACGATTTTTAATTTAAATTTAACCTCTGGTCCTTCTGGTAATGTGAATTTTTGACAAATCAATTTATACATAGAACATACTCAACTTTAAAAACATGAAAACTCGTTGTGGAATAAAATCAGATAAAAACAAAAATTAAGTGTTAGTTAGAAAATAGTTGATTCTAGCGTTCAAGTCGTAATGGCCGTCGGTGTGCTTTAATCGAATACAACCCGGTGCTAACGCCATCTTTGAGTGGCACAGGCAACCCACTAACAACGCCCTACTTAACCGCTGCAGGATGCTGCCAAATTTCGCGCCTGGCAGGGCAGGGTAGGCAAGCCAAAGATCTTCTGTTATATTTCCTTCCCCTTTCATTCTTAGAAAACACTTGGGTTGATAATTTTAAATGATTAATTCAATTACATGGAATTAAATTGGGCGTGGGGCGACCAAGAGGCCGAAAAAGGGGCGACCAACAAGGACAACAAAGTCTAGTGTTCATAATTAATTAATAAAAATCGTTGTTAATTTTTGTAAACTTACCTTTAAACCCCACTCTCCTCTAATCTGATTGCATAATAATTAAGAGGTCTAATATTATCTATGTGCAGATGAAATCAGTTGGATTGAATTACGATTACGACATTTTGTGAAAAAGCAATAACCACTCAAGTGTCTTTATTTATCAACACGCACTGATAATTTTAATTGTTAATGATTCGTGGAGTTTGTTGCAATTCGTATAATTGGAGTTTAAGTACTTATTTCGGATCCTATCTTGAAAGATTACACAACCTGGAATTGAATTAAAGCGCGAAAGCGTAGAGAAATATTCCTATCGTAAAGGCAGCTGCTGTAATCAGGTTATCGGGGACACACTTTTGCTAATGTGCCAAGCATTACGGCTGAATACTTAAATCTTTAAAATATAGGCAGCTATGTAGGACACTATCTACTTTGTCTAAATTGAATTGGTTAAAGTGTTTAGAATGTATATTTGAGATAGTGTAAACTTGAACTTTGTTAGATCATCTAATATTTTCCATGGAAATTTTATAATTTGTCGATAAATACAGATATTACTATTAATAGATAATATTTTTGTTTGTGCTCACTTGTTAACTATACATGTGCGTGAAATATTTCAGATAATAAAAACAGGTGAAACTTTAACATTATTTATATTAATAATAAGATTCGCTGTTTTAACAAGAGAGAGAAAATGTCGTCGAAATAGGTCCATAAAAGAGAATATTTTTTTATTCATATGTATGGTAATTTAGAATTGATTACCCACAGTATAGGAGCCTTTAAAACGTTCATCTCTGATATGCACCAACCTTTATTTATATTCATCACCAAGTTATTGGGTCAGACTTGTTTAAAAATTGTATCACTAATTGTGCTGAAAACAATGTTAATTGGAATTTTATACCCCATCGTTCCCCACATGTGGGCGGCAATCGGGAAGCAGGGATAAAATCAATGAAAGTTTATTTTAAAAGAATTATAGGCCAGTCACTGTTGACTACTGAGGGGATGTGTACATATACATTAATTTATTGAAGTCTGCATTTATTCACGGCCTATAACTCCTCTATCCTCAAATCCCGGTAATTTATCTGCAATTACACCCGGCCACTTGTTAATTGCACCGGTCTTTGATTTAATTTTTTCTCACAATGAGTGATAAGCAATGCTATAATGTTTGATAACAAAACACACTCAAGTTTACATAAGTGGTACTTAAAATTCTAGCAATATTTTCTTGTAAATACTCATTTTATTTAAACTGTAATCAGTAATTAAAGTTGCTGCGAGATTAGGGCAACCTACTACTTAGTTTGTTTTAACTAACTAATTATGACTCTTCTGGTGCGATTTTTCAGAAAATTTTTGTATCGAATTTTATATATAGCCTTCTGCAGCGGCTGTCAGCTTCCAGCCACCATGCCGGAACTGAAAGCGAGGTTTTAATAATAAGTGTAGCTCGCTTCGATCGCTTGTTACAATTGTGACGCTTTCTACGGTCCGGATGCCTCGAGCGCCAGTTTTTTATCGTGGTATGCTCCACACGTGTCCACGGGTAGCTTAGTGGAGTACGGTGAACCAGGGGTCAGCTGTCGAGCTCGGCGGAGGGTAAATAAACTATCACGGGTTTGTTTGCAGGTTTTAACTTACAAGGGTAATATATACAGGGGTTACAGATAATCGCGATTTATATACAAAGGTTTGTACAGTATTACGGAACCGATTTCCAGGGACCAAATAGTCGTGCCCTACACTACCCGCTGTGTCGCTCGGGGTCGGAGGCGGGGTAGAACAGGGTCGGCGGATGGAAACGCCGCCAAAAAGAATCTGTCCGGATATCTCGGCTTTCGACCAGCAGGTGCACCGTAAACCAGACACCTGGACGGCCTCTCGAAAGAAGCCACCGCAGGCGTCCTAACCTCGTTGCACCAGGTCGTCAGCAAGGATACCAAGGCTGGCCCCTTCTGGTCGAGTGAGAGGATCCCTAGAAGGACCCGTCCGGGTATCTCGGTGGTGAACCGGCAAGTGCACCGAAAACCAGACACCTGGACAGCCTCTCGAAAGAAGCCACCACAAGTGCCCTAAACCCTCTTTAGGTCGGTGAGAAGGAAACGACGAGCGGGCAGCAGGAGGTCCCCTACCTTACTGTTTCCTACGGTGGTCGGTCCGGTCCTTCTGGTCTGCTGCTGGTGGACGGGAGGGCAGGAACTCACTCACTGGTCACTATAACTTACTACCGGAACGGTCACCACTTGGAGGGTTGTCAAAAACTGGAACTGGTCTTCTGCCGGGTTCTGTTCGCTCTTTTATAGGGGGCTTGTGACGAAACGGTGACGTTCTTCCCCTGCGTGAACGCGTGTTCTCTATACGATTCGGCGTTCTATTCTCCAGGAAGGACGGTGAATCCGGGCGGCGCACAAACTCCGGAACGACAGGGCCCGGAGCGTGGTGTCGTTCCGATCACGGAAGTGAAGGAAGCATCCCGATACGTTAAGCATTTATTCTTTTATTTAAACGGCGTGATGAGAAGGGCGTGGTCCGGGGTTCAAGAGCGAAAACTGGGAGTGGTCGAAGCGATTCCGGGACGGTCTCATTTGAAGCGGGCAAATTTTGTTTTTTTAATGAAAATGTGTATGCCATTTTTACATGAAACAAACGTTTTATATAGCTCTCCGCAGCAGCTGTCGGTTTCCAACCCCCGTACGAGGACGGAAGGTAAGGTATCTATAGCGTGTTGAGTTCGCTTCAGTCGGGTGTTAAAATCGACGAGACCGTTTGATGTGCAGATGGTTATACGAAGTTTTGTTTTTGACTGGAATTTTCCCTCTGATTTTCACAGTATTTCGGTCGAATGTTCTAAATCGCCTTCAGCACGAGTTTTCGGCTTCCATACATCATGCCGGTAGAGGGGTGAAAATGAGCACCGTTATCGTTCTTGCAGAAGACGAAAACAGTTTTCGACGCAAGTGTCAAAATTCCTAATCAACCGTCATAAAGCGACTGTCATGTCTCGATTTTCGTCAAGTCACGGTCTAAAGGGACTTCTTAACTAACTTCTAACCAGAGTTGGACTGTCGGAACTTGACTTCCATTTGCTAACAGTCCCCGACTGTCACGAACACACTGTCAAAATTCCACTGTCAATAATAAGTTGTCATAACTCTCAAGCAAATTGTCAAAAATTTCCTTCGGTGTTTAAATTACACTGTAGTGTATTCCAATTGGTACAAATTCAAACAAAATAATAGGATTTTGACGTTCAAAGCCTACTAATTTTTTATTTCTGTACAGTTATTACGGTTGTATTTCGTTCCCCTTTTATTCTTAGAAAACACATGATTTAATAATTTTAAAATATTAATTAATTTAAATTAAATTAAGTTGTAGTGATATCGTTTGCACTTAGGAAAATAAATTTTGAATTGGTAGAGCTACTATGGAAGTGGGATCATAAAATTACAATTATAAACGACCTAAAACAAAGTTATAACATTATGAACTATAGCAGTGAAACATAACACAAGAACAACAGGTAAAAAGTATTATTGCTTCAATTAGTTCTAAATGTGATTGTTTGATATAACAATTTTCTTAACTGCTTTGCGTTGAGAGGCACCAAAAGTTTTCATGGGAAGTTGTCAATTCCTACGTCTATTTTATATTAACATCAGAATTTACTTCAAAATGAAGTGTCCTTAGATAGGAAAATACCAAAGTCATGCTTACTATTTATTATAGTGGGATAAAAGTTTCAGAGAACATCTCTGCTGATAGTCTAATTCAAAGCACTTTCACTCAGAAACTCAGATAATAAATCCTTTATAAATTCGATCCCTCTTCGTGCAACTGTAAACTTCACCGTAATGTGGCCGTTGTCAGTGCTGCTGGTGTCCAAGTTTCTTCTAATATTTTCTGCGTCTTGCCATGCCGACAATGTGGAGAAACTCTACCAGGACTTCATGGAAGAGGTGGTCAACATCAAGGACCTCGGCATAGCTATAAGAGACACGGTACCAGGCATTGACGACGAAGTGGCTCTAACAAGTAAGTTAGTTCACCGTCACGAACAGTACCAGAATCTGTAGCTCCTCCTTAAGTGTTAGATGCTTCGGCCAAAATTCCGGTCGGATTATTGGCGGCTAACATGTACGACTTTGGACATTTCGACGAATGCTACGGAATTAAGTCTGGCGATGTCTATGGTAAGTACTGTCTTGGAAACGTGGTTCTGAATGAGAACACGAAGAAGTATTTTGATGGGTTCAAGGTGGATTTGACGCCGCGACGACAAGTGAGTACCAACACCTAGTAGAATAAAAATTACAAGTAGTTTCTAGATGGGACAAGTACATCCAGAACCCAGAATGGGTGATTTAGGGCCGCTACTGGCAGGTATTCGGATGGCTACTTGCATGCCGAGCAACATGTCACTCGACGACGTTCCAGGACTACTACAGTATGACAAAAACTATTGCTACTCTAAAGCAACCGATCCTGGTCTGAGTCGTGGAGCCGTTGCCACTATTGTTGTTCTAGCTATCTTTATAGCTATTGCTGTGATGTCGACTCTCTTTGATTTATTTCTGTACTACACCGAGAAGAGTATGTATGATCGCGACTTTAAAAGAGTGAAATAACAGTTGTTGCAGAGTCACCCCACGAACTGTTCATCGCCTTTTCGTTTCTCACCAACGGTCGCAAGATCTTCGCTTCCACTACGAATCCAAACCAACTACTATGTCTTAATGGAATGAGGGCCATCAGCATGATGTGGGTCATTCTTGGGCATGAATTTTCCAACGCTTATGTCGCTCCCTTGTACAACTTCATCGACGTTGTTACAGTTAGGTTATTAAGACGTCGATATTTAAGCTGACTTATAGGTTTCAGTGGAAACACGATTGGGCTAATATGATAATTAACGGTGCCGATGTTTCTGTGGACACCTTTTTTGCTATCGGTGGTCTAGTAACAGTGTACACTTTCCTTCGGTCGATGGACAAGGGGACGAAATTCAATTTGGCCCTCTTCTACGTCCACAGATATCTTCGGTTGACCCCAGCGTTTGCTGTTATGACTTTCTTTCACATGTTTCTTTTGGAATACACAGCCAACGGACCACTGTGGAGGAATGCGTCCTATGGTCTGATTCGAAGTTGCCCTAAAGGTTGGTGGAGCGGCTTACTGTATATCACAAATTACGTGCGAGAAGGAAACGTGAGTTTGGAAGTCTTTATGAGAAATTCGTACTTAGTAAGTTTTAGTGTCTACCCCAAGCATGGTACCTCTCTGTCGATATGCAGCTCTTTCTGCTGTCCCCACTCATTTTGGTACCGTTACACAGATGGAAGAAACTGACTCTAGGGGCTTTGGGTCTACTGTCAGTTGCAGGATGTGCCGTTCCGTTCGCTCTTGCGTACCATTTTGGTTGGGGGCCTGGAATGCATAACTTGTGTGTTTAGACTTTTTGTTTAACATTTGACATTTCTGTGTACTTTAAGGAACGAATATAACGACTACTATGTGCAAACCTACACCAGATTTGGTCCCTACGTCATAGGAATGATCCTGGGCTACATCTTGTACGAAGTCAAGAAGAACGATCTGACAGTAAAGATGCCAAAGCTTGTAGCGTGTGGCTGCTGGTTGGTCTGTCTAACCGGATTGGCAGTATGTGTCTACGCCAACTTTCCTTTGAATGTGGCAACCGAAGAGGATCGATGGCCCAATGCCGCCTACACCGGACTCAATCGTCCAGGATGGGCCGTTTTCCTGTGTGGAGTAATTTTTCTGTGCGTTACCGGACATGGACATCCGGTCGACAAGTTCTTGTCGTTCCCGATTTTCCAGTTTCTGGGTAAAGTGTCGTACTCAATGTATTTGGTACATTATGCCATCATCAATGTGAGGTACGCCGCCATGAAGAATCCCCTTAAGTTCTCCAATAGTGCATTTGTAAGTATCCACAAAAGTAATTTTTGTATTACAGTGTTTTTACAGTACTACGCATTTTGGGCCGACTTCATGGTCACACTAGGATTCGCCCTGATCCTATCGTTGTTGTTCGAATCTCCAATTATCATCCTTGAGAAGTACATTTTTGGGCGTAGTGCGCCCAACAGGCCGAACAAGGAGCAACCTAACAAAGACAACAAAGTCTAGCAAATGGTTTTCGTAATTATTAATAAAAACCATTGTTAATTTTTTAAACTCACTTTTAAACCCCACTCACCAAAACCATCACAGTCTATTTACATGATGAATTCATTTCGTTTGAATTATTATCGGAACAATAACCTCTCAGATGTCTTTAAATTTATCAAGGCGGACTGATATTTTTAAGTGCTACTAATTCGTTGCGTTTCTTGAAATTCGTCTAATTGGAGATAAGGTAAGTACTTATTTCCGATCTTATCTTGAGAGGTTATAAAGCGTGCTAAATATTTTTGGAAACCATCTGGGGTTGGATTAAAACAAACCGAAATACATTTCTTTGAACTCACCGCCTCGAAAACGACATTTACGCGCTCTGTTGACGACCGGAGACACTTGCTTCCCGATCTACCAAACCGGGAAACACGCTAAAGAGCACTATAAATAAAAAAGTGTTTATAAGGCAAATAATTTACGAAAGAAATGTTTAGCCACGAGAGCTTGCTCGAGCGGGGAGCGGGCTACCTATCTATCTACTACCTATTTGGCTTGGCACCGACTTCAAACAGATCATTAGATTAGATTAGATTAGATGAGGTGTTGAGGAGTGTGAGGGAATTTGCTCCCCTCACCGACACTTAGACCACACCGCGGGCCCATTGTGTCACCCCCTCGCGTCCCTCATTCCTGTCTCTCATCCAGCCATCCGCCGTTGTCGAAAAAAGCTAGGATGGTTCCAGGCGAGGTACACCTCAAGTTGGCCCAGCTGGGCCATGTCTCCCCCAGTATGGACTTTCGGGTCGAGGCGAGAGCCGGACATTCCCGTAGGATATGTTCGAGAGTCTCGTCCTCCTCTAAACACCCCCTGCACGTTGGGTCGTTGACCACCCCCATCACGTGGAGGTGTTTATTTATCTTGCAGTGACCGGTCCAGATGCCCACCAAAAGGCGGAGTCTGTCCCTTGACAAACGCAGACAAGACTGGGCTCTTTTAAAACAAGGATTTTTGATAAAAATCTTGCTTTGTCTGCAGCCTGTTGTCGTTTCCCATCTAGCACAGTGTCTAGAATGGGTGTCAGTTTTGATCAGGTTTGAGAGGTAGCGGTTGGCTGGTCGGATGAGCGGTTCGGTTCCATCCGGCCCTCTCATTCCTCTCATTACCGTTATGTTCTCGAACCCATCTTAGCTCAACAACATTGTTTAGTGCTATTCTCGACAGTGCCAGATGGCAGTCATGTACCACTTGAGAGGTAATCCTGCCACTGGCCAGCGCCCGCAGAGCTGCTCGACTGTCGCTGAAGAAGCACATTGTTTTTTCAGTGACATTGCGCCCAGTGATTTCTGTGGCACCCCTAAGAATGGCCGCGATCTCCGTCTGGAAAATACTGGCACATTCCCCTAGGGTTGCGCTGAGATTGCAGTTCATTTCGGGGATGTGAATTCCCGCTCCAGAGCCTGCTTTCGTTTTTGATCCATCCGTGAAGATTGAAATCTCAAACTTCGGATGTTCTTCTGTATCCATATGCACTGCATAGGATTTTTCGAAAGCATATTGAGGACAGATACGGTCCGATCCCGCACCCAGGAGAGGTATTCTGTGGAGTCCCTTGCTCAAGATGCGGGCGTGCCCGCGTTCTGATTTCCCAGCTCTCCAAAGGTTACCTTCCCGCAGCCTGCGAGCGGAGGCAAGTGCCATGCCCTCCACGAAGAGATCGATGGGAGGCAGACACAGGATAGCCTCCAGAGCTGCGGTCGGGGTGGTTCTCATGGGGCCCGTCACAGCGACACATGCCATCCGTTGGATGCGTCCGAGACGTGTCATCGTTGTTTTTTGTCTGACTCTTTGCCACCAGACAATTGCTCCGTAGCTCAGCATCGGTCTGATGACGGCCGTGTAGAGCCAGAGGGTAATCCTGGGTGTTAATCCCAAGGACCTTCCCACCGCCCTCTTACACTGCCACAGGGCGACGCTAGCTTTGTCTATTTTGCTCTCCAGGTGCTTTTTCCAAGACAGCTTATGATCCAACATAACGCCCAGGTACTTCACATCCTGCGAGAGTTTCAGCTTGACGCCGTTAAGGGAGGGCAGCCTTACCTGTCCCATCTTCCTTTTGTTCGTGAAGAGGACTAGCTCTCTCTTTTGTGGATTCACAGCCAGAGCCTCCTTCTTACCATTTTTGTACCAGGCAGAGTGCTGTCTGCATAGTACATTTTCGTACTTACCAGTAAGCAGTATGACCAGGTCATCTGCGTATCCGATAGTGTAGAATCCCGCCTCGTTGAGTGTGCATAGAAGGTCGTCCACTACTATGTCCCATAGCAATGGGGAGAGAACTCCCCCCTGAGGACAGCCCTTCTTAACCACTCCTCGAGCAGTTGCGTCCGCTACACTAATCTGTACGGTTCTGCAGTCCAGCACCCGCTGAATCCAGTCACGTACTGTTCCTGAGACATCGCGGTTCTGAAGTGCTCGCCCGACGCTATCGAAGGTGGTCTTGTCAAAAGCCCCCTCGATGTCGATGAATACTCCTAAGGAGTATAGTTTGTGCTCCAGGGCTCCCTCAATCCGCCCCACCACCTCGTGTAGAGAGGACTTCCCTGGAACATATGCATGTTGGTTGGGGTGTAATGGTTTGGCCCTTAGCACTCCATCCCTTATTTGGTAGTCGCATAGTCTCTCCAAGGTTTTTAACAAAAACGATGTGAGACTTATGGGACGGAAAGATTTCGCGAGAGAATAATCTTCTCGCCCTGGTTTGGGGATAAAGACAACTCTCACCTCCTTCCACATTTCCGGTACGTATGCGAGTGCAATACATGCCCGAAAAATTATCACGAGGTTGTCTAGAATCTCCGAAAGTCCCCACTGTAGCAGGGCCGGGACGATTCCGTCCACGCCCGGTGACTTGAAGGGTTTGAAAGCTCTTATAGCCCATTCTACGCTAGTATGGTTCACAATCCGCGCAGCCTTAGCCCAGTCCTCCAGGGAGGGGGCTTTCGGACAGCTTTGGATCGGATTCACATCCGTTGTGACTACACAGCCCGGAAAATGTGTAGCCATCAGTACCTTGGCTGTTTCATCGGCAGAGTCCGTGTATGTGCCGTCCTCTTTCTTCAAGCTACCTACTTGCTGTGCCGGATCCTTTGACAGGATTTTCATCAGCCGGGCAGCGGTGGTGGTACATTCGAGGTCCCCACAGAATTTTCTCCATGATGCCCTCTGCTTAGAACGAACGTCTTTTTTGTATTGCCGCTGGTATTCTTTAAATTCGTCCCAGTCGGCTGCATTTTTGGTCCTTTTGGCCTTATTGAATAGCTTGCGCAGATGGGTTCTTCCCCTTTCCAGTTCCTTACACCACCATGTGGTGTTGTGGCCCTGGCGAGTGCCTGATCTCAGCGGACAAGCTTGCTCATAAGACGTCATCAGAGACCTAGTGAGGTCAGTGACTGCCCTCCCCAGTTCTCCGATCGTCTTAAGATCATTTGAGATATCGAGCCGACCTCTGACATTTGACAGGTTTTCTAGAAATAGATTCCTGTCAGTTTGTTTTGGGTTCCTGTACGGCTTCGGTAACATCTCTTTTGCTTCTAACGAAAACGTTATCCATCTATGGTCTGACATGGTCACATGCGAAGATACTTGCCAGTCCCTTACATGTTTGGAAATCTCTTGTGTCGCGAGAGTAATGTCTATCACAGTCTGACACCTCGAGGTGACAAACGTAGGTTCGCTCTCTCGATTGAGTATTCCTAACTTTGTGCTCGTAAGATATTCGAGCAGTGCTGTTCCTGTGCTGTTACAATCGGCGCTCCCCCATACGATGTGGTGTGCGTTGGCATCGCATCCAGCAATGAGTTGTTTTCCTTCCCTTTCACAATGCTGAACCAGGTGCGCCAGCTCCCTAGAAGGAGGTGGCTCCCTGGAGTCCCCGGGAAGGTATACTGAGGCAAAAACTACCTTTATTACGTTCCTTCCAAATTCCAGGTTAACCTGCACAGCCGTGACATCTCGGTTGCAGTAGCCCGTCAGTTGGAAGGCGTTTTGTTGACCTGAAACATATACACAAGTTCTGGGTCTTTCTTTAAGGGAACCCACGTAAGTGGTCCCGGACGATTTGTCGCCCATGCCACAAACTCGGTTGCCTACGCACCACGGTTCTTGTATCAGGGCTATTGTTACCTGCTTTGCTGTCAAGTGACGACTTAGGGTTACCGCCGCCTCCCGACAGCGGTGCAGGTTTGCTTGAATTAGTGTGAGTCCTTTGCCCATTAGGTCGAACCCGCACTTTCCTTGCGGCGTAGTCGCCACACCGGACGTCGACGGTTCTGCTCCACCCGAAGGTGTCTTTTGCCCCGTGGGGCGTCCGGTTGCTCCTATCTCAGCTCTTGGTGTTGCTGCAGGGATGGCGCCTTCACGCCTCTGCCTCTGCAGCTTCTTTTTGGGACCCTGCGGTCCCCGGTTGGAGTTGTTTTTATTCTCCATACCGGGATTTTTTACTTCATCTCCCAAGCTCCCCACCCACCACGGAGTCCCATATGGGGACGCCGAGCTTCGACGCCAGGGATACTCGAGAGATATAGCCCCCAAGAGGTTGTTGCAAACAGCCCACGCAGTCTGCCGAAGCCGCCCACGCAGTTGCATGCCCCAATGCTCCTCAAGGGCTCACCCCGTCGGTCTTCTGATGGGACGACACAGCCGATTGATCGAGGTGGGATAGTCTCGACCGCCCGTCTAGGGTGAAATCCGGGCCAAAGTGGCGGATTGCCCTCCGAAGGCCCTAGCCAAGATCAGGCTCAACCACCAGGATCCCTTCATCCACCCGCACGGGTTGCCACGCACGGCACAATGACGTGGGTGACTGTTTATGCACCTGCAACACCAGTCACCATGTTGCATAGAGAAGTTTTTATAGTGGTACTTTATCCACGCGGCCAGTCACTTAATACCAGCCCCCGTGCCCACTGTCGGCAGACAGGCGGTTTACGGTATGCGTCACGAGCTGGTCCGCGGCGAGGGGCTTTCGTTCAGCACAGCGGGGGGTTTAGACCCCGGACCTCTACTAACCCTTACTAGGCAGAGTCAGAGACTCTTACCCATTCTCCTATCCGCCACCTGGAGACGCGCCTGGTAGGTAGCAAAAAACAGATCATTAGGTAGCACATGTAATAATACATGTATTCAATTATTTTTCGCTTTTTGAAGTCGATTCTTTTTTTAAAGCTATTTTTTTTCACAATTTTAAGTGATAAGTAGACCTAGTAATAATGAGGAAACGACGGCAATTAAAAATTTGAGGATTTCCCTCAATTTCCATTGGATTCCCTCATTAGATCTTGACTTGGTGACAATAAGACCACCTCAAGAGTATACCCTTTCAAATAAAAAAAGAATTTTCAAAATCGGTCCACAATAAAATTGACGAGGAAATCGGTGAACATACATAAAAGGAAGGAAAAATTTTAGAATTTCCCTCGATTTCCATGGGATTCCCTGATCAGATGACTTTTTGACAATGGAACCACCTCAACAGTAGACCCTTTCAAATAAAGGAAGAATTTTCAAAATTTGTCTAGAATTGACGAAGAAATTGGTGAACATGAAGTCGGTTAATAAAAGGGAGCGAAAATTTTATGATTTTTCTCGGTTTCCACGAAATCCCCTAATCAGATTGTTACGTACCAATAATTTATTTTGATACTGCCCCAAATCTAGCTAGATGGAGATGACAACTGACCGATGGACTAATGGTATTGGAATGACAACAATTTTTTGACTTAAAAATTTTGAATTTGCATTGAACACGAGAGTGAGTTCTAGTTTTTAAAAGAAAAAAAAAATCAATAAATAGTTGTTATTCTTCATCCATTTAGTTAGTCGATGAGTATAGTGGCCCACCCGCCCACCGCACTCACAAACGATGCCAGAACCATACGCTTTTTAGTCACAAACGAACCTTATACCAGTAATGAGAATCATTCCAATTTGAGATTTACACCAAAATATATACTCAAATTTACATTTTTGACTGAATGGTTGACAAACTGCTTCTGAATGACAACCATTTTCCTATTACATCCACATTTTGTTTCTTGTATTCCACAATTGTTCTTTGTGACTAAAAACCGTCTCGTTCATGGTAAGACATGTGAATGCGGTGGGCGGGTGGGCCGTCGCTTCCACAACTGTCCGATTGACCAATGGTATTGGAATGACAACCATTTTTTAACTTTTTGATTGTTATTATTACATATTTTTATTATCTTTCTTTTTTTAAACATAAATGGACGCCACCAGTTTTTACAGCAGAAGATACTGGTTACGAGTAATTAGAATATGGTTGAAAAACTGGAAAACTTTAACAAAGAATTTAATTGAAACAAACAGATGACAATAATTGAAATAAGTGAAATTAAATACGTAGTCTTGTCAATCGGAGAACTCCTCAGCAAAATTCAATTACACACCACAAATAAGAATTTAGCCTTATAAAACTAATACTCCTATCTAAAATAAAATAGCCCGAATTGAATTAAGTACGCCCGATTTATAGCTATTGCGACGACGGCGCGACGGCACCGGAATGATGATGACCACATCACATGAGAACGTCTGGGAATGATTGTTCACATGAGATGCTCTCATCAGCCGAGAAAGTTCTGTCGCGCTGATGTCATACTATACGACGCTCGCATAAAGAGGATGATCGCATCCTTCAAGAATATTTGGCCGCGCCGAAACTATGATCCGGCCCAGGAAATGTTATAACACTATAATTCGCCGTATAAATGGTATAAGCAATTTACTTATCAGTCAACGACGATTTGACGATCTGATTAGTTTTACGTTACATTATGAGGTCGATACTAGGTTATATTATTGTGAGATTACTACTACTTTATGTTATTTCGGTGGCCAATAACCACAAAAAAGAGACAAGAATTAACGAACGAAACAACAAGATTTCTTATCTGGCCTTGGAACGTTGGTTTGGGTGATGGGATGTCTTTCTGAGGGAGACGACGAACGATTCTCCAGCCCTTGGCACAAATAAATTCTAATCGATCGTCCTCGACTGAACGTAGCGATTTCCAACGAACACCACCCCCGATGGCGTAGTCCCAATCCAGATCAGTTACTTAATTTGGTGACAATTATATTGTTCACCCCGAGCCAGCACCCTAGATGAAGAAGCTTCTAAGTACTCCGTTTAACAGTTAAAAAAGCCCTTACTCCTAATCTTAGCTCTAACGTGGCACTAGACCACAGGAAAGACTCACACGAACAACAATGTCTTCTCAACGGAAACGCCAGCCGGAAAAAGGGCCTTATCAAATTTAGATCAAGCGCAACCCTTAATACAGGTAAAAGGTAAAAGTACCCAGAAAAAAGGTTCGAAATTCGACCTGGTGACAATGGGATCACTCGGTAAGTTTACTCTTTCAAATAAAGGAAGAATTTTACAAATCGGTTCATAAATGACGGAGTTCTGAGGTAACAGCCATTAAAAAAAAACATGCAACCGAGTTGATAACCTCTTCCTTTTCTGAAGTCAGTGAAATAACCAAAAACGTGGTTACATCGTGCACCAAATCAGAGGACTCAGGATAGGGAACGACTGGGAACTTTTAACACTAAGAGGAAATCATCCAAGAGCTTGCATACTCGCAAAGAAAAAGACAAATACACTCAAGATAAAGATAAAGATCACTACCATCCGATCATGTGGAGCAACCTGCAGTACAAGTTCAAGCGTTTTCCTTATTGCAAACGATTTCAACTTAGACAAAGATTTGAAAGACTTAATTAATTAGCAATAATGCTTGGCACATTAGCAAAAGTGTGTACTCCGGCCACTTGATTACAGCATTTGTCTTTATGATATCTGAAACTTTTTTTTATGATAAAATACTTCATCCGTAAACGTCGCAAAAGTGACAACTTATGTGTTTTCATTGACAAGGTAAATTTATCTGATAAATAGACTAAAAGTGTTATTTTATCTGCTTAATCAGATAAAGTAAGTGACACTTTTTTATTATTGTCTTCTAATTTATTGAAAGTGAAACTAGCAAGGTAGTGAATGGAGACGCGTGTGAATGAAACGACTAGCGTAGTAGGTCCCTCCCTCCGACCAAGGGGGCTCCCGACAAAGGGGACTCCCGATCAAGGGGGCACTTCGTTCGTCGGTCAACAGTCCAGGCTCAGCACATAAAGCGTAACTTATGCTCTTAATAATATTATCCACCCTGTACTGCATGTTATCGTTTAGAAGATAAAAACAAACTTCTATGCCAACATCCATTGTTGTATTAGTGTCTAACGTTTTTTTAACATTTTGTTTGTCAGTTGAATTTTTTCACCTCATACAACAATGGATGTTGGAATTGAAGTTTTTTTTATCTTCTAAACGATAAAATTGCATTATGCTTCACCGCCATTCTCTCGTGATTACTGGGTTGTATAACCTGTGTTCTGTGTGAATTTAAAAGCAATAACTTTTGTCTGTTACAATTTGTTGTTTTCAATATTGTCAATGAAATTCTTTTATACAGGTAGAGCACCAGAAACCTTGAAACATGAAGGAAAAAAATATGGTACAGAAAATTGATCTCACGATGCCTAAAACAAGCTAGGTATCGTTTACATGCAAACGGGGGTACCGGAGATGGCGACGGGCGCAATATAGCATAAAAAACAAGCACAGTCAAAAAAACATAACATAACAGTAACGTATCTTTACTTATTAAATTGGGTTAGGCGCTGTGCCTCTTTTTTCCCTTTAGTTGTATCAAGTTCATGATGGATAATTTAATTTAACAGAGACAAAATAGCTTTTAGATGACCGCAAGCTGCTGTCGACCTCATACAGAAAAACAGGTACTTAATTATCGACATCTCCTTAGGATGAGCAGGACAGAAAAAATAGAATAAAAAGTGTAGGGTTGACCCCCACCAATTTATATAGAATAAATCAGTGTTAAGTTGAACGTTGTCTCACTAACACCGTGTCCTCCTACTCCTCAATTATCAGACACGACGGACAAAAAAGAATTTGCGGAAACCTATGATTTTGAAGTAATTAATTCAATCCCGCGGTATCCTAGATCAAATGAAATGATTAGTATTAATAAAAGTAAAAAATTGTTATTACGCTGGCAACAAAAACAAAAAAATTATTATGATAGAAACACGAGAACGTTAAAACCTTTAAGAGTAGGTAAGAAAGTTTATATAAAAAGAGACAATGTATGGGTGTTAGGGACTGTAATAAATAGAATTAGTGATAGATCTTGTGTTGTTAGCGTTGAAGAAACAAAAAGTGTGTTTAGACGCAACAGATTTTTCTTGAAACCATATTAATATACATACACTACGTACGACTACGTAGATACAGATTGTAAAGAAAGTAACAAGGAAATTTCTCAAGAAACTAATAAGGAAACTTCGCCTGTTAAAAAAATGTCACTCTGAATAAATAAAATTCCCTTGGAACTTTTACCACAAAATGTACATACGCGCAGGACTATAGGCAAGTCGAAATATGGAAGAAAGACACGCCTATCGGACAGATTAGATTTAAGTTAAAGAATATATCTGTAAATACATCCGGCGGCATGACACACGCAATTTTTAATTTAAATTCAACCGGTCCTTCTGTTAACGTGAATTTTCGACAAATCAATACATGCATAGAACACACTCAACTTTAAAAACATGAAGACTCGTTGTGGAATAAAATCAGATAAAAACAAAAATTGAGCACTAGTTACAAAACAACGACCTGTTGATTCTAACGTAATTAATTCAAGTCGTAATGGCCGCCGGTGCCCTTTAATCGAAAGGGAAGGCACCCTCCAATCCTACCACCCTCTACAAGCCGGTACTAGCGCCCAGGCAACCCTGTTACAGCGCCCTACCAACCCACTGCAGGATGCGGCCAAACTTCGCGCCTGCCAGGGCGGGTTAGGCAAGGCAAAGTTTTTCTGTTAACAGGAGTCTATTTTTGGGGGTTCCTCAACAGCTATTACGTTTATATTTAATTCAACTTAGTTTTTGTGGAGTGTTGTAGTGATATCGTTTGCACTTAGGAAGTCTAATGTTGCTTAGATACACCGTAAAACTTTGCATAAATTTTGAATTGGTAGATCTGCTATGGAAGTGGGATCATAAAATTATAATTTATCCATAAACGACTTAAAACAAACTTATAACATTATGCACTATACCGGTGAACTATAACACAAGAACAAAAGGTACTAATTTACAACCAATTGTAAATTCGCTTTGAGGGGCCACCAAAGGTCTTCATGCCAATTGGTCAATTTCTACGTCTATTTTTATACTAACATCAGCAGTTACTTCAAAACTAAGTGTCGTCAGATAGGAATCTTCTAAAGTCATGCTTACTATTACAGTAGGATAGCAATTTTAAAGCAAATCTGTGCTGATAGTCTAATTAAAAACACTTTCACTCAGACATTTAGATAATAAATCCTTTATAAATTGGAACCCTCTTCGTGAAACTGTAAACTTCACCGTAATGTGGCCAATTTCTTGGTTTGTCAATTCCTCAAGATCTCAATTTTTCCAGTTCTGTATTTCTCGATTCAATAATCTTTTAACCTCTTAATTTCCAAATCTCCCAATTAACCATTTTAAAATATCACAATTCCTCATTCTATGGGATCTGTCAATTTTTCAAATTTTTGCCTCCTTGATTTTTCGATTTTTCAATGTCTCAATATCCGAATTTTTTTATTCGTCAATATACTTTAAAATTTGCAACCGTCCATTTTCCAAAACTTTACTATCTTCATTTTACGATTTCTCTACTTCTCTATATCTCAATTTCTTGATGCCAATTTCTCAATATCTCAAGTTTTCAAATTCTTGACTTAAATTGTTGATTTAGCCGTTCCCAAAATTTTATTTCCTGGATTTTACAATTTTTCTGTTTCAGTATCTCAATTTGTTTGTCTGTCAATGCCTCAATATGTGTCCCTATATCTCAATTCTTCGATATCCAATTCAGAAATGTTTCAACCTCTTAATTTCCCAGTCTGTCAATTCCCGCATTTTAAAATATCACAATCTCGCATCTACAACATTTTTCAAATTTTCAAATTCTTGCCTCCTTGATTACTGGATTTTTTAGTGTCTCAATTTCTTAATTAGTTGATTCGTCGATTTCCCAAGCTTTCAAATCGTTGATTTAAACCATTTTTCAAATTTCTTTTTCTTGATTTTACTATTTGTCAACATCTCAATTTCTTGGTTTGTCAATTCCTCAAGATCTCAATCTTTCCAATTCTTAATGTCTCGATTCAATAATCTTTTAACCTCTTAATTTCCGAATCTACCAATTAACTATATTAAAATATCACAATTCCTCATTCTATGGGATCTGTCAATTTTTCAAATTTTTGCCTCCTTGATTTTTCGCCACTGACTGTAAACCAACAACTAAAATGAACCAACCAGAGGGATTTTATGGTCAAAATTCCAAGTTCGCGTGGATTCTTTTTCCTCCTCAGTGGGATGTTCGCTTCAAACAATCGGTTTACTCATCGCCCTGATGATGCCAACATTGTTGGCGAAACGTGCGTTGGCAGTTATAACAAAATTGTTTTTGGTGTTTTAGGGAAAAACTGATTAAAAGTAGTTATCTACCACCAAAAGTGATCCAGACAATTGTTTTGTTTTTTGTCAAACAATCGGAATTAATAGCGGTTCTAGAAAATTTGTGGTCGAAGGTATGAATCGTTTGTAAAGACCCTGTATATTGAAGAATTGAGATTGTCGGGTAACATTATTATTAATATTAATGGTATTCCATTAATTATTATTAATTAATTATTCCATTTTAAATTATCACAATTCCTCATTCTATGAGATCTGTAAATTTTTCAAATTTTTGCCTCCTTGATTTTTCAATTTTTCAATATCTCAATATCCGAATATTTTACTCATTTGTTTTTCTGTCAATGCCTCAATATGTATCCCTATTTCTCAATTCTTCGATATCCAATTCAGTAATGTTTCAACCTCTTAATTTCCCAGTCTGTCAATTCCCACATTTTAAAATATCACAATCTCGCATCCACAACATTTTTCAAATTTTCAAATTCTTGCCTCCTTGATTACTCTATTTGTTAGTGTCTCAATTTTTTAATTAGTTGATTCGTCGATTTCCCAAGCTTTCGAATCGTTGATTTAAACCATTTCCCAAATTTCTTTTTCTTGATTTTACTATTTCTCAACATCTCAATTTCTTGGTTTGTCAATTCCTCAAGATCTCAATTTTTCCAATTCTTTATTTCTCGATTCAATAATCTTTTAACCTCTTAATTTCCGAATCTCCCAATTAACCATTTTAAAATATCACAATTCCTCATTCTATGGGATCTGTCAATTTTTCAAATTTTTGCCTTCTTGATTTTTCGATTTTTCAATGTCTCAATATCCGAATTTTTTTATTCGTCAATATACTTTCAAATTTGCAACCGTCCATTTTCCAAAACCTTACTTCCTTGATTTTACGATTTCTCTACTTCTCAATATCTCAATTTCTTGATGTCAATTCCTCAATATCTCAACTTTTCAAATTCTTGACTTCTCGATTTCCCAATTTCTTAAATTGTTGATTTGACCGATTCCCAAAATTTTATTTCCTCGATTTTACGATTTTTCTGTTTCAGTATCTCAATTTGCTGGTATGTCAATGCCTCAATATGTATCCCTATTTCTCAATTCTTCGATATCCAATTCAGTAATGTTTCAACCTCTTAATTTCCCAGTCTGTCAATTCCCGCATTTTAAAATATCACAATCTCGCATCCACGACATTTTTCAAATTTTCAAATTTGCCTTGCCTCCTTGATTACTCGATTTTTTAGTGTCTCAATTTCTTAATTAGTTGATTCGTCGATTTCCCAAGCTTTCAAATCGTTGATTTAAACCATTTCCGAAATTTCTTTTTCTTGATTTTACTATTTCTCAACATCTCAATTTCTTCGTTTGTCAATTCCTCAAGATCTCAATTTTTCCAATTCTTTATGTCTCGATTCAATAATCTTTTAACCTCTTAATTTCCGAATCTACCAATTAACTGTATTAAAATATCACAATTCGTCATTCTATGGGATCTGTCAATTTTTCAAATTTTTGCCTCCTTGATTTTTCGACTTTTCAATGTCTCTATATCCGAATTCTTTTATTCGTCAATATACTTTCAAATTTTCCAAAACCTTACTTCATTGATTTTACGATTTCTCTACTTTTCAATATCTCAATTTCTTGATGTCAATTCCTCAATATCTCAACTTTTCAAATTCTTGACTTCTCGATTTCCCAATCTCTTAGATTGTTGATTTAGCCGATTCCCAAAATTTTATTTCCTCGATTTTACTATTTTTCTGTTTCAGTATCTCAATTTGCTGGTCTGTCAATGCCTCAATACGTATCCCTATTTCTCAATTCTTCGACATCCAATTCAGTAATGTTTCAACCTCTTAATTTCCCAGTCTGTCAATTCCCGCGTTTTAAAATATCACAATCTCGCATCCGCAACATTTTTCAAATTTTCAAATTCTTGCCTCTTTGATTACTCGATTTTTTAGTGTCTCAATTTCTTAATTAGTTGATTCGTGGATTTCCCAAGCTTTCAAATCGTTGATTAAAACCATTTCCCAAATTTCTTTTTCTTGATTTTATTATTTCTCAACATCTCAATTTCTTGGTTTGTCAATTCCTCAAGATCTCAATTTTTCCAATTCTTTATTTCTCGATTCAATAATCTTTTAACCTCTTAATTTCCGAATCTCCCAATTAACCATTTTAAAATATCACAATTCCTCATTCTATGGGATCTGTCATTTTTTCAAATTTTTGCCTCCTTGATTTCTGGATTTTTCAATGTCTCAATATTCGAATTTTTTTATTCGTCAATATACTTTCCAATTGGCAACCCATCCATTTTCAAAAACCTTACTTCCTTGACTTTACGATTTCTCTATTTCTCAATATCTCAATTTCTTGATGTCGATTCCTCAATATCTCAACTTTCCAAATTCTTGACTTCTCGATTTCCCAATCTCTTAAATTGTTGATTTAGCCGATTCCCAAAATTTTATTTCCTCGATTTTACGATTCTTCTGTTTCAGTATCTCAATTTGTTTGTCTGTCAATGCTTCAAAATGTATCCCTATTTCTCAATTCTTCGACCTCCAATTCAGTAATGTTTCAACCTCTTAATTTCCCAGTCTGTCAATTCTCGCATTTTAAAATATCACAATCTCGCATCTACAACATTTTTCAAATTTTCAAATTCTTGCCTCCTTGATTACTCGATTTTTTGGTGTCTCAATTTCTTAATTAGTTGATTCGTCGATTTCCCAAGCTTTCAAATCGTTGATTTAAACCATTTCCCAAATTTCTTTTTCTTGATTTTACTAGTTCTCAACATCTCAATTTCTTGGTTTGTCAATTCCTCAAGATCTCAATTTTTCCAATTCTTTATTTCTCGATTTAATAATCTTTTAACCTCTTAATTTCCGAATCTCCCAATTAATCGATTTAAAATATCACATTTCCTCATTCTATAGGATCTGTCAATTTTTCAAATTCTTGGTATTCGAACACAAAAAAAAGTAGTTGTGAGTGTCAGCTCCGACGAGCGACTGGAGTTTACTGATCATTAATTATTTTGTTATTATGTTAATTTTAATCACTTTGTGTTTCAATAACTTAGTTTTGTGTATACAATTCCATAATTAATATTATTGTTTTGAAATTACGGATCATGTTTCCATCATGATCATGATTCGATAAGAGTCAGCTCCAAGCAGAATGCACTGCAATGACTTGCACCAATGCCTTTTAACGAGGAAATAAAATACTGATTTTCAGAAAAATATTCTAGTGTCATGGATGTGATTTGCAGTAAATGTAAAACACTATTTAGCTGTCAATTTATGGCACAGGTCTTTGATTTAATTTTCTCTCACAATGAGTGATAAGCAAAGCGATAACGTTTGACAACAAAACACACTCATGTTTACATAAGTGGTACTTAAAATTCTAGTAATATTTCATTTTATTTAAACTGTAATCAGTAATTAAAGTTGCTGCCAGATTAGGGCAAGGTACTAGTTAGTTAGTTACTCTTCTAGTGCGTTTTTTCAGGCGAAAACTTGTATACGACTTCGGACTTAGCATCAACTCTATCGTCTCTATCGTGTAACATAAAACCAATTAGATCGTCGAATCGTCGTTGACGTTGAAGTTGTTTACACTATATTTGCCTCGAATTATAGCTATAAATCGACGTCTTTAAATTCCATTCGGTCTATTAATTTACGATATTAGTTTTATGAGTGAATTCATATTTGCTTTAATCTGTGTTTTTTTTTGTAACTCGATTTTGCTGATGAAGGAAACTTAACTGACTATTCCATTTAATTTATTTAATTTTTATTTACTTATTTATGTTGATTTAAAAGAAAAGAAAGAAAGAAGAAGTTTTCCAGTTTTTCAACTAGAGTCTATAATTTCGTCACCATCCTATTTTGCGGTAAAAACTGGTGGCGTCCATTTAAGTAAAAGAAAAAAAAAGTAATAGATAACAATAGACGCAGCCCATCTCCACAGAGCTAGATTTGGGGCGGTATCAAACCAATTTTTGGTACGTACCAAAAAGATTGGCGTTTTAGGCAGTGGGAAAAGTGTTGCATACTTCCAGAACGAAAAATAGAACCAGATAACAACAACACAGCAAATAATGAAAAAGACAGACGATACATTGAGAGTAACATTCCGTAGTGTCGAGCACAATTACGGTTTACAGTAGAAATTAGTTCGAGCGAGAATAGAGTAAATAGTACGAAGAAAACAGCGGCTTACACTCAAGAGCGTGGTACGCCGAATACCATCTCCCTTTTTTTATCAAATGCTCTAGGATGCCCCAAACAAGAAATAAGTCCACAAAAATTGTTGGCACAATTTTCGTGGTGTTGGTAAAACATTGTAATCGCGACCACTATGACCTCTTCTCCGGCAATTCCTTTCCCTTCTGGAGCGACCACGACCGCGTCAACGAAACCAACACCACGAGAACGCTCTGCGTCGCGTAGGATGGCATTTTCGCGTCGGTGCAACTTCCACCTCTTCCACCTCATCCAGGTCCAAAACGCCATGGAGTTCACATCGCGGACCCAACTACAAAGAACCACTAATCAAACAAACTATAACGATGGTGCAAAGTGGACGGCCGCAGACGGACCGGCGATACGATGCGATACGAGGCGAGTAACCACAACCACGGATTCGAAAAAACACAACTCAACATCATTCTCAGGGCCAACGATCTATTCGAAATCCAACTAAAATTGACATGGCGTTAATCGGGTTTTTCTGACAACAATGACCCTACATCCATTAGTGGTTTCACTCATTTCGGTGGTTTAGCCTACTGGATGGATGTATGAATATGTTTTTATTTCTGTACGGTATGCACTATAGCGGTGAAACAACACAAGAACAACAGGTTCTAATTTCATGCTGTGGTTGTAGAAGTTTTATTGCTTCAATTAGGTTTAAATATGTCGAAACGAAATCACAATTTTCTTAACTGATCTGCTTTGAGAGCCACCAAAAATTCTCATGCGAAGTGGTCAATTCCTACGTCTACTTTTATATAACATCTGCAGTTACTTCAAAATTAAGTGTCCTTAGATAGGAAAATTCAAAGTCATGCTTACTATTACAGTAGGATAGCAGTTTCAGATAATAAATCCTTTATAAATAAGATACCTCTTCGTGAAACTGTAAACTTCACCGTAATGTGGCGGTTGTCAGTGCTGGTGGTGTCCAAGTATCTTCTAATATTTTCTGCATCTTGCCATGCGGACAATGTGGAGAAGCTCTACCAGGACTTCATGGAAGAGGTGGTCAACATCAAGGACCTCGGCAGGGCTACCAGGCATTGACGACGAAGTGGCTCTAAAAAGTAAGTTAGTTCACCATTACGAAGAGTACCAGAACCTGTAGCTCCTCCTTAAGTGTTAGATGCTTCGGCCAAAATCCCAGTCGGATTAATGGCGGGAAACATGTTCGACTTTGGACATTTCGACGAATGCTACAGAATTAAGTCTGGCGACGTCTATGGGAAGTACTGTCTTGGAAATGTGATTCTGAATCAGGATACGAAGAAGTACTTTGACGGCTTCAAGGTGGACTTGAGGCCGCGACGACAAGTGAGTACCAACACGTAGTAGGATCAAAATTACAAGTAGTTTCTAGATGACACAAGTACACCCGGAACCCAGAATGGGTGATTTAGGGCAGGCACTGGCAGGTATTCGGATGGGTACTTGCATGCCAAGCAACATGTCACTCGACGACGTTCCAGGACTGCTATGGTATGACAAAAACTTTTGCTACTCTAAAGCAACCGATCTTGGTCTGAGTCGTGGAACCGTTGCCACCATTGTTGTTCTAGCTATCTTTATAGCTATTGATGTGATGTCGACTCTCTTTGATTTATTTCTGTACTACACTGAGAAGAGTATGTATGACCGCGACTTTAAAAGAGTGAAATAACAGTTCTTGCAGAGTCACCCCACGAACTGTTCATCGCCTTTTCGTTTCTCACCAACGACCGGAAGATCTTCGCTTCCACTACCAATCCAAATCAACTACTATGTCTTAATGGAATGAGGGCCATCAGCATGATGTGGGTCATCCTTGGGCATGAGTTTTCCAACGCTTGGAGCGCTCCCTTGTATAACTTCGTCGATGTTGAGACAGTTAGGTTATTAAAACTTTAATATTTAAGCGCACTTCTTGCTTTCAGTGGCAACACGATTGGGCCAATATGATAATTAACGGTGCCGATGTTTCGGTGGACACTTTTTTCGCTATCGGTGGTCTAGTAACAGTCTACACTTTCCTTCGGTCGATGGACAAAGGGGCGAAATTCAATTTGGCCCTCTTCTACATCCACAGATATCTTCGGTTGACCCCAGCGTTTGCTGTTATGACTTTCTTTCACATGTTTCTTGTGGAATACACAGCCAACGGACCTGTGTGGAGGAATCTGTTCTATGGTCTGACTCAAAGTTGCCATAAAGGTTGGTGGAGCGGCTTACTGTATATCACAAATTATGTGCGAGAAGGAAACGTGAGTTTGGAAGTCTTTTTGAGAAGTTCGTACTTAGTAAGTTTTAGTGTGTACCCCAAGCATGGTACCTCTTTGTCGACCTCTTTCTGCTGTCCCCACTCGTTTTGGTTCCGTTACACCGATGGAAGAAACTGACTCTAGCGGCTTTGGGACTACTGTCAGTTGCTGGATGTGCCGTACCAGATTTGGTCCCTACGTCATAGGAATGATTCTGGGCTACATCCTGTACAAAGTCAAGAAGGACGATCTGACAGTAAAGATGCCAAAGCTTGTAGCGTGTGGCTGCTGGTTGGTCTGTCTAACCGGAATGGCAGTATGTGTCTACGCCAACTTTCCTTTGAATGTGGCAACCGAAGAGGATCGATGGCCCAATGCCGTCTACACCGGACTCAATCGTTCAGGATGGACTCTTTTCCTGTGTGGAGTAATATTTCTGTGCGTTACGGGACATGGCCATCCGGTCGACAAGTTTTTGTCGTTTCCGATATTCCAGTTTTTGGGTAAAGTGTCGTACTCAATGTATTTGGTACATTATGCAATCATCAATGTGGGGTACGCCGCCATGAAGAATCCCCTTAAGTTTTCCAATAGTGCATTCGTAAGTATACACAAAAATAATTTTTGAATTACAGTGTTTTTACAGTACTACGCATTTTGGGCTGACTTCATGGTCACACTAGGATTCGCCCTGATCCTATCGTTGATGTTCGAATCTCCAATTATCATCCTTGAGAAGTACATTTTTGGGCGTGGGGCGACCAAAAGGAGCAACCTGATGAGGGCAACAAAGTCTAGTGGTCATAATTAATAAAAATCGTTGTTAATTTTTTTAAACTCCACCTTTAGCCCCACTCGCCTCTAAACTGATTAAATAATAATTAACAGATCTATTATTATCTATGTGCAGATGAAATCATTTCGTTTGAATTACCATTACAATTTGTGAAAAGGCAATAACCACTCAAGTGTCTTTATTTATCAACACCCGCTGAGACTTTTAATTGTTACTAATTCGTGGAGTTGAAATTCGTATCTTCTTTCGGATCAAATCTTGAAAGATTATAAAAATTGAAATTGGATTAAAGCGGGAAATCGTACAGAAATATCCCTATCGTAAAGGCAACTGCTGTAATCAAGTTATCGAGTACACGTTTTTGCTAACGTGACAAGTATTACAGCTGAATACTTAAATTTTTAAAATACAGGCATCTATGTGGGACACTATCTGCTTCGTCTAAATTGAATTGGTTAAAGTGTTTAGAACGTATATTTGCGATAATGAAAACTTGAACTTTGTTAGATCATCTAATATTTTCCATCGAATTGTTCTAAGTCATCGAAATTTTATAATTTGTCGGTAAATATAGATATTAATATTATTAGATATAATTCTGATTGTGCTCACTTGTTAACTATACGTGTGCTTACCTGGGGGTTGAGCTACCTACCAGGCGCGTCTCCAGGTGGCGCATAGGAGAATGGCTAGAGTGGGGGGTTAGTAGGGAGGACCAAGGTCTAAAACCCTTGCTGCGCCGAACGAAAGCCTCTCGCCGCTTACCAGCTCGCGACACATACCGTAAACCGCCTGACCTGTGCAACGACCCTCCACACATGGTGGGGGTAGTGCAGGCAGGGGGCACGGGAGCTTGGCTTCATTGTCTGACCGCGTGGATGAGGTACCACTATAAAAACCTCCCCAATCTTAAGGTATTGCGCGCGCCGAAAAAATGCATGGCCGGGGGGCAGCTCGGCCACTAGCGGCAAACCTCAGGGCACCAGGCGAACCCTGTTGTATGTAGCCTTCTATGCGTACAGAGGGCACTGCGCATAGTGACCATCCTTTCCCTCCTACTCGTGGGACCATTTATGGATACCAGTAGTTAAGTAGTGCCGGTTCTGGCCCACTTTGACCTCAATTGACCTTTGGCCTTGAGAATATAGTGCCGGTTCTGCCCCAGTTGAATGACCCAGTCGTCAGAGGACAAGTCTGGACTTGAGTGGAGTTTAGCCTTGAGATTATAATGGCGGTCCTGATCCAGTTTGCTGACCCAGTGTTGACCTGAAGTAACCTTTGGGTTGATCGAGACTTGAGCCTAGCTCCCCCCACCCCTCGCCCACCTTCGTATAGCTTCCCATCCGATCGAGTATGCGCACACATTGTTTATCTTCCTTTACTCTTATACCCTCTTATCTACAAGCTCTTTTATAAATATGCAAGTTTCTTGCTTCCAATTATTCATTTGTAACACGCTCTCTTAAGTTATAAACTATTAATCAGAAAACATGGCTTCATTTTTAAAGGAATTAAATAACCACTTTTATTTACAAAAGTTTGTTAGTTTGAAAACATTAGAAATCAATAAAAAATTTAAAATTAATTCTTTTAGTAAGTGCAACACAGTGTATGGCGAGAAGATTTGAATAAGGAAATTACAAGTAGGAAGAAGATATACTATCTAATTAGTGAAGGTGCAGTAGGGCAAACAACCAACGTAAAGTTTACTGAAGAATGAAATCTACGAGAAAGAAGGCTTTTAAAGTAAAATTATTATATAAAAAAAAATTAGAAAAGTATCTCAAAGATCTAGATATATTAAAACAAGACATAAACATGTATCAAATACAAAATGGAATTAAAAATATAAAAATATAATGTAGAACGTTGCTTTATAATAAATATATATTTAAAAATGTTGTCGTATTATTTCATTATTTGAATGAGCATACCTTTAATTTTTATATATAAAAAAATACTAATTGACGTCATAGGCAATATTAAAAGTGGGGATAGATTATATTTAAACTTCAACACATTTTACGAATTGTTTCATATTTAATATTATTTTCAGTGGTGATAGTACAACAAAAAAAAAAAAGTGGCAAATGTATAGCATGGATAAGTGACCAGAAGCAACAGATGTGAATTCAGCTGTTCAACGATTGTGGCATCAATTTCATGATTGTTACTTCGAAGCTTCGAATTAGCAACCAAGTATTCTAATGGAATGAATGATTGTGAGGACTTTTTGGCACAGAAAACTGATCTAAAAGGATTATGTGCTTCTCTCTTTGAACATAAATTACATTTATTCATTGAAGACTTGAAACAATTTTTACCGTACAATCTGGAACAACAGTACGTTGGAGCAGCAGAAAACAATTAATAATAATTAATTAATTTAATATATATATATATTTTTGAATAATATAATAAAAAATTGTTTTATTGTAGCAGTAATGAAACAAAAACGTGTTAACTTTAGCGATAGTAAAGGAGCTAGGCTCAAGTCTCGGTCAACCCAAAGGTTACTTCAGGTCAACACTGGGTCAGCAAACTGGATCAGGACCGGCATTATAATCTCAAGGCTAAACTCCACTCAAGTCCAGACTTGTCCTCTGACGACTGGGTCATTCAACTGGGGCAGAACCGGCACTATATTCTCAAGGCCAAAGGTCAATTGAGGTCAAAGTGGGCCAGAACCGGCACTACTTAACTACTGATACCGAAGTAAACAAAAACCAACCAAACACACCCCTGGGAGGAGGTTCCGAAAGGACGAATCCACCCAGGAGATTGTCCGGAGCTGCCAAACGACGGCTCCAGAAACAAAGACAGAAGGGATTGCAACCTGCTGTTGGACAGGGGGCCGCAAGGACCCCAGGCTCTACAGCGGGCACAAACTTGACTACGGAACCGGGAACCAGTACCGGAATCAGGGGGAATTCTCCGGCAGTCGTGGGCAAAAAACGCCGACGTCTGCCGGAGGGTACTCCTAGCGATAAAACACGTCCGCCAAAAAGGAGGGGTGGGCCTACCAGGCCCACTGTATCATTTGCGGCGGCCGTGTCGGATATGCAGATGGCAATTTTACCGCATGGATATCCAGCAAACGTCCTCAGCGAGGATCAGGCGGATCTGATCAAGACCGTTCTGATCCAGGCTCTGGACGAAATACAGGAAAGGGGGCCTGCACCCAGGTTCTCCGCCGTAAATTTCCGGGGGGGGGCTACCTGCTGGCTGGTGCGGGTGGTCACAGAAAGCGTACCCTGGGAAGGGGCGGAACTTAGTGTTGTCGACGCTAAGGACGTCCCGAAACCCGTGAGGGTGATGACATGGATTCCGGGCCTGAACAGGAACCGGAATTCGTGTTGCGGCGTCTTAAGACACAAAATCCAGGTCTTAAGACAGAAAGCTGGTCAGTGGTGAATAGGAGGCTGGACCCCAGGGGACAGCAACTTATCATCCTACTCGATGAGCACTCCCGGAACAAAACCCGGGAGGAGCTGCAATGCAGGCCATACCTGAATCTCTCCAGGGTGGTGTTTAAAGCCCTGGGGAGAGGCAGGCAGGAATCCGAAGGGATGGAGGTTGAGGAGGGAGGGACCGCAAGGAATACGGCACCCGAATCCCAAGGAGACGAACAAGGGGCCGAATAGGACCCTTGTGTCATCCGAGGGGATGAAGAAAAACGTGGGCATCTTCAGGGCCTTACAGATAAACATGCATCACTGCAAGGCGGCGTCAGCTGCTCTGCAAAGATACATAACTAATAGCGATATTGATATCGTGCTGATTCAGGAACTATGGGTATATAGGGACCAGATCAGAGGACTCAGGATGGGGAACGAATGGGAGCTCTTAGCACCAGGAGGAAGTCATCCAAGAGCTTGCATACTTGCAAAAACAAAAACGAATACACTGCCAATGTGGGGGCTTAGTGGTCAGGACCTCATGGCAGGCAAGATAAGAATCACTATGGCAGGAAGCGAGAGAGAAATGATAATCGGATCCGCATACCTACCATACGATCAAGCGGGACAACCCCCAACACCAGAGGTTAGACGACTGGTAGAATACTGCGAAGAAACCAACACGCAGCTAGTGCTCTGCTGTGATTCCAACGCCCATCATATAGTGTGGGGAAGTTCAGGGACAAACAGAAGAGGTGACTCACTTTTAGAATTTATTATTAGTAATAAGCTGGAAGTTGTAAAGCGCGGCAACCAACCTACCTTTATCACCTACCTACCTTTATAGGTACGCCGTTCGTGTGCCGAGTTACTCGTGAGTGGCATGTTTCATCTATGTAAAATTCGATATTGAATCCCCGCCGGAGACGGTCGAAAGGTACAGAAATCCAAGAAACTGTGACTGGCAACTCTACAGAGAGGAACTAGTCCAGGGGTTGGAAGAATGTCCCTCGAGACCTCAAACTCCGGGGGTAGTTGAAATAATGAACGAATGCATTACAGCAGCCACAAGGAGAGCTTATGAGAACAACTGCCCACTCAGAGAGAGAAAGGTCAAACGGGAGACTAAGTGGTGGAACCGTAAACTTTCCGAGATGAGAAGGGAGGTACGGAGATCGTTTAACAGGGCCAAAAGGACTGGGAGATGGGAAGAATACAAGACTTCCCGTCTAGAATATGGTTACGCAGTGAGGGAGGCGAAAAACACCTCATGGAGGAGGCACTGTGAGGAGATCGAAAGAACTCCGGAATGTGCCAGACTCCAGAAAGCCTTGCTGAGGGACAATCGGGGTAAGATTGGAACTCTGCAAAGACCTCATTAAGGATACACTGAATCGAAGGAGGAGTCTCTGGAACTCCTTCTACAGACACACTTCCCGGGGAGTTAACAAAACTTGGATGGGCAGTGAAATCTTTCAAACCATTCAAATCTCCAGGAATCGACGGAATTCTTCCGCTGATGCTTCAACAGGGATTCGAGCAATTAGCCTCCCCCCTGTGCGCATTACTCAGGGCCAGCCTGGCCTTGAAGTACGTGCCAACGGGCTGGAAGAAAGTGAAAGTGGTATTTATACCAAAACCAGGGCGAGAATCATACGCCCGGGCGAAATCCTTTCGACCAATAAGCCTAACATCATTTCTCCTTAAGACCTTGGAGAAACTGATTGACAGGTACATCAGGGACGATGTTCTGGTAAACGCCCCTTTACATCGGTACCAGTTTGCCTATCAATCTGGAAAATCATGCCAGATGAGCATCCACGAACTTACTCGTAGGAACCCTGGAAAATCGAGAGATTGCGATGGCGGCCTTTCTGGACATAGAGTGTGTTTTCGATAACACCTCATTCAACTCTATTGCAAAAGCAACTAAGAGGCGGGGTGTAGCCCCTGTGGTAGTGGAATGGATCGACTCGGCCTTAAAAGGCAGAGAGATTTCATGCATCATCGGCCCGGTGACTAGGAGGGTGGTGGCGGCCAGAGGGTGGCCAGAGGGAAGCGTTTTATCGCTTTTATTGCGGTCACTCGTGGTCGACGACCTCCTGGGGAACCTGGAGCAGACAGGAGTTCACGCACAAGGTTATGCGGACTATATCACCATACTCGTAAGCGGCAAGTTCGGAGGGGCTTTATCAAAAATGATGCAGCGGGCTCTGACAGTCGTCGAGAGATGGTGCACTGAGAAACAGCCAGACTGAAGTCATGGTCTTCACAAGAAGGAGGAATCTCAAGGATTTGAAGAGGCTCCGACTGTGGGGAAAAGAATTGCGGATAGGGAAAAAAGTCAAGTACTTGGGACTAATGCTAGATACCAAACTTGGTTTCAAACCCAATCAAGAATACATCACCACTAAGGCTACTCGGGCCCTGTGGGCCTGTAGAGGCATGGTGGGAAAGACGTGGGGATTAAAACCAGAAATGGTTCACTGGCTCTACACCAAGGTCATAATTCCCACGGTAACATACTCTTCGATGATTTGGTGGCATAAGGCGTCTGG
This sequence comes from Diaperis boleti, assembly GCA_963583935.1. Taxonomy (NCBI): domain Eukaryota; kingdom Metazoa; phylum Arthropoda; class Insecta; order Coleoptera; family Tenebrionidae; genus Diaperis; species Diaperis boleti. The sequence continues at coordinate 6,433,402 of OY757242.1, forward strand.
AAAGCACGCTACAAGGCTTTTAGGGAAGCTGCAAAGACTTGCCTGCCTTGGAATAACGGGAGCAATAAATGCAACGCCTACCGCAGCCATGGAAGTGCTCCTGAACCTGCCTCCGCTACACTTTTTGGTGAAATCGGAGGCAATAAAGGCAGCATACAGACGGATGGGTCCAAAACAACAAAGAGCACTGGGGCAGGGGTAGCCGGAGAAGCACCGGGGGATGACATGAGCAGCAACCTGGGCTCCTTGTCAACCGTGTTCCAAGCAGAAATCACTGCGATTGACATCTGTGCCGGGGAAATAATGAGGAGGGGCTGTGCAAACAATCGCACATGAGACCGCAAAAAGGCTATATCAACAGAGAACACCACATCCATTGGAATGACATTCCTGGACAGAGGCAATCGCGGCAATCCTGAGATTGAGCAGGAGACAACTGAGAAAGGTAGTTGGACTCTTCACGGGACACTGCTGTCTCATGAAACATCTCACCACAATCGGGGCGAAACAAGATCCTGATTGTAGGATGTGCAGGGAGGAGGCAGAAACTCCACTACACATACTATGCGAGTGTCCAGCGCTTGAGGCGGGGAGGCTTCGACACTTCGGGTTGACGTATGTTGAACCGAATGACATAAAACATATGCCCATAGAATCTGTGCTGAAGTTCATCAACAGCACAGGCCTTATGGAGTAAGCTTGCTAAGTGGGGCACAATAAGCTGAAGCTTCAGTGCAGCGGGGTCTGAATCGCGCCCCTTAAGAATAATAATAATACGTGTGCTAAAAGATCGAGCTCTATTTTTTCCAATATTTCGCGACGTCCCCCAGGGATGGATTCCTGCCTCACATTGTTTTGTGGTGGAGATAGCTTTTTATGTCCGGTTTAGTGTTGCGGTGGTTTTGGGTGGTTTTGTTGTTTTTTATGTTCCAACTACTGTACACATACAAGGATTTAAATCTAATGCAAATGCTGTCCATCAACTCGAACTCTGTTACTCATTGTTGTTAACAAAGTGCCATAACAGCCTTCCCTAAAGGCGATGGAAGGATAAAGTCAGCAGTTTGAAACATTCTATCCTACATTTCCATTTTTAGTTTATTTTGATACTATTTTTTAGATGGGACTTCCGCATGCTAAAACTTGTACTCGTACTTCTTTTGGTATCCTTTCATTCTTAGGAATGTGTTTTTGACATTGTTGAAAAATACTCAATGTTTGTTTGTTCTTGCAATTTTCGACATTTTGTAGTGTCTTATTTTGTTTCCTTGTAAGGCACTAAGCATCCTGCCCTGCCCTCCTAGAGTTGCCTTCTCATACAGTTACTGAATTATTTTTATTATATTTTGTGGCAACCCGTATCGGGATGACTTTTTCACTTCCGTGATCGGAACGTGACCGCGCTCCGGGCCCCGTCGTTCCGGAGTTTGTGCGCCGCACGGATTCACCGCCGTTTCGGGAGAAAAGGACGAATGTGGTGGCTTCTTCCGAGGGGCTCTCCAGGTGTCTGGTTTACGGTGCACCTGCTGGTCGAAAACCGAAATATTCGGGCAGATTATTTTTGGCGAATAACGGATAAATTGGTGAACTCTTTGTGTGATATTAGTCTTTTTTCGTAAAAACGCTCAAGTTCAGATCATTGGCGTGTGTGGTAAACGGGGTTAGATTTCATGTATTGTTCGTTTTTATTTTATATTTGTGACCTTAATAGTAATGATGCGTTGAATGACAAATTTGATAAGACACTTGTTATTCACAAGGAATCTTTTTGTATCTGGACTGATGCTACTATACTATTGCTATACAACTTTTTTCTAATTATATTTTCAATAAATACATAGTATTCATAATTTACGCTTTCGGATTGCTTTCATCTGTGCCCTTTTGTACCTTCTTCGGTGAACCAATATTTCCAAAAATGTACTTTTCAAGAATTATAATCGGAGATTCAAACGTCAGACACAGAAGTATAGCAAACCACAGTGTCACCATAAAGTCGGCCCAAAACGTGTAAAACTGCAAATTCCATCAAATCGTTATCATCACAAAAGATATCACCACTTACATATGCGCTATTAGAGAACTTGATGGTATTCTTCATCGCGGCATACTTAATATTTATGACTGCGAAATGTACCAGATATATGGAGTATGACACTTTGGCCATAAACTGGAATAGCGGAAACGACAGGAATTTATCAACCGGATCGCCGTAGCCAGCAACGCATAGAAAAATAACTCCAGCTAAGAACAGGGCCCATGCCGGGCGGTTAAGTCCGGTGAAGGCAGCATTGGCCCATCTGTCTTCATCGGTTGCTATGGTCAAGGGGAAGAACGCGTAGACGCATGTTACCATTCCGGTTAAGCAAACCAACCATAAACCACAGGCTGCAAGCTGTTAACGGTAATTAGTACATATTTATGGTATTTGGAAGTACCTTTGGAATTTTGATGGTCAACTCCTTCTGTTTAATTTTGTAAATGAAGTAACCTAAAATCATTCCGGCGACGTAGGGGGCAAACCTGGTGTATGTCTGGGTGTAGTAGTTAACAAACTCGGCGTCGCTACAGGGAAAAATATCATAGGTACTGCTACTGAAATGACGTGTAACATACGCATTGTTCATTCCAGGACCCCATCGTTTAGTATAAGCAAGAGTAAAAGGGATGATACACCCCGCGATGTAGAGCAGTCCTAAAGCCCCCAAAGTCGGTTTTGGCCATCTGTTCAGCGGGATCATTAAGAGTGGTGAGAGCACGAAGAGCTGCATGTCAACGGCGAGGAACCACGCTTGGGTCAAGCACTACAATTTTTCTAGCTGCACACGCATTTCAACAAAACAAATCACTTACAAATCCTTTCTTGACGTAGTTTGTGATGTAGAGTATGACACTCCACCATGCTCTCTCACAGCTGTCTATCAGAGACCAGTCCAGAAACTTCCACATGGGTCCATTAGCTACGTGCTGAACCAGGTACATGTGGACTAGAATCATCACCCCCAGGGCTGGAGTCAGTCGAATATATCGATGAACGTAGAAGAGAATCAAATTAAATCTCACTCCCTTCTTCATGGACCTGAGGAAAGTGTAAACTGTTACGAGGCCAGCAATCAAGAAGAAGGTGTCCACCGCAACCTCGGCCCCATTTATCAACATATTGGCTGAGTCGTGTTGCCACTAAAACTACAAATTATTCCGAATTTGGATCTTTGACAGCCTCACCGTTTGGACGTCAACAAAGTTATACAGTGGTGCATTGAAGGAGGTGGAATACTCATGGCCCAGAATTACCCACATCATACTGATTGCTCTGATCCCATTAAGACATAGCAGTTGGTCCGGGTTTGAAGTGGAGGTAACCAGTTTCCGCCCATTGGTTAGGAACGAAAATGCTATGAGCAGCTCGTGTGGTGCCTCTGCGAAAATTGTCACTTCACTCCTTCTAAGTATTGGCGTTCTCACCTTTCTTAGTGTAGTACAGATATATATCGAAGAGCGTTGACACCACAGCGATGGCTATAAAGACAGCCAGAAGTACAATGGTAGCAATAGCTCCATCGGACAACGGAGGGTCCGTCGCTTTAGAGTAACAAAACTCTTCTTGGTAGTCGAGTAATCCAGGAATGTCTGCCAGTGCCATGTTGCTGGGAACGCAAGTACCCATTCGGATACTCGGAAGACCAGACAATCCCGCGCTACCCGCGTCAAGAAGAGGGTGAATTCTTCTCACGGTCATGTTAATTTTGAAACCATCAAAGTACTTCTTCGTCTGGTCACTCAGACTTAAAGTACCTAGACAGTACTTCCCATATACGTCCCCATTATGGATGCTGTAACATTCGTCAAAATGCCCAAGATGGAACAGTTTTCCGGCCATGATTCCCTCCGGAACTTTCGCTGATGCATCTACCACTACAAAAACACTTACTCATCTTGCGGCACCAAATACGCACTTACTAGCTAAGACGTTGTCATCACTCAAGTCAGGTGCACTGTCTCTTATTGCTCTACTGAGCGCTTTTAGATTGATGACCTCGTCTGCGAAGTCCTTGTAGAGTTCGTGGACGTGGTCGGTGTCGCAACGCACCGACAAGAACAGCACCAGCACCACTTTCGGCATCCACATGATTGTGACAATAACATTAGAGCAGTCATTGTATATAAGGAGTTTATTATCATTGACAAGATAGATAATTCTGTCGAGTATACACAAACTATAACTATCACTATATTCAGAAAAATGCTTATCACGGCAGATGTTAAAGAGTACTTGTACAGGTTTAGTCAATTAGCATAAACAGTTGTGAGGCAGTCCTCGGAAAAGAAAAAAAGAGACCTGTAAATTGCTATTCAAGAGCAACCTGAGTACACTTGTGTAAACTCTGGGAAATTAATTTTATAAGAACAAAGCAACATTAATTGTTCTCGATCTGACGATCAGTTTTATGTTACACGATGAGATTCTTAATATCATTGCGATGGGCGAATAGACGAACAGAGGATAAAAACAGAATGTAAAGAATTAAATTACACAACTTGGCTTATCTGGCCTTGAGCATGTTGGTTGGTGCGATGGGGTGTCTTCTTTCTCAAATGTCCTCGACGGGACGTAAGAAATTCCTAACAAGGACCGCACCCTACGACATAGACCAAATCCAGATTCGTTTTGTTGGTGACAATTTTACCATCCACCCCAAGCCAGGACCCTAAGATAAAAAGAATGCTCTTCACTTATCAAATTTTTGACAAAATGCATCTGAATTTTCTCCTCTGTGACAAGTCAGCGATTCTAAGGTGTTCTATATTATTCAGAAACTTAACAAAGTCATCCTCCATTTTGTCTTTAGCTGTTTAAGGGCCCAAACTATACAACGAACTGCTGATGAAATACGGTTAAAATCAGGTAAAATGCAATTAATCCAATGCATACTACTACATAAGCGATAAGGAGACATAACCTCACTCTTTCTTAAACTCCCCAAGGCGGGGAATAAACACTAAATTAAATTTTTATTCCTTCTTTTAACGCAATGTTAGAGGTCTAGTTTATTTACAACACTCTCAACACTTTGAGTATTTAGATATTGAATTTTTCAACTCCCGCAAAATGTCAAAAATCTCTCTTACAAATTGCCACTGGAGAAAAGTAATCTATTATTATGCGAAATTAGCATTTGTGTTTGTTTACGATGAGAAATGTCGATAAAATGACGTCACTTTGGGAGTGTTATTACGGCTTGATATTGATGTGAACACTGTTACTTGAAAGACATTCAAATTTAGACCATCTACGGTTTAGGCCTAGGTTTAGACCCTTTAGACTAAGGTATAAGATTATTTGCAATAATGTACGAAATACGGTAATGTAGACAACGAACAATATCTCACTCACTCGATCGATGTGGGTGTTAGACCCCCTGGTCCGTATTTTCTATTTGTGATTATTATCAGTGCTCTCCAGTGATGCTTCACAAATCTGCCTTTGTCATTTAAACACTTATAAAACAATTACCTTTTATCGCAAAAATTTCAGGCATTTGAGTTAGGGCTTTTCCACGAGAGCTTAGAAACACTTGGATTTCAAATATTACTAGATAAAACTACTTGGTGAACAATAATAACACAATAACCTATGTTTACCGATATGAACGGTGTAGTGTTGGAATTTTATAAATGATTAAAATGATTGTATGTAATTAGATGGAGAATTTTAACTTTGAAGTCAATTTGATGTACGAATTAACGATGTCAGAAAATATAGACCAGGTACGCTGGGAGCTTCTAGGCGAATGTTTTGAAGCCAACATCATGGGCGAGAGGGCGAGTCGTGGTGGGGGTACAGTTGTTTCAATGAAATTTCGACCTTAAATCCCTCTGCGCTGATTGGTTCATTTAATTACAAAATAATACAAAAAATCATTACAGTTTTCGTCTTTTAGCTTTCAACGAGATACAGAACAATTTCAATAAAACCATTGTTTTTGATTTATTTAAATTTATTTGAACGCTTCCTAAGTTTGATACGCCACTGACTGTAAACCAACAACTAAAATGAACCAACCAGAGGGATTTTATGGTCAAAATTCCAAGTTCGCGTGGATTCTTTTTCCTCCTCAGTGGGATGTTCGCTTCAAACAATCGGTTTACTCATCGCCCTGATGATGCCAACATTGTTGGCGAAACGTGCGTTGGCAGTTGTAACAAAATTGTTTTTGGTGTTTTAGGGAAAAACTGATTAAAAGTAGTTATCTACCACCAAAAGTGATCCAGACAATTGTTTTGTTTTTTGTCAAACAATCGGAATTAATAGCGGTTCTAGAAAATTTGTGGTCGAAGGTATGAATCGTTTGTAAAGACCCTGTATATTGAAGAATTGACATTGTCGGGTAACATTATTATTAATATTAATGGTATTCCATTAATTATTATTAATTAATTATTCCATTTTAAAATATCACAATTCCTCATTCTATGAGATCTGTCAATTTTTCAAATTTTTGCCTCCTTGATTTTTCGATTTTTCAATGTTTCAATATCCTAATTTTTTTACTCATTTGTTTTTCTGTCAATGCCTCAATATGTATCCCTATTTCTCAATTCTTCGATATCCAATTCAGTAATGTTTCAACCTCTTAATTTCCCAGTCTGTCAATTCCCACATTTTAAAATATCACAATCTCGCATCTACAACATTTTTTAAATTTTCAAATTCTTGCCTCCTTGATTACTCGATTTTTTAGTGTCTCAATTTCTTAATTAGTTGATTCGTCGATTTTCCAAGCTTTCGAATCGTTGATTTAAACCATTTTCCAAATTTCTTTTTCTTGATTTTACTATTTCTCAACATCTCAATTTCTTAGTTTGTCAATTCCTCAAAATCTCAATTTTTCCAATTCTTTATTTATCGATTCAATAATCTTTTAACCTCTTGATTTCCGAATCTCCCAATTAACCATTTTAAAATATCACAATTCCTCATTCTATGGGATCTGTCAATTTTTCAAATTTTTGCCTCCTTGATTTTTCGATTTTTTAATGTCTCAATTGCCGAATTTTTTTATTCGTCAATATACTTTCAAATTTGCAACCCGTCCATTTTCCAAAACCTTACTTCTTTGATTTTACGATTTCTCTACTTCTCAATATCTCAATTTCTTGATGTCAATTCCTCAATATCTCAACTTTTCAAATTCTTGACTTCTCGATTTCCCAATCTCTTAAATTGTTGATTTAGACTATTTCCCAAAATTTTATTTCTTCGCTTTTACGATTTTTCTGTTTCAGTATCTCAATTTGCTGGTCTGTCAATGCCTCAATATGTATCCCTATTTCTCAATTCTTCGATATCCAATTCAGTAATGTTTCAACCTCTTAATTTCCCAGTCTGTCAATTCCCGCATATTAAAATATCACAATCTCGGATCTACAACATTTTTCAAATTTTCAAATTCTTGCCTCCTTGATTACTCTATTTGTTAGTGTCTCAATTTTTTAATTAATTGATTCGTCGATTCCCCAAGCTTTCAAATCGTTGATTTAAACCATTTCCCAAATTTCTTTTTCTTGATTTTACTATTTCTCAACATCTCAATTTCTTGGTTTGTCAATTCCTCAAGATCTCAATTTTTCCAATTCTTTATTTCTCGATTCAATAATCTTTTAACCTCTTAATTTCCGAATCTCCCAATTAACCATTTTAAAATATCACAATTCCTCATTCTAGGGATCTGTCAATTTTTCAAATCTTTGCCTCCTTGATTTTTCGATTTTTCAATGTCTCAATATACGAATTTTTTTATTCGTCAATATACTTTCAAATTTGCAACCGTCCATTTTCCGAAACCTTACTTCCTTGATTTTACGATTTCTCTACTTCTCAATATCTCACTTTCTTGATGTCAATTCCTCAATATCTCAACTTTTCAAATTCTTGACTTTTCGATTTCCCAATCTCTTAAATTGTTGATTTAGCCGATTCTCAAAATTTTATTTCCTCGATTTTACGATTTGTCTATGTTTCAGTATCTCAATTTGTTGGTCTGTCAATGCCTCAATATGTATCCCTATTTCTCAATTCTTCGATATCCAATTCAGTAATGTTTCAACCTCTTAATTTCCCAGTCTGTCAATTTCCGCATTTTAAGATATCACAATCTCGCATCTACAACATTTTTTATATTTTCAAATTCTTGCCTCCTTGATTACTCGATTTGTTAGTGTCTCAATTTTTTAATTAGTTGATTCGTCGATTTCTCAAGCTTTCAAATCGTTGATTTAAACCATTTCCCAAATTCCTTTTTCTTGATTTGACTATTTCTCAACATCTCAATTTCTTGGTTTGTCAATTCCTCAAGATCTCAATTTTTCAAATTTTTTATTTCTCGATTCAATAATCTTTTAACCTCTTAATTTCCGAATCTACTAATTAACTATATTAAAATATCACAATTCGTCATTCTATGGGATCTGTCAATTTTTCAAATTTTTGCCTCCTTGATTTTTCGATTTTTCAATGTCTCAATATCCGAATTTTTTTTATTCGTCAATATACTTTCAAATTTGCAACCGTCCATTTTCCGAAACCTTACTTCCTTGATTTTACGATTTCTCTACTTCTCAATATCTCAATTTCTTGATGTCAATTCCTCAATATCTCAACTTTTCAAATTCTTGACTTCTCGATTTCCCAATCTCTTTGATTGATTGATTTAGCCTATTCCCAAAATTTTATTTCCTCGATCTTACGATTTTTCTGTTTCAGTATCTCAATTTGTTTGTCTGTCAATGCCTCAATATGTATCCCTATTTCTCAATTCTTCGATATCCAATTCACTAATGTTTCAACCTCTTAATTTCCCAGTCTGTCAATTCCCGCATTTTAAAATATCACAATTTCGCAGATACATTTTTCAAATTTTCAAATTCTTGCCTCCTTGATTACTCGTTTTTTTAGTGTCTCAATTTCTTAATTGGTTGATTCGTCGATTTCCCAAGTTTTCAAATCGTTGATTTAAACCATTTCCCAAATTTCTTTTTCTTGATTTTACTATTTCTCAACATCTCAATTTCTTGGTTTGTCAATTCCTCAAGATCTCAATTTTTACAATTCTTTATGTCTCGATTCAATAATCTCTTAACCTCTTAATTTCCGAATCTCCCAATTAACCATTTTAAAATATCACCATTCCTCATTCTAGGGATCTGTCAATTTTTCAAATTTTTGCCTCCTTGATTTTGCGATTTTTCAATGTCTCAATATCCGAATTTTTTTATTCGTCAATATACTTTCAAATTTGCAACCCGTCCATTTTCCAAAACCTTACTTCCTTGATTTTACGATTTCTCTACTTCTCAATATCTCAATTTCTTGATGTCATTTCCTCAATATGTCAACTTTTCAAATTCTTGACTTCTCGATTTCCCAATCTCTTAAATTGTTAATTTATCCGATTCCCAAAATTTTATTTCCTCGATTTTACGATTTTTCTGTTTCAGTATCTCAATTTGCTGGTCTGTCAATGCCTCAATATGTATCCCTATTTCTCAATTTTTCGACATCCAATTCAGTAATGTTTCAACCTCTTAATTTCGAAGTCTGTCAATTTCCGCATTTTAAAATATCACAATCTCGCATCTACAACATTCTTCAAATTTTCAAATTCTTGCCTTCTTGATTACTTGACTTGTTAGTGTCTCTATTTTTTAATTTGTTGATTCGTCGATTTCCCAAGCTTTCAAATCGATGATTTAAACCATTTCCCAAATTTCTTTTTCTTGATTTTACTATTTCTCAACATCTCAATTTCTTGGTGTGTCAATTCCCAAGATCTCAATTTTTCCAATTCTTTATTTCTCGATTCAATAATCTTTTAACCTCTTAATTTCCGAATCTCCCAATTAACCATTTTGAAACATCACAATTAATCATTCTAGGGATCTGTCAATTTTTCAAATTTTTGCCTTCTTGATTTTTCGATTTTTTAATGTCTCAATTGCCGAATTTTTTTATTCGTCAATATACTTTCAAATTTGCAACCCGTCCATTTTCCAAAACCTTACTTCTTTGATTTTACGATTTCTCTACTTCTCAATATCTCAATTTCTTGATGTCAATTCCTCAATATCTCAACTTTTCAAATTCTTGACTTCTCGATTTCCCAATCTCTTAAATTGTTGATTTAGACTATTTCCCAAAATTTTATTTCTTCGCTTTTACGATTTTTCTGTTTCAGTATCTCAATTTGCTGGTCTGTCAATGCCTCAATATGTATCCCTATTTCTCAATTCTTCGATATCCAATTCAGTAATGTTTCAACCTCTTAAATTCCTAGTCTGTCAATTCCCGCATTTTAAAATATCACAATCTCGCATCTACAACATTTTTCAAATTTTCTAATTCGTGCCTCCTTGATTACTCGATTTTTTAGTGTCTCAATTTCTTAATTAGTTGATTCGCAGATTTCCCAAGCTTTCAAATGGTTGATTTAAACCATTTCCCAAATTCCATTTTCTTGATTTTACTATTTCTCAACATCTCAATTTCTTGGTTTGTCAATTCCTCAAGATCTCAATTTTTACAATTTTTTATGTCTCGATTCAATAATCTCTTAACCTCTTAATTTCCGAATCTCCCAATTAACCATTTTAAAATATCACAATTCCTCATTCTGTGGGATCTCTCAATTTTTCAAATTTTTGCCTCCTTGATTTTTCGATTTTTTAATGTCTCAATTGCCGAATGTTTTTATTCGTCAATATACTTTCAGATTTGCAACCCGTCCATTTTCCAAAACCTTACTTCCTTGATTTTACGATTTCTCTATTTCTCAATATCTCAATTTCTTGATGTCAATTCCTCAATATCTCAACTTTTCAAATTCTTGAATTCTCGATTTCCCAATCTCTTAAATTGTTGATTTAGCCTATTCCCAAAATTTTATTTCCTCGATCTTACGATTTTTCTGTTTCAGTATCTCAATTTGTTTGTCTGTCAATGCCTCAATATGTATCCCTATTTCTCAATTCTTCGATATCCAATTCACTAATGTTTCAACCTCTTAATTTCCCAGTCTGTCAATTCCCGCATTTTAAAATATCACAATTTCGCAGTTACATTTTTAAAATTTTCAAATTCTTGCCTCCTTGATTACTCGTTTTTTTAGTGTCTCAATTTCTTAATTGGTTGATTCGTCGATTTCCCAAGTTTTCAAATCGTTGATTTAAACCATTTCCCAAATTTCTTTTTCTTGATTTTACTATTTCTCAACATCTCAATTTCTTGGTTTGTCAATTCCTCAAGATCTCAATTTTTACAATTCTTTATGTCTCGATTCAATAATCTCTTAACCTCTTAATTTCCGAATCTCCCAATTAACCATTTTAAAATATCACAATTCCTCATTCTAGGGATCTGTCAATTTTTCAAATTTTTGCCTCCTTGATTTTGCGATTTTTCAATGTCTCAATATCCGAATTTTTTTATTCGTCAATATACTTTCAAATTTGCAACCCGTCCATTTTCCAAAACCTTACTTCCTTGATTTTACGATTTCTCTACTTCTCAATATCTCAATTTCTTGATGTCAATTCCTCAAAATCTCAACTTTTCAACTTCTTGACTTCTCGATTTCCCAATCTCTTAAATTGTTGATTTAGCCGATTCCCAAAATTTTATTTCCTCGATTTTACGATTTTTCTGTTTCAGTATCTCAATTTGCTGGTCTGTCAATGCCTCAATATGTATCCCTATTTTTCAATTCTTCGATATCCAATTCAGTAATGTTTCAACTTCTTAATTTCCCAGTCTGTCAATTCCCGCATTTTAAAATATCACAATCTCGCATCCACAACATTTTTCGAATTTTCAAATTCTTGCCTCCTTGATTACTCGATTTTTTATTGTCTCAATTTCTTAATTAATTGATTCTTCGATTTCCCAAGTTTAAATCGTTGATTTTTTCATTTCCCAAATTTCTTTTTCTTGATTTTATTATTTCTCGATATCTCAATTTCTTGGTTTGTCAATTCCTCAAGATATCAATTTTTCCAATTCTTTATTTCTCGATTCAATAATCTTTTAACCTCTTAATTTCGGAATCTCCCAATCAACAATTTTAAAATATCACAATTCCTCATTCTATGGGATCTGTCAATTTTTCAAATTTTTGCCTTCTTGATTTTTCGATTTTTCAATGTCTGAATATCCGAATTTTTTTATTCGTCAATATACTTTTAAATTTGCAACCCGTCCATTTTCCAAAACCTTACTTCCTTGATTTTACGATTTCTCTACTTCTCAATATCTCAATTTCTTGATGTCAATTCCTCAAAATCTCAACTTTTCAACTTCTTGACTTCTCGATTTCCCAATCTCTTAAATTGTTGATTTAGCCGATTCCCAAAATTTTATTTCCTCGATTTTACGATTTTTCTGTTTCAGTATCTCAATTTGTTTGTCTGTCAATGCCTCAATATGTATCCCTATTTCTCAATTCTTCGATATCCAATTCAGTAATGTTTCAACCTCTTAATTTCCCAGTCTGTCAATACCCGCATTTTAAAATATCACAATCTCGCATCCACAACATTTTTCAAATTTTAAAATTCTTGCCTCCTTGATTATTCGATTTTTTCGTGTCTCAATTTCTTAATTAGTTGATTCGTCGATTTCCCAAGCTTTCAAATCGTTGATTTAAACCATTTCCCAAATTTCTTTTTCTTGATTTTACTGTTTCTCAACATCTCAATTTCTTGGTTTGTCAATTCTTCAAGATCTCAATTTTTCCAATTCTTTATTTCTCGATTCAATAATCTTTTAACCTCTTAATTTCCGAATCTCCCAATTAACCATTTTAAAATATCACAATTCCTCATTTTATGGGATCTGTCAATTTTTCAAATTTTTGCCTCCTTGATTTTTCGATTTTTCAATGTCTCAATATCCGAATTTTTTTTATTCGTCAATATACTTTCAAATTTAAAACCGTCCATTTTCCAGAACCTTACTTCCTTGATTTTAAGATTTCTCTACTTCTCAATATCTCAATTTCTTGATGTCAATTCCTCAATATCTCAACTTTTCAAATTCTTGACTTCTCGATTTCCCAATCTCTTAGATTGTTGATTTAGCCTATTCCCAAAATTTTGTTTTCTCGATTTTACGATTTTTCTGTTTCAGTATCTCAATTTGTTTGTCTGTCAATGCTCCAATATGTATCCCTATTTCTCAATTCTTCGATATCCAATTCAGAAATGTTTCAACCTCTTAATTTCCCAGTCTGTCAATTCCCGCATTTTAAAATATCACAATCTCGCATCTACACCATTTTTCAAATTTTCAAATTCTTGCCTCTTTGATTACCCGATTTTTTAGTGTCTCAATTTCTTAATTAGTTGATTCTTCAATTTAACAAGCTTTCAAATCGTTGATTTAAATCATTTCCCAAATTTCATTTTCTTGATTTTACTATTTCTCAACATCTCAATTCCTTGGTTTGTCAATTCACCAAGATCTCAATTTTTCCAATTCTTTATTTCTCGATTCAATAATCTTTTAACCTCTTAATTTCCGAATCTCCCAATTAACCTTTTAAAATATGACAATTCCTCATTCTATAAGATCTGTCATTTTTTCAAATTTTTGCCTCCTTGATTTCTGGATTTTTTAATGTCTCAGTATCCGAATTTTTTGATTCGTCAATATACTTTCCAATTTGCAACCGTCCATTTTCCGAAACCTTACTTCCTTGATTTTACGATTTCTCTACTTCTCAATATCTCAATTTCTTGATGTCAATTCCTCAATATCTCAACTTTTCAAATTCTTGACTTCTCGATTTCCCAATATCTTAAATTGTTGATTTAGCCGATTCCCAAAATTTTGTTTTCTCGATTTTACGATTTTTCTGTTTCAGTATCTCAATTTGTTTGTCTGTCAATGCTCCAATATATATCCCTATTTCTCAATTCTTCGATATCCAATTCAGAAATGTTTCAACCTCTTAATTTCCCAGTCTGTCAATTTCCGCATTTTAAAATATCACAATATTGCATCTACAACGTTTTTCAAATTTTCAAATCCTTGCCTCCTTGATTACTCGATGTTTTAGTGTCTCAATTTCTTAATTAGTTGATTCGTCGATTTCCCAAGCTTTCAAATCGTTGATTTAAACCATTTCCCAAATTCCTTTTTCTTGATTTGACTATTTCTCAAGATCTCAATTTCTTGGTTTGTCAATTCCTCAAGATCTCAATTTTTCCAATTTTTTATTTCTCGATTCAATAATCTTTTAACCTCTTAATTTCCGAATCTACCAATTAACTATATTAAAATATCACAATTCGTCATTCTATGGGATCTGTCAATTTTTCAAATTTTTGCCTCCTTGATTTTTCGATTTTTCAATGTCTCAATATCCGAGTTTTTTTATTCGTCAATATACTTTCAAATTTGCAACCGTCCATTTTCCGAAACCTTACTTCCTTGATTTTACGATTTCTCTACTTCTCAATATCTCAATTTCTTGATGTCAATTCCTCAATATCTCAACTTTTCAAATTCTCGACTTTTCGATTTCCTAATCTCTTAAATTGTTGATTTAGCCGATTCTCAAAATTTTATTTCCTCGATTTTACGATTTGTCTATGTTTCAGTATCTCAATTTGTTGGTCTGTCAATGCCTCAATATGTATCCCTATTTCTCAATTCTTCGATATCCAATTCAGTAATGTTTCAACCTCTTAATTTCCCAGTCTGTCAATTTCCGCATTTTAAGATATCACAATCTCGCATCTACAACATTTTTTATATTTTCAAATTCTTGCCTCCTTGATTACTCGATTTGTTAGTGTCTCAATTTTTTAATTAGTTGATTCGTCGATTTCTCAAGCTTTCAAATCGTTGATTTAAACCATTTCCCAAATTTCATTTTCTTGATTTTACTATTTCTCAACATCTCAATTTCTTGGTTTGTCAATTCCTCAAGATCTCAATTTTTCCAATTCTTTATTTCTCGATTCAATAATCTTTTAACCTCTTAATGTTCGAATCTCCCAATTAACCATTTTAAAATATCACAATTCCTCATTCTGTGGGATCTGTCAATTTTTCAAATTTTTGCCTCCTTGATTTTTCGATTTTTTAATGTCTCAATTGCCGAATTTTTTTATTCGTCAATATACTTTCAAATTTGCAACCCGTCCATTTTCCAAAACCTTACTTCTTTGATTTTACGATTTCTCTACTTCTCAATATCTCAATTTCTTGATGTCAATTCCTCAATATCTCAACTTTTTAAATTCTTGACTTCTCGATTTCCCAATCTCTTAAATTGTTGATTTAAACTATTTCCCAAACATTATTTCTTGGCTTTTACGATTTTTCTGTTTCAGTATCTCAATTTGCTAGTCTGTCAATGCCTCAATATGTATCCCTATTTCTCAATTCTTCGATATCCAATTCAGTAATGTTTCAACCTCTTAATTTCGAAGTCTGTCAATTTCCGCATTTTAAAATATCACAATCTCGCATCTACAACATTTTTCAAATTTTCTAATTCGTGCCTCCTTGATTACTCGATTTTTTAGTGTCTCAATTTCTTAATTAGTTGATTCGTAGATTTCCCAAGCTTTCAAATGGTTGATTTAAACCATTTCCCAAATTCCATTTTCTTGATTTTACTATTTCTCAACATCTCAATTTCTTGGTTTGTCAATTCCTCAAGATCTCAATTTTTACAATTTTTTATGTCTCGATTCAATAATCTTTTAACCTCTTCATTTTCGAATCTCCTAATTAACCATTTTAAAATATCACAATTCCTCATTCTATGGGATCTGTCAATTTTTCAAATTTTTGCCTCCTTGATTTTTCGATTTTTCAATGTCTCAATATCCGAATTTTTTTATTCGTCAATATACTTTCAGATTTGCAACCCGTCCATTTTCCAAAACCTTACTTCCTTGATTTTACGATTTCTCTATTTCTCAATATCTCAATTTCTTGATGTCAATTCCTCAATATCTCAACTTTTTAAATTCTTGACTTCTCGATTTCCCAATCTCTTAAATTGTTGATTTAAACTATTTCCCAAAATTTTATTTCTTCGCTTTTACGATTTTTCTGTTTCAGTATCTCAATTTGCTAGTCTGTCAATGCCTCAATATGTATCCCTATTTCTCAATTCTTCGATATCCAATTCAGTAATGTTTCAACCTCTTAATTTCGAAGTCTGTCAATTTCCGCATTTTAAAATATCACAATCTCGCATCTACAACATTTTTCAAATTTTCTAATTCGTGCCTCCTTGATTACTCGATTTTTTAGTGTCTCAATTTCTTAATTAGTTGATTCGTAGATTTCCCAAGCTTTCAAATGGTTGATTTAAACCATTTCCCAAATTCCATTTTCTTGATTTTACTATTTCTCAACATCTCAATTTCTTGGTTTGTCAATTCCTCAAGATCTCAATTTTTACAATTTTTTATGTCTCGATTCAATAATCTTTTAACCTCTTCATTTTCGAATCTCCTAATTAACCATTTTAAAATATCACAATTCCTCATTCTATGGGATCTGTCAATTTTTCAAATTTTTGCCTCCTTGATTTTTCGATTTTTCAATGTCTCAATATCCGAATTTTTTTATTCGTCAATATACTTTCAGATTTGCAACCCGTCCATTTTCCAAAACCTTACTTCCTTGATTTTACGATTTCTCTATTTCTCAATATCTCAATTTCTTGATGTCAATTCCTCAATATCTCAACTTTTCAAATTCTTGAATTCTTGATTTCCCAATCTCTTAAATTGTTGATTTAGCCTATTCCCAAAATTTTGTTTCCTCGATCTTACGATTTTTCTGTTTCAGTATCTCAATTTGTTTGTCTGTCAATGCCTCAATATGTATCCCTATTTCTCAATTCTTCGATATCCAATTCACTAATGTTTCAACCTCTTAATTTCCCAGTCTGTCAATTCCCGCATTTTAAAATATCACAATTTCGCAGATACATTTTTCAAATTTTCAAATTCTTGCCTCCTTGATTACTCGTTTTTTTAGTGTCTCAATTTCTTAATTGGTTGATTCGTCGATTTCCCAAGTTTTCAAATCGTTGATTTAAAACATTTCCCAAATTTCTTTTTCTTGATTTTACTATTTCTCAACATCTCAATTTCTTGGTTTGTCAATTCCTCAAGATCTCAATTTTTACGATCCTTTATGGCTCGATTCAATAATCTCTTAACCTTTTAATTTCCGAATCTCCCAATTAACCATTTTAAAATATCACAATTCCTCATTCTAGGGATCTGTCAATTTTTCAAATTTTTGCCTCCTTGATTTTGCGATTTTTCAATGTCTCAATATCCGAATTTTTTTATTCGTCAATATACTTTCAAATTTGCAACCCGTCCATTTCCCAAAACCTTACTTCCTTGATTTTACGATTTCCCTACTTCTCAATATCTCAATTTCTTGATGTCAATTCCTCAATATCTCAACTTTTCAAATTCTTGACTTCTCGATTTCCCAATCTCTTAAATTGTTGATTTAGCCAATTCCCAAAATTTTATTTCCTCGATTTTACGATTTTTCTGTTTCAGTATCTCAATTTGCTGGTCTGTCAATGCCTGAATATGTATCCCTATTTCTCAATTCTTTGATATCCAATTCAGTAATGTTTCAACCTCCTGATTTCCCAGTCTGTCAATTCCCGCATTTTAAAATATCACAATCTCGCATCTACAACATTTTTCAAATATTCAAATTCTTGCCTCCTTGATTACTCGATGTTTTAGTGTCTCAATTTCTTAATTAGTTGATTCGTCGATTTCCCAAGCTTTCAAATCGTTGATTTAAACCATTTCCCAAATTTCTTTTTCTTGATTTTACTATTTCTCAACATCTCAATTTCTTGGTTTGTCAATTCCTCAAGATCTCAATTTTTCCAATTCTTTATTTCTCGCTTTCAATAATCTTTTAACCTCTTAATGTTCGAATCTCCCAATTAACCATATTAAAATATCACAATTCCTCATTCTGTGGGATCTGTCCATTTTCCAAAACCTTACTTCTTTGATTTTACGATTCAGTATCTCAATTTCCTGGTCTGTCAATGCCTCAATATGTATCCCAATTTCTTAAATTCATGATTTCTCATTTCTTCGATATCCAATTCAATAATGTTTCAGCCTTTTAATTTCCCAGTCTGTCAATTCCCGCATTTTAAAATATCATAATTCTATAAGATCTGTCAATTTATCAAATTCTTGCTATTCGAACACAAAAAAAAGTAGTTGTGAGTGTCAACTCCAACGAGCGACTGGAGTTTACTGATCATTAATTGTGTTTGTTATTATGTTAATTTTAATCATTTTGTGTTTCAATAACTTAGTTTTGTATATACAATTCCATAATTAATATTATTGTTTTGAAATTAGTACTTCAACGGATCATGTTTCCATCATGATCATGATTCGATAAGAGTCAGCTCCAAGCAGAATGCACTGCAATGACTTGCGCCAATGCTTTTTAATGAGGAAATAAAATACTGATTTTCAGAAAAATATTCTAGTGTCATGGATGTGATTTGCAGTAAATGTAAAACACTATTTAGCTGTCAATTTAAGGCACAGGTCTTTGATTTAATTTTCTCTCACAATGAGTGATAAGCAAAGCGATAACGTTTGATAACAAAACACACTCATGTTTACATAAGTGGTACTTAAAATTCTAGTAATATTTCATTTTATTTAAACTGTAGTCAGTAATTAAAGTTGCTGCGAGATTAGGGCAAGGTACTAGTTAGTTAGTTACTCTTCTAGTGCGTTTTTTCAGGCGAAAACTTGTATACGACTTCGGGCTTAGCATCAACTCTATCGTCTCTATCGTGTAACATAAAACTAATTAGATGGTCGAATCGTCGTTGACTTTGAAGTTCTTTACACTATACTTGCCTCGAATTATAGCTATAAATCGTCGTCTTTAAATTTCATTCGGTCTATTAATTTACGATATTAGTTTTATGAGTGAATTCTTATTTGCTTTAATCTTTGTTTTTTTTTTGTAACTGAATTTTGCTGATGAACGAAACTTAACTGACTATTCCATTTAATTTATTTAATTTATAATTACTAATTTATGTTGATTTAAATTCAAGTTTTATTAAAGTTTTCCAGTTTTTCAACTAGAGTCTATAATTTCGTAACCATCCTCTTTTGCGGTAAAAACTGGTGGCGTCCATTTAAGTAAAAGAAAAAAAAAAGTAATAAAGATATAGTGTTAGGGTCAATGGATCTACCGCAGTGGTTGTAAGTCTATATTGAACAAACAAAGTAATAATAGAAATATAAAAAGGCGTGAGTGTAAGCGTTACAATAACTCGACTCATCACACACAACTGTTCGTGCTTGGAAGTTGCTGCGCTCGGATGAAGTACTAGGGTTCCGACGACACTCGACCAACACCGAACAGGGAACAAATCGCTCTAACACTTCCCCTCGCGCACGCACGCCGACGCTAATCAATTTCGCACTAGATCATGATTGACGCTCTCGCAAACACAACATTACCGTACACTTCTGATGTCTGGGGCCAGCAAGACCCTTGGTCAAGATGTCGGCCGCCATG
Source organism: Diaperis boleti (assembly GCA_963583935.1). NCBI lineage: Eukaryota > Metazoa > Arthropoda > Insecta > Coleoptera > Tenebrionidae > Diaperis > Diaperis boleti. The sequence continues at coordinate 6,453,032 of OY757242.1, forward strand.
TTCTCGGATGCAATGTGCTTCAAAGTCACAATCTTCTCCTCCACCGCATCACGGATAAAGTGATACCTCATATCGATATGTTTGCTTCTAGCATGGAACGTTGGATTTTTCGCCAGCCGCAAAGCACCTAAATTGTCTTCGAAAATAACTGTGTCGGCCAAATGTTTTAGTCCTAGCTCTCCTAGAATTGCCTGGAGATACGATGCCTCCTTCACTGCCTCGGTCAGTCCCATATATTCGGCCTCAGTTGAAGACAAAGAGACAGTTTTCTGTTTCCTGGAATCCCATGATATAGGTCCACCCAAGAAGAATACAAAACCCGTATAGGATTTTCTATCGTTTGGACAATTCCCCCAGTCGGCGTCGACGAAACCAGTCAAGGTTTCCGGAGTTCTTTCAAAAGTTAGTCCAAGGTCGGCTGTTCCTTTCAAGTATCTAAGCACTCGCTTAGCCGCCATCCAATGTTCCTTGTTGTAGCAATTGTTGAACTGTCCCAAAAAGCTGACAGAAAAGCTAATATCCGGCCTCGTTGAAATTGACAAATAAGTCAGTGCACCCACCAATTCCCTATAGGGAAGGGTTTCGTCCGGAGTTTCTTCAACTTTTAACAACTTCACACCTGGATTAGTAGGTGTACGAACGGGGTTCGATTCCACCATCCCAAATCTGTTCAACAATTCATTGATATATCCGGTTTGGCGCATAACAATAGCATCTTTGTCCTTACTAAACTCTATGCCCAAACAATATTTCAGCTCACCGAGATCTTTAGTCTCAAATTTCTGTGAGAGGTACTTCGCTAAGTCATCAATGGTCGTGCTGTTCTTGGACGCAACAATGATGTCGTCAACATAGATAACGATTAATGTTGATTTTTCTCCCTTACCAATTTGATACAAACAAGGATCTGTACGGGTTGGCACGGCACCAAAGGCTTTCAACTCGTGGTCTAACTTAGCATACCAACTCCTTCCCGCTTGTCTCAGACCATAAAGAGATTTCTTTAGCAGACCCTGCTCCCTTTCTGAAGTTCTCGTAGCATTTCAGATGACTTGGCTCCAAGTTCGTTCCTCTCCTCACATTGAATCATTTCCAGGAGTTGCGACAAGTATTTCGGAGGTTCCATGTATATTTCCTCCTCAAGTTCACCACTGAGGTAAGCACATGTTATGTCAAACTGCCTGATGTTCATTTGGAATCTCGTAGCTAACGATATCAAAAGTCTGATGGTACTAAGTCTGGCAACGGGCGCGAAAGTTTTATTAAAATGGACACCAGGACGTTGGCTAAAACCTTGAGCTACTAGCCTAGCCTTTCTTCTTTCAAGTGTACCATCTGCCGTGTATTTGTTTCTTAACACAATACGACTACCTATGACTTCACAATCGCTCGGTCTTTCGACTATTTCCCATGTTCCGTTTTTAATTATGGACTTTATTTCGTTTGCCATAGCATCATACCACTCATCTGCTTCTGGAGAATGAATCGCCTCTCTCATGGGCACTTCAGCGATGTATGCTTCTTCCACAACATCTTCAGACATTCCCGCTTCTATGGTGTAACGACTCAATTTACGAGGTCTTCCCCTGGCTCCGGTCCTGACAAATCTTGGTCTACCTCTTTCTCTTCGTAATATGGGTTCTTGTTCACCTTCTACTTGCACATCTGGTGCCTCTTCGGCAGCTTCTTCATCGTTTTGTTCAACGATTGGAATTGTTTCGATCTCAACGACTCGAGGTGAAGTCGTCTCTTCAACTTCCTCGCTTACAATTAATTCTTCAGGAAAAAATTCCTCGAAGTCGTCAATTTTTCGTTGAGTATTTTCGATAAATCGGACATCGCGTGTGACCTCTACTTTTTGCTCACTCGGTATCCAAACTCTATACCTTTTGCTGACTTCCGAATATCCCAAAAATGTTCCCTCTTTAGCTCGAGACTCGAATTTTTCCTTCTGAGGTTTGGTATTTAGGCAAAACACACGACAACCAAATTCTCTGAAGTTGCTTATATCAGGCTTCTTCCCCGTCCACTTTTCGAACGGCGTGACTCCCCCAATGCTCTTCGATGGGCACCGATTCCTAATGTAATTCGCAGTATTTACCGCTTCTGCCCAAAAACATGAGGGTAGACCCGACTGGATCAATAAGCAACGAGCCATCTCAATTAGGGTTCTGTTCTTCCTCTCAGCAACCCCGTTCTGTTCAGGGTGATAAGGAACGGTTAGACGTCGTGTAATACCGTATTTCTTTAACATACTATCGAATTCGCTACTGGTGTATTCCGTACCGTTGTCTGATTGAAAACATTTAACTTTTCGGTTATGCCGATTTTTAACCATCGCGAGATACTCCTTTGTGACTTCTAAAACCTCGCTTTTGGATTTCAAGAAACGAACTTTGCACCACCTAGAGTAATCGTCAATAAATTCAATGTAGTATCGCGCTTGACTCATGGATTGTACACGCATTGGTCCACATACATCTGAATGTATCAACTCCAACAGCTCGCTCGTTCTTTTTGACTCTTTGGGAAAAGGCGCCCGGATCATCTTCCCCTGAAGACAAACATCGCACACAATCGCGTCCTTTTCGAGTACCGAAGGTTTTAGGTTTTCTAGTCCCCGCACTAACCCCTTGTTAATAGCGTCATTCATATCCCGCACGTTCAAATGTCCGAGACGTCTATGCCAAATTTCGATAGTCTCTTTCGACGAATTCACCGCGAAAACCGATCCAACGTCTGTTATTTGCCGCGCGTAATACAGTCCACCTATTCGATCTGCAATCAGCTTCAGTTTCCCATCGGCTCCGATTACAAAAGCATTGTCTTTCTTGAAGATTACTTCAAAGCCGTTGTTGGTCATTTTTCCTACCGATAACAGATTTGTACGTAGGTCCGGAACTAACAGCGCGTTGTTCAAAGAAATGTTTTTTAACTCACCGTTGACGTCAGCAACAAAAGCAGCCTTCCCTCTAGCTGTGATATCCGTTGAACCGTTGTTCGCGAGATTCAACCTACCACAATCCGAACTCACTTCGCAGAAATCCTCTAAATTGTTGCAAAGATGAGATGTGGCGCCGCTATCCAAACACCACTTGGACTTTTTTCCGGGAACATCCGTAAATAACGACAATTCAGACACATTCATACAGACATTTTCGGCATTGCTTGCGGAATCACGTCCTTTGTTTTTGCATTCAGCAGCCTTGTGTCCTATCTCACGACATTTATGGCATCGATATTTAAAAGGTATCTTATTACCTTTCTGCCTTTTATCTGCCGCAGCGCTGTCTGCTTGTTGAGCGGTTTTCCGACGCCACTGATTGTTTTTACTCCACAACGCCTTCTCAGAATTTCGTCTGGGCTCACTTCTGGCATCGCTTTCTTCGACGATCTTTATTCGTAGCACTTCCGGTGTAGGCAACTGGTCCCTGCTTTCAATTGCACACCTGAAGTTTTCGAAACTGCTTGGAAGGCTATACAATAACATTATCGCTAGGAGATCGGGATTAATTTCTACCTCCATTTCGTCGAGTTTGTCGACCGCATCGAAGAATTTGTTTATATGTTCACGAACGTCGTCGTTTTCGCCCATACGCTGCAAAGTCAGCTGTTTCAACAATGTAGCCTTTCTAGCAGGACCTTTCGACTGGTATATGCTTTCTAATTTCAGCCATACATCTCTGGAAGTCGTACATCCTTTAATTTGTTTGAGTTGTGACGGGCTTATTGCTAGTATGATATCGGATTTCGCCTTATTGTCAGATTTCTCCCACGCATTGGCCGCTGCAATCGACTCTGCATTCCCAGCTACGACTTCTGGTTTCTTGTTCACGCCGTTGACGTAGTCAAATGCATCGTTTTTTATTAACAGGGCTTCCATCTGCATCTTCCAAGTATCATAGTTTTCCTTGTTAAGGCTTTCAATTCTTGCAACATTGGTTCCACTCATTTTCACTTGTCACTTTTTATCACTTATCTATCACTTTGTCAATTTTCAATTGTTTTTGGACTCACTCACGGTTTCGCGACGCGACACGTTCTGGGCACATAACCTGTTAGGGTCAATGGATCTACCGCAGTGGTTGTAAGTCTATATTGAACAAACAAAGTAATAATAGAAATATAAAAAGGCGTGAGTGTAAGCGTTACAATAACTCGACTCATCACACACAACTGTTCGTGCTTGGAAGTTGCTGCGCTCGGATGAAGTACTAGGGTTCCGACGACACTCGACCAACACCGAACAGGGAACAAATCGCTCTAACATATAGCATAGATAACAATAGACCCAGCCCATCTCCACAGAGCTAGATTTGGGGCGGTATCAAACCAATTTTTGGTACTGTAGTAAATCTAGTAATGTAAATAACTATAGTAACAACAATAACAATATTTTACAATTTTAAAACTGTCAACACAAAACTTGAATAAACTATTTATTCCGAGCTTAAGAGGCAGTTTTAATAGTGTTCACATAGTGTTCACTACATTTTTGGTGACCCCGAACGTCTAGATACTAGCAGAAGTGGTGAAACTCTATTACTGGTGGTTTCCAGAACCTATACTTCCTGCATTCATAAGCTAAGTTATTTTACTATTTATTTTTTTATTTATTATTACACTCATCACATTCAAACATGGAAACTTTCAGATATGAATTTCCGAATTTCACTCCGAACAATTTACGGATGTATTTTTATTTAGTCGACAGATTTTTTACCAATGTAAATATAAACAACCTTAATCAGGCTCTCAAATTTGATATTTTAGTAGCACGTCTACCGGATGACGTTAGATCCAAGTGCGAACATATCATTTTCAATCGTCCGGCAAGAGCTCCTTACGATGCTCTAAAGGCCGAAATAGAGTCCCAATTTTCATTATCTTATACCGATAAAGTTAAATTTTTATACCATGAACTTTCTTTTCAAGGAAGTTGTTCTGATATGTTAGAGAAAATTGTTTCGTTAACCTTTCAAATGAATCTTCCGGATTCTTTCATTAGAGAAACATTTCTTTCAAAACTTCCTTCAAATTTATCTATTTATGCGTCATTATTGTCCCCTGATATAGACCTTAGAGAATTGGCTATTAAGTTAGATAACATTTCGAAAGCAAACTCTGCTTCAATTAATAGTAATAATCGTAATGTGGAACAAATAACTGCTTCACAAGATAATATTTGTCAATTTAGACAAGTTACACAAGTAAATAAACGACCTATTCTCAACAGGTCCAACAATTTTTCTACAAATCATCAGGCACCTTCAACACAACTTTGTTATTATCATAAAAAGTTTGGTAACAACGCGTTTAAATGTGCTTATCCTTGTTCGTTTAAAAAAAAACTAGGTTCGCGTTTGTTGTATAATAATGTTCCCCACGTACAACAAACTAAACATTATCGGGGAAATTTGGTTCATATTTATGATAATATCAATGATATTTCTTTTGTGGTAGACACTGGTGCTACTCATAGTATTTTACCTCATCAATTTTTTCCTCCACAATCGCATAAAAAATGTCAACCATTACTTTCTGCAAACAATAATTTGATACCAGTTCTAGGTCAACATAGACTTGATCTTAAATTCGACTTTTCTCAAAACAATTTTACTTGGGATTTTTTAGTTGCAAACGTTAGCGTTCCAATTTTAGGATTAGATTTTTTATTTTATTATGATATTAATGTTGATTGCAGAAATGGAGTACTTTATCATCCTTTATCATCCAATAATACTAATAATAGACAAATTACAAATACAAAAATACTTCAATCACAAAAACAAGCGTCAACCGCGAATCATTCCTTGCGCCCTTTCAAATCTACAGTTAACTCTTCAAAAATTACAAATTCTAAAACTTCTACAACAGATTCTTTAAATTATAATCATAACCACCGTAAAGATTGTTATAAAAAATTATTAAAACAATTTTCAAATTTATTACGTGATTTTGATGTAAGTGTTCCAATTCAAAGTAAATCTAGTAATGTAAATAACTATAGTAACAACAATAACAATAATTTACAATTTTAAAACTGTCAACACAAAACTTGAATAAACTATTTATTCCGAGCTTAAGAGGCAGTTTTAATAGTGTTCACATAGTGTTCACTACAGTACGTACGAAAAAGATTGGCGTTTTAGGCAGTGGGAAAAGTGTTGCATAGTTCCAGAATGAAAGATAGAACCAGATAACACCAGCACAGCAAAGAATGAAGAAGAAAGACGATACATTGAGAGTAACATTCCGTAGTGTCGAGCACAATTACGGTTTACAGTAGAAATTAGTTCGAGCGAGAATAGAGTAAAAGGTACGAAGCAAACAGCGGCTTACACTCAAGAGCGTGGTACGTCGAATACCATCTCCCTTTTTTGGTAAAATGCTCTAGGATGCCCCAAACAAGAAATAAATCCACAAAATTTTTTGGCACTAAAACATTGTAATCGCGACCACGATGACCTCTTCTCCGGCAATTCCTTTTCTTTCTGAAGCGACCACAACCGCGTCAACGAAACCAACACCACGAGAACGCTCTGCGTCGCGTAGGATGGCATTTTCGCGTCGGTGCAAGACGTTCTCCCCCCCTATTGCTGTCGGCTTCGACGGCACCGCCGAGGACACCTCATCCAGGTCCAAAACGCCATGGAGTTCACCATCGCGGACCCAACCACAAGGAACCACTAATCAAACAAACTATAACGATGGTGCAAAGTGTACGGCCGCAGACGGACCGGCGATACGAGACGAGTAACCACGACCACGGATACGAAAAAACACAACTCAACAACATTCTCAGGGCCAACGATCTATTCGAAATCCAACTAAAATTGACATGGCGTTAATCGGGTTTTTCTGACAACAGTGACCCTACAACCATTAGTGGTTTCACTCATTTCGGTGGTTTAGCTTACTGGATGGATGTATGAATATTTTTTTATTTTTGTACGGTATGCACTATAGCGGTGAAACAACGCAAGAACAACAGGTTCTAATTTCATGCTGTGGTTGTAGAAGTTTTATTGCTTCAATTAGTTTTAAATATGTGGAAACCAAATCACAATTTTCTTAACTGATCTGCTTTGAGGGGCACAAAAAATTCTCATGGTCAATTCCTACGTCTATTTTTATATAACATCTGCAGTTACTTCAACATTAAGTGTCCTTAGATAGGAAAATTCAAAGTCATGCTTACTATTACAGTAGGAGAGCAGTTTCAGAGCAAATCTCTGCTGATAGTCTAATTAAAAGCACTTTCACTCAGATATTCAGATAATAAATCCTTTATAAATAAGATCCCTCTTCGTGAAACTGTAAACTTCACCGTAATGTGGCGGTTGTCAGTGCTGCTGGTGTCCAAGTTTATTCTAATATTTTCTGCATCTTGCCATGCGGACAATGTGGAGAAGCTCTACCAGGACTTCATGGAAGAGGTGGTCAACATCAAGGACCTCGGCAGGGCTATAAGAGACACGGTACCAGGCATTGACGACGAAGTGGCTCTAACAAGTAAGTTAGTTCACCATTACGAACAGTACCAGAATCTGTAGCTCCTCCTTAAGTGTTAGATGCTTCGGCCAAAATCCCAGTCGGATTAATGGCGGGAAACATGTTCGACTTTGGACATTTCGACGAATGCTACAGAATTAAGTCTGGCGATGTCTATGGGAAGTACTGTCTTGGAAATGTGATTCTGAATCAGGATACGAAGAAGTACTTTGACGGCTTCAAGGTGGATTTGACGCCGCGACGACAAGTGAGTACCAACACGTAGTAGGATCAAAATTACAAGTAGTTTCTAGATGACACAAGTACACCCGGAACCCAGAATGGGTGATTTAGGGCAGGCACTGGCAGGTATTCGGATGGGTACTTGCATGCCCAGCAACATGTCACTCGACGACGTTCCAGGACTGCTATGGTATGACAAAAACTTTTGCTACTCTAAAGCAACCGATCCTGATCTGAGTCGTGGAGCCGTTGCCACCATTGTTGTTCTAGCTATCTTTATAGCTATTGCTGTGATGTCGACTCTCTTTGATTTATTTCTGTACTACACCGAGAAGAGTATGTATGACCGCGACTTTAAAAGAGTGAAATAACAGTTGTTGCAGAGTCACCCCACGAACTGTTCATCGCCTTTTCGTTTCTCACCAACGGCCGGAAGATCTTCGCTTCCACTACCAATCCAAACCAACTACTATGTCTTAATGGAATGAGGGCCATCAGCATGATGTGGGTCATTCTTGGGCATGAATATTCCAACGCTTGGAGCGCTCCCTTGTATAACTTCGTCGATGTTGATACAGTAAGGTTATTAAAACGTCGATATTTAAGCTCACTGCTAGTTTTCAGTGGCAACACGATTGGGCCAATATGATAATTAACGGTGCCGGTGTTTCTGTGGACACTTTTTTCGCTATCGGTGGTTTGGTAACGGTCTACACTTTCCTTCGGTCGATGGACAAGGGGACGAAATTCAATTTGATCCTTTTCTACGTCCACAGATATCTTCGGTTGACCCCAGCGTTTGCTGTTATGACTTTCTTTCACATGTTTCTTTTGAAATACACAGCCAATGGACCTGTGTGGAGGAATCTCTATTATATGACTCAAAGTTGCCATAAAGGTTGGTGGAGCGGCTTACTGTATATCACAAATTATGTACGAGAAGGAAACGTGAGTTTGAAAGTTTTTATGAGAAATTCGTACTTAGTAAGTTTTAGTGTGTACCCCAAGCATGGTACCTGTCTGTCGATATGCAGCTCTTTCTGCTGTCCCCACTCATTTTGGTTCCGTTACACAGATGGAAGAAACTGACTCTAGGTGCTTTGTGTCTACTGTCAGTCGCAGGATGTGCCGTTCCTTTCGCTCTTGCGTACCATTTTGGTTGGGGGCCTGGAATGAACAACTGGTGTGTTTCCACTTTTTCATTTAACATTTAGCATTTCTGTGTACTTCAAGGCACGAGTTTAGCGACTACTATGTGCAGACTTACACCAGATTTGGTCCCTACGTCATAGGAATGATTCTGGGCTACATCTTGTACGAAGTCAAGAAGAACGAGCTGACAGTAAAAATGCCAAAGCTTGTAGCGTGTGGCTGCTGGTTGGTCTGTCTAACCGGAATGGCAGTATGTGTCTACGCCAGCTTTCCTTTGAGTATAGCAACCGAAGAGGATCGATGGCCCAATGCCGCCTACACCGGACTCAATCGTTCAGGATGGACAGTTTTCCTGTGTGGAGTCATTTTTTTGTGCGTCACCGGACATGGACATCCGGTCGACAAGTTCCTCTCGTTTCCGATATTCCAGTTTTTGGGTAAAGTGTCGTACTCCATGTATTTGGTACATTATGCCATCATCAATGTGAGGTACACCTCCATGAAGAATCCCATTAAGTTCTCCAATAGCGCATTTGTAAGTATCCGCAAAAATAATTTTTGTATTACAGTGTTTTACAGTACTACGCATTTTGGGCGGACTTCATGGTCACACTAGGATTCGCCCTGATCCTATCGTTGATGTTCGAATCTCCAATTATCATCCTTGAGAAGTACATTTTTGGGCGTGGGGCGACCAAAAGGCCGAAAAAGGAGCAACCTATCGATGACAACAAAGTCTAGTGTTCATAATAAATTAATAAAAACTTATATTTACTTTTAAACCCCACGCACTTCTAAGCTGATTAAATATTTAAGTGGCACCAATAGCAATCACAGTCTATTATTATCTATGTACCATTGCAAAAAATCGTGAAAGAACAATAACCACTCAGCTGTTTTTATTTATCAACACGATCAGAGATTTTTAAGTCGAACCAATTGTGAAGTTTGTTGAACTTCGTATAAGTACTTATTTCGGATCATATCTTGAAAAGTTCTAAAAACTGGGATTAAATTAAAGTGTCCAGAAATATCCAACAGCCCCCCTGAAATAATAAATATTTGCTCCCTAAGATGTCAGCAGAATGTCCTGTTCGCTTATATTTCCACTAAAATGTTTTCCGTCATAAAAGCAACCCTGTCGTAAAGGAAAATGCTGTAATCAAGTTGTCTCGTTAGAATAAGTGTAGTGCTAGATATGAGGTGTAGGCTAAGATAGATTAGTCATTGTACTGCGTTCGCGCCACTTTAGCAGAGTGTTTTGGTTTTCCTCTGTGAGTCGGTAGTTGTGCTCTGTCCTCCGAGAGAATAGACGTTGGAGTTCATTTGGAGTTTCATTTTCCTGACCGTACCATCGCCTTGGACGAAGCGGATACGCACCTAGCGAGACTTGGTGCCCAACGTGTGAGACGTCCGAAGGCTACAAGTGAACCATCAACGATGGACACACGAGGCAACACTCCTGTTTATGAAGACCCAAATGACCGCTCTACAATCGGCTTTCCTGAGGACAGCCACCACCGTGGCACCGACAGTTCTTCCACCCTCCAGCAAACGGGAGGTAGAATACGAGAAGTTCCACGGTGAACTAGAGGAAGACCCAGCGGACCCGAGGAATACTTCGCGACACTCGGTTCCCGGATAACAGACCGACAAAAGGTCGCCTGTTCCGGGGCGACGCCAATAGAAAGTATCGCTACTTCGACGGACGGCTCTAAAATCTTCCCTAAAATCCGCGCCGAATACAGGACGGCCGAAAATTATAAAGCCATCTACAGAGCCTACAACGAGTGTGCCCCAAGATGTGTGCCATGGTTTCCCACCCGAGTGGGAAAAGAAGTTTATGGACGCTATCCGAACTTTCTCCCGGGTCACGAACAATGGCGAGTGTGTTGGGTCAGTACGCGCCGTGACCCACCGAATCGACCTAATTAAAAATACCTTCTTAGTGACGTTAATAAGGGGCAGTTATACGACAGCGTGCGTGAGATGCTCGCCGATGGAGTGATTGAACGCTCAAGTAGTGATCTCCGTTTTGGGTACTGGCAGATTCCAATGGCCCCCGAGTCTAAGCCGGTAACCACCTTCGCCACCCCCGATGGGGCCACGTACCAGTTCATGGCTGAATACTACGAAAGATTCTAAGATTACTACGAAGTTGGTTGGGCGATTTTGCTGCAGGAGTTTAAGACGCATTGTCCCGGAATGCGGCCGATGAGCAGGTGACCGAAGAGGTGGAGGGAATGGAAAGGACCATCTACTCGGGTAACCCTCAAGAACCACCCACTGTCGCCATGCTAGAAATTGTCACTCTGGCCGATGAGGTTAAGGGGCCCAGCGACAAGACCATGAAGTGCCCACCATGCTCAGGCGCCTCCGACGGATTGAGGTCGAGGGCCCCACACAACGCGGAGATGTCGCTTTTCGCAACCATTACATGATTCAGGATGGGCTGTGGGCTGAGGCGAAACTACGAGGCTGTGGGTTCCGAAAGAAGCCCGAGCCCGTGTCCTACACGACTTCCACGACGCCGAGGACGCCGGATATCCGGGTCGCCATGAAAAGGCCCGGGCGGTCCGGAGGTTTTACGCATGGATAACCCTGGAGGCTGACGTCCGTGCCCATGTGAGGTCATGCCTCGTGTGGTCCCAACAAGAAACGGGCCTTCATGAGGGCCTATAACTCCCGGAGACCGTGGCAAACGGTGGCCGTTGATTATATGGGCCACAACGACACCACCCCTGCCGGAAATCAGTACCTTCTGGTAGTGACAGACATATTGTCCAAGTGGGTGGAAGCATTCCCAACACCAGGAGCAAACGCCAAAAGCTCTTATCCGTTTTCTGGAGGAGGCTGTTTTCTGCCGCTGGGGGTACCCACGTCCCCACCGTGGGGGGGGGGGGGGGTTGGAGAGCGACAAGAGCAGGCCAGACAGCGTACGGCGATGACTAGACTCGATGATACGACTGATTCACTCGTTTCCGATGGAACGTCCCCCATTAAATATCCGGCGTCTAAATTGTTCTAGGCGCCTCCAGGTGTTCCGTTGATGAGATCAGCGCGCTCTCGATCTGTACCGGATATTCCAAAAGATTAAGATTAATATTTGATTAAACCGCTACAACTAGTGTCTTATTTTGTGTTGTTTTGTTTCTTTGTAAATAGTGACGGACTAAGCATTCTGCCCCGTTTTACTCCATAGAGTTGCCTTCTCATACAGTTATTGAATTATTTTTATTATTTTTTCGTGTAACCCTCCAACGTGCATCACCAAATCTTTCCAAAATTAACCTACTGAATTACTACAAATCTTTTACGGAAGTATCATATCTGTCTTTTCAAAAAATCACCCAAGCTTTTACGGAAACGACCGCGAACAACGGGTATGATATTAGTTTTTTTTTTCGTAAAAACGTTCCAGTTCAGATCATTTACGTGTGTGGTAAACTGAGTAAGATTTCTATATGGGTAATGAAAAAATAAAATATTAAAATGAATATTTTTATTTATGGGGGATTTGGTCATATTGTACCATCTGATTTTCAGAGTGGAAAATGTTAATCCTTTGATCCATTTAATTTTCTCTTTTGGAGTCAACTTATGACTTTTCAGCAGGTGTTGCTGATGTGCTTGGTCCAGGTTGAGGCTCAAGAAAATATGGTGGTAGAGTATTTTCTTTTCAAAATATAAATCTTCAAAATAGTTTACTTGTGCTTAGTAATAATTAAATTTGCAATATCTATATTCATCTCCAGATATATCACTCAACAAGCTAAAAATTTTGAAATTGAATTGAACACGAGAGTGAGTTCTAGTTTTTAAAGGAAAAAAACAATTCAATAAATGGTTGTCATTTCTCATCCATTCAGTCAGTCGATGAGTATAGTGGATAGGGCGGCCCACCCGCCCACCGCACTAATAAACGGTGCCAAAACCATACGCTTTTTAGTCACAAAAAAACCTTATACCGGTAATGAGAATCAATCCAAATTGAGATTTACACCAAAATAATATTATACTAAAATTTACATTTTTGACTGAATGGTTGACAAACTGGTTCGGAATGACAACCATTTTCCTATTGTATCCACACTCCGTTTCCTGTATTTCACAGTTGCTTTTTGTGACAAAAAATCATTTCGTTCATGGCACGTTATGTGAATGCGGTGGGCGGGTGGGCCGCCGCATCCACAACTGACTGATTGACTAATGGTATAGGAATGACAACCATTTTTTGACTTAAAAATTTTGAAATTGAATTGAACCCGAGATTGAGTTCTAGTTTTTAAAGGGAAAAAAAATTCAATAAATGGTTGTCATTTCTCATCCATTTAGTCAGTCGATGAGAATAGTGGACAGTGGTGAACACTCGCTATTTAAGAGCTTTTAGTTTCCTTGGTAGAGGTAGAAAACTGATGTCGTCTATTGATGACGCGGTGACTGAAAGAGTTAAGGCTCACCCTGTAAAGGCTGTTTAATATTTACAAGTTTCTGAACAAATCTCGTGATTCACCCTGTATGCTACTTTTACAATTCACCCGGTATACTACTGTTCATGCGGTTGACACGGTTCGACACCCACAGATTTTGCGATTCATCCTGTACACAATAATCTACTTTCAACGGGAGTCGTCTCGTTGGATCTCGCGGGGCAGGGTGGTCCGGGCTAACCGGCAGAATAGACCGGTCTGGTTGTGCCGGAATATTGGACAGTGTGGGACCGGGGTCCACCCATCCAGGTCCAACCTGGTCTTCTCGGAAGAGGAGACGACTCATCGCTGCTGTGCTAAGGTGGCGGATCTTCTTTTAGAGGGCCCTCGCAGTGCCGAAAAGTGACGGTCTTATCAATACGTTCTGTTCCCACCGGAGCCACATCGGCTGCGGGCAACGTAGCGGACCCGGGAGGGCGAACATGACTTCAGAATAGTTTCGTTCGCAGCGCGCTAATTTTCTGATTACGTGTGTGAAAGAATTATTCCGATACGTAAAGTATTTAATTGATCGAATAGTGAGACGGCAAGCGGGCGGCACTGGAAACTCGGAATTTTCGGTAATTTTGTACAATGCACTAGTCAGGACTCTTTTTATATCTGGACTGGTATTAATAGAGTATTGCTATACAACTTTCTACATACAATTCTTTTATTATTCTTTTAATAAATACATACTATTCATAATTGTACGCTTTCGACTTGCTTTCGTCTATAAACTTTCGTACCTTCATCGATGAACCAATACGGCCGAAAATGTAGTTCCCAAGGATTATAATCGTAGTTTCAAATATCAGATACAGAAGTATAGAAAACCACAGAGTCACCATGAAGTCGGCCCAAAACATGTAAAACTGCGAATTCCACCAATCGTTATCGTCATCAAAAGATATCAACACTTACATATGTGCTATTAGAGAACTTGATGGTATTTTTCATCGCAGCATACTTAATACTTAAACTGGAATAGTGGAAACGACAAGAATTTATCAACCGGATCGCCGTACCCAGCAACACGTAGAAAAATAACTCCAGCTAAGAAGAAGGCCCATGCTGGGCGGTTAAGTCCGGTAAAGGCAGCATTGGCCGATCTGTCTTCATCGGTTCCTATGGTCAAGGGGAACGACGCGTAGACACATGTTACCATTCCGGTTAAGCAAACCAACCATAAACAACAGGCTGCAAGCTGTCAACGGCAATTAGAACATAATTAGTACTATGGTATTTGGAAGTACCGTTGGAATTTTGATCGTCAACTCCTTCTGCTTAATTTTGTAAATGAAGTAACCTAATATCATTCTGGCGACGTAGGGGGCAAACCTGGTGTATGTCTGGATGTAGTAGTTAACAAACTCGTCGTCGCTATAGGGAAAAATATAATAGGTACTGCTACTGAAAGCATTTAGGCGCCGCTATATTTATTAGAGGACCTTCCAGCGAAAACCAGTCAGTCGTATGATCGAGTCTAGTCAGTCGAACAAGTCGCATCGAAGTCGAAGATGCTTTTATCTATTCGTGTATTTATATATGTGTAAATAAATAATACGAGACGTGCCGGTGAAGTAGTAAATTCTAAATAGTGTAAATAATGTAAAAAAGTGTAATACACACCCCACAAAAATTATCGCATCACCTAATTTTTCTTCTTTTATTTCAATAAATGACATCCCACGTCAATGATTTTAACTGGTAATATCGTTCCTACATTTTTAAATCTTACCTGCATAAGACAAGCACATACTTCAATATAAGATAGTTCTTTTTTTGATTTTTGAATATAGCGGTAAACTCCACTGTTTTAAAACTGTAACTTATAACTTGTTTTGGGGTTCTTGTTTGATTAATGTTGAGATAAACAAAACAAAACATCAATACGAATGTTAACCAACGAGCTTCCTTGCACCTTTCCTACCAAGAAGCTGTACGGACCATCATGCGATTAGAAGATAGTCGCAGTCTGCGTTATGTGGCACGTACTGTAGGAGTGCATCCTTCCACTATCAGCAGGAGTGTAGCACGTTTTAGGGAAACTGGAGAATATGGTAGAAGGCCGGGACAAGGAAGAAATGAGGTAACTATCCTAAGAGACGATCGTTTTTTGCGGTTAACAGCTCTACCTATTAGACATTGTACAGCGCGAATGCTGCAAAATGAACTTTTAGCAGCCAGAAATTTGTAAAGTTAGTTGTACAGTTAGAAATCGTCTACGAAAAGATGATCTGAGGGCTCGGGTGTCTGTACTTTGGCCTCTTCTCGACAGGGTACACCGAGCTTCTCGGTTACAGTTTGCTCGAGAACATGCCCATTGGAATATCGATGATGGCAAAACGTAGTGTTTTCACATGAGTCTCGTTTTTCTTTATATGCATCTGATTAGCGAATTCCAGTGTACTGACGTCCTGGAGAGCGTTACTTTCAGTGCAATTTTCGACCTCATGTTCCATTTGGGGGAAGTTCAATAATGGTTTGTGGAGGAATCTCTGTGACATGGAATTGGTATCGTTACGAAGTGCTTGTATAAATGAGAGACGATATCTTGGGGACATTTTAGAGCCTCACGTGGTACCATATGGACCTTTTATCGGGGATAATTTTCTATTCATGCACGATACTGCTAGACCCCACATTTCTAGAATTGTGCAACAATACATGGAAGAGGTAGATTTGAGGGTATTGCAGTAGTCTGTGATAAGCGCCGACCTAAAGCCCATTGAGCATGTATGGGACCATCTTCAGCAAGGTTTGTTAAATCAGCAAAGAGCCTTTTTTAGCCTACAAGAACTTGAGGCAGTTCTTATGCAAGAGTGGGAAAATCTACTCAAAATTACATTGTTGACCTTATAACAAGCATGCCCAGAAGAATGGAACCTGTTATTCGTGGCAGGGGTGGAAATGCACCATGTTAGTTTGAGTGTTAATTTTTGTTTAAGTGTTAAAAATTAATTTAATTTCGTCCTTAACAGTTTTTCAAATTTTTTTTATTAGGTTTTATTTTGACTACTAATACAATTTATATAACGGTGGAAGAATTATTTTTTTCAAAGTCGGTTGACAAAAATACTGGTGATGCGATAATTTTTGTGGGGAGTGTATTAGAAGTATAACTAATTTGAACACAGTGTTCAAATAAATAAATGAATGGAACCCAGAAACGCTACACTAATTTTGTTCGTGTTTCTCCCGTCACGCCCACCAAAAAAATGTAAAATTATTTCCCCATTTAGCAATCCTAAAGCATCATTTACCGTCTGAATAATTCTAGTCAATCCTAGATGATCTTTAACGCCTGCAAAGTCGTAAGAGACTTGGAGTTTAAATTTTTAAAACGTTTGAGAAAATTTAAGGAATTCTAAGGATCCTGTATTACCGAGCTAAAGGTGATATAAAGAAAAAATTAGAGAAGATATTGAGAAAAGCGAGAAGAAGTATTAGAGAAAGGTAGGAAGTACGAATTGGGCAGGTAGGAGGAGATATAGTCAGGAAAAAGATTAAATCGGCGAAGCTAAGGTCACTAGATGAAAAATTCTCTTTCTAAAGGTACCGCCAACGGTTGCGACATATATCATTCTGTCTCTTTTAATTTCCATGAACATTTGACATGGATATTTTCTGTTATTTGTGTATGCCCTGAACTGTCATTTATGATGTTTCTCGGCAAAGTCAAGAGGAGTTTTTTGATTTTTCGATAAATATGGTTCAGTCTGTAAAGTACAATCAAGTACAGATATTAAGCCTTTTCAGTTGTCCCACAGGTAAATACCATGTTAGAGTGTATGCACGTGTTACCCTCCTTAAATTTATGGGCGAGAAGAAATTGATCATTCGAAAAATTTGTTTGGAAGGCCTGAAAAAACCAAGTACTATAAAACATTATACATACATAGAAGTACTACACATAACGTAGAATGGGGATATGTACTTGAGAAGGATTATGTAGAAATTTAAAAAGTTCAAAATTTGGAATTCATAAAGTATGAGCTTTCGTTTACAATAAATGAGATGTAGTGTGTGGGTATATATTGGTATGTAAATTTCCACTCCTAGAATATTAATTATAGAAGTTTGGAGCATTAGTGAAAGACAAAGGAAACAATTATTGTCCACAGTAGAAATGGGCTTCTGGCCTAGATGTTGCAGGCTAACTTTACGAGATCGAATCCGAAATACAGAAGTACGAAAACGCATGGGAATTGATACTACAATATTAGACACAGTAGAAACAAAAAGTCTACGGTGGTACGGACAGGTCAGTCGTATGGACTGTTACAGATGGACAAAGAAAATGCTGCGATGGGAGCCTTTGGAAAGAAGACGTAGGGTTAGACCAAGAAGAACGTAGAACAGGCAATGTTAGAAAGGAACCTGCAGGAAGAAGATGTAACAAATCGATCTATATGGAGACTAGGATGCGGTAGACGACAATAGTTGTAAACACCCGTAATTATAATTATATGAATATTAATTATTTCAGAGGCATTTCTGTTCAGAAGATTTTATAGTGAGTTATAAGCATAGTATTAAAGAAGCTTTCCTTACATTTGAAGCCAATCTTTGCAGGCTCAAGCTTAAAAAAGTTAAAGAAACCATAACCAACGAGATGCAGAAGCGTTGGGATGAGGCCGAGCTATACAAAATATTATTTAGACAAAAATAATTGAATAAATAACATTAAAATACCACTTATTAGTATGTAGTTATTTTGGTTGTCAGTTGAACACTCGGAGGTTGAAGATTGGTAAATACACGGTTGAAAAAGTGACTCGATCGAGGCTTGCCTGCATTATGTTTTCCACGTTCAAACCCGTCCAGTGGCGAAGGCTTTGGAGCCTTGATAATTTCTTCGGTCCAACCCATCGTCTTCTTACTATTTTTCCAAGATTAGATGGTATTGGTATAAATTCATATAATCAACAAATTAATATTGAAACCTTAACCTTAAATCCGGATTATGTCATTAAAATCCTTGACGAATCGATAAAAATCCCTAGATTTTTGTATCTTTTTCTAACCCATTAAAACTCATCCTATATCTATCTCTTTTAATTTCCATGAAAAATAACTGATGGCGGTACCTTTATAAAGAGAATTTTTCATCTAGTGACCTTAGGCGAAGCCGGAAGATAACGACATCTAGGAGGCGCCACAGGAAGCGGATGAACAAAGACGATAGAAACCGCTCGCTCAGTCAGGGAAGCCTGGACTCTTACCTGGAGGAAAGGAAAAGAAAGAGAAAAGGGGAGGGTAGAACAGAAAGACAAGAAGAGAAGGAAGAGAATTTTTTTCAAAAAAGTAAAAAGACGGCGAGGTCTCCTGAAGTAAAGAAAACACAGAAGACATCAGAGAAAGAGATGGAAACGGACACAGAGAAGGAAAAAAATATATTGGAGCTGTTGCAAGAGTTGAAGGAGGAGATGAAAGAAATAAGACGAGAAAACAAGGAACTCAAGAGTGAGATAGAGAGGCAGAGAGAAGAATTTAAATAGAAGGAGAAGAGATGGGAAGGAGAGAGAGACTGGTGGAAGGAGAGAGTGGAAAAGCTGGAAGAGAGAATGGAAATCGAAGAGAGAAGAAAGAGGAAGAACAACATCGTGATAACAGGATGGGATGGGGAAAGAAAAAGTCATGTAAAAAAAGAGGATGTAGAGAAGTTTTTGAAGGAAAATGTAGAGGATAGTAAAGTAAAAGATTGTTACAGGATTAACAAGGATCAAGTATTGGTGGAGATGAAGGGATGCTGTGAGAAGGAAATAATAATGAAGCACAAAGGAAAATTGAGGGAGAAGAGGGAATCAAGGGGGATATACATAGACAACGACCTCACAAAGAAAGAAAGAGATTTACAGAAGAAACTAAGAAATATGGCGAAGGAAAAAAGGGAAGAAGGGAAAGAAGTAAGAGTGGGATACAGGAAATTAATAGTGGACGGGGAGCAATGGAGATGGAATGAAAAGAGAGAGAGAGACTAGAGGTTTTCCAATAAGAAGAAGAAGGGGAGGAGGGAAAATGGGGGACAATCGCAAAGTAAAAAGGACAATGAAACGGGAAAAAAGAAACAAAGAAGGAAGTAGCGGGGAAACTAAGGAAGGAAAGGGGAAATCAAAGAAGGTAACGAGAAAAACAGGGGTGAGGCACTATTTTGGAATGTAGCGGGACTAGGGAAAAAAGAAGAAGATTTTTGGGACTATGTGAAGGAGTTCGATATTGTCGGATTAACAGAAACATGGTCAGAAAGCTGGGAAAAAAATAGAAAAACTGTTACCAAACGAGTTCAAGTGGGAATGGCAAGGGGCGAGAAGGGGAAAGAAAAAAGGAAGAGCAGCAGGGGGAATAATAACAGGGGTAAAAAACGGAATAAAAGAGAATACTAAAAAGAAGGGAGAAGAGGAAGGTCACATGGTGAGAAACATTAAAATAGACAGTAAATGGTGGAAAATAGTGACAGTGTACAGCAAAGAGATGAAAGAAACAACAAGCAAGGTAGAAGAAACATTAAAAGACAACAGGGAAGATGGTCTGCTTCTGGGAATGGATTTTAACGGGAGAATTGGGGAAAGAGGAGCCAGGGATTGGAAAGAAGAGAGAGGAGAGGGAAAAAGAAAATCCAAAGACAAGAAAGAAAACGCGGAAGGAAAGAAGTTGATGAAATGGATAGAAGAAAAAGGATGGGAAGTGTTGAATGGAAATAAACAATGGGACGAAGAAGGAGAATGGACCTACATAGGCGGTAGGGAAGAGACGGTGATAGACTACGGAATAGTAAACGAAGAAGCATGGGAAGAAGTCGAAGAATTCAGAATAGGGGAAAGAGTAGAGTCAGACCATCTGCCTATAGAGATAAGTATAGGAAGGAGGAGAGAGAAGAGAGGAGGAGAAGAAAAAATAGAGGAAATGCGGAAGGTGATAAGTAAAGTATGGGACGAGCAAGGGGTGGAAGAGTATAAGAGAAGACTGGAGAAAGCAAGATTTAAAGAACAAGAAGTAGGAAAATGGAGATGGAGAATTGGTAGAAATATTGGAAAAAGCAGCGACAAGAAGAAAAATAACAGTAAGAGGTGGAGGAACAAAAAGAAAGAAAAAATAGTGGGACAAAGAATGTGAGCAACGTAAAAAGGAAGCAATAAAAGAACTAAGAAAGTGGAGAAAGACTAAAGGGAACAGAAGTGGCTTTTTAGAAGCGAAAAGAAGATACAGAGAGACATGCAGGGAGAAGAAGAGGCAGAAGAAGGAGAGAGAGGAGGAAGAAATAAAAGCAATAAGAACAGAGAAAGAGGTATGGAACTATATTAATAGAGAGAGAAAGAAAAAAGAAAATGGGAGCTAAGAGATAACGATGAATGAGTGGCTGGAGGACTTCATGAGGCTGCTGGAGGAAGAAAAGGAAAAAAAAACGGAAATAGAGACGAAGAGAAACCGAGTAGAACCTGAAGGAGAAGAAATTACAATGGAAGAGGTGGAGAGGCATGTGAAGAAACTGAGAAAAGGGAAGGCACCAGGGAGGGATAGAATACAGAATGAGTCGTGGATGTATGGGACGAGAAGAGTGCTGGAGAGGCTGGTGGAGGTAATGAATGGGGTGTGGAGAGGAGAAGGATTCCCGGTAGGGTGGAGAGAGGGGTAATTTACCCTATTTAAAAAAAGGGGAGAAAAATAAAGTAGAAAGTTACCGAGGGATAACTCTCCTAAACACAGGGTACAAGTTGTATGCATCAATTCTGAATGAAAGGATGAGCAGAGAGATATAGGAAAAGGGAGCATTACCAGACAGCCAAGCAGGATTTAGAGAGGGGAGGGGAACTATGGATAATGTATACATCCTGGACCATTTGACGAAGAGTGAGTTAAAGAAGAAAGGGGGGAGGGTGTATGCATTATTCGTAGACTTCAAGGCGGCGTTTGACAAGGTGGACAGAGAGAGGATGTGTGAGTGCCTGAGGGAGAAAGGGGTAAATGAATGGCTGGTAAGAAAGGTGGAGGAGATATATGAGAAGACAAAAAGTAAAGTGAAGGTAGGGGAGAGGGAAAGTGAATGGTTTGTGACAACAAAGGGAGTGAGGCAAGGTTGCCCGCTCAGCCCCTTGTTGTTCACGATGTATATGGCAGATATGGACGGAATGTTAGAGAGAGCACAAGCGGGGGGGCGTGTGGTAGGTAGAAAAAAAGTGTGGAGCCTGGCGTTTGCGGATGATGTGGTAATGGTGGCAAAGAGTGAAAGAGAAATGAAGGAAATGATAAAGAGTTTAGGAAAATATGTGAAGAAGAAAAGACTAGAAAACAAAAATGCTGGTGTTCAATAAGAGAAAGAGGAAGAACGAAGAGAGTGATTGGAGGTGGGAGGGACAAGTAATAGAACAAGTAAAAAAATTCAAATACTTGGGGTATGTGTTCAATGAAAGAGCCACAGGTAAGGCACATATTAGAGAACTGGCAAGAAAAGCGAACAAGGTGATAGGATGTGTATGGGGAATAGGAGAGAGAAGGTGGGGAGGCGATTTTAAGAGGAGAATGATGATGTTTGAAAGTCTTATTGAAAGCGTGTTGTTGTACGGAGCAGAGGTATGGGGATGGAAAGAACAAGAGGAGATAGAGAGGGAGCAAGAGAAATATCTGAGGTGGGTGCTAGGGGTGGAGAGAGAAACGCCTGGGTACATAGTGAGAGAAGAATGCAAGAGGAATAGGTTGAGAGTGAAAGCGGGAAAAAGAGCGGTCAAGTTCGAAGACAGGATGGAAGGGAGGAAAGAATGTAGGATACTAAAGGAGTGCTGGAGAGAACAAAAGAAGAATTCAGAGGAGAATGATAGGGAGAATTACTACAGGACGACTGGGTATGCAAGCAAAGAAATAGAGAGACTGAGAGAAAGAGGCGTGTGGCTGAATGTAGAACTAAGTGAAAAAGATAAGGATACGGATAGACAAGATAGGAGAGAAAGGAATTAGAGAATCCAGATACAACGGGAAGTACGGAAGATGCATGATCGAGGAAGTACCGAAGTATTTGGGGAGGGAGAGCGAGAAAGAAAGAAAGATGATGGCGAGGTTTAGGTGCGGAAATGAAGAGAGGGAAAATGGGTATTGGGCAGAAGATGGAGAAAGAATGTGTAGAATGTGCTATGAGGAAAGAGAGACGATTGAGCATATGTGGAACGAGTGCAGTGAGATGAAACAAAGAGAGAGGAAAGAAAGAGAGGAAATACTGAATGTAGATGGAAGGGAAATTAAATGGGTGAAAGAGGTATGGAAGAGGAGGGAGAAGGGAGAAGAGGAAAGGGGAGGGGAGAAGTAATAGAGAATTTTATTTAGTTTTTTTTTATTATTATAATTGTTAAGTTTACTTGTATATGTATAGGAATCAGAAAGCCGGTAGGGCAAATAAAGATTTATCATTGAAAAAAAAAACTTAATTTTGTATATACAATAATTCCATAATTAATGATCATGATTTGATAAGAGTAAGCTTCAACGTACTGAAATGACTTGCACCAATGCATTTTAACGAGGAAATAAAATACAGGTTTTGAGTAAAATATTCTACTGTCATCGATGTGATTTGCAGTAAATGTAAAACACTATTTAGCTGTCAATTTATGTCACCGGTCTGTGATTTAATTTTCTCTCACACACAGTGATAAGCAATGTGATAACGTTTGATAACAAAACACACATACTTAAGATTCTGGTAATATTTTCTTGTAAATACTCATTTCCTATGAGTTCACGTAACCGACAATGTAACGGACGTGGACCCGAGATGACTCATCGCTGTAGCGGCGTCATCAATAACTAGAATGTGCTGGATTTATACTACAACATACTCGAGTATAACATCATCCTTTGGAATGTTCGGCACACATCGAGAGCGCGATGGAACTATCTGGAGGCACATAGAAGCATTTAGGTGCCGATATATTTATTACAGGACGTTCCAGCGAAAACCAGTTAGTCGTATCATCGAGTTTAGTCAGTCGAACAAGTCGCGTCGAAGTTGAAGATGCTTTTATCTATTCGGAGTGCCATATGATGTGTAGATAAATAATACGAGACGTGCCGGTGAAGTAGTAAATTGTAAATAGTGTAGATAATGTAAAATAGTGTAATATTAGAAGTATAACTAATTTGTACGTAATGTTCAAATAAATAAATAAATGGAACCCAGAAAGGCTACACAAAGTTTGTTCGTGTTTCTCCCCTCACGCCCACCAAAAAAATGTTCTCTTGTAAAATTAGTACCCCATTTAGCAATCCTAAAGGATCATTTACGGTCTAAATAATTCTAGTCAATCCTAGATGATCTTTAACGCTTGCAAAGTTATATAGCTTTCTGCAGCAGCTGTCGGTTTCCAACCTCCATACGTAGGGTATTTATAGTGTGTTTAGGTCTTTTCGGTCGCGTGTTAAAATCGATGAGACCTTTTGATGTGCAGATGGTTATACGAAGTTTTGTTTTTAACTGAAATTTTTTCTCCGATTTTCACAGTATTTCGGTCGAATGTTCTAAATAGCTCTCTGCACTAGTTGTCGGCTTCCATACATCATGCCGGTCGAGGGATGAAAATCAGCACTATTATAGCTCTGGCAGAAGACGAAAACAGTTTTCAACGCAAGTGTCAAGTTTCGTAATCGACTGTCATAAAGCGATTCCCAGAATGCGATTTTCATCAAGTCACGGTCTAAAGGGACTCTTAACTTCTGACCAGAGTTAGACTGTCGGGACTTGACATCCATTTGCTAACAGTCCCCGACTGTCATATTCCGTACAACAAACATTTCCAATTTCTAAACATGATCAACACACTGTCAAAATTCGACTGTCAACAATCAGTTGCCATAACTCTCAACCTAAGTGTCAAAAATTTTGCCAGATGATAGTCAACCTTCAGTCTTCAAATTACACTGTAATATTTTTTACTAATATAAAAATAAAACCAATTGGTACAAGTCCAAAATAATAGAATTTTGACGTTCAAAGCCTACTGCGTGTATGAATCATTTTTTATTTCTGTACAGTTATTACGGTTATATTTCGTTTTCCTTTTGTTCTTTGAAAACACTTGGTTTATTTACTTTGCATGAATTTTGAATTAGTAGAGCTGCTATTGAAGTAGGATCATAAAATTATAATTTACCTATATACGACCTAAAACAAAATTATAACATTCTAACCTATAGTGCTGAAACACAACACAAGAACAACAGGTACTAATTTCATGCTGTGGTTGTAGAAGTTTTATTGCTTCAATTAGTTTTAAATATGATTGTTCGCGTTGAGAGGTTCTCATGCGAAGTGGTCAATTCCTACGTCTATTTTTATATTAACATCAGCATTTACTTCAAAATTAAGTGTGCTTAGATAGGAAAATTTTAAAGCCATGCTATTATAGCACTTTCAGAACAAATCTGTGCTGATAGTCTAATTAAAAGCACTTTCACTCAAATTTTTAGATAATAAATCCTTTATAAATTCGATGCCTCTTCGTGAAACTGTAAACTTCAACGTAATGTGGCCGTTCTCAGTGCTGCTGGTGTCCAACTTTCTTCTAATATTTTCTGCATCTTGCCATGCGGACAATGTGGAGAAGCTCTACCAGGACTTCATGGAAGAGGTGGTCAACATCAAGGACCTCGGCAGGGCTATAAGAGACACGGTACCAGGCATTGACGACGAAGTGGCTCTAAAAAGTAAGTTAGTTCACCCTTACGAATAGTACCAGTATCTGTAGCTCCTCCTTAAGTGTTAGATGCTTCGGCCAAAATCCCAGTCGGATTAATGGCGGGAAACATGTTCGACTTTGGACATTTCGACGAATGCTACAGAATTAAGTCTGGCGACGTCTATGGGAAGTACTGTCTTGGAAATGTGATTCTGAATCAGGATACCAAGAAGTACTTTGATGGCTTCAAGGTGGATTTGACGCCGCGACGACAAGTGAGTACCAACACGTAGTAGGATCAAAATTACAAGTAGTTTCTAGATGCCACAAGTACACCCGGAACCCAGAATGGGCGATTTAGGGCAGGCACTGGCAGGTATTCGGATGGGTACTTGCATGCCGAGCAACATGTCACTCGACTACGTTCCAGGACTGATATGGTATGACAAAAACTATTGCTACTCTAAAGCAACCGATCCTGGTCTGAGTCGTGGAGCCGTTGCCACCATTGTTGTTCTAGCTATCTTTATAGCTATTGCTGTGATGTCGACTCTCTTTGATTTATTTCTGTACTACACCGAGAAGAGTATGTATGATCGCGACTTTAAAAGAGTGAAATAACAGTTGTTGCAGAGTCACCCCACGAACTGTTCATCGCCTTTTCGTTTCTCACCAACGGCCGGAAGATCTTCGCTTCCACGACCAATCCAAACCAACTACTATGTCTTAATGGAATGAGGGCCATCAGCATGATGTGGGTCATTCTAGGGCATGAATATTCCAACGCTTGGAACGCTCCCTTGTATAACTTCATCGATGTTGATACAGTAAGGTCATTAAAACGTCGATGTTCGAGCTCACTTCTAGCTTTCAGTGGCAACACGATTGGGCCAATATGATAATTAACGGTGCCGGTGTTTCTGTGGACACCTTTTTCGCTATCGGTGGTCTAGTAACAGTCTACACTTTCCTTCGGTCGATGGACAAGGGGACGAAATTCAATTTGGTCCTCTTCTACGTCCACAGATATCTTCGGTTGACCCCAGCGTTTGCTGTTATGACTTTCTTTCACATGTTTCTTTTGGAATACACAGCCAACGGACCTGTGTGGAGGAATCTGTTCTATGGTCTGACTCAAAGTTGCCGTAAAGGTTGGTGGAGCGGCTTACTGTATATCACAAATTATGTGCGAGAAGGAAACGTGAGTTTGGAAGTCTTTATGAGAGATTCGTAATTAGTAAGTTTTAGTGTGTACCACAAGCATGGTACCTCTCTGTCGATATGCAGCTCTTTCTGCTGTCCCCACTCGTTTTGGTTCCGTTACACAGATGGAAGAAACTGACTCTAGGGGCTTTGGGTCTACTGTCAGTTGCAGGATGTGCCGTTCCTTTCGCTCTTGCGTACCATTTTGGTTGGGGGCCCGGAATGAACAACTGGTGTGTTTCCACTTATTCATTTAACATTTAGCATTTCTGTGTACTTCAAGGCACGAGTTTAGCGACTACTATGTGCAAACCTACACCAGATTTGGTCCCTACGTCATAGGAATGATTCTGGGCTACATCTTGTACGAAGTCAAGAAGAACGAGCTGACAGTAAAAATTCCAAAGCTTGTAGCGTGTGGCTGCTGGTTGGTCTGTCTAACCGGAATGGCAGTATGTGTCTACGCCAGCTTTCCTTTGAGTATAGCAACCGAAGAGGATCGATGGCCCAATGCCGCCTACACCGGACTCAATCGTTCAGGATGGACCGTTTTCCTGTGTGGAGTCATTTTTTTGTGCGTCACCGGACATGGACATCCGGTCGACAAGTTCCTCTCGTTTCCGATATTCCAGTTTTTGGGTAAAGTGTCGTACTCCATGTATTTGGTACATTATGCCATCATCAATGTGAGGTACACCTCCATGAAGAATCCCATTAAGTTCTCCAATAGCGCATTTGTAAGTATCCGCAAAAATAATTTTTGTATTACAGTGATTTTACAGTACTACGCATTTTGGGCTGACTTCATGGTCACACTAGGATTCGCCCTGATCCTATCGTTGATGTTCGAATCTCCAATTATCATCCTTGAGAAGTACATTTTTGGGCGTGGGGCGACCAAAAGGCCGAAAAAGGAGCAACCTATCGATGACAACAAAGTCTAGTGTTTATAATAAATTAATAAAAACGATTGTTGTGTAAACTTACTTTTAAACCGCACGCACTTCAAAGCTGATTAAATTTTTAAGAGGCACGAAGAACAATCAGAGTCTATTATTACCTATGTACCATTGCAAAAATTCGTGAAAGAACGATAACCACTCAGCTGTTTTTATTTATCAACGCGAACTGAGATTTTTAAGTGCTACTAATTTGTGAAGTTTGTGGAACTAGATTCTAGAACCTGGGATTAAATTAAAGTGTCGAGAAATATTCAACAGCCCTCCTGAAGTAATATAGATTTGCTCCCTAAGGTATGAGCAGAATGTCCTGTTCGCTTATATTTTCACTAAAATGTTTTCCGTGATAAAAGCAACCCTATCGTAAAGACAAACGCTGTAATCAAGTTGGACGTGCACATTTTTGCTAATCTGCCAAAAACTTAAATCTTTCAAATATAAGCAGCTATGTATCGTCTAAATTGAATTGGTTAAAGTGTTTAGAATGTATATTTGCGATAATGAAAACGCTTGAACTTTGTTAGATCTTCTAATATTTTCCATCGAATCGTTCCACGTAATGAAAATGCAGATATGTATATCAGAATTATTAGATATGTTTTTGGATGTGCTCACTTGTTAACAATTTATACTTGTGCTTCAAATATTTCAGATAATAAAAATGTTATAAATTAATATGTAATAAATCTTTATTTGCCCTAGGGGCTTTCTGATTCCTATACATATACAAGTAAACTTAACAATTATAATAATAAAAAAAAACTAAATAAAATTCTCTATTTCTTCTCCCCTCCCCTTTCCTCTTCTTCCTTCTCTCTCCTCTTCCATACCTCTTTCATCCATTTAGTTTCCCCTCCATCTACATTCAGTATTTCCTCTCTTTCTTTCCTCTCTCTTTGTTTCATCTCACTGCACCCGTTCCACATATGCTCAATCGTCTCTCTTTCCTCATAGCACATTCTACACATTCTTCCTCCATCTTCTGCCCAATACCTATTCTCTCTCTTCATTTCCGCACCTAAACATCGCCATCATCTTTCTTTCTTTCTCGCTCTCCCTTCCCAAATACTTCGGTACTTCCTCGATCATGCATCTTCCGTACTTCCCGTTGTGTCTGGATTCTCTAATTCTTTCTCTCTTCTCTTGTCTATCCGTATCCTTATCTCTTTCACTTAGTTCTACATTCATCCACACGCCTCTTTCTCTCAGCCTCTCTATTTCTTTGCTTGCATACCCATTCCTCCTGTAGTAATTCTCCCTATCATTCTCCTCTGAATTCTTCTTTTTTTCTCTCCAGCACTCCTTTAGTATCCTACATTCTTTCCTCCCTTCCATCCTGTCTTCGAACTTGACCGCTTTTTTTCCCGTTTTCACTCTCAAGCTATTCCTCTTGCATTCTTCTTTCACTATGTACCCTGGCGTTTCTCTCTCCACCCCTAGCACCCACCTCAGATATTTCTCTTGCACCCTCTCTATCTCTTCTTGTTCTTTCCATCTCCAGCTCTCTGCTCCGTACAACAACACGCTTTCAATAAGACTTTCAAACATCATCATTCTCCTCTTAAAATCGCCTCCCCACCTTCTCTCTCCTATTCCCCATACACCTCCTATCACCTTGTTCTCTTTTCTTGCCAGTTCTCTAATATGTGTCTTATCTGTGGCTCTTTCATTGAACACATACCCCAAGTATTTGAATTCTTTTACTTGTTTTATTACTTCTCCCTCCCACCTCCAATCACTCTCTTCGTTCTTCCTCTTTCTCTTATTGAACACCAGCATTTTTGTTTTCTCTACATTCACTTCTAGTCTTTTCTTCTTCACATATTTTCCTAAACTCTTTATCATTTCCTTCATTTCTCTTTCACTCTTTGCCACCATTACCACATCATCCGCAAACGTCAGGCTCCACGCTTTTTTTCTACTTACCACACACCCCCCCGCTTGTGCTCTCTCTAACATGCCGTCCATATCTGCCACATACATCGTGAACAACAAGGGGCTGAGCGGGAAACCTTGCCTCACTCCCTTTGTTGTCACAAACCATTCACCTTCCTTCTCCCCTACCTTCACTTTACTTTTTGTCTTCTCACATATCTCCTCCACCTTTCTTACCAGCCATTCATTTACCCCTTTCTCCCTCAGGCACTCAAACATCCTCTCTCTGTCCACCTTGTCAAAAGCCGCTTTGAAGTCTACGAATAATGCAATTACCCTCCCCCCTTTCTTCTTTAACTCACTCTTCGTCAAATGGTCCAGGATGTATATATTATAAATAGTTCCCCTCCCCTCTCTAAATCCAGCTTGGCTGTCTGGTAATGCTCCCTTTTCCTCTATCTCTCTGCTCATCCTTTCATTCAGAATTGATGCATACAACTTGTACCCTGTGTTTAGGAGAGTTATCCCTCGATAATTTTCTACTTTACTTTTCTCCCCTTTTTTGTAAATGGGGTAAATTACCCCCTCTCTCCACCCTACCGGGAATCCTTCTCCTCTCCACACCCCATTCATTACCTCCACCAGCCTCTCTAGCACTCTTCTCGTCCCATACATCCACGACTCATTCTGTATTCTATCCCTCCCTGGTGCCTTCCCTTTCCTCAGTTTCTTCACATGCCTCTCCACCTCTTCCATTGTATTTTCTTCTCCTTCAGGTTCTACTCGGTTTCTCTTCGTCTCTATTTCCGTTTTCTTTTTTTCCTTTTCTCCCTCCAGCAGCCTCATGAAGTACTCCTCCCACTCTTTCATCGTTATCTCCTCGCCCCCATTTTCTTTTTTCTTTCTCTCTTTATTAATATAGTTCCATACCTCCTTCTCTGTTCTTATTGCTTTTATCTCTTCCTCCTCTCTCTCCTTCTTCTGCTTCTTCTTCTCTCTGCATGCCTCTCTGTATCTTCTTTTCGCTTCTATAAAGCCACTTCTCTTCCCTTTAGTCTTTCTCCACTTTCTTAGTTCTTTTATTGCTTCCTTTTTACGTTGCTCACATTCTTTGTCCCACCATTTATTCTTCCTTTTTGTTCCTCCACCTCTTACTGTTATTTCTCTTTTTGTCGCTGCTTTTTCCTATATTTCTACCAATTCTTTCTCTTTTTTCCCTACTTCTTGTTCTTTAAATCTTGCTTTTTCCAGTCTTCTCTTATACTCTTCCACCCCTTGCTCGTCCCATACTTTAATTATCACCTTCCGCATTTTCTCTATTTTTTCTTCTCCTCCTCTCTTCTCTCTCCCCCTTCCTATACTCATCTCTATAGGCAGATGGTCTGAGTCTACTCTTTCCCCTATTCTGAATTCTTCGACTTCTTCCCATGCTTCTTCGTTTACTATTCCGTAGTCTATCACCGTCTCTCCTCCACCGCCTATGTAGGTCCATTCTCCTTCTTCGTCCCCTTGTTTATTTCCATTCAGCACTTCCCATCCTTTTTCTTCTATCCATTCCATCAACTTCTTCCCTTCCGCGTTTTCTTTCTTGTCTTTGGATTTTCTTTTTCCCTCTCCTCTCTCTTCTTCCCAATCCATGGCTCCTCTTTCCCCAATTCTCCCGTTAAAATCCCCTCCCAGAAGCAGACATTTTTCCTGTTGTCTTTTAATGTTTCTTCTATCTTGCTTATTGTTTCTTTCATCTCTTTGCTGTACACTGTCACTATTTTCCACCATTTACTGTCAATTTTAACGTTTCTCACCATGTGACCTTCCTCTTTTCCCTTCTTTTTAGTATTCTCTTTTATTCCTTTTTTTACCCCTGTTATTATTCCCCCTGCTGCTCTTCCTTTTTTATTTCCCCTTCTCGCCCCTTGCCATTCCCACTTGAACTCCTTTGGTAACAGTTTTTCTATTTTTTCCCAGATTTCTGACAATGTTTCTGTTAATCCAACAATATCGAACTCCTTCACATAGTCCCAAAAATCTTCTTCTTTTTTCCATAGTCCCGCTACATTCCAAAATAGTGACCTCACCCCTGTTTCTCTCGTTACCTGCTTTGATTTTCCCCTTCCTTCCTTAGTTTCCCTTCTACTTCCTTCTTTGTTTCTTTTTTCCCGTTTCATTGTCCTTTTTACTTTGCCGTTGTCCCCCTTTTTCCCTCCTCCCCTTCTTCTTCTTATTGGAAAACCTCTAGTCTCTCTCTCTTTTCATTCCATCTCCATTGCTCCCCGTCCACTATTAATTTCCTGTATCCCACTCTTACTTCTTTCCCTTCTTCCCTTTTTTCTTTCGCCATACTTCTTAGTTTCTTCTGTAAATCTCTTTCTTTCTTTGTGAGTTCGTTGTCTATGTATATCCCCCTTGTTTCCCTCTTCTCCCTCAATAGTCCTTTGTGCTTCATTATTCTTTCCTTCTCACCCCATCCCTCCATCTCCACCAATACTTGATCCTTGTTAATCCTGTAACAATCTTTTACTTTACTATCCTCTACATTTTCCT
The DNA here is from genome assembly GCA_963583935.1 of Diaperis boleti. Lineage (NCBI taxonomy): Eukaryota > Metazoa > Arthropoda > Insecta > Coleoptera > Tenebrionidae > Diaperis > Diaperis boleti. The sequence goes on from OY757242.1 coordinate 6,484,634, forward strand.
TCAAAAACTTCGCTACATCCTCTTTTTTTACATGACTTTTTCTTTCCCCCTCTCATCCTGTTATCACGATGTTGTTCTTCCTCTTTCTTCTCTCTTCGATTTCCATTCTCTCTTCCAGCTTTTCCACTCTCTCCTTCCACCAGTCTCTCTCTCCTTCCCATCTCTTCTCCTTCTCTTTAAATTCTTCTCTCTGCCTCTCTGTCTCTCTCTTCCTTGTATTCTCGTCTTATTTCTTTCATCTCCTCCTTCAACTCTTGCAACATCTCCAATATTTTTTTCTCCATCTCTGTGTCCGTTTCCTTTTCTTTCTCTGATGTCTTCGGTTTTCTTTACTCCAGGAGACCTCGCCGTCTTTTTACTTTTTTGAAAAAAAATCTCTTCCTCCTCTTCTTGTTTTTCTGTTCTACCCTCCCCTTTTCTTTTTCTTTTCCTTTCCTCCAGGTAAGAGTCCAGGCGTCCCTGACTGAGCGAGCGGTTTCTATCGTCTCTGTTCATCCGCTTCCTGTGGCGCCTCCTAGATGTCTTTATGTTCCGGCTTCGCTGATTTATTCTTTTTCCTGACTATATCTTCTCTTCCCTGCCCAATTCTTTCTTCCTACCTTTCTCTAATACCTCTTCTCGCTTTTCTCACTATTATTAAACTATTATCACGCTTAAAGGCAAAGGGGGAGCCCTATTTTTCAGAACATTGCACCACATCCCCCTGGGATGGATTCCTGTGTCTCATACTGTTTTTTTATTTCCGGTTACGGCTGTTTAATCTTTACAAGTTTCGGAACCCGGTAACCCTATGACAAATCTGCTGATTCACCCGGTACACTACTCTACAGGTGGTTGACACGGTTCGACACCCATAATAGGCACAATAATAATCTACTTTCCCCGAGAGTCGTCTCGTGGGTTCTCGCCGGGCGGGGTGATGAGGTCCAGGGTGGTCCGGGCTAGCCAGCAGAATAGACTGGTCAGGTTGTACCGGAATATTGGACATTGTGGTACCGGGGTCCACCCATCCGGGTCCAACTTTCTGAGAGACCTCCCCCCCAAAGAGCCGTAAGACCTTGTCGTTGGTGGGGGGGCTCAGGCCCTGCTACTCCACAGGCAATTTTTCCTGTGCTTTAGTTGGCTTCTGCGAAAGACGGCTCAAACGGAGGTGAAAGAATGAGACAATCTCTGCCTCCCCCTCAGGTTATTGGACCCTGGCAGAAGGAAGACGGTGTTCTCATGCAAACTGCAAGGACACCTAGTCAAGTTCAAGATGTGGAATACGAATCTGCAGAATATTTGTACAGATTGTTGACGGACCTGAGAAATCGGGTCCAAGATTTAAAAATGCCTAAGGGGCACCAATTAAGATTCTAGCCCCCGAGCGGCCTCGGAGGAATTTGACTCAAATGGGTCCTCAGCAAGCAAGGTGGGTCAATGACAATGGATGGTACCCACGAGAGGAAACGGGGAGGGGCCCCTCTAACATAACAGAGTCCCCCACCCAAAAAAGAAGACGGCAGGAGAGATTAAATGCCCTTTTGCAGAAATCACAAAGGGCCAGCAGGACATGGGGAACAAATGTCCCCATTCAGAGAAAGAGTTTCGTCCCAGTGACTCACCTAGGTGCTTTCGGAAAAATGTGTGCCGATCGACGTGAAGGCGAAGAAAAACGAAGCGCGCTCTCCTAGGAAAAGGGAGGCCGCGCGACGGAAGAGTGAGGATTGAGGGAGCCTGCGACGCGGAAAGCGTGGGTGCGCTCGACGACCCGAAGTTGTACTGGGAGACCTGTTGAAACCGGAATACCTTGTTACGATGGCCGGTAGCGACTAGTTACCGGGAAGGAACAGAAGGACGCTTGGGGCCCCTACCTTACTCGGTTCTTCTTTTTGCACGGGTTCGATGCACTGCTTCCTTCTGGGCTGGTCTTCTCGGGAGAGGGCACGACTCATCACTGCCGTTCTAAGGGAGCGGATCTTCTTCTATAGAGACGTTGGAGGGATGTTGATGACGTGGGCTGATGCGCACGACTTGTCGCAATGCCGAAAAAGTGCGGGTCAATACGTTCTTTTCTTACCGGAGCGACATCGGCTCCGGGCATGGTAGCGGATCCGGGATGGCGGCATCCGATGCACGCTTCTTTTCAGGTTAATATGATATAAGAACCATCCCGATACGAGACTCGGAAGCATTTATCTTCGGCGGTTTTCGTGTTATGCGGGCGGCAGCTGGGAGTGGTCGTAGTGACTCCGGAATAGTTTCGTTCGCAGCACGCAAATTTTCTGATTGCGTCATCCTTCATTCCTTCTAAGTATTGACGTTCTCACCTCTCTTAGTATAGTACAGATATATATCGAAGATCGTTGACACCACAGCGATGGCTATAAAGACAGCCAGAAGTACGATGGTACCAACAGCTCCATCCGACAACGGAGGCTCTGTCGCTTTGGAGTAACAGAACTCTTCTTGGTAGTCGAGTAATCCTGGAATGTCTGCGAGTGCCATGTTGCTGGGAACGCAAGTACCCATTCGAATAATCGAAAGACCATACCATCTTAGTATACACGTGTCCCCAAGGGGCTTAATTCTTTTCATCTGAAAATCACCAATCAATTTTGTCGTAACTCTCTTGTGGTACTCACAGTTGTGTTGATTACGAAATTAATGTACTTCTTCGTCTGGTTACTGTAGCTTAAACTACCTAGACAGTACTTCCCATATACGTCCCCATTATGGATGCTATAACATTCGTCAAAATGCCCAAGATGGATCCGTTTCCCGGCCATGATTCCCTCCAGAACTAGCACTAAAGAAACAATTACTGATCTTGCGGTACCAAATACACACTTACTGGCTAGGACGTCGTCATCACTCAAGTCAGGTGCACTGTCTCTTATTGCTCTACTGAGCGCTTTTACATTAATGACCTCATCTACAAAGTCCACGTAGAGTTCTTGGACGTGGTTGGTGTCGCAACGCACCGACAAGAACACCACCAGCACCACTTTTGGCAACCACATGATTGTGACAATAATACTGGACAAGATAGGTAATTCTGTCCAGTATACACAAGCTGTAACAATCAATATATTTAAAAAAATGTGTATCATGGCAGATGTTAAAGAAAGGGAATACTCGTAGAGCAAGAGACGCATCGTGACTCCATCTCTTTGGTAGCATCAGAAACATACCACCATAGTAAAACAATCGGCATCGAGGACGATGAAACTTTTTCTAAATCCTTCACGTGGTCTTCGAATGATTTCCCAACCACGATTATGTGGTCCACGATAATACTTTTGCCAGCAACCAATTTTTAAATCCAAATTCGAGATGATCTTCCACCCTGCAAAGGTTTCAATTTGGGGGCTGGATAGGTGTTCTTTTTCGTCACGTTGTCCAGTTGACGATAATCAACACATAATCTAGTTGATCCATTTTTTTTTGCTAACCCTCGAGACGCATGGACGGCTCGACAGTTCAATTTCTAAAATCTTCGGTCGTGCGCACTGGTCCGTATTTTCTATTTGTGGTTATCAGCAGTGCGTACAAATGTTCTCCACTGATGCTTCACAAATCTGTATTTGTCATATCACAGCTTATAAAACAATTACCTTTTATCGCAAAAATTTCAGGCATTTGATTTACAGCTTTTTCCACAAGAGCTTAGAAACACTTAGATTTCAAATACTACCAGATAAAACTACTTGATGGACAATAATAACACAATTACTTGCGTCTAAAAAGATTTATGTTTACCGATATGAACGGTGTGGTATCGGAATTTTATAATTGATTCAAATAATTATATGTGATTAGATGGAGAAGCGTCGTATATAAATATTTGGTTCTGACGCATTTTTTTTGCATCTGATTTGTCTTACAAATAAATAAAATTAAAATAACATCCATTATAAAGAAAGAAGAATATACCAGCCCCCCTAAACGCCACAGCGCTCTTCTTAATAGATTTTTCCGTAAGAATAATATTTTATAAGACAGAACAGGTAAAAAAAAAGTGTGTCATAGAACCAACATTTTATATAATACATCGGTTGACTTGGTAGATTAGGTAGATTATTAAGTAGATTAGGCAATTTTTGCTTCGACACATTTTGGGATTATTATGTAGAATTTTGCTGCGACACATTTTTAAATTATCTAAATTATTGGGCAGATTACACAATCTTATTTTTTTTGCTTTGTTTTCCTAATAATTTAGATAAATTTAAAATCCAAAATGTGTCGAAGCAAAATTCGTCTAATAATTTAAAAATGTGGCGTAGCAAAGATTATGCCTAATAATTTAAATCTTCCTAATAATTTAAAAATGTGTCGTAGCAAAATTTGCCTAATATCTTAAAAATGTGTCGTAGCAAAATTTGTCTAATTTGCCTAATAATTTAGATAATTTAAAAATGTGTCGTAGCAAAGATTGTGTAATCTGCCTAATAATTTAGATAATTTAAAAATGTGTCATAGCAGAATTGTGTAATTTGCCAAATAATTTAGATAATTTAAAAATGTGTCGTAGCAAAGATTTTGTAATCTGCCTAATAATTTAGATAATTTAAAAATGTGTTGTAGCAAAATTTGCCTAATCTGCCGAATAATCTGAAATGTGTCGTACCAAAATTTGCCTAATCTACCTAATAATTTAAAACTGTGTCGTAGCAAAGATTATGCAATTTACCAATAATATAAAAATGTGTCGTACCAAAATTGTGTAATTTGCCAAATAATTTAGATAATTGAAAAATGTGTGGTAGCAAAGATTATGCAATGTGCCTAATAATTTAAAAATGTGTCGTGGCAAAAATTGTGCAATTTGCATAATAATTCAAAAGTGTGTCGCAGCAAAATTTGCCTAATCTACATAATAATTCAAAAATGTGTTGCAGCAAAATTTGCCTAATAATTTAAAAATGTGTCGTAGCAAAATTTGTCTAATCTGCCTAATAATTTAGATAATTTAAAAATGTGTCATAGCAGAATTGTGTAATTTGCCAAATAATTTAGATAATTTAAAAATGTTTCGTAGCAAGGATTATGTAATTTGCCTATTAATTTAAGAATGTGTCGTAGCAAAAATTGTGCAATTTGCATAATAATTCAAAAATGTGTCGCAGCAAAATTTGCCTAATTCGTCTAATAATTTAAAAATGTGTCGTAGCAAAAATTGTGCAATCTGCCTAATAATTTAGATAATTTAAAAATGTGTCGCAGCAAAATTTGCCTAATCTACATAATAATTCAAAAATGTGTCGCATCAAAATTTTTCTAATGTTCATAATAATTCAAAAATGTGTAGCAGCAAAATTTTCCGAATCTACATAATTCAAAAATGTGTCGCTCCAAAATTTGTCTAATACTTTAAAAATGTGGCGTAGCAAAGATTATGCATAATAACTTAAATCTTAATAATAATTTAAAAATGTGGCGTAGAAAAATTTGTCTAATAATTTAAAAACGTGTCGTAGCAAAAATTGTGCAATCTGCCCAATAATTTAAAAATGTGTTGTAGCAAAATTTGCCTAATCTGTCTAATAATTTAAAAATATGTCGTAGCAAAGATTATGCAATTTACCAATAATTTAAAAAAGTGTCGTGCCAAATTGTGCAATTTGCCTAATAATTTAAGAATGTGTCGTAGCAAAAAATTGTGCAATTTGCATAATAATTCAAAAATGTGTCGCAGCAAAATTTGCCTAATCTACATAATAATTCAAAAATGTGTCGCAGCAAAAATTGTGTAATCCAAAAATGTGTCGCAGCAAAAATTGTGTAATCCATAAATGTGTCGCAGCAAAAATAGTACAATTTGCTTAATACATAATTTAAAAATATGTCGTAGCAAAGATTATGCAATTTACCAATAATTTAAAAAAGTGTCGTACCAAATTGTGCAATTTGCCTAATAATTTAAGAATGTGTCGTAGCAAAAATTGTGCAATTTGCATAATAATTCAAAAATGTGTCGCAGCAAAAATTGTGTAATCCAAAAATATGTCGCACCAAAAATTGTGCAATTCGAAAATGTGTCGCAGCAATAATTGTGCAATCCAAAATGTGTCGCAGCAAAATTCTACATAATAATTTAGATAATTTAAAAATGTGTCATAGCAGAATTGTGTAATTTGCCAAATAATTTAGATAATATAAAAATGTGTCTTAGCAAAGATTATGCAATTTGCCTATTAATTTAAGAATGTGTCGTAGCAGAAATTGTGCAATTTGCATAATAATTCAAAAATGTGTCGCAGCAAAATTTGCCTAATCTACATAATAATTCAAAAATGTGTCGCATCAAAATTTTTCTAATCCTCATAATAATTCAAAAATGTGTCGCAGCAAAATTTTCCTAATCTACATAATAATTCAAAAATGTGTCGCTCCAAAATTTGTCTAATACTTTAAAAATGTGGCGTAGCAAAGATTATGCATAATAACTTAAATCTTAATAATAATTTAAAAATGTGGCGTAGAAAAATTTGTCTAATAATTTAAAAATGTGTCGTAGCAAAAATTGTGCAATCTGCCCAATAATTTAAAAATGTGTTGTAGCAAAATTTGCCTAATCTGTCTAATAATTTAAAAATGTGTCGTAGCAAAGATTTTGCAATTTGTGTGATTTAGATAATTTAAAAATGTGTCGTAGCAAAAATTGTGTAATCTGCCTAATAATTTAAAAATGTGTCGTAGCAAAATTTGTGCAGTTTGCCTAATAATTTAAAAATATGTCGTAGCAAAGATTATGCAATTTACCAATAATTTAAAAAAGTGTCGTACCAAATTGTGCAATTTGCATAATAATTTAAGAATGTGTCGTAGCAAAAATTGTGCAATTTGCATAATAATTCAAAAATGTGTCGCAGCAAAAATTGTGCAATTCGAAAATGTGTCGCAGCAATAATTGTGCAATCCAAAATGTGTCGCAGCAAAATTCTACATAATAATTTAGATAATTTAAAAATGTGTCTTAGCAAAGATTATGCAATTTGCCTATTAATTTAAGAATGTGTCGTAGCAGAAATTGTGCAATTTGCATAATAATTCAAAAATGTGTCGCAGCAAAATTTGCCTAATCTACATAATAATTCAAAAATGTGTCGCATCAAAATTTTTCTAATCTTCATAATAATTCAAAAATGTGTCGCAGCAAAATTTTCCTAATCTACATAATAATTCAAAAATGTGTCGCTCCAAAATTTGTCTAATACTTTAAAAATGTGGCGTAGCAAAGATTATGCATAATAACTTAAATCTTAATAATAATTTAAAAATGTGTCGTAGCAAAAATTGTGTAATCTGCCCAATAATTTAAAAATGTGTTGTAGCAAAAATTGTGTAATCTGCCTAATAATTTAAAAATGTGTCGTAGCAAAATTTGTGCAGTTTGTCTAATAATTTAAAAATATGTCGTAGCAAAGATTATGCAATTTACCAATAATCTAAAAAAGTGTCGTACCAAATTGTGCAATTTGCCTAATAATTTAAGAATGTGTCGTAGCAAAAATTGTGCAATTTGCATAATAATCCAAAAATGTGTCGCAGCAAAAATTGTGCAATTCGAAAATGTGTCGCAGCAATAATTGTGCAATCCAAAATGTGTCGCAGCAAAATTCTGCATAATAATTTAGATAATTTAAAAATGTGTCATAGCAGAATTGTGTAATTTGCCAAATAATTTAGATAATATAAAAATGTGTCTTAGCAAAGATTTAATATAAAAATGTGTCTTAGCAAAGATTATGCAATTTGCCTATTAATTTAAGAATGTGTCGTAGCAGAAATTGTGCAATTTGCATAGTAATTCAAAAATGTGTCGCAGCAAAATTTGTCTAATCTACATAATAATTCAAAAATGTGTCGCAGCAAAATTTTTCTAATCTTCATAATAATTCAAAAATGTGTCGCAGCAAAATTTTCGTAATCTACATAATAATTCAAAAATGTGTCGCTCCAAAATTTGTCTAATACCTTAAAAATGTGGCGTAGCAAAGATTATGCATAATAACTTAAATCTTAATAATAATTTAAAAATGTGGCGTAGAAAAATTTGTCTAATAATTTAAAAATGTGTCGTAGCAAAAATTGTGTAATCTGCCCAATAATTTAAAAATGTGTTGTAGCAAAAATTGTGTAATCTGCCTAATAATTTAAAAATGTGTCGTAGCAAAATTTGTGCAGTTTGTCTAATAATTTAAAAATATGTCGTAGCAAAGATTATGCAATTTACCAATAATCTAAAAAGGTGTCGTACCAAATTGTGCAATTTGCCTAATAATTTAAGAATGTGTCGTAGCAAAATTTGTGCAATTTGTCCAATAATTTAAAAATGTGTCGTAGCAAAGATTTTGCAATTTGTGTGATTTAGATAATTTAAAAATGTGTCGTAGCAAAAATTGTGTAATCTGCCTAATAATTTAAAAATGTGTCGTAGCAAAATTTGTGCAGTTTGTCTAATAATTTAAAAATATGTCGTAGCAAAGATTATGCAATTTACCAATAATCTAAAAACGTGTCGTACCAAATTGTGCAATTTGCCTAATAATTTAAGAATGTGTCGTAGCAAAAAATTGTGCAATTTGCATAATAATTCAAAAATGTGTCGCAGCAAAATTTGCCTAATCTACATAATAATTCAAAAATGTGTCGCAGCAAAAATTGTGTAATCCAAAAATGTGTCGCAGCAAAAATTGTGTAATCCATAAATGTGACGCAGCAAAAATAGTACAATTTGCTTAATACATAATTTAAAAATATGTCGTAGCAAAGATTATGCAATTTACCAATAATTTAAAAAAGTGTCGTACCAAATTGTGCAATTTGCCTAATAATTTAAGAATGTGTTGTAGCAAAAATTGTGCAATTTGCATAATAATTCAAAAATGTGTCGCAGCAAAAATTGTGTAATCCAAAAATATGTCGCACCAAAAATTGTGCAATTCGAAAATGTGTCGCAGCAATAATTGTGCAATCCAAAATGTGCCGCAGCAAAATTCTGCATAATAATTTAGATAATTTAAAAATGTGTCATAGCAGAATTGTGTAATTTGCCAAATAATTTAGATAATATAAAAATGTGTCTTAGCAAAGATTATGCAATTTGCCTATTAATTTAAGAATGTGTCGTAGCAGAAATTGTGCAATTTGCATAATAATTCAAAAATGTGTCGCAGCAAAATTTGCCTAATCTACATAATAATTCAAAAATGTGTCGCATCAAAATTTTTCTAATCTTCATAATAATTCAAAAATGTGTCGCAGCAAAATTTTCCTAATCTACATAATAATTCAAAAATGTGTCGCTCCAAAATTTGTCTAATACTTTAAAAATGTGGCGTAGCAAAGATTATGCATAATAACTTAAATCTTAATAATAATTTAAAAATGTGGCGTAGAAAAATTTGTCTACTAATTTAAAAATGTGTCGTAGCAAAAATTGTGTAATCTGCCTAATAATTTAAAAATGTGTCGTAGCAAAATTTGTGCAGTTTGTCTAATAATTTAAAAATATGTCGTAGCAAAGATTATGCAATTTACCAATAATCTAAAAAAGTGTCGTACCAAATTGTGCAATTTGCCTAATTATTTAAGAATGTGTCGTAGCAAAAATTGTGCAGTTTGCATAATAATTCAAAAATGTGTCGCAGCAAAAATTGTGCAATCCAAAATGTGTCGCAGCAAAATTCTACATAATAATTTAGATAATTTAAAAATGTGTCATAGCAGAATTGTGTAATTTGCCTATTAATTTAAGAATGTGTCGTAGCAGAAATTGTGCAATTTGCATAATAATTCAAAAATGTGTCGCAGCAAAATTTGCCTAATCTACATAATAATTCAAAAATGTGTCGCAGCAAAATTTTTCTAATCTTCATAATAATTCAAAAATGTGTCGCAGCAAAATTTTTCTAATCTTCATAATAATTCAAAAATGTGTCGCAGCAAAATTTTCGTAATCTACATAATAATTAAAAAATGTGTCGCTCCAAAATTTGTCTAATACTTTAAAAATATGGCGTAGAAAAATTTGTCTAATAATTTAAAAATGGTGTAGCAAAAATTGTGTAACCCGCCCAATAATTTAAAAATGTGTTGTAACAAAATTTGTGCAATTTGTCTAATAATTTAAGAATGTGTCGTAGCAAAAATTGTGCAATTTGCATAATAATTCAAAAATGTGTTGCAGCAAAATTTGCCTAATCTACATAATAATTCAAAAATGTGTCGCAGCAAAAATTGTGCAATCCAAAAATGTGTCGCAGCAAAAATTGTACAATTTGCTTAATACATAATTTAAAAATATGTCGTAGCAAAGATTATGCAATTTACCAATAATTTAAAAAAGTGTCGTACCAAATTGTGCAATTTGCCTAATAATTTAAGAATGTGTCGTAGCAAAAATTGTGCAATTTGCTTAATAATTAAAAAATGTGTCGCAGCAAAAATTTGTATAATTTGCTTAATAATTCATAAATGTGTCGCAGCAAAAATTGTGCAATCCGCCCATTAATTCAAAAATGTGTCGCACCAAAATTTGCCTAATCTACCTTATCTACCAAGTCAACCGATGTCGTATATAAAATAAAATTCTATTATTATGGAAAAATCTATTAAGAAGACAGCCGTGGCGTTTAGGGGGCCTGATATATTCTTCTTTCTTTATAATGGATGTTATTTTAATTTTATTTATTTGAAAGACACATCAGATGTAAAAAAAATGGTCATAGAACCAACATTTTATATACGACGGAGAAGTTTTATTTTCAATTTCTATTGGATGCATGAATAGTTTGTAAAGACCCTGTATATTGAAGAATTGGGATCCTCGGGTAAGATTAGTAAACTGCGATTGTCCTTGAATACCACAATAGGCAAAAGGAATCTCTTATAACACTGAAAGCAAGTATACAGGGTGTCCCAACTAAAATTTGTACCCCCAACAATTCCGATTTCGAAAGACTCAGAAGAAAACGCTCGAACAGGTCAATTTTGTTATCATGGGGGACCAAACTGTTCCAAACTTTCATGTCTTAGATCTCACCCCTTTAGCCAGGGGAACCACCCCCTTAAAAAATTTAAATAGCCTTGGGGGTCGTGTGATACATCATTTTAAAGCTTATTCAATTCTCTATTCAGACCTAGATTTATCGATTCATTTCTACAAAAAAAAACAAAACATGAAATCGATATTTTCCAAATCTACGTAAAATACTCAACTAAAATTTGTATCCCCAATCATTTCAATTTCGAAACACTCAAACAGGTCAATTTTGTTATCAAGGGGGGTCAAATTGTACCAAACTTTCAAGTTTTAGATCTCACCCCTTTAGCCATGGGAGCCACCACCTTAAAAAATTTGAATGGCAGAGTTGGTCCTGTGATACATCATTTTAAAGCTCTGCATAGAGAATTGAATAAGCTTTAAAATGATGTATCACGCGACCCCCCATGCCATTAATTTTTTTAAGGGGGTGAGATATAAGGGTTGAAAGTTTGGTACTATTTGGTCTCCCTTGATAATAAAATTCAGCTGTTCGTGTCTTTCGAAATTAGAATTGTTGGGGGGTAGAAATTTTAGTTGAGTATTTTGTGAAGATTTGGAAAATATGGAATTCATGTTTTTTTTTGTACAAAAAAATCGATAATTGTAAGTTTGGATAGAGAATCGGATAAGCTTTAAAATGATGTACCGCACGACCCCCCATGCCATTAAATTTTTTTAAGGGGGTGGCTTCCCTGGCTCAAGGGGTGAGATCTAAGACTTGAAAGTTTGGTATAATTAGGTCCCCCTTGATAACAAAATTGACCTATTTGAGCGTTTTCGTCTGAGTCTTTCGAAATTGGAATTTTTGGGGGGTACAAATTTTACTTGGGACACCCGATATGTGTATTTATATTGATTCGATAAAATTTTATAAATACTATCGTCATTTTTGGGTGGCAGGTTTGTGGTAACTAAAATACGATACGTGAATGATCATCACTTGAAATGGTTTCTTCCAAATGAGACAATATTTTATACAGAGGTTGGAATGATTTTTGTTAACGCTCGATTTTACTACCCATCAATCTGTCGGGCTTTAACGATCGATTCCTAAGGAGTAACCAAAACTATAAAGGAAGGCTCCTATTAACATGGGTAAAAATAACCAAACGAAAAATATTGTAGCGCCCAGAATTCCGGCGGAAGTCCAGAGTCTTCTCTGGTCTGGTCGCATGAGTTTTGGATGAAATCATCACGCCGCGATCCCTCCAGAACGTTACCGCTGCATTAGTAGAATTACAAAAATGTCACAGACAAAAAGGGAAGTGCCATAAATTAATACCAAACTATCCGTTTGGATGTTAAATCTAATTGAAGATAACTTGGTTTAGATGCTTTATTTAATTTTCATTATTTCCCCCAAATAAACAGTTCAAAATGGTTCTACTTAAAAAAAGTCATTGAAACAAGCATTGAATTAAAAAAAAACAAAGGATATAAAGATCAGAAATTTCTAAATCAAATTTCTAAACAGCATCTCATAATATTATGTAGTCAGTATTTGTGTACACGTAATGCAAACGTAATGTTCTGTTGTTGTCCTAGATTATTATTAAATATAAATAATCTAAAAATATTTAATCTGTACGTTCATTGCTTATCGTTTATCAAAACCAGTTAGATCAGGTCAAATAGTTTCGCGATGTTGACTTTTTAATCCATAACCAATTAACAATTATTATTTATTAGAGTGATTTACTGTGGTCTCTTATCGACATATCGTCACGTTATTGTTAGTAAAAAAATTTCAAGGCACTATCCGACTTTTGATTGAATCGCTATTTCACTTTTTAGGTCTTCCAGTGTATCCGTAATATTACATTTACTTCTTTAAAGTCATAGTATGAAACTTGAATTTTTAACGAATTTTTTAGCGTCTTAATGCAAACGAGAACACTTCGCGTCAGTTACACGCTGGACCTCAAGCGACTTTAGTTGCAATTGGGCATAACTCTTAGGTTATTAAGATTTATTCATCAGCAAGTTGCTAATTGTGCAGAGAACAATGTTAATTGGAATTTTATACCCCCTTGTTCCCCACATGTGGGCGGTGATCGGGAAGCAGAATTCAATCAATGAAATTTTTTTTGGTCTTTTGTATATACAATTCCATAATTAATATTATTGTTTTGAATTTTGCACTTCAACGGATCATGTTTCTATCATGATCATGATTCGATAAGAGTCAGCTCCAAGAAGAATGCACTGAAATGACTTGCACCAATGCCTTTCAACGATGAAATAAAATACTGATTTTCAGAAAAATATTCTACTGTCATCACTGTGATTTGCAGTAAATGTAAAACACGATTTAGCTGTCAATTTATGTCACCGGTCTTTGATTTATTTTGTCTCACAATGAGCGATAAGCAATGCGATAACGTTTGATAACAAAACAGACTCAAGTTTACATGAGTGGTACTTACAATTCTAGTAATATTTTCTTGTAAATACTCAGTTTATATAAACTGTAATCAGTAATTAAAATTGCAGCGAGATTTAGGGCAACATATTAGTTAGTTTGTTTTAAGAGTGTTTTATCTCCAAATCCAAGTCCTAAATTTAAAAAAAAATCTCTTGTAAAATTATTGCCCCATTTACTGTGCTTCCTACAGTACTACTTTCATATTTTTGTTGTAAATAATAAACTGGAAACAATTATAAATGTAGAATGATGTAACATTTCGGAAACTCGCGCTGGACAACAGATCCTCGATCACCCTCTCTGCCTCCTCTGCCTCCCTCACCCATCGTAACAGGTTTCTAAAAATATCCGCAATTATTATTATGTGTACAATCTGTTTAATATGTTTGTCTATGTGTATAATTATTCTGTACGTGTGTATGTTACTGAATTAATCCTAAACAGGTTTTGTTCATTTTGTAATTATTTTAACTAACAGTCAACCATTCACATAAATAAATTCATCTGTTTGTTAGGGACAGCATTATTTTATCATTCACATCTAATTATGTTTAGGATTATTTATACCAAAACACAGTCGGAATTAGATAGTTTTGGCATAATGGAAATCATCCAGTGATTAAAAATTAAATCAAAATATAAATAATGTCTACAACAAAAGAGATACTTATCATGCGTGAAATGACAGCGATGATGAAGTGTGACAAAATTTACCAAAAAAAAAGATGATGAATTTCAGCACAGACATTTATTTTAGATAGAAAGATGATATTATATCACTCGATTGTTTGCAGGTGGTAATCGGAATTCACGAGAATGTGAAAAGGATCAAAACAAATGCAAACAATATTGACGAGTAAATTACACTTGAGACTTTGATAAGATAATGGAAAATTATTACCCAAATAGCACAAAAACACAACAAATATTTTTATAATGTAAATTAATAAATATTTTCTACTAGCTGACCCGGTGAACTTCGTGTCACCTCCTATCGCGTTCTATTAAAAGTAATCCGAAGTAGCGATTCAAGAAGAAGTGACGAACGCCATCTATTAAAAGTAATTCCTTCGGATTTCCCCTGGGCCCCCATGTCCATGTGAAAAAGACTTTACCACCTCTTCTCATGTCTACCAAATATACAAAAAAATTTTTTTATAAGAATCGGTCCACCCGAAAAATAGGTCCAGTCCAATGTCCATGTGAAAAATAGTTCTAAACCATCCCTGTAATATGACGAACAAAACAAAAACAAAAATAATCAAATCGGTAAAGTCGTTTTTGAGTTTTAGCGTGACATACGAACGGCGATTCATTTTTATATACAGGGTGTAAATTAAGTAAAACTTAAAAAGCATGTGGTAGCGCTAATTATAGAGCATCCGACGAACGTATACTTTTTTTTATCACTTTTTTCTAGAGTGGTTGTTGCGTAGCAATTTTTCGAGTGAGATTGTTATTAAAACCACGAGACGACAGTCGAGTGGTTCTTGTCAATGTCACGAGATAAATTGGCAACAAACTCGAGTAAATCAATTGTAAAATTTTGTCATTCAAAAACTCTCTAGCTTCGCGATTTCATTCGAGCTTACGGTCTGGCAAAATTTTCATTAGATTAATTTTTGCAGTTGAAATTTAGTGTGACGGAATATGATTGGTTCAAACAACTATGAATGAAATAGTCTATTGAAAAACAAAAAACAATCAACCAAATTTACGATTTTTTGCAGTTTCACTTTTCTTTGTAATTGTTTGGAATTTTTTCAGGACCATAACGAACAAAACAAATAAAGAGTTATGGTGCTAAGTTCATACAAACATCCCATAGAAAAAAAAGCATTTTCAGTTGTTCCCGAATTTTAAGATTTTCTGGTGGATTTTCTAAAAAAATTGTTTTAATACTAACGATTACGAACACAGCGAAAAAAAATCAGCCAAATCGGTTATTATTGTCTAGAATTTTATTTTCCTGAAAGCTTTTCGAGGACCATAACGAACAAAACTAAAAAAGAATTACTCATATCCCTTGTCTTTAATTCATACAAAAAACACTTCATAAATATTGCAAAATCTGTATCTCGACAACAGCGCCACCTGTCATCCAGGTGATCCAATAAGTATAAAAAGAAAACATCAAAATTCTGTCAGAAAATTTAAAAAAAAATCTGGATCTCGATAACAGCGCCACCTACCGAATCCAACTGTAGCTAAGAACCATCCAGGGATCCACTCAAACACACACATTTTTTTTTAGCAAATTCGGTCAAGCCGTTTAGGCGGAGAAGAATTACGAACACACGCACACCGTGGAAAAAGATAGAAGAGAGAAGACTATGTATGGAGATGTCGGGCAGCTGAAAGGAAAAACAAGAAAGGGCGAGCGAAAGGAGGCATCATCACAGACATCTAAAACTAGGAACAAAAAAAGTTAAAATAATCACAGTCTACAGTAAAGAGATGAGTAAAACAAAACAAATGTTAGAAGAGACAATAAGTGAGACAGATAATTGGGGGCAACTTCAATGCGAGAATTGGGACAAGATTAGGAAGACGGAATAATGAGACAGAATATGCGAGAAGGACAAGACAGAAAATAAGGAAGGAATAAAAGTGTTCGAATTTATAGAAGAGAAAGAATACGAGGTACTGAATGGGAACTAGCTAGAGGATACATGGAAATAAAAGTGCGCTACAACATATTGAAAGAGAAAAACATAAAGACACCGAAACAAGAATGAAAGAACTCTAAAGTAGAATGAGAGAAGCGATGACAACAAAGAAAACAGAAGTAGAAGTGGGAGAAAGAATGGGAAGAAATAGATGGTGGGATAAAGAATGCAAAGAAATGAAAGGACTAGCCAGAAAGCAAATGAGAAAATGGAGAAGTGGGAAGGGATCGAGAAAAGAATACAAAGACACTTGTGAGAAGAAGAAGGAAGAAAAGAAAAGAGAAGAAAAAGATCAATCAACACAGAAGAAGAAGTTTGGAAATACATAAACAGAGAACGAAAAGAGAAAAAGAAGGCAGACGAGAAGATAATACAGAGTGTCATGATGTACGGAGCAGAAATATTAGGATGGAAGCAGCAGGAAAAGCTGGAGCAATCCTAGCTAAGTACTGGAGGTGGGTACTAGGGTTGGATAGGAAAACGCCAGCATATATCGTACTGGAAGAAGTAAAGAGAGACAAGATAAGAGTGGCAACATGAAAAAGGGCAGTACGATTTGAAGAGAGAATAAGAGAAAGAACGGAATGTAAGATCCTGCAAGAGTGTTGGAAAGGGATAAAGAATGGGAAGATGGAAAGAGCATGAAAAAAGAGAAGAAAATACTACGAGAGAAAAGATTCCGATTCGAGCAGTTGGGCCGAGCGGACGTGTTTTGCGGCGCTGGAGAAGACAAGAGGATAAAAAAAGCGTGAAAAAGTGAAAAAGAAATAGAATGAAAAAAAGTGGTAATTAGAGCGAGAGAGAAGAATATTACAAAAGAAAAAGAGAAGAAGGAGGAGAGTCGGAAGAGAAGATTAACCCCTTTAGGAAAAGTAAAAAGTTAGAAAAATCACCCGTTAAAAAGGCAATGGATGAGAAAATAAAAGAGATGCTGAAAAAAATTATGGAGGATGTAGGGGAGATAAAGGAACAGAATCGGAAGATGAGCCGGGAACTGGAACAGTTGAAAATTATGATGCTTGAAAAGGAAGAAAAAGGGAAAGTGAAAAGATGGAACTAAAAGAAACAATATGAAAAAATTGGAAGAGCAGGAAAAAAGAGTGAGAAAAATCAATATTGTAGTACCGGGATTGAACGAAGAGGAATTCTAGAGCGAGAAGAAACTGGAAAAATGGATGAGGTTGAATTAGAGGTAGAAGTGACTGTGAGAGAGATGTATAAAATAAATGGAAGAAAAATGTTTGTGGCGGAACTTGGGAGCTGATGATGTATGGAGCGGAAATATGGGGATGGAGAGAGCAAGAAGGATTGGAAGGGGTGCAAGGAGGATAAATGAAATGGGTGATAGAGGTAGAGAGAGAGACACCGGGGTATATAGTGATGGAGGAAACAAAGAGGGATGGAATAAGAATACAAGCAGGAAAAAGAGCAATAATATATGAGGAGAGAGTGATAGAGAGAGGAGAATGCAGAATTTTGCAAGAGTGTTTGAAAGAAAAAAAGGAAAGAAATAGGAAAGAGGACATGGAAAGAGAATGAGGCATATTTCGAAAGAAAGGGGTATGCAGAGTGATAATAGCAAGATTTAGATGTGGAAATGAGGAGAGAGAAAATAAATATTGGAGTGAGGATAATAATAGAGTATGCAGGATGTGTGGAGAAAAAAAGGAGACAATAGAGCATTTGTTGAAGGAATGCGTAGAATTGAGAGGGAGAGATGAGAGTACAGAAGAAATTTTGAATGAGGACGGAAGAGGGATCGAATGGATGAAGAAGGTTGAGTGGAGAAGACGGCAATAAGTGGGAAGGGATAAAAGCTGCTAGTTATTGTATTGAATTATTGATTTATTTAGTTTTATTTATTATATTATATTTTATTTTATTTGGGTTATGGGAAATGTATCGGAACTTTTTAAACCTGTAAAGGTAATAAATATACATATTACTACTAGTTTAAAAAAAACAAAGGATTTAAATTAAAATTGAAATATATCTAAGTCGAACTCCACAAACTTTAATAAGTGTAAAATTACGTCAACGTCATAATTTTTATATTCTTTAAGGGCTGATGATGGCAGTAGTGTTCTGCCGAAACATGTTCCATTTGTAATTTTACACTTATTAGAGTTTGTGGAGTTCGACTTAGATATATTTCAATTTTAATTTAATTTTACTCGGATTTATCGACATTCTTCTGGTTTAAAGGATTTAAAGATCGGAAATTTTTAAATCTAATTTCTAAACTGTATCTCATAGTATTATGTAGTGAGTAATTGTGTACATGTACACAAACGTAATGTTCTGTCATGTAATAAATAATCTAAAAATATTTAATCTGAAGATTCATTGCTTATCGTCTATCAAAACCAGTTAGATCCGGTCGAATAGTTTCGCGATATTGACTTTTTAATCCATAGCCAGTTAACACTTATTTATTATAGTGATTTACTGTGGTCCCTTATCGTCATAATCATCGTCACGCTCTTATGTCACTAAATATTTGTTTTTTCATATGGGTAATTTATAATTGATTACCCACTTTAGGTTATAGGAACCTTTGAAAAGTTATTGAGATCTATTCATCACCGAGTTATCAGGCCAAAATTTTGTCACTAATTGTGCTGAGAACAATGTTAATTGGAATTTTATACCCCTTCGTTCCCCACATGTGGGCGGTGACCGGGAAGCAGGAAAATCAATGAAATTTCATTTTAAAAGAATTACAGGTCAGTCACTGTTAAGTCTGCATTAATTCACGGCCTATAACTTGTCTATCCTCAAATGCCGATGAGAATTAATTATTATGTTAATTTTAATTATTTTGTGTTTCAATAACTTAACTTTGTATATACAATTCCATAATTAATATTATTGTTTTGAAATTAGTACTTGAACGAATCATGATCCGATGACTTGCACCAATGCCTTGCAACGATGAAATAAAATACTGATTTTCAGAAAAATATTCTACCGTCATCGCTGTGATTTGCAGTAAATGTAAAACACTATTTAGCTGTCAATTTATGTCACCGCTCCCTGATTTAATTTTGTCTCACAATGAGTGATAAGCAATGCGATAACGTTTGATAACAAAACACTGCTAATTTTGTCCGTATTTCTCCGTGTTTTATCTCCAAAAAAAAATCTCTTGTAAAATTATTGCCCCATTTACTGTGCTTCCTACAGTACTACTTTCATATTTTTGATGTAAATAATAAACTGGAAACAATTATAAATGTAGAATGAAGTAATATTTCGGAATCTCCTCGATCACCCTCTCTGCCTCTTCTGCGTCCCTCACCCATCGTAATTGCATCGGGCAGGTTTCTAAAAATATCCGCAATTATTATTATGTGTACAATCTGTTTAATATCTTTGTCGGAATTAGATAGACAGAGGCAGAATGAACGTTAGGGAATCATGCAGTGACTAAAAATTGAATCAAAATATAAATAATGTCTACAACAAAAGAGATACTTATCATGCTTGAAGTGACAGCGAATGATGAAGTGTGACAAAATTTACCAAAAAAAAGGATGATGAATTTCAGCACAGACACTGATATTTATTTTAGATAGATAGAAAGTGTTCTTTATATCACTCGATTGTTTGCAGGTGGTAATCGGAATTCACGAGATTGTGAAAAGGATCAAAACCAATACAAACAATTTTGACGTGTAAATTACACTTGAGACTTTGATAAGATAATTTAAAATTACCCAAATATCACAAAAACTCAATATTTTTATAATGTAAATTAATAAATATTTTCTACTAGCTGACCCGGTGAAATTCGTATCACCTTTAGAAAGTGTCTCTTTTAATTTTGGATTTGACAACGTCCTTTTCGAAAATATATTTTTCAGTTTTGGATTTGGCAACAGCCTCTAAGAAAGTCTCTCCTAATCTTGGATTTGACAACATCCTTGTAGAAAGTGTCTTCTTGAACTTTGGATTTGGCAACATCTTAGAAAGTGTCTTTTTTAATCTTGGATTTGACAACAGCCCCTAGAAAGTGTCTCCTTTAATTTTGGATTTGACAACGTCCTTTTCGAAAATATCTTTTTCAATTTTGGATTTGGCAACAGCCTCTAAGAAAGCCTCTTTTAAACTTGGATTTGACAACATCCTTGTAGAAAGTGCCTTCTTGAATTTTGGATTTGGCATCATCGTAGAAAGTGTCTTTTTTAATCTTGGATTTGACAACAGCCACTAGAAAGTGTCTTTTTTAATCTTGGATTTGACAACATCCCCTAGAAAATGTCTCTTTTAATTTTGGATTTGACAACGTCCTTTTCGAAAATATCTTTTTCAATTTTGGATTTGCCAACAGCCTCTAAGAAAGCCTCTTTTAAACTTGGATTTGACAACATCCTTGTAGAAAGTGCCTTCTTGAATTTTGGATTTGGCATCATCGTAGAAAGTGTCTTTTTTAATCTTGGATTTGACAACAGCCACTAGAAAGTGTCTCCTTTAATTTTGGATTTGACAACGTCCTTTTCGAAAATATCTTTTTCAATTTTGGATTTGGCAACAGCCTCTAAGAAAGCCTCTTTTAAACTTGGATTTGACAACATCCTTGTAGAAAGTGCCTTCTTGAATTTTGGATTTGGCATCATCGTAGAAAGTGTCTTTTTTAATCTTGGATTTGACAACAGCCACTAGAAAGTGTCTTTTTTAATCTTGGATTTGACAACATCCCCTAGAAAATGTCTCTTTTAATTTTGGATTTGACAACGTCCTTTTCGAAAATATCTTTTTCAATTTTGGATTTGGCAACAGCCTCTAAGAAAGCCTCTTTTAAACTTGGATTTGACAACATCCTTGTAGAAAGTGCCTTCTTGAATTTTGGATTTGGCATCATCGTAGAAAGTGTCTTTTTTAATCTTGGATTTGACAACAGCCACTAGAAAGTGTCTTTTTTAATCTTGGATTTGACAACATACCCTAGAAAATGTCTCTTTTAATTTTGGATTTGACAACGTCCTTTCCGAAAATATCTTTTTCAGTTTTGGATTTGGCAACAGCCTCTAAGAAAGTCTCTTTTAATGTTGTATTTGACAACATCCTTGTAGAAAGTGTCTTCTTGAATTTTGGATTTGGCAACATCTTAGAAAGTGTCTTTTTTAATCTTGGATTTGACAACAGCCCCTAGAAAGTATCTCTTTTAATTTTGGATTTGACAACGTCCTTTCCGAAAATATCTTTTTCAGTTTTGGATTTGGCAACAGCCTCTAAGAAAGTCTCTTTTAATCTTGTATTTGACAACATCCTTGTAGAAGGTGTCTTCTTGAATTTTGGATTTGGCAACATCTTAGAAAGTGTCTTTTTTAATCTTGGATTTGACAACAGCCCCTAGAAAGTGTCTATTTAATTTTGGATTTGACAACATTCTTATACACAGAAGTGTTTTCTTGAATTTTGGATTTGGCAACATCTTAGAAAGTATATTTTCTAAACTTGGATTTGACAACAGCCCCCAGAAAGTGTCTCTTTTAATTTTGGATTTGACAACGTCCTTTTCGAAAATATCTTTTTCAATTTTGGATTTGGCAACAGCATCTAAGAAAGCCTCTTTTAAACTTGGATTTGACAACATCCTTGTAGAAAGTGCCTTCTTGAATTTTGGATTTGGCATCATCGTAGAAAGTGTCTTTTTTAATCTTGGATTTGACAACAGCCACTAGAAAGTGTCTTTTTTAATCTTGGATTTCACAACATCCCCTAGAAAATGTCTCTTTTAATTTTGGATTTGACAACGTCCTTTTCGAAAATATCTTTTTCAATTTTGGATTTGGCAACAGCCTCTAAGAAAGCCTCTTTTAAACTTGGATTTGACAACATCCTTGTAGAAAGTGCCTTCTTGAATTTTGGATTTGGCATCATCGTAGAAAGTGTCTTTTTTAATCTTGGATTTGACAACAGCCACTAGAAAGTGTCTTTTTTAATCTTGGATTTGACAACATCCCCTAGAAAATGTCTCTTTTAATTTTGGATTTGACAACGTCCTTTCCGAAAATATCTTTTTCAGTTTTGGATTTGGCAACAGCCTCTAAGAAAGTCTCTTTTAATGTTGTATTTGACAACATCCTTGTAGAAAGTGTCTTCTTGAATTTTGGATTTGGCAACATCTTAGAAAGTGTCTTTTTTAATCTTGGATTTGACAACAGCCCCTAGAAAGTATCTCTTTTAATTTTGGATTTGACAACGTCCTTTCCGAAAATATCTTTTTCAGTTTTGGATTTGGCAACAGCCTCTAAGAAAGTCTCTTTTAATCTTGTATTTGACAACATCCTTGTAGAAGGTGTCTTCTTGAATTTTGGATTTGGCAACATCTTAGAAAGTGTCTTTTTTAATCTTGGATTTGACAACAGCCCCTAGAAAGTGTCTATTTAATTTTGGATTTGACAACATTCTTATACACAGAAGTGTTTTCTTGAATTTTGGATTTGGCAACATCTTAGAAAGTATATTTTCTAAACTTGGATTTGACAACAGCCCCCAGAAAGTGTCTCTTTTAATTTTGGATTTGACAACGTCCTTTTCGAAAATATCTTTTTCAATTTTGGATTTGGCAACAGCCTCTAAGAAAGCCTCTTTTAAACTTGGATTTGACAACATCCTTGTAGAAAGTGCCTTCTTGAATTTTGGATTTGGCATCATCGTAGAAAGTGTCTTTTTTAATCTTGGATTTGACAACAGCCACTAGAAAGTGTCTTTTTTAATCTTGGATTTCACAACATCCCCTAGAAAATGTCTCTTTTAATTTTGGATTTGACAACGTCCTTTTCGAAAATATCTTTTTCAATTTTGGATTTGGCAACAGCCTCTAAGAAAGCCTCTTTTAAACTTGGATTTGACAACATCCTTGTAGAAAGTGCCTTCTTGAATTTTGGATTTGGCATCATCGTAGAAAGTGTCTTTTTTAATCTTGGATTTGACAACAGCCACTAGAAAGTGTCTTTTTTAATCTTGGATTTGACAACATCCCCTAGAAAATGTCTCTTTTAATTTTGGATTTGACAACGTCCTTTCCGAAAATATCTTTTTCAGTTTTGGATTTGGCAACAGCCTCTAAGAAAGTCTCTTTTAATGTTGTATTTGACAACATCCTTGTAGAAAGTGTCTTCTTGAATTTTGGATTTGGCAACATCTTAGAAAGTGTCTTTTTTAATCTTGGATTTGACAACAGCCCCTAGAAAGTATCTCTTTTAATTTTGGATTTGACAACGTCCTTTCCGAAAATATCTTTTTCAGTTTTGGATTTGGCAACAGCCTCTAAGAAAGTCTCTTTTAATCTTGTATTTGACAACATCCTTGTAGAAGGTGTCTTCTTGAATTTTGGATTTGGCAACATCTTAGAAAGTGTCTTTTTTAATCTTGGATTTGACAACAGCCCCTAGAAAGTGTCTATTTAATTTTGGATTTGACAACATTCTTATACACAGAAGTGTTTTCTTGAATTTTGGATTTGGCAACATCTTAGAAAGTATATTTTCTAAACTTGGATTTGACAACAGCCCCCAGAAAGTGTCTCTTTTAATTTTGGATTTGACAACGTCCTTTTCGAAAATATCTTTTTCAATTTTGGATTTGGCAACAGCCTCTAAGAAAGCCTCTTTTAAACTTGGATTTGACAACATCCTTGTAGAAAGTGCCTTCTTGAATTTTGGATTTGGCATCATCGTAGAAAGTGTCTTTTTTAATCTTGGATTTGACAACAGCCACTAGAAAGTGTCTTTTTTAATCTTGGATTTGACAACATCCCCTAGAAAATGTCTCTTTTAATTTTGGATTTGACAACGTCCTTTTCGAAAATATCTTTTTCAATTTTGGATTTGGCAACAGCCTCTAAGAAAGCCTCTTTTAAACTTGGATTTGACAACATCCTTGTAGAAAGTGCCTTCTTGAATTTTGGATTTGGCATCATCGTAGAAAGTGTCTTTTTTAATCTTGGATTTGACAACAGCCACTAGAAAGTGTCTTTTTTAATCTTGGATTTGACAACATCCCCTAGAAAATGTCTCTTTTAATTTTGGATTTGACAACGTCCTTTCCGAAAATAACTTTTTCAGTTTTGGATTTGGCAACAGCCTCTAAGAAAGTCTCTTTTAATGTTGTATTTGACAACATCCTTGTAGAAAGTGTCTTCTTGAATTTTGGATTTGGCAACATCTTAGAAAGTGTCTTTTTTAATCTTGGATTTGACAACAGCCCCTAGAAAGTATCTTTTTTAATTTTGGATTTGACAACGTCCTTTCCGAAAATATCTTTTTCAGTTTTGGATTTGGCAACAGCCTCTAAGAAAGTCTCTTTTAATGTTGTATTTGACAACATCCTTGTAGAAAGTGTCTTCTTGAATTTTGGATTTGGCAACATCTTAGAAAGTGTCTTTTTTAATCTTGGATTTGACAACAGCCCCTAGAAAGTGTCTATTTAATTTTGGATTTGACAACATTCTTATACACAGAAGTGTTTTCTTGAATTTTGGATTTGGCAACATCTTAGAAAGTATATTTTCTAAACTTGGATTTGACAACAGCCCCCAGAAAGTGTCTCTTTTAATTTTGGATTTGACAACGTCCTTTCCGAAAATATCTTTTTCAGTTTTTGATTTGGCAACAGCCTCTAAGAAAGCCTCTTTTAAACTTGGATTTGACAACATCCTTGTAGAAAGTGCCTTCTTGAATTTTGGATTTGGCATCATCGTAGAAAGTGTCTTTTTTAATCTTGGATTTGACAACAGCCACTAGAAAGTGTCTTTTTTAATCTTGGATTTCACAACATCCCCTAGAAAATGTCTCTTTTAATTTTGGATTTGACAACGTCCTTTTCGAAAATATCTTTTTCAATTTTGGATTTGGCAACAGCCTCTAAGAAAGCCTCTTTTAAACTTGGATTTGACAACATCCTTGTAGAAAGTGCCTTCTTGAATTTTGGATTTGGCATCATCGTAGAAAGTGTCTTTTTTAATCTTGGATTTGACAACAGCCACTAGAAAGTGTCTTTTTTAATCTTGGATTTGACAACATCCCCTAGAAAATGTCTCTTTTAATTTTGGATTTGACAACGTCCTTTCCGAAAATATCTTTTTCAGTTTTGGATTTGGCAACAGCCTCTAAGAAAGTCTCTTTTAATGTTGTATTTGACAACATCCTTGTAGAAAGTGTCTTCTTGAATTTTGGATTTGGCAACATCTTAGAAAGTGTCTTTTTTAATCTTGGATTTGACAACAGCCCCTAGAAAGTATCTCTTTTAATTTTGGATTTGACAACGTCCTTTCCGAAAATATCTTTTTCAGTTTTGGATTTGGCAACAGCCTCTAAGAAAGTCTCTTTTAATCTTGTATTTGACAACATCCTTGTAGAAGGTGTCTTCTTGAATTTTGGATTTGGCAACATCTTAGAAAGTGTCTTTTTTAATCTTGGATTTGACAACAGCCCCTAGAAAGTGTCTATTTAATTTTGGATTTGACAACATTCTTATACACAGAAGTGTTTTCTTGAATTTTGGATTTGGCAACATCTTAGAAAGTATATTTTCTAAACTTGGATTTGACAACAGCCCCCAGAAAGTGTCTCTTTTAATTTTGGATTTGACAACGTCCTTTTCGAAAATATCTTTTTCAATTTTGGATTTGGCAACAGCCTCTAAGAAAGCCTCTTTTAAACTTGGATTTGACAACATCCTTGTAGAAAGTGCCTTCTTGAATTTTGGATTTGGCATCATCGTAGAAAGTGTCTTTTTTAATCTTGGATTTGACAACAGCCACTAGAAAGTGTCTTTTTTAATCTTGGATTTGACAACATCCCCTAGAAAATGTCTCTTTTAATTTTGGATTTGACAACGTCCTTTTCGAAAATATCTTTTTCAATTTTGGATTTGGCAACAGCCTCTAAGAAAGCCTCTTTTAAACTTGGATTTGACAACATCCTTGTAGAAAGTGCCTTCTTGAATTTTGGATTTGGCATCATCGTAGAAAGTGTCTTTTTTAATCTTGGATTTGACAACAGCCACTAGAAAGTGTCTTTTTTAATCTTGGATTTGACAACATCCCCTAGAAAATGTCTCTTTTAATTTTGGATTTGACAACGTCCTTTCCGAAAATAACTTTTTCAGTTTTGGATTTGGCAACAGCCTCTAAGAAAGTCTCTTTTAATGTTGTATTTGACAACATCCTTGTAGAAAGTGTCTTCTTGAATTTTGGATTTGGCAACATCTTAGAAAGTGTCTTTTTTAATCTTGGATTTGACAACAGCCCCTAGAAAGTATCTTTTTTAATTTTGGATTTGACAACGTCCTTTCCGAAAATATCTTTTTCAGTTTTGGATTTGGCAACAGCCTCTAAGAAAGTCTCTTTTAATGTTGTATTTGACAACATCCTTGTAGAAAGTGTCTTCTTGAATTTTGGATTTGGCAACATCTTAGAAAGTGTCTTTTTTAATCTTGGATTTGACAACAGCCCCTAGAAAGTGTCTATTTAATTTTGGATTTGACAACATTCTTATACACAGAAGTGTTTTCTTGAATTTTGGATTTGGCAACATCTTAGAAAGTATATTTTCTAAACTTGGATTTGACAACAGCCCCCAGAAAGTGTCTCTTTTAATTTTGGATTTGACAACGTCCTTTCCGAAAATATCTTTTTCAGTTTTTGATTTGGCAACAGCCACTAAGAAAGTCTCTTTTAATCTTGGATTTGACAACATCCTCATAAAAAGTGTCTTCTTGAACTTTGGATTTGGCAACATCTTAGAAAGTGTCTTTTTTAATCTTGGATTTGACAACAGCCCCCAGAAAGTGTCTCTTTTAATTTTGGATTTGACGTCCTTTTCGAAAATATCTTTTTCAGTTTTGGATTTGGCAACATCTTATAAAGTGTCTTTTTTAATGTTGGATTTGATAACACCCCCTTAGAAAGTGTCATCTTAGAAAGTGACAAACAAATGCATTGTTAATAGAAACATTGAGGTAATTTCTTTCCAATGGATTATTGTTTGTGTTATTGAAATGTCCAGATAATACCAAAATTTTTTTATTGCTTAATACATATTAATATTTATTCGGTTAAAATAGATTCTATTTATTCATGTGTCAGATTCGGGAACTCAGCCGCGCGTTTTTGCCTTTTTCGGGGCCGAGTTGAATATTGCTGGGAAAATTCCGGGAGGTAGGAGTTTTCTGGGAAATTTCCTGCTCTTTAAGGATATCTCAAATAGTTTTTGAAATATTTGCAAAAAAGTTAACCACCTTTTTTTTTTGTTTACTTAATTGTTTATAACTTTTGTAAGTTTTATTTGCGGATATTGATTTTCAACTAAAAAAATCTTGCTGGAATTACGAATCGAAAGACGAATGAAAAAGGGACTTGTAAACCAGACTATGAACATATTATGTGGAATGAGTGTGGTAAGATGTGAGCAAGAGAGAGAAAGAAAGAGGAAATACTGAATGTAGATGGAATTGAAATAAAATGTGAATGAAAGAGGTATGGAAGAGGAGAGGAGAGAGGAGAAGAAATGAAGATGCGTTGTTTGGAAATTACTACTCGACCATCCTAGCATGGCATGTAGAGTGTTGGCCTTATACTATTATTATAAATCCTCCATAATTACGAAAATTGGAGGAAGGTCAAACACTTAAAGATAAACAGAAATAAAAAGTAACTGCTGCTATTTGTGACATTCTGCCCTAACGTAACATACAGCAAGTGTAGGTTCCCATAACGATTTAAACGCCAACCCGTAATAATCAGCATCACGATGATTATCACCTGAACGCGATAGTTCTATTAAAAGTAATCCGAAGTAGCGATTCAAGAAGAAATGACAGTCACGAACACCATCTATTAAAAGTAATCCCTACCAAATATACAAAAAAAAATTTTTTATAAGAATCGGTCCACCCGAAAAATGGGTCTAGCCCAAGGGTGGCCCCTGGGCCGCATGTCTATGTGAAAAATAGCTTACCACCTATTCTCATACCTACCAAATATACAAAAAAAAAATCATAAAAATCGTTCCACCCGAAAAATCGGTCCAGTTCAATGTCAATGTGAAAAATAGTTCTAAACCATCCCTGTATTATGACGAACAAAACAAAAAAAATCGGTAAAGCCTTTTTAGCGTGACATACGAACGGCGATTTATTTTTATATACAGGGTGTAAATTAAGTAAGGAATAAATTCAGTAACTTCAGCATGTGGTAGCGCTAATTATAGCGCATCCGACGAACGTATACAAATTTTTTTCATCAATTTTTTCTCCAGATCTTCCCGATTTTTATTTTCATATTATAATTTAAGTGGTAAAATTTTTTCGGAAAAATTTTCTTATTGTTACGAGCGTTTGTTGCGTAGCAATTTTTCGAGTAACATTGCTATTAAAACCACGAGACGATAGTCGAGTGGTTTTTGTCAATGTCACGAGATAAATTGGCAACAAACTCGAATAAATCAATTGTAAAATTTTGCCATTTAAAAACTCTCTAGCTTCGCGATTTTCATTAGATTAATTTTTGCAGTTGAAATTTAGTATTCATTGTCAAACAACTATGAATGAAATAGTCAATTGAAAACATTCAATTGAGTAATTTCTATCGCGGGAGCCAAAACAAAAAAGAACCAACCAAATTTACATTTTTTGCAGTTGTTTTCACTTTTCTTTGTAATTGTCTGGAATTTTTTCAGGACCATAACGAACAAATAAAGAGTGCTGAGTTCATACAAACATCCCATAGAAAAAAAGCACTTTCAGTTGTTCCGGAATTTTAAGATTTTCTGGTGGATTTTCTAAAAAGTTGTTTTAATACAAACCGCCTGACAACTACTTAGTCATCCTTGCTTATTTTGGTTTATCATTAGTCTTGATTCGATATTTCTTATTGTTTCAAAATTATTAATGCTTTTATAAAATGTTCTCCTATCTTGCATATTTTAAATTTTCATGTACTAGATTTCCATCGAACTAATTATGCTTTATGTAACTATTATGGCTTCTAGAATAATACCGGGTGTCCCAAATGTGTGTGAACCATCATTTAGGTCCTTTCGGTGTTTTTGTTGAACGATATCCACGGGATACCTTCACAAATTAGTTATTATTAGAAATCATATACAGAGTGAACATAAAGTTCCGCAGAAAATTCATGATTTAGTTATATAGTGTTTTTGAAAAAATCGCTTGAACGGTTCGTTTTTAAGTTTCCATCTTTAGACATAAAATTTTTGTTGATGACGTCATCTGTTTTTGAACTATGACACCGTCATAATTTTTTTTACATGGCAACCCCCAATTTTTTTTATTAAATTATTTCTTGGAAAAAAATTAAAAATAACAATAAATTTGGAAAGCAAACAACGAAAAATAAAAAACCATTCAATAAAATTTCACGCAAGTGCTCAAATTGCCACCCGCCAACTATTTGACACATTCCCAGACGTGTTTTAACGCTTTGAACACTTCGTTCAATCCCTTCAGGATTAATCTGCACCATTTCACCACAAATTCGTAGTGAAATAGTACTTTTTCCAGAAATAAAAATTTTATTTTTTGAAGTAAAATTGTAATTTTTTCAAAAAAAAAAGTTATGCAATGTATTACTTTTTTACTCTTGTTGAATAGAGAATTGAAAAGTGCATCTAAAACCCAAAAAATTTGGGGGTTGCCATTTAAAAAAATTGACGACGGTGTCATCATCAAAATTTTTACGTCAAAAATGGCAATTTTTTAACCCCCCTATGTTACTCCCCATTGCAAATATTATTTGTGGTCAAAATTTCATAACGATCTGTTCACCGGTTTAGGCGCCCTTAACATACGAACAAACAAACAAACAAATATTGATTTTTATATATTAGAAGAAGATAGAATTTGATTTGGATTTTGTTGGAGCAGGAATATCAAGTATGATATCTGGAAATTTGTGCAATATGGTGCAAATTTTTAAGTTTAAAATGTAGAATTTGGATAAGGCAAAACGAAAAAGAGTACATGATTCAACGGAAAACAACAAAAGAAAATACAAGGAAGAATAAAATTGGTATATTGGAATGTAGCGGGATAAGAAACAAAAGAGAAGACTTCTGTAAGTACATAGGTGAATTTGACGTAATTGGAATGGCAGAAACGTGGGTAGATGAAAAGGAGTGAAAGAAGATAGAAGAGAGAATGCTGACAGAGCATGTATGGAGATGTCAGGCAGCAGAAAGGAAAAACAAGAAGGGCGAGCGAAAGGAGGCATCATCACAGGAGTAAGGAAAGAAATTGAGGACGAAATAAAAACAAAACAAGAACTACAGAGAACTGGAATAACAGAAAGAAATCTAAAACTAGGAACAAAAAAAGTTTAAATAATCACAGTATACAGTAAAGAGATGAGTAAAACAAAACAAATGTTAGAAGAGACCATAAGTCAGACAGATAATTGGGGGCAACTTCAATGCGAGAATTGGGACAAGATTAGGAAGACGGAATAATGAGACAGAAGATGCGGATTCCTGTATTACCGAGCTGAAGGTAAACACGCGGTAGAGAGGTTAAGTAGCGAAAAATAGAGAAATTGAGAAGGTGATATAAAGAAAAAATTAGAGAAGATATTGAGAAAAGCGAGAAGAGATATGAGAAAAAGGTAGGAAGAAATAATTGGGCAGGGAAGAGGAGATATAGTCAGGAAAAAGAACAAATCGGCGAAGCCGGAAGATAACGACATCTAGGCGGCGCCACAGGAAGCGGATGAACAAAGACGATAGAAGCCGTTGGCTCAGTCAGGGAAGCCTGGACTCTTACCTGGAGGAAAGGAAAAGAAAGAGAAAAGGGGAGGGTAGAACAGAAAAACAAGAAGAGGAAGAAGAGAAATTTTTTCAAAAAAGTTAAAAGACGGCGAGGTCTCCTGGAGTAAAGAAAACACAGAAGACATCAGAGAAAGAGAAGGAAACGGACACAGAGATGGAGAAAAAAATATTGGAGCTGTTGCAAGAGTTGAAGCAGGAGATGAAAGAAATAAAACGAGAAAACAAGGAACTCAAGAGAGAGATAGAGAGGCAGAGAGAAGAGTTTAAAGAGAAGTAGAAGAGATGGGAAGGAGAGAGAGACTGGTAGAAGGAGAGAGTGGAAAAGCTGGAAGAGAGAATGGAAATCGAAGAGAGAAGAAAGAGGAAACAACATCGTGATAACAGGATGGGACAGGGAAAGAAAAAGTCATGTAAAGAAAGAGGATGTAAAGAAGTTTTTGAAGGAAAATGTAGAGGATAGTAAAGTAAAAGATTGTGACAGGATTAACAAGGATCAAGTATTGGTGGAGATGGAGGGATTGAGGGAATTGAGGGAGAAAAGGGAAACAAGGGGGATATACATAGACAACGACCTCACAAAGAAAGAAAGAGATTTACAGAAGAAACTAAGAAGTATGGCGAAGGAAAAAAGGGAAGAAGGGAAAGAAGCAAGAGTGGGATACAGGAAATTAATAGTGGACGGGGAGCAATGGAGATGGAATGAAAAGGGAGAGAGACTAGAGGTTTTCCAATAAGAAGAAGAAGGGGAGGGGGGAAAAAGGGGGACAACGGCAAAGTAAAAAGGACAATGAAACGGGAAAAAAGAAACAAAGAAGGAAGTAGGAGGGAAACTAAGGAAGGAATGGGAAATCAAAGAAGGTAACGAGAAAAACAGGGGTGAGGGCACTATTTTGGAATGTAGCGGGACTAGGGAAAAAAGAAGAAGATTTTTGGGACTATGTGAAGGAGTTCGATATTGTGGGATTAACAGAAACATGGTCAGAAAGCTGGGAAAAAATAGAAAAACTGTTACCAAAGGAGTTCAAGTGGGAATGGCAAGGGGCGAGAAGGGGAAAGAAAAAAGGAAGAGCAGCAGGGGGAATAATAACAGGGGTAAAAAAAGGAATAAAAGAGAATACTAAAAAGAAGGGAGAAGAGGAAGGTCACATGGTGAGAAACGTTAAAATAGACAGTAAATGGTGGAAAATTGTGACAGTGTACAGCAAAGAGACGAAAGAAACAATAAGCAAGATAGAAGAAACATTAAAAGACAACAGGGAAGAATGTCTGCTTCTGGGAGGGGATTTTAACGGGAGAATTGGGGAAAGAAGAGCCAGGGATTGGGAAGAAGAGTGAGGAGAGGGAAAAAGAAAATCCATAGACAAGAGAGAAAACGCGGAAGGGAAGAAGTTGATGGAATGGATAGAAGAAAAAGGATGGGAACTGATGAATGGAAACAAGCAAGGGGACGAAGAAGGAGAATGGACCTACATAGGCGGTAGAGGAGAGACGGTGATAGACTACGGAATAGTAAACGAAGAAGCATGGGAAGAAGTCGAAGCCTATAGAGATAAGTATAGGAAGGGGGAGAGAGAAGAGACGAGAAGAAGAAAAAATAGAGGAAATGCGGAAGGTGATAAGTAAAGTATGGGACGATCAAGGGGTGGAAGAGTATAAGAGAAGACTGGAAAAAGCAAGATTTAAAAAACAAGAAGTAGGGAAAATGGAGAAAGAATTGGTAGAAATATTGGAAAAAGCAGCGACAAAAAGAGAAATAACAGTAAGAGGTGGAGGAACAAAAAGAAAGAATAAATGGTGGGACAAAGAATGTGAGCAACGTAAAAAGGAAGCAATAAAAGAAGAAAGTGGAGAAAGACTAAATGGAACAGAAGTGGCTTTTTAGAAGCGAAAAGAAGATACAGAGAGACATGCAGGGAGAAGAAGGAGAGAGAGGAGGAAGAGATAAAAGCAATAAGAACAGAGAAGGAGGTATGGAACTATATTAATATAGAGAGAAAGAAAAAAGAAAATGGGAGCGAGGAGATAACGATGAATGAGTGGGAGGAGTACTTCATGAGGCTGCTGGAGGGAGAAAAGGAAAAAAGAAAACGGAAATAGAGACGAAGAGAAACCGAGTAGAACCTGAAGGAGAAGAAAATACAATGGAAGAGGTGGAGAGGCATGTGAAGAAACTGAGGAAAAGGAAGGCACCAGGGAGGGATAGAATACAGAATGAGTCGTGGATGTATGGGACGAGAAGAGTGCTAGAGAGGCTGGTGGAGGTAATAAATGGGGTGTGGAGAGGATTCCCGGTAGGGTGGAGAGAGGGGGTAATTTACCCCATTTACAAAAAAGGGGAGAAAAATAAAGTAGAAAATTACCGAGGGATAACGCTCCTAAACACAGGGTACAAGTTGTATGCATCAATTCTGAATGAAAGGATGAGCAGAGAGATAGAGGAAAATGGAGCATTACCAGACAGACAAGCAGGATTTAGAGAGGGGAGGGGAACTATGTATAATGTATACATCCTGGACCATTTGACGAAGAGTGAGTTAAAGAAGAATGGGGGAGGGTGTATGCATTATTTGCAGACTTCAAGGCGGCGTTTGACAAGGTGGACAGAGAGAGGATGTTTGAGTGCCTGAGGGAACAAGGGGTAAATGAATGGCTGGTAAGAAACGTGGAGGAGATATATGAGAAGACAAAAAGTAAAGTGAAGGTAGGTGAGAGGGAGAGTGAATGGTTTGTGACAACAAAGGGAGTGAGGCAAGGTTGCCCGCTCAGCCCCTTGTTGTTCACGATGTATGTGGCAGATATGGACGGAATGTTAGAGAGAGCACAAACGGGGGGGTGTGTGGTAGGTAGAAAAAAGTGTGGAGCCTGGCGTTTGCGAATGATGTGGTAATGGTGGCAAAGAGTGAAAGAGAAATGAAGGAAATGATAAAGAGTTTAGGAAAATATGTGAAGAAGAAAAGAACTAGAAGTGAATGTAGAGAAAACAAAAATGCTGGTGTTCAATAAGAGAAAGAGGAAGAACGAAGAGAGTGATTGGAGGTGGGAGGAAGAAGTAATAAAACAAGTAAAAGAATTCAAATACTTGGGGTATGTGTTCAATGAAAGAGCCACAGATAAGGCACATATCAGAGAACTGGCAAGGAAAGCGAACAAGGTGATAGGATGCGTATGGGGAATAGGAGAGAGAAGGTGGGGGGGCGATTTTAAGAGGAGAATGATGATGTTTGAAAGTCTTATTGAAAGCGTGTTGTTGTACGGAGCAGAGGTCTGGGGATGGAAAGAACAAGAGGAGATAGAGAGGGTGCAAGAGAAATATCTGAGGTGGGTGCTAGGGGTGGAGAGAGAAACGCCAGGGTACATAGTGAGAGAAGAATGCAAGAGGAATAGGTTGAGAGTGAAAGCGGGAAAAAGAGCGGTCAACTTCGAAGACAGGATGGAAGGGAGGAAAGAATGTAGGATACTAAAGGAGTGCTGGAGAGAAAAGAAGAAGAATTCGGAGGAGAATGATAGGGAGAATTACTACAGGAAGAATGGGAATGCAAGCAAAGAAATAGAGAGACTGAGAGAAAGAGGCGTGTGGATGAATGTAGAACTAAGTGAAAGAGATAAGGATACGGATAGACAAAACAGGAGAGAAGGAATTAGAGAATCCAGATACAACGGGAAGTATGGAAGATGCATGATCGAGGAAGTACCGGAGTATTTGGGGAGGGAGAGCGAGAAAGAAAGAAAGATGATGGCGAGGTTTAGGTGCGGAAATGAAGAGAGGGAAAATAGGTATTGGGCAGAAGATGGAGGAAGAATGTGTAGAATGTGCTATGAGGAATGAGAGACGATTGAGCATATGTGGAACGAGTGCAGTGAGATGAAACAAAGAGAGAGGAAAGAAAGAGAGGAAATTCTGAATGTAGATGGAAGGGAAATTAAATGGATGAAATAGGTATGGAAGAAGAGGGAGAATGGAGAAGAGGAAAGGGGAGGGGAGAAGGAATAGAGAATTTTATTTAGTTTTTTTATTATTATAATTGTTAAGTTTACTTGTATATGTATAGGAATCAGAAAGCCCGTAGGGCAAATAAAGATCGAAGGACAAGACAGGAAGTAAAGAAGGAAAAAAAAATTGAATTTATAGAATAGAGAGGATACGAGGTACTGAACGGGAACTGGAGAGAGGATACAGAGGAATTTACGTACGTGGGGCCGAGAGGAGAATCAGTGATTGATTACGCAATAGTCAAAAGATTCGAAGTGGGAAATAGAGTGGAATCAGATCACCAACCGTTAGAAATAGATATCACAGGAGAAGAAATAAAAAGAAAAAAAAAGAGAAAGAAACAATAATTATAAAAACAATCTGGGAAGAAGAAAGCATACAAAAGTACAGAAGTGCGCTACAACATATTGAAAGAGAAAAAGAAAAACAAAAAGACACCGAAAAAAGAATTAAAGAACTCGAAAGTAGAATGAGAGAAGCAATGACAACAAAGAAAAAAGATGTAGAAGTAGGAGAAAAAATGGGAACAAATAGATGGTGGGATAGAGAATGCAAAGA
The DNA here is from genome assembly GCA_963583935.1 of Diaperis boleti. NCBI lineage: Eukaryota > Metazoa > Arthropoda > Insecta > Coleoptera > Tenebrionidae > Diaperis > Diaperis boleti. The sequence continues at coordinate 6,520,104 of OY757242.1, forward strand.
AATGAAAAGACTAGCCAGAAAGCAAATGAGAAAATGCAGACGAGAAGGTAAGGACAGAAGAATGGAGAGAATACTTGAAAGAATTACTAGACGAAAAGAACGAAACTGAGAGAACAAGAGTAAAGGGAAGAGATTACGAAGGATATGATTAAGAGAGTGATAGGAAGAATGAAGAAAGGAAAAGCGGCGGGAGAAGATAAACTGCAAAATGAAGCGTGGATCTATGCAACAGAAGAAACAATAGAGATAATGAGGAAGATCGTAAACGACGTTTGGCAACGGAAAGGGTTACCAAGCCAATGGAGGATGGGTATAGTGTGTCTGATACACAAAAAAGGAAAAAGAGAAAAGGTGTAGAACTACCGAGGAATAAGTCTGCTGAGCACGGCGTACAACATCTACACAATGATACTGGAAGAGAAGTTGAAGGAAGAACTAGAGGAAAAAGAGTTGCTACCAGATGGACAAGCGAGTCTTAGGAGAGGAAGAAGCACCATGGATAACGTGTACATTTTGAACTCGATAAGAAAAGAGGGAAGGTGTGCGCGCTGTTTGTAGACCTTAAGACGGCTTTTGATAGTGTAAATAGAGAGAGATTATGGGAGTACCTTGGAGAGAAAGGAATCAACGAGCAGCTGGTGAGAATTTACCTATAAACGGGAAACAGTGGATGAGGAAATGAAAGAGAAGCTGAAAAAAATTATGGAGGATGTAGGGAGATAAAGGAAGAGAATTGGAAGATGAGCCGGGAACTCTAACAGTTGAAAATTATGATGCGTGAAGAGGAAGAAAAATGGGAAAGAGAAAAGATGGAACTAAAAGAAAAAATGAAAAAATTGGTGGAGAAAATGGAAGAGCAGGAAAAAAGAGTCAGAAAAAAGAATATTGTAGTAACGGGATTGGACGAAGAGGAATGCGAGAGCGAGAAGAAACTGGAAAAATGGAAGAAGGTGGAATTAGAGGTAGAAGTCACTGTGAGAGAGATGTATAAAATAAATGGAGGAAAAATGATTGTGGCGGAACTTGGGAGCTGGGGGGAAAAGAGGAAAGTTATGGAAAATAAAAGAAAACTAAGAGAAAAAAAAGGAAAAAGAGTATACATAAAAGATGATCTGACAAAGAAGGAAAGAGATATACAGAAGGAATTAAGAGCGATAGCCAAAGAAGAGCGACAAAAAGGACAGCGGGTGAAAGTCGGTTATAAAAAGATATAGAGAGAGGGAAAAAGGCTTAGGTGGGACGAAGAAAAGGAGGAGTTAGATACAGAAAATTTTTAAATAACAGCACAAGAAAAAGACGACAGGCCAGAAAAGGGAAAACAAATACGGAGAGGAATAAAGGAGAAAAGGAGCAAATAAGAATAGTATTCTGGAACGTAGCTGGAATAAAAAACAAAGAGAATGAATTTTGGGAGTATTTGAGAGAATTTGACGTAGTGGGAATGGTAAAAACGTGGGTGGAAGAAAAGGGGTGGGAAAAATTAGAAAAGAGAATGCCGGAATAGTTTAAGTGGAAATGTCAATATGCAGAGAGGGAAAGCAAGAAAGAGAGAGCTAAAGGTGGGATAATAATGGGGGTGAAAAAGGGACTGGAAGGAGAAAATGGAACTGAAGCAAAAGAAGAAAGAGGGATTATGGAAAGAACGGTGAAAAGTAAACAGAGAAAATGGAGAATTGTAACAGTGTACAGCAGAAGTATGAAGGAAACGAAGAGAATAATAGATGATAGAGTAAAAGAGCAAGAAGAAGGAACTTTTTTGATTGGGGGGATTTTAATTCAAGAATTGGGGGAAAAGTAAGACGGATAGAAGAGGAACAAGAAACAATAGAAAGAAGATCAACAAAGGATGGAACAGAAAACGCAGAAGGGAGAGTACTGATTAGCTTAGTAGAAGAAAGAGGGTGGGACATACTTAATGGGAACTGCACAGGAGATGAGAAAGGGGAGTACAGGTATATTGGATCAAAAGGGGAGACAGTTATTGATTATGTTATGGTAAATGAAGAAGCATGGGATGAAATTGAGAAATTCAAGGTGGGAGAAAGAATGAAGTCGGACCATATGCCTTTAGAAGTGAAGACAAAAGGAAGAGAGGAAGATAGAGGAAGTGTGAATGAGTTTAAAAGAAAAATTGTGAAGAATATTTGGACGGAAGAAGGAAAAGAAAATTATAGAGCAATACTTAGGGAGGCAAAATACGAAGAAACAGAAATAAACGAAAAGGTGAGGGAAGAAAAGTGTGGTCTTTAGCATACGCGGATGATTTGGTGGTGCTAGCGAGAGAGGAGAAAGGTAAAACATGGAGAAATATATGAGGAGGAAAAAGTTGACGGTGAATGTAAAGAAATCCAAGATGATGGTGTTCAGAAAAGGGGATGGTAGGAGAAAAGTAAATGACTGGAGATCGGAAAAAGAGAAAATTGAAGAAGTGAAAGAATTTAAGTATTTAGGTTATGTGATGAATGAAAGAAACAGCACATGTGAGAGAGTTAGTAAAAAGCAAATATAATAGGAGCTGTATGGGGAATAGGAGAGAGAAAATTTTGACATGATTTTAGAAGGAGAGTAACGATCTTTGATAGTTTGGTGAAAAGCGTGATGATGTATAGAGCGGAAATATGGGGATGGAGAGAGCAAGAAGGATTGGAAAGGGTGCAAGGAAAATATATGAAGTGGGTGCTAGGGGTAGAGAGAGAGACACCGGTGTATATAGTGATGGAGGAAACAATGAGAGATGGAATAAGAATAGAAGCAGGAAAAAGAGCAATGAGATTTGAGGAGAGAGTGATAGAGAGAGGAGAGTGCAGAATTTTGCAAGAGTGTTTGAAAGAAAAAAGGAAAGAAATAGGAAAGGGGATATGGAAAGAGAGGGAGGCATATTTCGAAAGAAGACAGATGACAGATGAATTATTGCAGAGAGATAGAGATGTGCAAGTGCAGGAAAGAAGAACGAGAATTAGGAAGTCTAGGTGCAATGGGAAGTATGAAAAAATAATAAGGGAAGAAATGGCCAAAGTACCTAGGAAGAGAGAGTAGAAAAGAAAGAGTGATAATAGCAAGATTTAGATGTGGAAATGAGGAGAGAGAGAATAAATATTGGAGTGAGGATAATAATAGAGTATGCAAGATGAGTGGAGAAAAAAAGGCGACGATAGAGCATTTGTTGAAGGAATGCGTAGAATTGAGAGGGAAAGATGAGAGTAGAGAAGAAATTTTGAATGAGGACGGAAGAGGGATCGAATGGATGAGGAAGTGTGAGTGGAGAAGAGGGGCAATAAGTGGGAAGGAATAAAAGCTACTAGTTATTTTGTTGAATTACTGATTTATTTAGTTTTATTTATTATATTATCTTTTATTTTATTTGAATTATTGGAAATGTATCGGATACTTTATAAACCTTTAAAGGTAATAAATATACATACTACTAAAAAAAAAGGTAAGGAAATAAATCTTATTATTGATTATTATTATATATAAGGGGAACGAATAAAAGTAGCCTACAGAAAGGCAAAAATAGGAAAAGAAGATTGGGAGTGGAACGAAAACAGTAGGAGACTGGAAAAGAAAATCTTTTGCTAAGGCAGAAGAGAAACCCAAATACACGGACAATGATAATGGAAAAAGGCGATGAAATGGAACAGCGACAGTATCAAAGAAAACAAAGCAAACATAGCAGAGGAAACAGAAAACAAGACCAGACAAGAAGGAAAAAGAATAAGATAGAAAATGAACAAAATGGAAGAAATGAACAGAAAAGAAAAACAGGAGTATAGAGTGCAAAGAAGGCTGGAAAAATATAGGCTAAGCAGAGAGAAAGAAAAGGAAAAAACCTGGAAAACGGAAAAAAACACAAGCCAGGAAAATCGAGAAAAGCTGAAAATAAAAACAACAATCGGGAGTTAAAAATGGTATTCTGGAATGTGGCAGGGGTAAAATACAAGGACGAAAAATTATAAGAATATATGGAAACATTCGATGTAATAGGTTTAACAGAAACATGGCTGCAAGGAAAAGATTGGGCAAAATGGGAAAAGAAGTCAAACGAAAAATGCGTCTGAAACAAGAAACAAGAGAGAACGAGCAGGATAAACGAGGTATAGAAGAGGAAAGTTTGATAGAAACAAATATAGGGATAGACAAAGAAAAAGAAAATACAAGCAGAAATGTATAGAAAAAATAACATGGAACAAGAAGGAAAGGGAAAAAATTAAAGCACAAACCCGCCAGAAAGAAAGATGGAGATATATAAACCAGGCAAGAAAAGAAACGTAGGGAGTGGACAAAGGTATAGAAATACACACATGAAAGAAAGTTTTCATGGAACTATTGGAGGGAAAGAACCACGGAACAGAAAAGAAGATAGAAATAACGACAATACAAGAAGGAGAGAAAACAACAAGAGAAGAAGTCAAGAGACAAATAGAAAAGATAAAGAAAGGAAAAGCGACAGGGGAAGACGGGATAATGAACGAGGCATGAATGTATGGCACAGAAGAAGCATGGGAGAGGCTGACAGAGATACTGAATGAGATATGGAAAGGAAAAGGTTTCCCGAGTGAACGGAGGGAGGGGCTTATATGCCCCATCTACAAAAAAGGCCCTAAATCAAAACCAGAGAACTACAGAAGGATTACACTACTAGACACTACTACTGAAGAGAGAAAGATACTACCGGAGGCACAGGCAGGATTCAGAAAAGGCAGAGGCACAATGGGCAACGTATACTTTCTGAACCACTTGGCAGAAAAACAACTCGAGAAAAAGGGGGGAAATTGTACACGCTGTTCCTGGATTTGAAATCTGCGTTTGATAGTGTGGATAGGGAGGAAATATGGAAGAGTATGAGAGAGAAACGAGTGGACGAGAGGTTAGTAAAAAGAATCTAAGAAATATATTAGGAAACAAGAAACAGGGTGAAAGTGGGAAAGAAAGTGAGTGAATGCTTCTACACGAAAAAGGGACTAATACAAGGATGCCCTCTCAATCCGACCCTATTCGCCATAAAATACTCTTGATTTGGAAAATAACAAATTCAAGCTTTTTTGTAGAAACAAATCGATAGAAATAGATCTGGATAGAGAATTGAATAAGCTTTAAAATGATGTATCACACGACCCACCATGCCATTTAATTTTTTAAGGGGAGGGCTCCCCTGGCTCAAGGGGTGAGATCTAAGACTTGAAAGTTTGGTACAATTATTAGATCCCCCTTGGTAACAAAAATGACCTGTTCGAGCGAGTGTTTCGAAATTGGAACTGTTGGAGGGTACAAATTTTAGTTGGGACACCCGATATAATGTATTGAATTAGTAATCAAATGAATGTAAAAATTTATAAAAATTAATTAAAGTGTAGAAATTAAATAAAGTGTAATTTAATTGAATAAAGTAAAATTAAAAATGGCAATCGGCAATTCTTGAACAGAGATCGATGTTATTAACCGGAACCCAAAATAAGAACATTTATGAATAATCCAACGTTACAAATTAAACGAAAAAAATTTTTTTACTTACACACTACAGTTGCAATGCATTCGGCAGAACAAATGTCGACACCCTAACGTTCCGACAAAACAAACTACATTTTGATTTTTCCTTGTAATGTCCAAAATATTCGTAATGTTCCTTGGTACGGTTTCGCCTTAAAAATAAATTAAAATTTAACATTGTTGAGAATCTCAATTTAAAATTATACATTGACACATATGTATGTAAATTACAACTCGCAGTAACAGCATATTATTTATTTCCTATTTATAAAATATGTGCATTGTTACATATTATTATGTTTACATCACAGTTGTGTTATTAACATTACAGTTAGATATAAATGACATTATTTCTCCAAATGTTCATCAAGAAAGTGTTTAACTATAAAGGTTTTCGACCCTTCCCAAAGGAACCGGTCTTGAATACGTCTCGGACAGAAATGGGTTTCAAACATACATCTTCGCATGTGGTGTGTCAGCAATGGAGCTGGAAGCACGACGGTACATCCATTGTGGTGGTATCTGCATTTCACATCCATTCTCCAGTAGATCCTCTCCACAAAACTGGAAGATGCGGTCGGTCCAAAAACGAACCCGCCACGGCACACTGGGCACTTGGGAGCATCGTCACCGCTTGTCACTTTCAATTTTTCGTGGCAGTCATTACACAGAAAATGTCCATTTTCACATTCTCCAACCGGAGGATGGAGTACCTCGTAGCACACTGGGCAATCCATGCTTGGCAAGTTCTTTGCTGAAGTCATAGGCACTCAGAACAGGAGATACTCTTGGGATTTTCTCAAGGACAGTGTGAACTTGTGAACTTCAGGGAAGCCCATGTAATTAATCAAATGGTTCCGCTTTTATTGTACCACAAGGGGTGGGTCCGGTACTTCTGGTTTGATTAGGGTTGGGGGTGGAGCGCTTAACGCAGGGGGTGATTACCCGCTATCTCTCCGTACTAATTACGATTTTATATTACCTCTAATAATTTTAACGACGCTGTTTCATTTAAAACATTTTAGATATTAAAACAAACAAATAGTTTTTGGAAATTTTGAATAATTACTGTTTCCAAATTGAAGGACACTACTGATGAATTTCTAAAAAATTCTAGTTCCAACAAAAAAACTTATAGATACTATAACACGTGTCAAGTCAAAAAGTGTCATGACAAAGTTTGAAAAAAAATTGTTTTTGGCAATTATTTTGTAATAATTATTGCTGTTTCCAAATTGAAAGACACTTTACTGATAATTTTCTTAAAAATTCTAGTTCCAGCAGAGAAACTTTCAGATGCAAATCAGAGATTCAATAACACGTAAGAAAGTCCAAAAGTGTCATGACAAAGTTTAAAACAAGCAGAAATAGTTTTTGGCAATTTCTGAATAATTGCTGTTTCCAATTTGAAAGCCACTTCACGGATAAATTTCTAAAAAATTCTAGTTCCAGCAGAGAAGCTTTCAGATGCAAATCTGAGATTCTATAACACGTGAGAAAGTCAAAAAGTGTCATGACAAAGTTTGAAAAGAACAGAAATAGTTTTTGTTAATTTCTGAAAAATTGCTGTTTCCAATTTGAAAGCCACTTAACTGATAAATTTCTAAAAAATTCTAGTTCCAGCAGAGAAGTATTCAGATGCAAATCTGAGATTCTATAACACGTGAGAAAGTCAAAAAGTGTCATGACAAAGGTTAAAGTACAGAAATAGTGTTTGTTAATTTCTGAATAATTGCTGTTTCCAATTTAAAAGCCACTTTACTGATAAATTTCTAAAAAATTATAGCTCCAGCAGAGAAGCTTTCAAATGCAAATCTGAGATTCTATAACACGTGAGAAAGTCAAAAAATGTCATGACAAAGTTTGAAACGAAAAGAAATAGTTTTTGTTAATTTTTGAATAATTGCTGTTTCCCATTTGAATGCCACTTTACTGATAAATTTCTAAAAACTTCTAGTTCCAGTAGAGAAACATTCAGATGCAAATCAGAGATTTAATAACACGTAAGAAAGTCAAAAAGTGTCATGACAAAGTTTGAAAAGAACAGAAATAGTTTTTGTTAATTTCTGAATAATTGCTGTTTCCTATTTGAAAGCCATTTAACTGATAAATTTCTAAAAAATTATAGTTCCAGCAGAGAAGCTTTCAAATGCAAACCTGAGATTCTATAACACGTGAGAAAGTCAAGAAGTGTCATGACAAAGTTTGAAAAAAAAAACAGAAATAGTTTTTGTTAATTTCCGAATAATTACTATTTCCAATTTGAAAGCCACTTTACTGATAAATTTCTAAAAAATTCTAGTTCCAGCAGAGGAGCTTTCAAATGCAAATCTGAGATTCTATAATACGTGAGAAAGTCAAAAACTGTCATGACAAAGTTTGAAAAGAACAGAAATAGTTTTTGTTAATTTCTGAATAATTGCTGTTTCCAATTTGAAAGTCACTTCACTGATAAATTTCTAAAAAATTCTAGTTCCAGCACAGAAGCTTTCAGTTGCAAATCTGAGATTCTATAACACGTGAGAAAGTCAAGAAGTGTCATGACACAGTTTGAAAAGAACAAATATAGTTTTTGTTAATTTCTGAATAACTGCTGTTTCCAATTTGAAAGCCACTTTACTGATAAATTTCTAAAAAATTCTAGTTCCTGCAGAGAAACTTACAGATGCAAATGTGAGATACTATAACACGTGAGAAAGTCAAAAACTGTCATGACAAAATTTGAAAAACGCAGAAAAAGTTTTTGTATTTTTTTTAATAATATCGCCGTTTGAAAATTGAAAGATACTACTGATAAATTTCCTAAAAATTCTAGTTCCAGCAGTGAAACTTTCAGGTGCAAATCAGAGATTTAATAACACGTAAGAAAGTCAAAAAGTGTCATGACAAAGTTTGAAAAGAACAGAAATAGTTTTTGTTAATTTCAGAATAATTGCTGTTTCCAATTTGAAAGCCACTTTACTGATAAATTTCTAAAAAATTCTAGTTCCAGCAGAGACACTTTCAGATGCAAATCAAACATTTAATACACAAAGTCAAAAATTGTCATAACAATGTTTGAAAAAAAGAAATAGTTTTAGGAAATTATTTTTTAACAATATTTATTGCTGTTTACAAATTGAATGACACCTTACTGAAAAATTTCTAAAAAATTCTAGCTCCAGCAGAGAAACTTTCAGATGTAAATCAGTGATTCAATAACACGTAAGAAAATCAAAAAGTGTCATGACAAAGGCTAAAACAAACATAGTATATAGTTTTTGGAAATTTTTGAATAATTGCTGTTTCCAAATTGAGAGATACTACTGATAAATTTCTAAAAACTTCTAGTCCCAGCAGAGAAACTTTCAGATGCAAATAAGAGATTCTATAACATGTGAGAAAGTCAAAAAGTGTCATGACAAAATTTGAAACGGACAGAAATAGTTTTTGGCAATTTTTGAATAATTGCAGTTTCCAAATTGAAGGACACTACTGATATATGTCTAAAAAATTCTAGTTCCAGCAGAGAAGCTTTCAGATGCAAATAAGAGTTTCTATAATACGTAAGAAAGTAAAAAAGTGTCATGACAAAGTTTAAAACTAGCAGAAATAGTTTTTGGCAATTTCTGAATAATTGCTGTTTCTAATTTGAAAGCCACTTTACTAATAAATTTCTAAAAAAATCTAGTCCCAGCAGAGAAGCTTTCAAATGCAAATCTGAGACACTATAACACGTGAGAAAGTCAAAAAGTGCAATGACAAAGTTTGAAAAAAAAAATGTTTTTGGCAATTATTTTGTAATAATTATTGCTGTTTCCAAATTGAAAGACACTTTACTGATAATTTTTTTAAAAATTCTAGTTCCAGCGGAGAAACTTTCAGATGCAAATAAGAGATTTTATAACACGTAAGAAAGTCAAAAAGTGTCATGACAAAGTTTAAAACGAGCAGAAATAGTTTTTGGCAATTTCTGAATAATTGCTGTTTCCAATTTGAAAGCCACTTTACTGAAAAATTTGTAAAAAATTCTAGTTCCAGCAGAGAAGCTTTCAGTTGAAAATAAGAGATTCTATATCACGTGAGAAAGTCAAAAAATGTCATGACAAAGTTTGAAAAGAACAGAAATAGTTTTTGTTAATTTCTGAATAATCGCTGTTTATAATTTGAAAGACACTTTACTGATAAATTTCTAAAAAATTCTAGTTCCATCAGAGAAGTTTTCACATGCAAATAAGAGATTCTATAACACGTGAGAAAGTCAAAAAGTGTCATGACAAAGTTTGAAAAGAACAGAAATAGTTTTTGACCATTTTTGAATAATATCGCTGTTTACAAATTGAAAGACACTTTACTGATAAATTTCTAAAAAATTCTAGTTCTGGCAGAGACGCTTTCAGAAGCAAATCTGAGATTCTATAACACGTGAGAAAGTCAAAAAGTGTTATAACAAAATTTGAAAAGAACAGAAATGGTTTGGGCAATTTTTTAATAATATCTCTGTTTCCAAATTGAAAAATACGACTGATAAATTTCTAAAAAAATCTAGTTCCAGCAGAGAAGCTTTCAGATGCAAATAAGAGATTCTATAACACGTGAGAAAGTCAAAAAGTGTCATGGCAAAGTTTGAAAAGAACAAATATAGTTTTTGTTAATTTCTGAATAACTGCTGTTTCCAATTTGAAAGCCACTTTACTGATAAATTTCTAAAAAATTCTAGTTCCTGCAGAGAAACTTACAGATGCAAATGTGAGATACTATAACACGTGAGAAAGTCAAAAACTGTCATGACAAAATTTGAAAAAAACAGAAAAAGTTTTTGTAATTTTTTTAATAATATCGCCGTTTGAAAATTGAAAGATACTACTGATAAATTTCCTAAAAATTCTAGTTCCAGCAGTGAAACTTTCAGATGCAAATCAGAGATTTAATAACACGTAAGAAAGTCAAAAAGCGTCATGACAAAGTTTGAAAAGAACAGAAATAGTTTTTGTTAATTTCTGAATAATTGCTGTTTCCAATTTGAAAGCCACTTTACTGATAAATTTCTAAAAAATTCTAGTCCCAGCAGAGAAACTTTCAGATGCAAATAAGAGATTCTATAACATGTGAGAAAGTCAAAAAGTGTCATGACAAAATTTGAAACGGACAGAAATAGTTTTTGGCAATTTTTGAATAATGGCAGTTTCCAAATAGAAGGACACTACTGATATATGTCTAAAAAATTCTAGTTCCAGCAGAGAAGCTTTCAGATGCAAATACGAGATTCTATAATACGTAAGAAAGTAAAAAAGTGTCATGACAAAGTTTAAAACGAGCAGAAATAGTTTTTGACAATTTCTGAATAATTGCTGTTTCTAATTTCAAAGCTACTTTACTAATAAATTTCTAAAAAAATCTAGTCCCAGCAGAGAAGCTTTCAGATGCAAATCTGAGACACTATAACACGTGAGAAAGTCAAAAAGTGCCATGACAAAGTTTGAAAAAAAAATTGTTTTTGGCAATTATTTTGTAATAATTATTGCTGTTCCCAAATTGAAAGACACTTTACTGATAATTTTCTTAAAAATTCTAGTTCCAGCAGAAAAACTTTCAGATGCAAATCAGAGATTCAATAACACGTAAGAAAGTCCAAAAGTGTCATGACAAAGTTTAAAACGAGCAGAAATAGTTTTTGGCAATTTCTGAATAATTGCTGTTTCCAATTTGAAAGCCACTCTACTGAAAAATTTCTAAAGAATTCTAGTTCCAGCAGAGAAGCTTTTAAATGCAAATCTGAAATTCTATAACACGTGAGAAAGTCAAAAACTGTCATGACAAAGTTTGAAAAGAACAGAAATAGTTTTTGTTAATTTCTGAATAATTGCTGTTTCCAATTTGAAAGCCACTTCACTTATAAATTTCTAAAAAATTCTAGTTCCAGCAGAGAAGTATTCAGATGCAAATCTGAGATTCTATAACACGTGAGAAAGTCAAAAAGTGTCATGACAAAGGTTAAAGTACAGAAATAGTGTTTGTTAATTTCTGAATAATTGCTGTTTCCAATTTAAAAGCCACTTTACTGATAAATTTCTAAAAAATTATAGTTCCAGCAGAGAAGCTTTCAAATGCAAATCTGAGATTCTATAACACGTGAGAAAGTCAAAAAATGTCATGACAAAGTTTGAAAAGAAAAGAAATAGTTTTTGTTAATTTTTGAATAATTGCTGTTTCCCATTTGAATGCCACTTTACTGATAAATTTCTAAAAACTTCTAGTTCCAGCAGGGAAACTTTCAGATGCAAATCAGAGATTTAATAACACGTAAGAAAGTCAAAAAGTGTCATGACAAAGTTTGAAAAGAACAGAAATAGTTTTTGTTAATTTCTGAATAATTGCTGTTTCCTATTTGAAAGCCATTTAACTGATAAATTTCTAAAAAATTATAGTTCCAGCAGAGAAGCTTTCAAATGCAAACCTGAGATTCTATAACACGTGAGAAAGTCAAGAAGTGTCATGACAAAGTTTGAAAAAAAAACAGAAATAGTTTTTGTTAATTTCCGAATAATTACTATTTCCAATTTGAAAGCCACTTTACTGATAAATTTCTAAAAAATTCTACTTCCAGCAGAGGAGCTTTCAAATGCAAATCTGAGATTCTATAATACGTGAGAAAGTCAAAAACTGTCATGACAAAGTTTGAAAAGAACAGAAATAGTTTTTGTTAATTTCTGAATAATTGCTGTTTCCAATTTGAAAGCCATTTCACTGATAAATTTCTAAAGAATTATAGTTCCAGCAGAGAAGCTTTCAAATGCAAATCTGAGATTCTATAACACGTGAGAAAGTCAAGAAGTGTCATGACAAAGTTTGAAAAAAACAGAAATAGTTTTTGTTAATTTCTGAATAATTGCTGTTTCCAATTTGAAAGCCATTTCACTGATAAATTTCTAAAGAATTATAGTTCCAGCAGAGAAGCTTTCAAATGCAAATCTGAGATTCTATAACACGTGAGAAAGTCAAGAAGTGTCATGACAAAGTTTGAAAAAAACAGAAATAGTTTTTGTTAATTTCTGAATAATTGGTGTTTCCAATTTGAAAGCCACTTTACTGATAAATTGCTAAAAAATTCTAGTTCCAGCAGAGAAGCTTTCAAATGCAAATCTGAGATTCTATAACACGTGAGAAAGTCAAAAACTGTCACGACAAAGTTTGAAAAGAACAGAAATAGTTTTTGGCAATTTTTGAATAATGGCAGTTTCCAAATAGAAGGACACTACTGATATATGTCTAAAAAATTCTAGTTCCAGCAGAGAAGCTTTCAGATGCAAATACGAGATTCTATAATACGTAAGAAAGTAAAAAAGTGTCATGACAAAGTTTAAAACGAGCAGAAATAGTTTTTGACAATTTCTGAATAATTGCTGTTTCTAATTTCAAAGCTACTTTACTAATAAATTTCTAAAAAAATCTAGTCCCAGCAGAGAAGCTTTCAGATGCAAATCTGAGACACTATAACACGTGAGAAAGTCAAAAAGTGCCATGACAAAGTTTGAAAAAAAAATTGTTTTTGGCAATTATTTTGTAATAATTATTGCTGTTCCCAAATTGAAAGACACTTTACTGATAATTTTCTTAAAAATTCTAGTTCCAGCAGAAAAACTTTCAGATGCAAATCAGAGATTCAATAACACGTAAGAAAGTCCAAAAGTGTCATGACAAAGTTTAAAACGAGCAGAAATAGTTTTTGGCAATTTCTGAATAATTGCTGTTTCCAATTTGAAAGCCACTCTACTGAAAAATTTCTAAAGAATTCTAGTTCCAGCAGAGAAGCTTTTAAATGCAAATCTGAAATTCTATAACACGTGAGAAAGTCAAAAACTGTCATGACAAAGTTTGAAAAGAACAGAAATAGTTTTTGTTAATTTCTGAATAATTGCTGTTTCCAATTTGAAAGCCACTTCACTTATAAATTTCTAAAAAATTCTAGTTCCAGCAGAGAAGTATTCAGATGCAAATCTGAGATTCTATAACACGTGAGAAAGTCAAAAAGTGTCATGACAAAGGTTAAAGTACAGAAATAGTGTTTGTTAATTTCTGAATAATTGCTGTTTCCAATTTAAAAGCCACTTTACTGATAAATTTCTAAAAAATTATAGTTCCAGCAGAGAAGCTTTCAAATGCAAATCTGAGATTCTATAACACGTGAGAAAGTCAAAAAATGTCATGACAAAGTTTGAAAAGAAAAGAAATAGTTTTTGTTAATTTTTGAATAATTGCTGTTTCCCATTTGAATGCCACTTTACTGATAAATTTCTAAAAACTTCTAGTTCCAGCAGGGAAACTTTCAGATGCAAATCAGAGATTTAATAACACGTAAGAAAGTCAAAAAGTGTCATGACAAAGTTTGAAAAGAACAGAAATAGTTTTTGTTAATTTCTGAATAATTGCTGTTTCCTATTTGAAAGCCATTTAACTGATAAATTTCTAAAAAATTATAGTTCCAGCAGAGAAGCTTTCAAATGCAAACCTGAGATTCTATAACACGTGAGAAAGTCAAGAAGTGTCATGACAAAGTTTGAAAAAAAAACAGAAATAGTTTTTGTTAATTTCCGAATAATTACTATTTCCAATTTGAAAGCCACTTTACTGATAAATTTCTAAAAAATTCTACTTCCAGCAGAGGAGCTTTCAAATGCAAATCTGAGATTCTATAATACGTGAGAAAGTCAAAAACTGTCATGACAAAGTTTGAAAAGAACAGAAATAGTTTTTGTTAATTTCTGAATAATTGCTGTTTCCAATTTGAAAGCCATTTCACTGATAAATTTCTAAAGAATTATAGTTCCAGCAGAGAAGCTTTCAAATGCAAATCTGAGATTCTATAACACGTGAGAAAGTCAAGAAGTGTCATGACAAAGTTTGAAAAAAACAGAAATAGTTTTTGTTAATTTCTGAATAATTGGTGTTTCCAATTTGAAAGCCACTTTACTGATAAATTGCTAAAAAATTCTAGTTCCAGCAGAGAAGCTTTCAAATGCAAATCTGAGATTCTATAACACGTGAGAAAGTCAAAACTGTCACGACAAAGTTTGAAAAGAACAGAAATAGTTTTTGGCAATTTCTGAATAATTGCTGTTTCCAATTTGAAAGTCACTTCACTGATAAATTTCTAAAAAATTCTAGTTCCAGCACAGAAGCTTTCAGTTGCAAATCTGAGATTCTATAACACGTGAGAAAGTCAAGAAGTGTCATGACACAGTTTGAAAAGAACAAATATAGTTTTTGTTAATTTCTGAATAACTGCTGTTTCCAATTTGAAAGCCACTTTACTGATAAATTTCTAAAAAATTCTAGTTCCTGCAGAGAAACTTACAGATGCAAATGTGAGATACTATAACACGTGAGAAAGTCAAAAACTGTCATGACAAAATTTGAAAAAAGCAGAAAAAGTTTTTGTAATTTTTTTAATAATATCGCCGTTTGAAAATTGAAAGATACTACTGATAAATTTCCTAAAAATTCTAGTTCCAGCAGTGAAACTTTCAGGTGCAAATCAGAGATTTAATAACACGTAAGAAAGTCAAAAAGTGTCATGACAAAGTTTGAAAAGAACAGAAATAGTTTTTGTTAATTTCAGAATAATTGCTGTTTCCAATTTGAAAGCCACTTTACTGATAAATTTCTAAAAAATTCTAGTTCCAGCAGAGAAACTTTCAGATGCAAATCAGAGATTTAATAACACGTAAGAAAGTCAAAAAGTGTCATGACAAAGTTTGAAAAGAACAGAAATAGTTTTTGGCAATTTCTGAATAATTGCTGTTTCCAATTTGAAAGCCACTTCACTTATAAATTTCTAAAAAATTCTAGTTCCAGCAGAGAAGCTTTCAGATGCAAATCTGAGATTCTATAACACGTGAAAAAGTCAAAAAGTGTCATGACAAAGTTTGAAAAGAACAGAAATAGTTTTTGTTAATTTCTGAAAAATTGCTGTTTCCAATTTGAAAGCCACTTAACTGATAAATTTCTAAAAAATTCTAGTTCCAGCAGAGAAGTATTCAGATGCAAATCTGAGATTCTATAACACGTGAGAAAGTCAAAAAGTGTCATGACAAAGGTTAAAGTACAGAAATAGTGTTTGTTAATTTCTGAATAATTGCTGTTTCCAATTTAAAAGCCACTTTACTGATAAATTTCTAAAAAATTATAGTTCCAGCAGAGAAGCTTTCAAATGCAAATCTGAGATTCTATAACACGTGAGAAAGTCAAAAAATGTCATGACAAAGTTTGAAAAGAACAGAAATAGTTTTTGTTAATTTTTGAATAATTGCTGTTTCCCATTTGAATGCCACTTTACTGATAAATTTCTAAAAACTTCTAGTTCCAGCAGAGAAACTTTCAGATGCAAATCAAACATTTAATACACAAAGTCAAAAATTGTCATAACAATGTTTGAAAAAAAGAAATAGTTTTAGGAAATTATTTTTTAACAATATTTATTGCTGTTTACAAATTGAATGACACCTTACTGAAAAATTTCTAAAAAATTCTAGCTCCAGCAGAGAAACTTTCAGATGTAAATCAGTGATTCAATAACACGTAAGAAAATCAAAAAGTGTCATGACAAAGGCTAAAACAAACATAGTATATAGTTTTTGGAAATTTTTGAATAATTGCTGTTTCCAAATTGAGAGATACTACTGATAAATTTCTAAAAACTTCTAGTCCCAGCAGAGAAACTTTCAGATGCAAATAAGAGATTCTATAACATGTGAGAAAGTCAAAAAGTGTCATGACAAAATTTGAAACGGACAGAAATAGTTTTTGGCAATTTTTGAATAATTGCAGTTTCCAAATTGAAGGACACTACTGATATATGTCTAAAAAATTCTAGTTCCAGCAGAGAAGCTTTCAGATGCAAATAAGAGTTTCTATAATACGTAAGAAAGTAAAAAAGTGTCATGACAAAGTTTAAAACTAGCAGAAATAGTTTTTGGCAATTTCTGAATAATTGCTGTTTCTAATTTGAAAGCCACTTTACTAATAAATTTCTAAAAAAATCTAGTCCCAGCAGAGAAGCTTTCAAATGCAAATCTGAGACACTATAACACGTGAGAAAGTCAAAAAGTGCAATGACAAAGTTTGAAAAAAAAAATGTTTTTGGCAATTATTTTGTAATAATTATTGCTGTTTCCAAATTGAAAGACACTTTACTGATAATTTTTTTAAAAATTCTAGTTCCAGCGGAGAAACTTTCAGATGCAAATAAGAGATTTTATAACACGTAAGAAAGTCAAAAAGTGTCATGACAAAGTTTAAAACGAGCAGAAATAGTTTTTGGCAATTTCTGAATAATTGCTGTTTCCAATTTGAAAGCCACTTTACTGAAAAATTTGTAAAAAATTCTAGTTCCAGCAGAGAAGCTTTCAGTTGAAAATAAGAGATTCTATATCACGTGAGAAAGTCAAAAAATGTCATGACAAAGTTTGAAAAGAACAGAAATAGTTTTTGTTAATTTCTGAATAATCGCTGTTTATAATTTGAAAGACACTTTACTGATAAATTTCTAAAAAATTCTAGTTCCATCAGAGAAGTTTTCACATGCAAATAAGAGATTCTATAACACGTGAGAAAGTCAAAAAGTGTCATGACAAAGTTTGAAAAGAACAGAAATAGTTTTTGACCATTTTTGAATAATATCGCTGTTTACAAATTGAAAGACACTTTACTGATAAATTTCTAAAAAATTCTAGTTCTGGCAGAGACGCTTTCAGAAGCAAATCTGAGATTCTATAACACGTGAGAAAGTCAAAAAGTGTTATAACAAAATTTGAAAAGAACAGAAATGGTTTGGGCAATTTTTTAATAATATCTCTGTTTCCAAATTGAAAAATACGACTGATAAATTTCTAAAAAAATCTAGTTCCAGCAGAGAAGCTTTCAGATGCAAATAAGAGATTCTATAACACGTGAGAAAGTCAAAAAGTGTCATGGCAAAGTTTGAAAAGAACAAATATAGTTTTTGTTAATTTCTGAATAACTGCTGTTTCCAATTTGAAAGCCACTTTACTGATAAATTTCTAAAAAATTCTAGTTCCTGCAGAGAAACTTACAGATGCAAATGTGAGATACTATAACACGTGAGAAAGTCAAAAACTGTCATGACAAAATTTGAAAAAAACAGAAAAAGTTTTTGTAATTTTTTTAATAATATCGCCGTTTGAAAATTGAAAGATACTACTGATAAATTTCCTAAAAATTCTAGTTCCAGCAGTGAAACTTTCAGATGCAAATCAGAGATTTAATAACACGTAAGAAAGTCAAAAAGCGTCATGACAAAGTTTGAAAAGAACAGAAATAGTTTTTGTTAATTTCTGAATAATTGCTGTTTCCAATTTGAAAGCCACTTTACTGATAAATTTCTAAAAAATTCTAGTTCCAGCAGAGAAACTTTCAGATGCAAATAAGAGATTTTATAACACGTAAGAAAGTCAAAAAGTGTCATGACAAAGTTTAAAACGAGCAGAAATAGTTTTTGGCAATTTCTGAATAATTGCTGTTTCCAATTTGAAAGCCACTCTACTGAAAAATTTCTAAAGAATTCTAGTTCCAGCAGAGAAGCTTTTAAATGCAAATCTGAAATTCTATAACACGTGAGAAAGTCAAAAACTGTCATGACAAAGTTTGAAAAGAACAGAAATAGTTTTTGTTAATTTCTGAATAATTGCTGTTTCCAATTTGAAAGCCATTTTACTGATAAATTTCTAAAAAATTATAGTTCCAGCAGAGAAGCTTTCAAATGCAAATCTGAGATTCTATAACACGTGAGAAAGTCAAAAAGTGTCATGACAAAGTTTGAAAAGAACAGAAATAGTTTTTGTTAATTTCTGAATAATTGCTGTTTCCAATTTGAAAGCCACTCTACTGAAAAATTTCTAAAAAATTCTAGTTCCAGCAGAGAAGCTTTTAAATGCAAATCTGAAATTCTAAAACACGTGAGAGAGTCAAAAACTGTCATGACAAAGTTTGAAAACAACAGAAATAGTTTTTGTTAATTTGTGAATAATTGCTGTTTCCAATTTGAAAGCCATTTCACTGATTAATATCTAAAGAATTATAGTTCCAGCAGACAAGCTTTCAAATGCAAATCTGAGATTCTATAAAACGTGAGAAAGTGAAGAAGTGTCATGACAAAGTTTGAAAAGAACAGAAATAGTTTTTGTTAATTTCTGAATAATTGGTGTTTCCAGTTTGAAAGCCACTCTACTGAAAAATTTCTAAAAAATTCTAGTTTCAGCAGAGAAGCTTTTAAATGCAAATCTGAAATTCTATAACACGTGAGAAAGTCAAAAAGTGTCATGACAAAGTTTGAAAAGAACAGAAATAGTTTTTGTTAATTTCTGAATAATTGCTGTTTCCAATTTGAAAGCCACTTTACTGATAAATTTCTAAAATATTCTACTTCCAGCAGAGAAGCTTTTAGATGCAAAGAAGACATTCAATAACACGCGAGGAAGTCAAAAAATATCATGACAAAGTTTAAAAAAAAAAACAGAAATAGTTTTTGACAATTTTTGAATAATATAGCTATTCCAAATTGAAAGATACTACTGATAAATTTCTAAAAAAATCTAGTTCCAGTAGAGAAGCTTTCAGATGCAAATCTAAAATTCTATAACACGCGAGAAAGTCAAATAGTGTCATGACAAAGTTTAAAAGAACAGAAATAGTTCTTGACAATTTTTGAATAATATAGCTGTTCCAAATTGAAATTTCTAAAAAAATCTAGTACCTGCAAAGAGGCTTTCAGATGCAAATCTGAGATTCTATAACACGTAAGAAAATCAAAAAGTGTCATGACAAAGTTTGAAAAAAACAGAAATAGTTTTTGTTAATTTCTGAATAATTACTATTTCCAATTTGAAAGCCACTTTACTGATAAATTTCTAAAAAATTCTAGTTCCAGCAAAAAAGCTTCCAAATGCAAATCTGAGATACTATAACACGTGAGAAAGTCAAAAAAAGTCATGACAAAGTTTGAAATGAGCAGAAATAGTATTTGTTAATTTCTGAATAATTGCTGTTTCCAATTTGAAAGCCACTTTACTGATAAATTTCTAAAAAATTTTAGTTCCAGCAGAGAAGCTTTCAAATGCAAATCTGAGATTCTATAACACCTGAGAAAGTCAAAAAGTATCATGACAAAGTTTTAAAAGAACAGAAATAGTTTTTGTTAATTTCTGAAAAATTGCTGTTTCCAATTTGAAAGCCACTTAACTGATAAATTTCTAAAAAAATCTAGTTCTATCAGAGAAGCTTTCACATGCAAATCAGATGTTTAATAACAAGTAAGAAAGTCAAAAACTGTCATGACAAGGTTTGAAAAGAACAGAAATAATTTTTGTTCATTTCTGAATAATTGCTGTTTCCAATTTGAAAGCCACTTTACTGATAAATTTCTAAAAACTTCTAGTTCCAGCAGAGAAGCTTTCGGATGCAAATCTGAGATTCTATAACATCCGAAAAAGTGTCAAAAATTGTCATGACAAAGTTTAAAAGAACACAAATAGTTTTTGACAATTTTTGAATAATATCGCTGTTTCCAAATTGAAAGATATTACTGTTTAATTTCTAAAAAAAATCTAGTTCCATCAGAGAAGCTTTCAGATGCAAGTAAGAGATTCTATAGCACGTGAGAACTTCAAAAAGTGTCAGGACAAAGTTTGAAAAGAACAGAAATAGTTTTTGGCAATTTCTGAATAATTGCTGTTTCCAATTTGAAAGTCACTTCACTGATAAATTTCTAAAAAATTGTAGTTCCAGCAGAGAAGCTTTCAGATGCAAATCTTTCTAATCTTTCTAATAATCTTAAAATGTGAAGGTATCATGTGGCTATGGTCCGTTTTGATATCTTTCAAAATAAGGGCGTAAATGACCTCTGGACGCCCGGTATGTTTGTGGAAAAATAGTCCTAACTTTAGGATAATTACAGTTTTCGCCAAATTTAATAGAACCTTGAAACTTTACAACCGACATCTTTACGACATATTTTGCATAACTCCAAAACTACCGCCTTTGTTCTTAACAATAAGACGACAATTTCTTACCTGATCAGATCTGCGTAATAGCCGTTCTTATCGGAAATTCCCAATTTCTTCTTGAATTTCTAATTTGAAACGGTAGACCACCCATCAATTTACTAGTTATGTTTACTTTTGATCACGCTGCATATTCGTTCATCAAAATCCTTCTTAGATTCAATTTTAATTTGTTTAATTATTTTATTACATCTTACTTAACAAAATACATCCTAAATGCATATCTTTTTTATTTTCCTTCAAGTGTTTACATAGCACCATTAGGCCAGGCGACAGAGTTCAATAAGGAAATAGTTAGTGGAAAGCTGGAAATGGACTTAACCTCTTTGTTTGAATCCACTTAATTCTGTCCCGAGTTTTCCCCCTAGTGCGAAGTCGGCGTTGGCTGTTATGGCCCTAAGAAGGTACAATTTCTCAGTTTTTCTCTTAAAGCATCAACTTTATCGATAAAATACATATTATTAAAAATAATCTAGAGTAAATTTGCAACAAAAAAGTTCGTTACCGTTTGTTTCTAAAGTTAACCGTTACGATGCTACGGCCATTCAAAGTGGAGCCTTTTTGGTCCTTTGGTAAAATCATTAATCTTTTCTGCATTTTTCTTGTAAACGGTAACTCCGACGAGAAACAGGAAAAAAAAATGAGAATTTTGTAAAATTATAATTTATATCAAATTGACATGCGATTGTAAAACCGCGAAATTATAAATTTGTGAAATTATTAAACCACCAAAGACATAAGAAGCAAGATAAAAATTATGAAATTGCCGAACTAAAATCATAAAACCGTGAAAATGTGAAATTGTAAAACTATGAATTTAATAAGCTGACATTGCGGAACTGAGAATCTAAAATTTGGAAAATGTGAAACTACGAAATTATGAATTTGTAAAATTATGAAACAAAATATTTGATTGTGAAAATCCGAAACTATCAATTTGTAAAATTGTGAAAATGAATTGACTGAATCGCATGAATAACATTGAAAATGAGAAATTATAAAATTATGAATTTATATCAAATTGACATGCAATTATGAAACCACGAAATTATAAATTTGTGAAATTATTAAACCACCAAAGACATAAGAAGCAAGATAAAAATAATGAAATTGCGGAACTAAAATCATAAAACCGTGAAAATGTGAAATTGTAAAACTATGAATTTAATAAGCTGACATTGCGGAACTGAGAATCTAAAATGTGGAAAATGTGAAACTGCGAAATTATGAATTTGTGAAATTATGAAACAAAATATTTGATTGTGAAAATCCAAAACTGTCAATTTTTAAAATTGTGAAAATGAATTGACTGAATTGCCTGAATAACCTTGAAAATGAGAAATTGTAAAATTATGAATTTATATCTAATTGACATGCGATTGTGAAACCGCGAAATTATAAATTTGTGAAATTATTAAACCACCGAAGACATGAGAAGCAAGATAAAAATTATGAAATTGTGGAACCAGAATCATAAAACCGTGAAAACCTGAAATTGTAAAACTATGAATTTAATAAGCTGACATTGCGGAACTGAGAATCTAAAATTTGGAAAATGTGAAACTGCGAAATTATGAATTTGTGAAATTATGAAACAAAATATTTGATTGTGAAAATCCAAAACTGTCAATTTTTTAAATTGTGAAAATGAAATGACTGAATTGTACGAATAACCTTGAAAATGAGAAATTGTAAAATTATGAATTTATATCTAATTGACATGCAATTGTGAAACCGCGAAATTATAAATTCGTGAAATTATTAAACCACCGAAGACATGAGAAGCAAGATAGAAATTATGAAATTGTGGAACTAAAAACAAAAAACCGTGAAAATGTGAAATTGTAAAACTATGAATTCAATAAGCTGACATTGCGGAACAGAATCTAAAATTTGGAAAATGTGAAACTGCGAAATTATGAATTTGTGAAATTATGAAACAAAATATTTGATTGTGAAAATCCAAAACTGTCAATTTTTAAAATTGTGAAAATGAATTGACTGAATTGTACGAATAACCTTGAAAATGAGAAATTGTGAAATTATGAATTTATATCTAATTGACATGCAATTGTGAAACCGCGAAATTATAAATTCGTGAAATTATTAAACCACCGAAGACATGAGAAGCAAGATAAAAATTATGAAATTGTGGAACCAGAATCATAAAACCGTGAAAACGTGAAATTGTAAAACTATGAATTTAATAAGCTGACATTGCGGAACTGAGAATCTAAAATTTGGAAAATGTGAAACTGCGAAATTATGAATTTGTGAAATTATGAAACAAAATATTTGATTGTGAAAATCCAAAACTGTCAATTTTTTAAATTGTGAAAATGAAATGACTGAATTGTACGAATAACCTTGAAAATGAGAAATTGTAAAATTATGAATTTATATCTAATTGACATGCAATTGTGAAACCGCGAAATTATAAATTCGTGAAATTATTAAACCACCGAAGACATGAGAAGCAAGATAAAAATTATGAAATTGTGGAACCAGAATCATAAAACCGTGAAAACGTGAAATTGTAAAACTATGAATTTAATAAGCTGACATTGCGGAACTGAGAATCTAAAATTTGGAAAATGTGAAACTGCGAAATTATGAATTTGTGAAATTATGAAACAAAATATTTGATTGTGAAAATCCAAAACTGTCAATTTTTAAAATTGTGAAAATGAATTGACTGAATTGTACGAATAACCTTGAAAATGAGAAATTGTGAAATTATGAATTTATATCTAATTGACATGCAATTGTGAAACCGCGAAATTATAAATTCGTGAAATTATTAAACTACCGAAAACATGAGAAGCAAGATAGAAATTATGAAATTGAGGAACAAAATCATAAAACCGTGAAAATGTGAAATTGTAAAACTATGAATTTAATAAACTGACATTGCGGAACTGAGAATCTAAAATTTGGAAAATGTGAAACTGCAAAATTATGAATTTGCGAAATTATGAAACAAAATATTTGATTGTGAAAATCCAAAATTATCAATTTTTAAAATTGTGAAAATGAATTGACTGAATTTCATGAATAACCTTGAAAATGAGAAATTGTAAAATTTTGAATTTATATCAAATTGACATGCGATTGTGAAACCGCGAAATTATGAATTTGTGAAATTATTAAACCACCGAAGACACGAGAAGCAAGATAGAAATTATGAAATTGTGGAACCAGAATCATAAAACCGTGAAAACGTGAAATTGTAAAACTATGAATTTAATAAGCTGACATTGCGGAACTGAGAATCTAAAATTTCGTAAATGTGAAATTGCGAAATTATGAATTTGTGAAATTATGAAACAAAATATTTGATTGTGAAAATCCAAAACTGTCAATTTTTAAAATTGTGAAAATGAATTGACTGAATTGCACGAATAACCTTGAAAATGAGAAATTGTAAAATTATGAATTTATATCAAATTGACATGCCATTGTGAAACCGCGAAATTATAAATTTGTGAAATTATTAAACCACCGAAGACATGAGAAGCAAGATAGAAATTATGAAATTGTGGAACTAAAATCATAAAGCCGTGAAAATGTGAAATTGTAAAACTATGAATTTAATAAGCTGACATTGCGGAACTGAGAATCTAAAATTTGGAAAATGTGAAACTGCGAAATTATGAATTTGTGAAATTATGAAACAAAATATTTGATTGTGAAAATCCAAAACTGTCAATTTTTAAAATTGTGAAAATGAATTGACTGAATTGCACGAATAACCTTGAAAATGAGAAATTGTAAAATTATGAATTTATATCAAATTGACATGCGATTGTGAAACCGCGAAATTATAAATTTGTGAAATTATTAAACCACCGAAGACATGAGAAGCAAGATAGAAATTATGAAATTGTGGAACTAAAATCATAAAACCGTGAAAATGTGAAATTGTAATACTATGAATTTAATAAACTGACATTGCGGAATTGAGAATCTAAAATTTGGAAAATGTGAAACTGCGAAATTATGAAACAAAATATTTGGTTGTGAAAATCCAAAACTGTCAATTTTTAAAATTGTGAAAATGAATTGACTGAATTGTACGAATAACCTTGAAAATGAGAAATTGTGAAATTATGAATTTATATCTAATTGACATGCAATTGTGAAACCGCGAAATTATAAATTCGTGAAATTATTAAACTACCGAAAACATGAGAAGCAAGATAGAAATTATGAAATTGAGGAACAAAATCATAAAACCGTGAAAATGTGAAATTGTAAAACTATGAATTTAATAAGCTGACATTGCGGAATTGAGAATCTAAAATTTGGAAAATGTGAAACTGCGAAATTATGAATTTGTGAAATTATGAAACAAAATATTTGATTGTGAAAATCCAAAACTGTCAATTTTTAAAATTGTGAAAATGAATTGACTGAATTGCACGAATAACCTTGAAAATGAGAAATTGTAAAATTATGAATTTATATCAAATTGACATGCGATTGTGAAACCGCGAAATTATAAATTTGTGAAATTATTAAACCACCGAAGACATGAGAAGCAAGATAGAAATTATGAAATTGTGGAACTAAAATCATAAAGCCGTGAAAACGTGAAATTGTAAAACTATGAATTTAATAAGCTGACATTGCGGAACTGAGAATCTAAAATTTCGTAAATGTGAAATTGCGAAATTATGAATTTGTGAAATTATGAAACAAAATATTTGATTGTGAAAATCCAAAACTGTCAATTTTTAAAATTGTGAAAATGAATTGACTGAATTGCACGAATAACCTTGAAAATGAGAAATTGTAAAATTATGAATTTATATCAAATTGACATGCGATTGTGAAACCGCGAAATTATAAATTTGTGAAATTATTAAACCACCGAAGACATGAGAAGCAAGATAAAAATTATGAAATTGTGGAACCAGAATCATAAAACCGTGAAAACGTGAAATTGTAAAACTATGAATTTAATAAGCTGACATTGCGGAACTGAGAATCTAAAATTTGGAAAATGTGAAACTGCGAAATTATGAATTTGTGAAATTATGAAACAAAATATTTGATTGTGAAAATCCAAAACTGTCAATTTTTAAAATTGTGAAAATGAATTGACTGAATTGCACGAATAACCTTGAAAATGAGAAATTGTAAAATTATGAATTTATATCAAATTGACATGCCATTGTGAAACCGCGAAATTATAAATTTGTGAAATTATTAAACCACCGAAGACATGAGAAGCAAGATAGAAATTATGAAATTGTGGAACTAAAATCATAAAACCGTGAAAATGTGAAATTGTAATACTATGAATTTAATAAACTGACATTGCGGAATTGAGAATCTAAAATTTGGAAAATGTGAAACTGCGAAATTATGAAACAAAATATTTGGTTGTGAAAATCCAAAACTGTCAATTTTTAAAATTGTGAAAATGAATTGACTGAATTGTACGAATAACCTTGAAAATGAGAAATTGTGAAATTATGAATTTATATCTAATTGACATGCAATTGTGAAACCGCGAAATTATAAATTCGTGAAATTATTAAACTACCGAAAACATGAGAAGCAAGATAGAAATTATGAAATTGAGGAACAAAATCATAAAACCGTGAAAATGTGAAATTGTAAAACTATGAATTTAATAAGCTGACATTGCGGAATTGAGAATCTAAAATTTGGAAAATGTGAAACTGCGAAATTATGAATTTGTGAAATTATGAAACAAAATATTTGATTGTGAAAATCCAAAACTGTCAATTTTTAAAATTGTGAAAATGAATTGACTGAATTGCACGAATAACCTTGAAAATGAGAAATTGTAAAATTATGAATTTATATCAAATTGACATGCGATTGTGAAACCGCGAAATTATAAATTTGTGAAATTATTAAACCACCGAAGACATGAGAAGCAAGATAGAAATTATGAAATTGTGGAACTAAAATCATAAAGCCGTGAAAACGTGAAATTGTAAAACTATGAATTTAATAAGCTGACATTGCGGAACTGAGAATCTAAAATTTCGTAAATGTGAAATTGCGAAATTATGAATTTGTGAAATTATGAAACAAAATATTTGATTGTGAAAATCCAAAACTGTCAATTTTTAAAATTGTGAAAATGAATTGACTGAATTGCACGAATAACCTTGAAAATGAGAAATTGTAAAATTATGAATTTATATCAAATTGACATGCGATTGTGAAACCGCGAAATTATAAATTTGTGAAATTATTAAACCACCGAAGACATGAGAAGCAAGATAAAAATTATGAAATTGTGGAACCAGAATCATAAAACCGTGAAAACGTGAAATTGTAAAACTATGAATTTAATAAGCTGACATTGCGGAACTGAGAATCTAAAATTTGGAAAATGTGAAACTGCGAAATTATGAATTTGTGAAATTATGAAACAAAATATTTGATTGTGAAAATCCAAAACTGTCAATTTTTAAAATTGTGAAAATGAATTGACTGAATTGCACGAATAACCTTGAAAATGAGAAATTGTAAAATTATGAATTTATATCAAATTGACATGCCATTGTGAAACCGCGAAATTATAAATTTGTGAAATTATTAAACCACCGAAGACATGAGAAGCAAGATAGAAATTATGAAATTGTGGAACTAAAATCATAAAACCGTGAAAATGTGAAATTGTAATACTATGAATTTAATAAACTGACATTGCGGAATTGAGAATCTAAAATTTGGAAAATGTGAAACTGCGAATTTATGAAATTATGAAACAAAATATTTGATTGTGAAAATCCAAAACTATCAATTTTTAAAATTGTGAAAATGGATTGACTGAATTGCACGAATAACCTTGAAAATGAGAAATTGTAAAATTATGAATTTATATCAAATTGACATGCCATTGTGAAACCGCGAAATTATAAATTTGTGAAATTATGAAACCACCGAAGACATGAGAAGCAAGATAGAAATTATGAAATTGTGGAACTAAAATCATAAAGCCGTGAAAATGTGAAATTGTAAAACTATGAATTTAATAAGCTGACATTGCGGAACTGAGAATCTAAAATTTGGAAAATGTGAAACTGCGAAATTATGAAACAAAATATTTGATTGTGAAAATCCAAAACTATCAATTTGTAAAATTGTGAAAATGGATTGACTGAATTGCACGAATAACCTTGAAAATGAGAAATTGTAAAATTATGAATTTATATCAAATTGACATGCCATTGTGAAACCGCGAAATTATAAATTTGTGAAATTATGAAACCACCGAAGACATGAGAAGCAAGATAGAAATTATGAAATTGTGGAACTAAAATCATAAAGCCGTGAAAATGTGAAATTGTAAAACTATGAATTTAATAAGCTGACATTGCGGAACTGAGAATCTAAAATTTGGAAAATGTGAAACTGCGAAATTATGAAATTATGAAACAAAATATTTGATTGTGAAAATCCAAAACTGTCAATTTTTAAAATTGTGAAAATGAATTGACTGAATTGCCTGAATAACCTTGAAAATGAGAAATTGTAAAATTATGAATTTATATCTAATTGACATGCGATTGTGAAACCGCGAAATTATAAATTTGTGAAATTATTAAACCACCGAAGACATGAGAAGCAAGATAAAAATTATGAAATTGTGGAACCAGAATCATAAAACCGTGAAAACGTGAAATTGTAAAACTATGAATTTAATAAGCTGACATTGCGGAACTGAGAATCTAAAATTTGGAAAATGTGAAACTGCGAAATTATGAATTTGTGAAATTATGAAACAAAATATTTGATTGTGAAAATCCAAAACTGTCAATTTTTTAAATTGTGAAAATGATATGACTGAATTGTACGAATAACCTTGAAAATGAGAAATTGTAAAATTATGAATTTATATCTAATTGACATGCAATTGTAAAACCGCGAAATTATAAATTTGTGAAATTATTAAACCACCGAAGACATGAGAAGCAAGATAGAAATTTTGAAATTGTGGAACTAAAATCATAAAACCGTGAAAATGTGAAATTGTAATACTATGAATTTAATAAACTGACATTGCGGAATTAAGAATCTAAAATTTGGAAAATGTGAAACTGCGAAATTATGAATTTGTGAAATTATGAAACAAAATATTTGATTGTGAAAATCCAAAACTGTCAATTTTTCAAATTGTGAAAATGAATTGACTGAATTGCATTAATAACCTTGAAAATGAGAAATTGTAAAATTATGAATTTATATCAAATTGACATGCCATTGTGAAACCGCGAAATTATAAATTTGTGAAATTATTAAACCACCGAAGACATGAGAAGCAAGATAGAAATTATGAAATTGTGGAACTAAAATCATAAAGCCGTGAAAATGTGAAATTGTAAAACTATGAATTGAATAAGCTGACATTGCGGAACTGAGAATCTAAAATTTGGAAAATGTGAAACTGCGTTATTATGAATTTGTGAAATTATGAAACAAAATATTTGATTGTGAAAATTCAAAACTGTCAATTTTTAAAATTGTGAAAATGAATTGACTGAATTGCCTGAATAACCTTGAAAATGAGAAATTGTAAAATTATGAATTTATATCTAATTGACATGCGATTGTGAAACCGCAAAATTATAAATATGTGAAATTATTAAACCACCGAAGACATGAGAAGCAAGATAAAAATTATGAAATTGTGGAACCAGAATCATAAAACCGTGAAAACGTGAAATTGTAAAACTATGAATTTAATAAGCTGACATTGCGGAACTGAGAATCTACAATTTGGAAAATGTGAAACTGCGAAATTATGAATTTGTGAAATTATGAAACAAACTATTTGATTGTGAAAATCCAAAACTGTCAATTTTTAAAATTGTGAAAATGAATTGACTGAATTGCCTAAATAACCTTGAAAATGAGAAATTGTAAAATTATGAATTTATATCTAATTGACATGCCATTGTGAAACCGCGAAATTATAAATTTGTGAAATTATTAAACCACCGAAGACATGAGAAGCAAGATAGAAATTATGAAATTGTGGAACTAAAATCATAAAACCGTGAAAATGTGAAATTGTAATACTATGAATTTAATAAACTGACATTGCGGAATTGAGAATCTAAAATTTGGAAAATGTGAAACTGCGAAATTATGAAACAAAATATTTGGTTGTGAAAATCCAAAACTGTCAATTTTTAAAATTGTGAAAATGAATTGACTGAATTGTACGAATAACCTTGAAAATGAGAAATTGTGAAATTATGAATTTATATCTAATTGACATGCAATTGTGAAACCGCGAAATTATAAATTCGTGAAATTATTAAACTACCGAAAACATGAGAAGCAAGATAGAAATTATGAAATTGAGGAACAAAATCATAAAACCGTGAAAATGTGAAATTGTAAAACTATGAATTTAATAAGCTGACATTGCGGAATTGAGAATCTAAAATTTGGAAAATGTGAAACTGCGAAATTATGAATTTGTGAAATTATGAAACAAAATATTTGATTGTGAAAATGCAAAACTATCAATTTTTAAAATTGTGAAAATGAGTTGACTGAATTGCAGGAATAACCTTGAAAATGAGAAATAGTAAAATTATGAATTTATATTAAATTGACATGCCATTGTGAAACCGCGAAATTATAAATTTGTGAAATTATTAAACCACCGAAGACACGAGAAGCAAGATAGAAATTAGAAAATTGTGGAACAAAATCATAAAACCGTGAAAATGTGAAATTGTAAAACTATGAATTTAATAAACTGACATTGCGGAACTGAGAATCTAAAATTTCGTAAATGTGAAACTGCGAAATTATGAATTTGTGAACTTATGAAACAAAATATTTGATTGTGAAAATCAAAAACTGTCAATTTTTAAAATTGTGAAAATGAATTGACTGAATTGCCTGAATAACCTTGAAAATGAGAAATTGTAAAATTATGAATTTATATCTAATTGACATGCGATTGTGAAACCGCGAAATTATAAATTTGTGAAATTATTAAACCACCGAAGACATGAGAAGCAAGATAGAAATTATGAAATTGTGGAACTAAAATCATAAAGCCGTGAAAATGTGAAATTGTAAAACTATGAATTTAATAAGCTGACATTGGGGAACTGAGGATCTAAAATTTGGAAAATGTGAAACTGCGAAATTATGAATTTGTGAAATTATCAAACAAAATATTTGGTTGTGAAAATCCAAAACTGTCAATTTTCAAAATTGTGAAAATGAATTGACTGAATTGCCTGCATAACCTTGAAAATGAGAAATTGTAAAATTATGAATTTATATCTAATTGACATGCGATTGTGAAACCGCGAAATTATAAATTTGTGAAATTATTAAACCACCGAAGACATGAGAAGCAAGATAAAAATTATGAAATTGTGGAACCAGAATCATAAAACCGTGAAAACGTGAAATTGTAAAACTATGAATTTAATAAGCTGACATTGCGGAACTGAGAATCTAAAATTTCGAAAATGAGAAATTGTCAAATTATGAATTTATATCTAATTGACATGCAATTGTGAAACCGCGAAATTATAAATTTGTGAAATTATTAAACCACCGAAGACATGAGAAGCAAGATAGAAATTATGAAATTGTGGAACTAAAATCATAAAGCCGTGAAAATGTGAAATTGTAATACTATGAATTTAATAAACTGACATTGCGGAATTGAGAATCTAAAATTTGGAAAATGTGAAACTGCGAATTTATGAAATTATGAAACAAAATATTTGATTGTGAAAATCCAAAACTATCAATTTTTAAAATTGTGAAAATGGATTGACTGAATTGCACGAATAACCTTGAAAATGAGAAATTGTAAAATTATGAATTTATATCAAATTGACATGCCATTGTGAAACCGCGAAATTATAAATTTGTGAAATTATTAAACCACCGAAGACATGAGAAGCAAGATAGAAATTTTGAAATTGTGGAACTAAAATCATAAAACCGTGAAAATGTGAAATTGTAATACTATGAATTTAATAAACTGACATTGCGGAATTAAGAATCTAAAATTTGGAAAATGTGAAACTGCGAAATTATGAATTTGTGAAATTATGAAACAAAATATTTGATTGTGAAAATCCAAAACTGTCAATTTTTCAAATTGTGAAAATGAATTGACTGAATTGCATTAATAACCTTGAAAATGAGAAATTGTAAAATTATGAATTTATATCAAATTGACATGCCATTGTGAAACCGCGAAATTATAAATTTGTGAAATTATTAAACCACCGAAGACATCAGAAGCAAGATAGAAATTATGAAATTGTGGAACTAAAATCATAAAGCCGTGAAAATGTGAAATTGTAAAACTATGAATTTAATAAGCTGACATTGCGGAACTGAGAATCTAAAATTTGGAAAATGTGAAACTGCGAAATTATGAAACAAAATATTTGATTGTGAAAATCCAAAACTATCAATTTTTAAAATTGTGAAAATGGATTGACTGAATTGCACGAATAACCTTGAAAATGAGAAATTGTAAAATTATGAATTTATATCAAATTGACATGCCATTGTGAAACCGCGAAATTATAAATTTGTGAAATTATTAAACCACCGAAGACATGAGAAGCAAGATAGAAATTTTGAAATTGTGGAACTAAAATCATAAAACCGTGAAAATGTGAAATTGTAATACTATGAATTTAATAAACTGACATTGCGGAATTAAGAATCTAAAATTTGGAAAATGTGAAACTGCGAAATTATGAATTTGTGAAATTATGAAACAAAATATTTGATTGTGAAAATCCAAAACTGTCAATTTTTCAAATTGTGAAAATGAATTGACTGAATTGCATTAATAACCTTGAAAATGAGAAATTGTAAAATTTTGAATTTATATCTAATTGACATGCGATTGTAAAACCGCGAAATTATAAATTTGTGAAATTATTAAACCACCGAAGACATGAGAAGCAAGATAGAAATTATGAAATTGTGGAACTAAAATCATAAAGCCGTGAAAATGTGAAATTGTAAAACTATGAATTTAATAAGCTGACATTGCGGAACTGAGAATCTAAAATTTGCAAAATGTGAAACTGCGTTATTATGAATTTGTGAAATTATGAAACAAAATATTTGATTGTGAAAATCCAAAACTATCAATTTTTCAAATTGTGAAAATGAATTGACTGAATTGCATTAATAACCTTGAAAATGAGAAATTGTAAAATTTTGAATTTATATCTAATTGACATGCGATTGTGAAACCGCGAAATTATAAATTTGTGAAATTATTAAACCACCGAAGACATGAGAAGCAAGATAGAAATTATGAAATTGTGGAACTAAAATCATAAAGCCGTGAAAATGTGAAATTGTAAAACTATGAATTTAATAAGCTGACATTGCGGAATTGAGAATCTAAAATTTGGAAAATGTGAAACTGCGAATTTATGAAATTATGAAACAAAATATTTGATTGTGAAAATCCAAAACTATCAATTTTTAAAATTGTGAAAATGGATTGACTGAATTGCACGAATAACCTTGAAAATGAGAAATTGTAAAATTATGAATTTATATCAAATTGACATGCCATTGTGAAACCGCGAAATTATAAATTTGTGAAATTATGAAACCACCGAAGACATGAGAAGAAAGATAGAAATTATGAAATTGTGGAACTAAAATCATAAAGCCGTGAAAATGTGAAATTGTAAAACTATGAATTTAATAAGCTGACATTGCGGAACTGAGAATCTAAAATTTGGAAAATGTGAAACTGCGAAATTATGAAACAAAATATTTGATTGTGAAAATCCAAAACTATCAATTTTTAAAATTGTGAAAATGGATTGACTGAATTGCACGAATAACCTTGAAAATGAGAAATTGTAAAATTATGAATTTATATCAAATTGACATGCCATTGTGAAACCGCGAAATTATAAATTTGTGAAAATATGAAACCACCGAAGACATGAGAAGCAAGATAGAAATTATGAAATTGTGGAACTAAAATCATAAAGCCGTGAAAATGTGAAATTGTAAAACTATGAATTTAATAAGCTGACATTGCGGAACTGAGAATCTAAAATTTGGAAAATGTGAAACTGCGAAATTATGAAACAAAATATTTGATTGTGAAAATCCAAAACTATCAATTTTTAAAATTGTGAAAATGGATTGACTGAATTGCACGAATAACCTTGAAAATGAGAAATTGTAAAATTATGAATTTATATCAAATTGACATGCCATTGTGAAACCGCGAAATTTTAAATTTGTGAAATTATTAAACCACCGAAGACATGAGAAGCAAGATAGAAATTTTGAAATTGTGGAACTAAAATCATAAAACCGTGAAAATGTGAAATTGTAATACTATGAATTTAATAAACTGACATTGCGGAATTAAGAATCTAAAATTTGGAAAATGTGAAACTGCGAAATTATGAATTTGTGAAATTATGAAACAAAATATTTGATTGTGGAAATCCAAAACTATCAATTTTTCAAATTATGAAAATGAATTGACTGAATTGTAATAATAACCTTGAAAATGAGAAATTGTAAAATTTTGAATTTATATCTAATTGACATGCGATTGTGAAACCGCGAAATTATAAATTTGTGAAATTATTAAACCACCGAAGACATGAGAAGCAAGATAGAAATTATGAAATTGTGGAACTAAAATCATAAAACCGTGAAAATGTGAAATTGTAATACTATGAATTTAATAAACTGACATTGCGGAATTGAGAATCTAAAATTTGGAAAATGTGAAACTGCGAAATTATGAATTTGTGAAATTATGAAACAAAATATTTGGTTGTGAAAATCCAAAACTGTCAATTTTCAAAATTGTGAAAATGAATTGACTGAATTGCATGAATAACCTTGAAAATGAAAAATTGTAAAATTATGAAATTGACATGCAATTATGAAACCGCGAAATTATAAATTTGTGAAATTACCCCGTTTTTGTTAACGATAAGACGATAATTTCTTACCTGATCAGGTCTGCGTAATGGTCGTTCTTATCGGAAATTCCAAATTTCTTCTTGAATTTTTAATTTGAAACGGTAGACCACCCATCAAGTTACTGGTTATGTTTACTTTTGATTTGTCAGGCTGCATATTCGTTCTTTATTGATTTTCAGTAAATAATTACTTATCAAATCCTTCTTAGATTTCATTAATTATTTTATTACATTTTAGTAAGGAAATAATTAGTGGAAAGTTGGAAATAGACTTAACCTCTCTAAAAAGGTACAATTTCTCAGTTTTTTGCAAATATCTCTTAAAGCATCACCTTTATCAATAAAATACTAATCATCAAAAATAATCTAGAGTAAATTTGCAACAAAAAAGTTCTGTACCGTTTGTTTCTAAAGTTAACCGTTACGATGCTACGGCCATTTAAAGTGGAGCCCTTTTTGGTTCTTTGGTGACATCATCAGCTTTTCTGCATTTTTCTTGTAAACGGTAACTCCGACCAGAAATATGAAATATGAAAATATTCGCTAAAATTATAAGAGGTGTAAAAAAGTAATTAGATAGCAGTGGAAATAACAGGTACTCACCCTCGGCGTTAACCGCCCCACCCCCAACCCCAGCCTATCAACAAGTACCGCACTCACCCCTTCTGGTACAATAAAAGCTTAACCACCGGAGTAATTACCACTCTCTTCCCTGAAGTCCCCAAGTTCACACTGTTCTTCAGAAAACCCCAAGTGACAATGGCTGAAGCGAACCTGCCAAACATGGAGTGCCCGGTCTGCTACGAGGTCCTCCAGCCTCCGGTCGGAGAATGCGAAAATGGACATTTCCTGTGTAATGACTGCCACGAAAAGTTGAAAGTGACAAGCGGTGACGATGCTCCCAAGTGTCCAGTGTGTCGTGGCGGGTTCGTTTTTGGACCGACCGCATCTTCCAGCCTTGTGGAGAGGATCTACTGGACTATGGACGTGAAGTGCAGATACCACAACAACGGATGTAACGTCGTGCTGCCGGCAACGTTGCTGAAACGCCACATGCTGAGATGTATGTTTCTAACCCATTTCTGTCCGATGCGTATTCAGGACCGCTGCCTTTGGGAAGGGTCGAGGACGTTTATTGCAAAACACTATCTTGATGAACATGTGCCGAAACAGTCACTTCGATAACTGTAATGTAAATATCACAACTGTACATAATATGTAACAATGCACATATTTTATAGATAGGAAATAATGTGTTATTGCTATAGAATTAAATGTCTGTAGAATAATAGAACTGTGAGTTGTAATATACATACCTGTGTCAATGTATAATGAGGTCCTTGACAATGCTAAATAATAAATACGTGTCCAGCTCTACAATTTATTTTGAATTTTTCCCAGTTAATCATGTAAACAACCTGCTTTATTATGGGTACACGATCATCGAATATTTGGGTACCAGGGTGTTCAACTTGGGATCATCTTTTGAGCAAGCACATCAGGAGGCTTTCTAGCAGACAAAAATAATGCTCATTTTTAACAAATAGATCGTACACAAATCCTCTCATACAAATGAGTCTCAGATTAATTGACTCCAAAACTCCACAAGTTTCACTTTCTCCCCAAACCCGCTGTTACTACGGACGAAAGTCTTTCACAAATTACAAGCGTCCTAGTAGCTAAAGAGAGATATCCTTTATATCATAATAAAAAGCCATTCTATGGAGTGAATGTCGACTTACTAAGTAATGGAAAATAATGGAAATAAAGACAGAAATAATTATTGTTGGATGAAGAATTGCGTCGATTTTTAAACGATGGGAAGAAAAAAAAATTCTGTAGATGTTGAATTCCTCCGCAAGAGCTGAAAATCATTAAAAACGTGCTTTAGTATTTAACCATGTGTTAATGCCTCGACATAATGTATTAAAATTTAAAAATATCCAAACAATGTTAAGACACCCATATGTAATTTATTCTGATTTTGAACCTTTCTGAAACCTGGTCATACATGCGAACCAAAACCTGAATCATCATATTATACTCATACATAGCACAATTTCGTAGTTCATTTGGTTTGGTGCTTATCATAATATTGATAACCCGTTCATCCCCATAATTCTGTAAACATAAAATAAGCTGACCATTGGGAACCCTTAATTAAATTTTAAAAATATTCGAGAATTAGTAACAACAAAATTTTTGGAAATTACCTACTCGTAGACTATTTCTCTGTGGAACTTTACATAAATGGCTTGGGTACTGCTACAATCTCCATCATAATAATTATGGTCGTGGGTATATGTGGGAACCTTTTGATACAATTAGTACCAACGATTAAATAGGTGTGTTCGTAAAAAAGAACCTCGTCTGTTTCCTTTGCCATGGTACCAGTTTGTTCTTGGTTGCAGTAAGTACTTTAGGGGTCTCGCTCGTATTTCGAGAGATCCAGGAGCCACAGACTGAATATTATTTGACGCTAAATTAAGGATAGAAAAAGAGTATCGATATGTCGCGAAATTAGTACAGCTGATTGGTAAGCTTTATGCCTAAGGGAAAACCCCTGAGACCTTTTATGAATTTGTGATATACAGTGTGGATTATTATCAGACATAGAACTAAGAAACCTCTACAAATTTAATGGAACAATAAAATTTAATTGAATGTTTGTGGCAGGTTTAAACGTTACCTGTGTAATAACATTAACACAAAGTACTGTTATCGCCTTGGGTAATTATAAGCCGCTTATCTTTTTCGGATTTGCTTAATGGTGGCCCATTTAGTTTTGCATTGCTAATTAGGTGTTGCCAATTATCTCATGGAATTTCCAATTTGAAATTTGATTTTCCACTCAGAAGTTCCTGTATTTACTGTAAGTTCAAATCATTTTTTTGAACCTTTGATGAAGGACTGAAGAGTAAAGCAGAAATGTGCCTGGGGTTTTCTCAACAGCATTGTGAACTCCTGCCGAAGGTCAGCAAAATTTCTCTGCTGGTTCGGCTTTCATTGTACCCAAAAGGGGTGGGTCAGGAACCATTAAAAGTTAAGGGGTGGAGCACTGAAAGTGGCCTGGCATTACCCATTACCACAAATTGTGTTCGAAATGACACAATCCTATTTGAAATGCAAATTAGACAATAAAACTTTTTCATTCTACCCTAAAGATTTAATTGCAACAATAACATTACAAATTCCCCATTTCCAAATAATTACATTCAGAAGATCAGCTGTGGTAAAGTTAGTACCACATTTTAAATTCTACATTATATTGTAATGTTTATTTGGTGGCTATAACCATCGTTATATTACAGATCGTTGTTTTACGTATACAGGGTGATTTTGCACAAGTGTCAATCCTTGAACCTTAATTAGTTCAAGTTGCCAATACTTGCGTTAAGAAAAGTTGTTTAGAGAGATAAAAATGGTAAAAATTTGAGCACGCCACTGTCTCGTGTGTGAACAACACGAGCTAATCTTTTGCTATAATGGAGTTCTTGTTGAAAAATCTCATCTATCTTAATTCTTTTTCTGAGTAGGCAGTGAATGAATTTGTCTCTGTCGTATCAGAATTGTCCCAGAATGGCCATGTTCTGATAGAACTCGACCTCCTGAATCCAACGGTGCAATTTACCAAATGCGACATTTAAAAATTAGAGATTTTGAAGATTTGCAAATTCCAAACGGCAAAAATTGCATCTATTCGTAATGTCGAAATTCTCCAATTGATTAATTCAAAATTTGCAAATTCACAAATTCATGAATTCAATTTCTAGATTCAGCAATAATATAAAAAGTTGAAGATCACCAAATTCAGAAATTCAAGTTTCATTGGATCAAAATTCACAAAAATTTAATCAGAAATTTAAATTTCTGAATTCAGAATTTCAAAAATTGCATCTATTTGTAATGTGCAAATTCTCCAAATCATTAATTAAAAATTCCTTCTTAAGAATTCAAAATTTCTAATTTCAGCAATAATATAAAAAAAAACTAAATTCTCCAAATTCAGAAATTCAAGATTTCATTGGATCAAAATTCCCAAATTTGGAATTTCAAAATAGCATCGGTTCTAAATTTACCAAACGCGACATTCAAATATTAGAGATTTTAAAGATGTCCAAACTCAGGAATTCAAAATTTCTAAATTGAGCAATAATATAAAAAATTAAAGTCTCCAAATACAGAAATTCAATATTTCAGTGAATGAAAATTCCCAAATTTGAGATTTTAAAATTTCATTGATTCTAACTTTACCGAATGCGACATTAAAAAATTAGAGATTTCCAAATTCCAAACGGCAATTCAAAATTTTAAAAAATCAAATTTCTGAATTCAAAATTTCAAAAATTGCATCTATTCGTAATGTCCAAATTGTCCAATTCATTAATTCAAAATTTGCAAATTTCCAAATTCAAGAATTCAGAATTTCTAGATTCAGCAATAATATAAAAAGTTGGAGTTTACCAAATTCAGAAATTCTAGTTTCATTGGATCAAAATTCACAAAAATTTAATCAGAAATTTAAATTTCTGAATTCAGAATTTCAAAAATTGCATCTATTTGTAATGTGCAAATTCTTCAATTCATTAATTAAAAATTCTCTCTGAAGAATTCAAAATTTCTAAATTCAGCAATAATATAAAAAAAAACTAAATTTTCCAAATTCAGAAATTCAAGGTTTTATTGGATCAAAATTTCCAAATTCGAGATTTTATCAATTCTAAATTTACCAAACGCGACATTCAGAAAATAAAGATTTCCAAACTCAGGAATTCAAAACTTCTAAATTCAGCAATAATATAAAAATAAAAATAAAATTCTCCAAATTCAGAAATTCAAAATTTCATCGATTCAGAAATTTCATTGAATCAATATTTCCAAATTTGGAATTTCAAAATAGCATCGGTTCTAAATGTACCAAACGCGACATTCAAAAATTATAGATTTTAAAGATTTGTAGATTCCAAACAGGAATTCAAAATTTCTAAATTCAGTAGTAATATAAAAAAAATTAAATTTACAAAATTAAGAAATTTAAGATTTCATTCTATCAGAATTAACAAATTTCAGATTTCATAAATTCTAAATTTACCAGACGCGACATTCAAATATTAGAGATTTTAAAGATGTCCAAACTCAGGAATTCGAAATTTCTAAATTGAGCAATAATATAAAAAATTAAAGTCTCCAAATACAGAAATTCAATATTTCATTGAATGAAAATTCCCAAATTTGAGATTTTAAAATTTCATTGATTCTAAATTTACCGAATGCGACATTAAAAAAATAGAGATTTCCAAACTCCAAACGGCAATTCAAAATTTTAAAAAATCAAATCTCTGAATTCAGAATTTCAAAAATTGCATCTATTCGTAATGTCCAAATTCTCCAATTCATTAATTCAAAATTTGCAAATTTCCAAATTCAAGAATTAAGAATTTCTAGATTCAGCAATAATATAAAAAGTTGGAGTTCACCAAATTCAAAAATTCTAGTTTCATTGGATCAAAATTCACAAAAATTAAATCAAAAATTCAAATTTCTGAATTCAGAATTTCAAAAATTGCATCTATTTGTAATGTGCAAATTATCCAATTCATTAATTATTAAAAATTCGTTCTGAAGAATTCAAAATTTCTAAATTCAGCAATAATATAAAAAAAAACTAAATTCTCCAAATTCAGAAATTCAAAATTTCATCGATTCAGAAATTTCATTGAATCAATATTCCCAAATTTGGAATTTCAAAATAGCATCGGTTCTAAATTTACCAAACGCGACATTCAAAACTTAGAGATTTTAAAGATTTGCAGATTCCAAACAGGAATTCAAAATTTCTAAATTCAGTAGTAATATAAAAAAAATTAAATTCTCCAAATTCAGAAATTTAAGATTTCATTCTATTAGAATTCCCAAATTCCAGATCTCATTAATACTAAATTTACCAGACGCGACATTCAAATATTAGAGAATTTAAAGATGTAAAAACTCAGGAATTCAAAATTTCTAAATTGAGCAATAATATAAAAAATTAAAGTCTCCAAATACAGAAATTCAATATTTCATTGAATGAAAATTCCCAAATTTGAGATTTTAAAATTTCATTGATTCTAAATTTACCGAATGCGACATTAAAAAATTTGAGATTTCCAAATTCCAAACGGCAGTTCAAAATTTAAAAAAATCA
Source organism: Diaperis boleti (assembly GCA_963583935.1). NCBI lineage: Eukaryota > Metazoa > Arthropoda > Insecta > Coleoptera > Tenebrionidae > Diaperis > Diaperis boleti. Next base: position 6,560,807 of record OY757242.1, read on the forward strand.
GAATTCAGAATTTCAAAAATTGCATCTATTCGTAATGTCCAAATTCTCCAATTCATTAATTCAAAATTTGCATATTTCCAAATTCAAGAATTAAGAATTTCTAGATTCAGCAATAATATAAAAAGTTGGAGTTCACCAAATTCAAAAATTCTAGTTTCATTGGATCAAAATTCACAAAAATTAAATCAAAAATTCAAATTTCTGAATTCAGAATTTAAAAAATTGCATCTATTTGTAATGTGCAAATTATCCAATTCATTAATTATTAAAAATTCGTTCTGAAGAATTCAAAATTTCTAAATTCAGCAATAATATAAAAAAAAAACTAAATTCTCCAAATTCAGAAATTCAAAATTTCATCGATTCAGAAATTTCATTGAATCAATATTCCCAAATTTGGAATTTCAAAATAGCATCGGTTCTAAATTTACCAAACGCGACATTCAAAAATTAGAGATTTTAAAGATTTGCAGATTCCAAACAGGAATTCAAAATTTCTAAATTCAGTAGTAATATAAAAAAAATTAAATTCTCCAAATTCAGAAATTTAAGATTTCATTCTATTAGAATTCCCAAATTCCAGATCTCATTAATACTAAATTTACCAGACGCGACATTCAAATATTAGAGAATTTAAAGATGTCCAAACTTAGGAATTCAAAATTTCTAAATTGAGCAATAATATAAAAAATTAAAGTCTCCAAATACAGAAATTCAATATTTCATTGAATGAAAATTCCCAAATTTGAGATTTTAAAATTTCATTGATTCTAAATTTACCGAATGCGACATTAAAAAATTTGAGATTTCCAAATTCCAAACAGCAGTTCAAAATTTAAAAAAATCAGAATTCAGAGTTTCAAAAATTGCATCTATTCGTAATGTCCAAATTCTCCAATTCATTAATTTAAAATTTGCAAATTTCCAAATTCAAGAATTAAGAATTTCTAGATTCAGAAATAATATAAAAAGTTGGAGTTCACCAAATTCAAAAATTCTAGTTTCATTGGATCAAAATTCACAAAAATTAAATCAAAAATTCAAATTTCTGAATTCAGAATTTCAAAAATTGCATCTATTTGTAATGTGCAAATTATCCAATTCATTAATTATTAAAAATTCGTTCTGAAGAATTCAAAATTTCTAAATTCAGCAATAATATAAAAAAAAAAACTAAATTCTCCAAATTCAGAAATTCAAAATTTCATCGATTCAGAAATTTCATTGAATCAATATTCCCAAATTTGGAATTTCAAAATAGCATCGGTTCTAAATTTACCAAACGCGACATTCAAAAATTAGAGATTTTAAAGATTTGCAGATTCCAAACAGGAATTCAAAATTTCTAAATTCAGTAGTAATATAAAAAAAATTAAATTCTCCAAATTCAGAAATTTAAGATTTCATTCTATTAGAATTCCCAAATTCCAGATCTCATCAATACTAAATTTACCAGACGCGACATTCAAATATTAGAGAATTTAAAGATGTCCAAACTCAGGAATTCAAAATTTCTAAATTGAGCAATAATATAAAAAATTAAAATCTCCAAATACAGAAATTCAATATTTCATTGAATGAAAATTCCCAAATTTGAGATTTTAAAATTTTATTGATTCTAAATTTACCGAATGCGACATTAAAAAATTTGAGATTTCCAAATTCCAAACGGCAGTTCAAAATTTAAAAAAATCAGAATTCAGAATTTCAAAAATTGCATCTATTCGTAATGTCCAAATTCTCCAATTCATTAATTCAAAATTTGCAAATTTCCAAATTCAAGAATTAAGAATTTCTAGATTCAGCAATAATATAAAAAGTTGGAGTTCACCAAATTCAAAAATTCTAGTTTCATTGGATCAAAATTCACAAGAATTGAATCGAAAATTCAAATTTTTGAATTCAGAATTTCAAAAATTGCATCTATTTGTAATGTGCAAATTCTCCAATTCATTAATTCAAAATTTGCAAATTCCCTGACTGAGGAATTCAAAATTTCTAAATTCATCAATATGTAAATGACAAAATTAGTTCTCCAAATTCACAAATGCAAGATTTCATTGAATTAAAATTCCCAAATTCGGGATTTCAAAATTTCATTTTTATATTCTTGTATCTTCTCTCTTTTTTCCCGTGTAGTTCTTTGAAGGTGCGACTGTTAAAAATATTCCTTACCTATACTTATTGCAACCCTGGTAAAAGTATCTTCACTGGAAAGTGCGTTTCGACACGATCGTATAAAAAATGTTGTATGCAACACGTGTAAAAAGTATTATTGCAGAACTCGGACCTCGGCAGTCAACTGTAGAGATTTTCTGGTAGAACTCGACCTCCTGAATCCAACGATGTAAATTTCACTCCGATAGCTCCAACGGTTTCGGAGATACCCCGTTTTAAATTTTTAGCTCGTAAACTTTAATTCACTGACCGTATTTAGTGGCACCAGTGTGATCGTCTAAAAATTCTCTTTGATTTGAGTGTTTATTTTGTGCGGAAAGGCGTGATTTGAGGATGCTAGAACCGACAGACCGAACATTTTGTGTAATATTTTTAATTTTTTGAATTTTTATTACAGACATACTGTGCTAGATTGGACGTTTCTGAGGACACCAATCGAAAGAAAAACTCGATATTTACTTATGTTCCGGGCCACGTCGTCATAAGTCGAAGAGTTTGGGAGTGGGAGAGGATTAAAAAAAAATAAAAAAAATTTAATCTCAAGGGGGTAAATTTTGAAAATTCAAAAAATAAACTTTTCTCTCAAAACGCTTCAAAACCTTTACTGTCTTATGTAAATTTATGCGAACAATCCATCTGTAACCTCGGTTTCCCTCAAAATCCAGCCGTTTTCGAGTAATGAGTGTTTTTTGAAAAATATTAAAAATTGTCCAATTGTCCCAAAATGACCATTTTCTGGTAAAACTCGACCTCCTGAATCCAACGGTGCAAATTTCACCCCGATAGCTCCAATGGTTTCGGAGATATCGCGTTTTAAAATTTTGGCACTTGCAAAAAATTCGTAAAGTTTGGTAACACCCAAAAACATTTTCGCTCATATCTCGTAAACTATAAGTCACTGACCGGATTTAGTGACAAAAGTGTGTTTGTCTAAAAATTCTTTTTAATTTGAGTGTATATTGTGTGCGGAAACCCGTGATTTGAGAATGTTAGAAGCGACAGACCGAAAATTTTGGGTAATATTTGTGGATTTTTTGAACTTTTATTACAGACAAACCGTGCTATTTAGGACGTTTCTGAGGACACCAATCGAAAGAAAAACTCCATATTTACTTATGTTCCGGACCACGTCGTCATAAGTCGAAGAGTTTCGGAGAAGGAGACGATTAAAAAAAAAATTACAAAAAATTGAATCTCAAGGGGGTAAATTTTGAAAATTCAAAAAATAAACTTTTCTCTCAAAACGCTTCGAAACCTTTACTATCTTATGTAAATTTATGCGAGCAATCCATCTGTAACCTTGGTTTCCCCCAAAATCCAGCCATTTTCGAGTTATGAGCGTTTTTTGAAAAATATTAAAAAATTGTCCAATTGTCCCAAAATTGCACCCGAAAACATTTTCGCTCATATCTCGTAAACTATAAGTCAATGACCGGATTTAGTGGCACCAGTGTGTTCGTTTAAAAAGTCTCTTTAATTTGAGTGTACATTGTGTGTGGAAAGGCTTGATTTGTGGTTGCTAGAAGTGACAGACCGAAAATTTTGGGTAATTTTTTTGAATTTTTATAACAGACAAACGGTGCTAGATAGGACGTTTCTGAGGCCACCAATCGAAAGAAACACTATATATTTACTTATGTTCCGGACCACGTCGTCATAAGTCGAAGAGATTGGGAGTAGGAGAGGATTAAAGAAAAATAAAAAAAAAATTGAACCTCAAGGGGGTAAATTTTGAAAACTAAAAAAATATACTATTTATCTCAAAACGCTTCGAAACTTTCACTACCACTAATCCGTCTGTAAACTCGGTTTCCATCAAAATCCAGCCGTTTTCGAGTTATGAGCATTTTTTGAAAAATATTAGAATTTTTTTAAAAGCTTTGATGAAGCACTGAAGATTATAGCATAAATGTGCCTGGGGTTTTTTCAACATCATTGTGAACTCGTGCCCAACTTCAGAAAAATTTCTCTGCTGGTTCGGCTTTCATTGTACCCAAAAGGGGTGGGTCCGGAACCATTAAAAGTTAATGGGTGGAGCACTAAAAGTGGCCTGGCATTACCCCTTACCACAAATTGTGTTCGAAATGACACAATCCTATTTGAAATGCAAATCAGACAATAAAACTTTTTCATTCTACCCTAAAGATTTAATTGCAACAATAACATTGCAAATTCCCCATTTCCAAATAATTATATTCATAAGATCAGCTGTGGTAAAGTTAGTACCACATTTTAAATTTTACATTATATTGTAATGTTCATTTGGTGGCTATAACCATCGTTATATTACAGATCGTTGTTTGATGTATACAGGGTGATTTTGCACAAGTGTCAATCCTTGAACCTTAATTAGTTCAAGTTGCCAATACTTGCGTTAAGAAAAGTTGTTTAGAGAGATAAAAATGGTAAAAATTTGAGCACGCCACTGTCTCGTGAGTGAACAACACGAGCTAATCTTTTGCTATAATGGAGTATTTGTTGAAAAATCTCATCTATCTTAATTCTTTTTCTGAGTAGGCAGTGAATGAATTTGTCTCTGTCGTATCAGAATTGTCCCAGAATGGCCATGTTCTGATAGAACTCGACCTCCCGAATCCAACGGTGCAATTTACCAAATGCGACATTTAAAAATTAGAGATTTTGAAGATTTGCAAATTCCAAACGGCAAAAATTGCATCTATTCGTAATGTCGAAATTCTCCAATTGATTAATTCAAAATTTGCAAATTCACAAATTCATGAATTCAATTTCTAGATTCAGCAATAATATAAAAAGTTGAAGATCACCAAATTCAGAAATTCAAGTTTCATTGGATCAAAATTGACAAAAATTTAATCAGAAATTTAAATTTCTGAATTCAGAATTTCAAAAATTGCATCTATTTGTAATGTGCAAATTCTCCAAATCATTAATTAAAAATTCCTTCTTAAGAATTCAAAATTTCTAAATTCAGCAATAATATAAAAAAAAAACTAAATTCTCCAAATTCAGAAATTCAAGATTTCATTGGATCAAAATTCCCAAATTCGAAATTTTATCAATTCTAAATTTACCAAACGCGACATTCAGAAAATAAAGATTTCCAAATTCAGGAATTCAAAATTTCTAAATTCAGCAATAATATAAAAATAAAAATAAAATTTTCCAAATTCAGAAATTCATAATTTCATCGATTCAGAAATTTCATTGAATCAATATTCCAAAATTTGGAATTTCAAAATAGCATCGGTTCTAAATTTACCAAACGCGACATTCAAATATTAGAGATTTTAAAGATGTCCAAACACAGGAATTCAAAATTTCTAAATTGAGCAATAATATAAAAAATTAAAGTCTCCAAATACAGAAATTCAATATTTCAGTGAATGAAAATTCCCAAATTTGAGATTTTAAAATTTCATTGATTCTAACTTTACCGAATGCGACATTAAAAAATTAGAGATTTCCAAATTCCAAACGGCAATTCAAAATTTTAAAAAATCAAATTTCTGAATTCAAAATTTCAAAAATTGCATCTATTCGTAATGTCCAAATTGTCCAATTCATTAATTCAAAATTTGCAAATTCCCAAATTCAAGAATTCAGAATTTCTAGATTCAGCAATAATATAGGAGTTTACCAAATTCAGAAATTCTAGTTTCATTGGATCAAAATTCACAAAAATTTAATCAGAAATTTAAATTTCTGAATTCAGAATTTCAAAAATTGCATCTATTTGTAATGTGCAAATTCTCCAAATCATTAATTAAAAATTCCTTCTTAAGAATTCAAAATTTCTAAATTCAGCAATAATATAAAAAAAAACTAAATTCTCCAAATTCAGAAATTCAAGATTTCATTGGATCAAAATTCCCAAATTCGAAATTTTATCAATTCTAAATTTACCAAACGCGACATTCAGAAAATAAAGATTTCCAAACTCAGGAATTCAAAATTTCTAAATTCAGCAATAATATAAAAATAAAAATAAAATTCTCCAAATTCAGAAATTCCAAATTTCATCGATTCAGAAACTTCATTGAATCAATATTCCCAAATTCGGAATTTCAAAATAGCATCGGTTCTAAATGTACCAAACGCGTCATTCAAAAATTATAGATTTTAAAGATTTGTAGATTCCAAACAGGAATTCAAAATTTCTAAATTCAGTAGTAATATAAAAAAAAAATCTCCAAATTCAGAAATTTAAGATTTCATTCTATCAGAATTAACAAATTCCAGATTTCATAAATTTTAAATTTACCAGACGCGACATTTAAATATTAGAGATTTTAAAGATGTCCAAACTCAGGAATTCATAATTTCTAAATTGAGCAATAATATAAAAAATTAAAGTCTCCAAATACATAAATTCAATATTTCAGTAAATGGAAATTTCCTAATTTGAGATTTCAAAATTTCATTGATTATAAATTTACCTATTGCGACATAAAAAAATTAGAGATTTCCAAATTTCAAACGGCAATTCAAAATTTTAAAAAATCAAATTTCTGAATTCAGAATTTCAAAAATTGCATCTATTCGTAATGTCCAAATTTTCCAATTCATTAATTCAAAATTTGAAAATTCCCAAATTCAAGAATTCAGAATTTCTAGACTTAGCAATAATATAAAAAGTTGGAGTTTACCAAATTCAGAAATTCTAGTTTCATTGGATCAAAATTCACAAAAATTGAATCAAAAATTCAAATTTCTGAATTCAGTATTTCAAAAATTGCATCTATTTGTAATGTGCAAATTCTTCAATTCTTTAATTAAAAATTCTCTCTGAAAAATTCAAAATTTCTAAATTCAGCAATAATATAAAAAACTAAACTCCAAATTCAGAAATTAAAAATTTCATCGATTCAGAAACTTCATTGAATCAATATTCCCAAATTCGGAATTTCAAAATAGTATCGGTTCTAAATGTACCAAACGCGACATTCAAAAATTATAGATTTTAAAGATTTGTAGATTCCAAACAGGAATTCAAAATTTCTAAATTTAGTAGTAATATAAAAAAAATTAAATTCTCCAAATTCAGAAATTTAAGATTTCATTCTATCAGAATTAACAAATTCCAGATTTCATAAATTCTAAATTTACCAGACGCGACATTCAAATATTAGAGATTTTAAAGATGTCCAAACTCAGGAATTCATAATTTCTAAATTGAGCAATAATATAAAAAATTAAAGTCTCCAAATACAGAAATTCAATATTTCATTGAATGAAAATTCCCAAATTTGAGATTTTAAAATTTCATTGATTCTAAATTTACCGAATGCGACATTAAAAAAATAGAGATTTCCAAACTCCAAACGGCAATTCAAAATTTTAAAAAATCAAGTCTCTGAATTCAGAATTTCAAAAATTGCATCTATTCGTAATGTCCAAATTCTCCAAATCATTAATTCAAAATTTGCAACTTCCCAAATTCAAGAATTCAGAATTTCTAGATTCAGCAATAATGTAAAAAGTTGGAGTTTACCAAATTCAGAAATTCTAGTTTCATTGGATCAAAATTCACAAAAATTGAATCAGAAATTTAAATTTCTGAATTGAGAATTTCAAAAATTGCATCTATTTGTAATGTGCAAATTCAAGATATCATTGAATCAAAATTCCCAAATTCGAGATTTTATCAATTCTAAATTTACCAAACGCGAAATTCAGAAAATAAAGATTTCCAAACTCAAGAATTCGAAACTTCTAAATTCAGCAATAATATAAAAATAAAAATAAAATTCTCCAAATTCAGAAATTCAAAATTTCATCGATTCAGAAATTTCATTGAATCAATATTCCCAAATTTGGAATTTCAAAATAGCATCGGTTCTAAATTTACCATACACGACATTCAAAAATTATAGATTTTAAAGATTTGTAGATTCCAAACAGGAAATCAAAATTTCTAAATTCAGTAGTAATATAAAAACAAAAATAAATTCTCCAAATTCAGAAATTAAAGATTTCATTCTCTCAGAATTAACAAATTCCAGATTTCATAAATTCTAAATTTACCAGATGCGACATTCAAATATTAGAGATTTTAAAGATGTCCAAACTCAGGAATTCAAATTTTCTAAATTGAGCAATAATATAAAAAATTAAAGTCTCCAAATACAGAAATTCAATATTTCATTGAATGAAAATTCTCAAATTTGAGATTTTAAAATTTTGTTGATTCTAAATTTACCGAATGCGACATTAAAAAATTTGAGATTTCCAATTTCCAAACGGCAATTCAAAATTTAAAAAATCAAATTTCTGAATTCAGAATTTCAAAAATTGCATCGATTCGTAATGTCCAAATTCTCCAATTCATTAATTCAAAATTTGCAAATTTCCAAACTCAGGAATTCAAAACTTCTAAATTCAGCAATAATATAAAAATAAAAATAAAATTCTCCAAATTCAGAAATTCAAAATTTCATCGATTCAGAAATTTCATTGAATCAATATTCCCAAATTTGGAATTTCAAAATAGCATCGGTTCTAAATTTACCATACACGACATTCAAAAATTATAGATTTTAAAGATTTGTAGATTCCAAACAGGAAATCAAAATTTCTAAATTCAGTAGTAATATAAAAACAAAAATAAATTCTCCAAATTCAGAAATTAAAGATTTCATTCTCTCAGAATTAACAAATTCCAGATTTCATAAATTCTAAATTTACCAGACGCGACATTCAAATATTAGAGATTTTAAAGATGTCCAAACTCAGGAATTCAAATTTTCTAAATTGAGCAATAATATAAAAAATTAAAGTCTCCAAATACAGAAATTCAATATTTCATTGAATGAAAATTCTCAAATTTGAGATTTTAAAATTTTGTTGATTCTAAATTTACCGAATGCGACATTAAAAAATTTGAGATTTCCAATTTCCAAACGGCAATTCAAAATTTAAAAAATCAAATTTCTGAATTCAGAATTTCAAAAATTGCATCGATTCGTAATGTCCAAATTCTCCAATTCATTAATTCAAAATTTGCAAATTTCCAAACTCAGGAATTCAAAACTTCTAAATTCAGCAATAATATAAAAATAAAAATAAAATTCTCCAAATTCAGAAATTCAAAATTTCATCGATTCAGAAATTTCATTGAATCAATATTCCCAAATTCGGAATTTCAAAATAGCATCGGTTCTAAATGTACCAAACGCGACATTCAAAAATTATAGATTTTAAAGATTTGTAGATTCCAAACAGGAATTCAAAATTTCTAAATTCAGTAGTAATATAAAAAAAATTAAATTCTCGAAATTCAGAAATTTAAGATTTCATTCTATCAGAATTAACAAATTCCAGATTTCATAAATTCTAAATTTACCAGACGCGATATTCAAATATTAGAGATTTTAAAGATGTCCAAACTCAGGAATTCATAATTTCTAAATTGAGCAATAATATAAAAAATTAAAGTCTCCAAATACAGAAATTCAATATTTCATTGAATGAAAATTCCCAAATTTGCGATTTTAAAATTTCATTGATTCTAAATTTACCGAATGCGACATTAAAAAAATAGAGATTTCCAAACTCCAAACGGCAATTCAAAATTTTAAAAAATCAAATCTCTGAATTCAGAATTTCAAAAATTGCATCTATTCGTAATGTCCAAATTCTCCAAATCATTAATTCAAAATTTGCAACTTCCCAAATTCAAGAATTCAGAATTTCTAGATTCAGCAATAATGTAAAAAGTTGGAGTTTACCAAATTCAGAAATTCTAGTTTCATTGGATCAAAATTCACAAAAATTGAATCAGAAATTTAAATTTCTGAATTGAGAATTTCAAAAATTGCATCTATTTGTAATGTGCAAATTCAAGATATCATTGAATCAAAATTCCCAAATTCGAGATTTTATCAATTCTAAATTTACCAAACGCGAAATTCAGAAAATAAAGATTTCCAAACTCAAGAATTCGAAACTTCTAAATTCAGCAATAATATAAAAATAAAAATAAAATTCTCCAAATTCAGAAATTCAAAATTTCATCGATTCAGAAATTTCATTGAATCAATATTCCCAAATTTGGAATTTCAAAATAGCATCGGTTCTAAATTTACCATACACGACATTCAAAAATTATAGATTTTAAAGATTTGTAGATTCCAAACAGGAATTCAAAATTTCTAAATTCAGTAGTAATATAAAAAAAATTAAATTCTCCAAATTCAGAAATTTAAGATTTCATTCTATCAGAATTAACAAATTCCAGATTTCATAAATTCTAAATTTACCAGACGCGATATTCAAATATTAGAGATTTTAAAGATGTCCAAACTCAGGAATTCATAATTTCTAAATTGAGCAATAATATAAAAAATTAAAGTCTCCAAATACAGAAATTCAATATTTCATTGAATGAAAATTCCCAAATTTGCGATTTTAAAATTTCATTGATTCTAAATTTACCGAATGCGACATTAAAAAAATAGAGATTTCCAAACTCCAAACGGCAATTCAAAATTTTAAAAAATCAAATCTGTGAATTCAAAATTTCAAAAATTGCATCTATTCGTAATGTCCAAATTCTCCAATTCATTAATTCAAAATTTGCAAATTTCCAAATTCAAGAATTCAGAGTTTCTAGATTCAGCAATTATATAAAAAGTTGGAGTTTACCAAATTCAGAAATTCTAGTTTTATTGGATCAAAATTCACAAAAATTGAATCAGAAATTTAAATTTCTGAATTCAGAATTTCAAAAATTGCATCTATTTGTAATGTGCAAATTCTCCAAATCATTAATTAAAAATTCCTTCTGAAGAATTCAAAATTTCTAACTTCAGCAATAATATAAAAAAACTAAACTCTCCAAATTCAGAAATTCAAAATTTCATCGATTCAGAAATTTCATTGAATCAATATTCCCAAATTTCTGTAATGTGCAAGTTCTCCAATTCATTAATTTAAAATTTACAAATTCCCTAACTGAGGAATTCAAAATTTCTAAATTCATCAATACGTAAATAACAAAATTAGTTCTCCAAATTTACAAATGCAAGATTTCATTGAATCAAAATTCCCAAATTCGGGATTTCAAAATTTAATTTTTATCTTCTTGTATTTTCTTTCTTTTTTCCCGTGTAGTTCTTTGAAAGTGTGACTGTTAAACATATTCCTTACCTACGGATGTATAGCGGTGGTGTCCCTTTTGTTTGTAGCTGCTTATTGCAACCCTGGTAAATCGTATAAAAATCGATAAAAAAGTTGTATGCAACACGTGTAAAAAGTATTATTGCAGAACTCCGACCTCGGCAGTTAACTATGGCCATTTTCTGATAGAACTCGACCCCCTGAATCTAACGGTGCAAATGTCACCCCAATAGCTAAAATGGTTTCGGAGATATCGCGTTTTAAAATTTTGGCACTTGCAAAAAATTCGTGATGTTCGGTAACACCCAAAAACATTTTTGCTCATATCTCGTAAACTATAAGTCACTGACCGGATTTAGTGGCACCAGTGTGTTCGTCTAAAAATTCTCTTTAATTTGAGTGTATATTGTGGGCGGAAAGCGTGATTTGAGGATGCTAGAAGGGACAGACCGAAAACTTTGGGTAATATTTTTGGATTTTTTGAATTTTTATTACAGACAGACCGTGCTAGATAGGACGTTTCTGAGGACACCAATCGAAAGAAAATCTCCATATTTACTTATGTTCCGGACCAAGTCGTCATAAGTCGAAGAGATTGAGAGTAGGAGAGGATGAGAAAAATCTAGCCGTTTTGGAGTTATGAGTGTTTTTTGAAAAATATTAAAAATTGTCCAATTGTCCCAAAATGACCATTTTCTGATAGAACTCGGCCTCCTGAATCCAACGGTGTAAATTTCACCCCGATAGCTCCAATGGTTTCGGAGATATCGCGTTTTAAAGTTTTGGCACTTGCAAAAAATTTGTAAAGTTCGGTAACACCCAAAAACATTTTCGCTCATATCTCGTAAAATATAAGTTACTGACCGGATTTAGTGGCACCAGTGTGTTCATCTAAAAATTCTCTATAATTTGAGTGTATACTGAGTGCGGAAAGGCGTGATTTGAGGATGCTAGAAGCGACAGACCGAAAATTTTGGGTAATTTTTTTGGATTTTTTGAATTTTTATTGCAGACAAACCGTGTCAGATAGGACGTTTCTGAGGGCACCAATCGAAAGAAAAACTCCATATTTACTTATGTTCCGGACCACGTCGTCATAAGTTGAAGAGTTTGGGAGTAGGAGAGGATTAAAGAAAAATTAAAAATTTTTGAACCTCAAGGGGGTAAATTTTGAAAATAAAAAATTTTTTTTTTGTCTCAAAACGCTTTGAAACCTTCACTATCTTATGTAAATTGATGCGAGCAATACATCTATACCCTCGGTTTCCCCGTAAATCCAGCCGTTTTCGAGTTATGAGCATTTTTTGAAAAATATTAAAAAATTGTACAATTGTTCCAGAATGGCCATTTTGCTGGTAGAACTCGACCTCCTGAATACAACGGTGCAGATTTCACCCCGATAGCTCCAATGGTTTCGGAGATATCGCGTTTTAAAATTTTGGCACTTGCAAAAAATTCGTGATGTTCGGTAACACCCAAAAACATTTTTGCTCATATCTCGTAAACTATAAGTCACTGACCGGATTTAGTGGCACCAGTGTGTTCATCTAAAAATTCTCTATAATTTGAGTGTATACTGAATGCGGAAAGGCGTGATTTGAGGATGCTAGAAGCGACAGACCGAAAATTTTGGGTAATTTTTTTGGATTTTTTGAATTTTTATTGCAGACAAACCGTGTCAGATAGGACGTTTCTGAGGGCACCAATCGAAAGAAAATCTCCATATTTACTTATGTTCCGGGCCACGTCGTCATAAGTCGAAGAGTTTGGGAGTGGGAGAGGATTAAAAAAAAATAAAAAAATTTTAATCTCAAGGGGGTAAATTTTGAAAATTCAAAAAATAAACTTTTCTCTCAAAACGCTTCGAAACCTTTACTGTCTTATGTAAATTTATGCGAACAATCCATCTGTAACCTCGGTTTCCCCCAAAATCTAGCCGTTTTGGAGTTATGAGTGTTTTTTGAAAAATATTAAAAATTGTCCAATTGTCCCAAAATGACCATTTTCTGATAGAACTCGGCCTCCTGAATCCAACGGTGTAAATTTCACCCCGATAGCTGCAATGGTTTCGGAGATATCGCGTTTTAAAGTTTTGGCACTTGCAAAAAATTTGTAAAGTTCGGTAACACCCAAAAACATTTTCGCTCATATCTCGTAAAATATAAGTTACTGACCGGATTTAGTGGCACCAGTGTATTCGTCTAAAAATTCTCTTTAATTTGAGTGTAAATTGTGTGCGGAAAGGCGGGATTTGAGAATGCTAGAAGCGACAGACCGAAAATTTTGTGTAATTTTTTTGGATTTTTTGAATTTTTATTACAGACAAACCGTGTCAGATAGGACGTTTCTGAGGGCACCAATCGAAAGAAAAACTCCATATTTACTTATGTTCCGGACCACGTCGTCATAAGTTGAAGAGTTTGGGAGTAGGAGAGGATTAAAGAAAAATTAAAAATTTTTGAACCTCAAGGGGGTAAATTTTGAAAATAAAAAAAATTTTTTTTGTCTCAAAACGCTTTGAAACCTTCACTATCTTATGTAAATTGATGCGAGCAATACATCTGTACCCTCGGTTTCCCCGTAAATCCAGCCGTTTTCGAGTTATGAGCATTTTTTGAAAAATATTAAAAAATTGTACAATTGTTCCAGAATGGCCATTTTGCTGGTAGAACTCGACCTCCTGAATACAACGGTGCAGATTTCACCCCGATAGCTCCAATGGTTTCGGAGATATCGCGTTTTAAAATTTTGGCACTTGCAAAAAATTCGTGATGTTCGGTAACACCCAAAAACATTTTTGCTCATATCTCGTAAACTATAAGTCACTGACCGGATTTAGTGGCACCAGTGTGTTCATCTAAAAATTCTCTATAATTTGAGTGTATACTGAATGCGGAAAGGCGTGATTTGAGGATGCTAGAAGCGACAGACCGAAAATTTTGGGTAATTTTTTTGGATTTTTTGAATTTTTATTGCAGACAAACCGTGTCAGATAGGACGTTTCTGAGGGCACCAATCGAAAGAAAATCTCCATATTTACTTATGTTCCGGACCACGTCGTCATAAGTTGAAGAGTTTGGGAGTAGGAGAGGATTAAAGAAAAATTAAAAATTTTTGAACCTCAAGGTTGTATAACATTACTGGTATAATGTTTCTTTGTGACTAAAAAGCGTATGGTTTTGGCACCGTTTGTGAATGCGGTGGGTGGGTGGGCCGCCCTGTCCACTATACTCATCGACTGACTAAATGGATAAGAAATAACAACCATTTATTGAATTTTTTTTTTTTTTAATTAGAACTCACTCTCGTGTTCAATCCAATTTCAAAATTTTTAAGTCAGAAAATGGTTGTCATTCCAATACCATTGGTCATAATCGGTCAGTTGTGGATGCGGTGGTAGACCAATGGATTAATGGTTTTTACTATGTGCTCATGTGGTCATTACAAGTGTTATGTACAAGTAATGTTCAAACAGTTATTAGGGCATGCATCTGTCACAAGTGGTAATGGATTTATTATGCTGCCCAAAATGCATGGCTCGCCTCATTGAATTCATCAGTGCATTTATGTAACGTGCAGAGATTGCTTATTTATTAAAATATATATTTTCTACATCAAAACTATATAATATTGTAGGTGATGTAGGTGACCCACATAACAGATTGGGTGTAATCCTGCTTGCACAGCGCTTCTTAGAACACTGTAAAGTTTCAACACAACTTTGAAGTTGGTTTCATAGATGGCGCACCTTATTCTATGGAAGGAGCGTCAATATCATCGGTGAAAAAAGTTTAATAAACTGCTGTGTTTGGGTTCTGCTTATCACTTTCTATCTGTTATGATTAGTAACAATAAAAATTGGTGCACATTTTTATCAAAGTTTGCCATGGGTGATTTCATAGATTTGATAGTTTTGACGATCGATATTAGAAAGTGACATAAACTGATAAGATATGTTTATCTTATATTCTTTTCAAAGTTGACACAATTTTTTTTTAGATATCGCGTAAGTGCTTGTATTTGTGTTTTGATTTGAAATTGCCAACATCTTTAAAACTCTTTATATACTATCATACAATGACATCTAAGCAAGCTCCAGATTCACAGAATCCTTACATTGCAACAAGTTAATAATAACTTTAGAAATAATACTCCGGTTTAATCACAGTCTTTGTTCACTCGGGGATCTCTCCCGTTTTGCCGTTGTCATGGCCCAGTTCGAATTTCCCTTTGCCCCCGAAGTCTTTCTCGCAGCTCTTCCTTTTGTGTTGCTGGTATTCGACGGCCGTGTAACCCGAAGCTCCGATCAGCAGCAGACCGAGGAGTAAATAGAGCTTGAGGTCGGTGCACAAATACGGACTATATGCGTAAGTGATTACGGATCCGGTCGACTCCCACAGCCGGAAATTGCTGTAGGAGGCCTCTTCTTTGCCGGGGAAGAGGATGCCGCTGAGAGCTGCAATTATTGCATCTTAAGATAAGCAAGGAGATTTTTATCATACTCACAATTGATCTGCACCAGCCAGACCGCATCGCATATCCCCCACAAGGCAGCGATGACAAAGAAAACTAGTTTACTGGAGGAACTGGGCTGCCAGACGAGAAGGGTGACAATGAGGGCGACGTGCAGAGATAGCGCGAAGCATATGACGGGGCTCCTTCCGGTGACCTTGATTAGGTTCCCGATGAAGACGGCCGCGACTCCGTTGGAGACCCCGAAGCAGATCATCACGAAGCCGATGTTGCTGATGCCCCAGCCGCAGGAGACGTACGCCTGAAACGGAACCAAAGAGTTAGTGCCACAATTTCAATAAATAATCCGGGTATACCGTTATTATATCGTCAGGTCTCGCACACACGACAGGAGGAGGTGTTCATAAATCACGCTCATGACTTGGAAACGTATTAATTTTCAGATAGCGAGTGGTCGGACGAAGTGTGATGGAAAAAGATATAAATAACGCGGCCTTTATTAAGAATTTTCTATTACGGGGGAGGATTTTGAAAGTCGTAAATTTTTTATCTAACGGTGAAGAATGGCGCACGCTGTGAGCTACTGTATACGTTATCGCACGAGGAGCATGTATGGGTTGGTAAATTGGATAGACGAAGAACTAGGGACATAACAGTTTTTTAACTAGCCGGGACATTCTGGTGAATTTTGCTTTTCGTCCGGATACTCGGGATTCAAGAAACAAAGCACGGACCAGTAAAACGTTTACATGGGCGAAATAGAGACTGGTAGACTGGTTACAATTGATGTAGTAGAAATTAAAGAAATTATCATGCCAATTAATAATAATATTTCGAACATTTAACTCTTCGATGCAGTTCAGTGTCATTTCCGGGTTCCTTTACTGATGTAGGATATCAAATCATCGTTTTAGCTGATATTCTAGTTTATTATGATAGTAGAGTTTTCCTTCATAATAGCAATAACACCATCAAAAATTGTCGAGAAATATTCGTGTTGTTTTCAAACCGTTGTGATGACACTTTTCGACTCTATGGAATACAGTAGAATCTCACATTTGCATCTGTAAATTTGTCTGCTGGAAGTTTTTAAGTAGTTTCTTTCATAATAGCAATAACATCTTCAAAAATTGTTAAAAAAATATTTGTGTTGTTTTCAAAAAGTTGTCATAACACTTTTCGACTTTATGAAATACAGTAGAATCTCAGATTTAGATCTGTAAATCTCTCTGCTGGAAGTGTTACGTTTTAGAAATTTTTAAGTACAGTTTCCTTCATAATAGCAATAACATCTTCAAAAATTGTCAAAAAATATTTGTGTTGTTTTCAAACCGTTGTGATGACATTTTTCGACTTTATGAGATACAGTAGAATCTCAGATTTGGATCTGTAAATTTCTCTGCTGGAAGTGTTACGTTTTAGAAATTTTTAAGTAGAGTTTCTTTCATAATAGCAATAACATCTTCAAAAATTGTCAAGGAATATTCGTGTTGTTTTCAAACCGTTGTGATGACACTTTTCGACTTTATGAAATACAGTAGAATCTCAGATTTAGATCTGTAAATTTCTCTGCTAGAAGTATTACGTTTTAGAAATTTTTAAGTAGAGTTACTTTCATAATATCAATAACATCTTCAAAAATTGACAAAAAACACTTGTGTTGTTTTCAAACCGTTGTGATGACACTTTTCGACTTTACGAAATACAGTAGAATCTCAGATTTGGATCTTTAAATTTCTCTGCTGGAAGTATTACGTTTTAGAAATTTTTAAGTAGAGTTTCTTTCATAATAGCAATAACATTTTCAAAAATTGTCAAAAAATATTTGTGTTGTTTTCAAACAATTCTGATGGCATATTTTGACTTTATGAAATACAGTAGAATCTCAGATTTGGATCTGTAAATTTCTCTGCTGGAGGTATTACGTTTTAGAAATTTTTAAGTAGTTTCTTTCATAATAGCAATAACATTTTCAAAAATTGTCAAAAAATGTTTGTGTTGTTTTCAAACCGTTGTGATCACTCTTCTCGACTTTATGAAATACAGTAGAATCTCAGATTTGGATCTGTGAATTTCTCTCTGGAAGTATTACGTTTTAGAAATTTTTAATTAGAGTTTCTTTCATAATAGCAATGACATCTTCGAAAATTGTCAAAAAACATTTGTCTAGTTTCCAAACAGTTGTGATGACACTTTTCGACTTTATGAAGTACAGTAGAATTTCAGATTTGGATCTGTAAATTTCTCTGCTGGAATTATTACGTCTTAGAAATTTTTAAGTAGAGTTTCTTTCATAATAGCAATAACATCTTCAAAAATTTCTGTTGTTTTCAAACCGTTGTGATCACACTTTTCGACTTTATGAAATACAGTAGAATCTCAGATTTGGATCTGTAATTTTCTCTGCTGGAAGTATTACGTTTTAGAAATCTTTAAGTAGAATTTCTTTCATAATACCAATAACATATACAAAAATTCTCAAAAAATATTTGTGTTGTTTTCAAACCGTTGTGATGACACTTTTCGACTTTATGAAATACAGTAGAATCTCAGTTTTGGATCTGTAAATTTCTCTGCTAAAAGTATTACGTTTTAGAAATTTTTATGTAGAGTTTCTTTCATAATAGCAATAACATCTTCGAAAATTGTCAAGAAATATTTGTGTTGTTTTCAAACCGTTGGCATGACTTATTTCGACTTTATGAAATACAGTAGAATCCCAGATATGGATCTGTAAATTTCTCTGCTGGAAGTATTACGTTTTAGAAATTTTTAAGTAAAGTTTCTTTCATAATAGCAATAACATCTTCAAAAATTGTCAAGAAATATTTGTGTTGTTTTCAAACAGTTGTGATGACACTTTTCGACTTTATGAAATACAGTAGAATCTCAGATTTGGATCTGTAAATTTCTCTGCTGGAAGTATTACGTTTTAGAAATTTTTAAGTAGTTTCTTTCATAAAAGCAATAACATTTTCAAAAATTGTCAAAAAATATTTGTGTCGTTTTCAAACCGTTGTGATGACACTTTTCGACTTTATGAAATACAGTAGAATCTCAGATTTGGATCTGTAAATTTCTCTGCTGGAAGTATTACGTTTTAGAAATTTTTAATTAGAGTTTCATTCATAATAGCAATAACATCTTCAAAAATTTCTGTTGTTTTCAAACCGTTGTGATCACACTTTTCGACTTTATGAAATACAGTAGAATCTCAGATTTGGATCTGTAATTTTCTCTGCTGGAAGTATTACGTTTTAGAAATTTTTAAGTAGAGTTTCTTTCATAATAGCAATAACATTTTCAAAAATTGTCAAGAAATATTGGTGTTGTTTTTAAAACCCTTGTGATGACACTTTTCGACTTTATGAAATACAGTAGAATCTCAGATTTGGATCTGTATATTTCTCTGCTGGAAGTATTAGGTTTTAGAAATTTTTAAGTAAAGTTTCTTTCATAATAGCAAATAACATCTTCAAAAATTGTCAAGAAATATTTGGGTCGTTCTCAAAACCGTTGTGATGACACTTTTCGACTTTATAAAATACAGTAGAATCTCAGATTTGGATCTGTAAATTTTTCTGCTTAAAGTATTACGTTTTTGAAATTTTTAAGTAAAGTTTCTTTCATAATAGCAATAACATCTTCAAAAATTGTCAAAAAACATTTGTGTTGTTTTCAAACCGTTGTGATGACACTTTTCGACTTTATGAAATACAGTAGAATCTCAGATTTGGATCTGTAAATTTCTCTGCTGGAAGTATTACGTTTTAGAAATTTTTAAGTAGTTTCTTTCATAAGAGCAATAACATCTTCAAAAAATGTCAAACAATATTTGTGTTGTTTTCAAACCGTTGTGATGACAATTTTCGACTTTATGAAATACAGTAGAATCTCAGATTTGGATCTGTAAATTTCTTTGCTGGAAGTATTACGTTTTAGAAATTTTTAAGTAGAGTTTCTTTTATAACAGCAATAACATCTTCGAAAATTATCAAGAAATATTTGTGTTGTTTTCAAACAGTTGTGATGACACTCTTCGACTTTATGAAATACAGTAGAATCTCAGATATAGATCTGTAAATTTCTCGGCGGGAAGTATTACGTTTTAGAAATTTTTAAGTAGTTTCTTTCGTAATAGCAATATTTTCAAAAAGTGTCAAAAAATATTTGTGTTGTTTTCAAACCGTTGTGATGACACTTTTCGACTTTATGAAATACAGTAGAATCTCAGATTTAGATCTGTAAATTTCTCTGCTAGAAGTATTACGTTTTAGAAATTTTTAAGTAGAGTTACTTTCATAATATCAATAACATCTTCAAAAATTGACAAAAAACACTTGTGTTGTTTTCAAACCGTTGTGATGACACTTTTCGACTTTACGAAATACAGTAGAATCTCAGATTTGGATCTTTAAATTTCTCTGCTGGAAGTATTACGTTTTAGAAATTTTTAAGTAGAGTTTCTTTCATAATAGCAATAACATTTTCAAAAATTGTCAAAAAATATTTGTGTTGTTTTCAAACAATTCTGATGGCATATTTTGACTTTATGAAATACAGTAGAATCTCAGATTTGGATCTGTAAATTTCTCTGCTGGAGGTATTACGTTTTAGAAATTTTTAAGTAGTTTCTTTCATAATAGCAATAACATTTTCAAAAATTGTCAAAAAATGTTTGTGTTGTTTTCAAACCGTTGTGATCACTCTTCTCGACTTTATGAAATACAGTAGAATCTCAGATTTGGATCTGTGAATTTCTCTCTGGAAGTATTACGTTTTAGAAATTTTTAATTAGAGTTTCTTTCATAATAGCAATGACATCTTCGAAAATTGTCAAAAAACATTTGTCTAGTTTCCAAACAGTTGTGATGACACTTTTCGACTTTATGAAGTACAGTAGAATTTCAGATTTGGATCTGTAAATTTCTCTGCTGGAATTATTACGTCTTAGAAATTTTTAAGTAGAGTTTCTTTCATAATAGCAATAACATCTTCAAAAATTTCTGTTGTTTTCAAACCGTTGTGATCACACTTTTCGACTTTATGAAATACAGTAGAATCTCAGATTTGGATCTGTAATTTTCTCTGCTGGAAGTATTACGTTTTAGAAATCTTTAAGTAGAATTTCTTTCATAATACCAATAACATATACAAAAATTCTCAAAAAATATTTGTGTTGTTTTCAAACCGTTGTGATGACACTTTTCGACTTTATGAAATACAGTAGAATCTCAGTTTTGGATCTGTAAATTTCTCTGCTAAAAGTATTACGTTTTAGAAATTTTTATGTAGAGTTTCTTTCATAATAGCAATAACATCTTCGAAAATTGTCAAGAAATATTTGTGTTGTTTTCAAACCGTTGGCATGACTTATTTCGACTTTATGAAATACAGTAGAATCCCAGATATGGATCTGTAAATTTCTCTGCTGGAAGTATTACGTTTTAGAAATTTTTAAGTAAAGTTTCTTTCATAATAGCAATAACATCTTCAAAAATTGTCAAGAAATATTTGTGTTGTTTTCAAACAGTTGTGATGACACTTTTCGACTTTATGAAATACAGTAGAATCTCAGATTTGGATCTGTAAATTTCTCTGCTGGAAGTATTACGTTTTAGAAATTTTTAAGTAGTTTCTTTCATAAAAGCAATAACATTTTCAAAAATTGTCAAAAAATATTTGTGTCGTTTTCAAACCGTTGTGATGACACTTTTCGACTTTATGAAATACAGTAGAATCTCAGATTTGGATCTGTAAATTTCTCTGCTGGAAGTATTACGTTTTAGAAATTTTTAATTAGAGTTTCATTCATAATAGCAATAACATCTTCAAAAATTTCTGTTGTTTTCAAACCGTTGTGATCACACTTTTCGACTTTATGAAATACAGTAGAATCTCAGATTTGGATCTGTAATTTTCTCTGCTGGAAGTATTACGTTTTAGAAATTTTTAAGTAGAGTTTCTTTCATAATAGCAATAACATTTTCAAAAATTGTCAAGAAATATTGGTGTTGTTTTTAAAACCCTTGTGATGACACTTTTCGACTTTATGAAATACAGTAGAATCTCAGATTTGGATCTGTATATTTCTCTGCTGGAAGTATTAGGTTTTAGAAATTTTTAAGTAAAGTTTCTTTCATAATAGCAAATAACATCTTCAAAAATTGTCAAGAAATATTTGGGTCGTTCTCAAAACCGTTGTGATGACACTTTTCGACTTTATAAAATACAGTAGAATCTCAGATTTGGATCTGTAAATTTTTCTGCTTAAAGTATTACGTTTTTGAAATTTTTAAGTAAAGTTTCTTTCATAATAGCAATAACATCTTCAAAAATTGTCAAAAAACATTTGTGTTGTTTTCAAACCGTTGTGATGACACTTTTCGACTTTATGAAATACAGTAGAATCTCAGATTTGGATCTGTAAATTTCTCTGCTGGAAGTATTACGTTTTAGAAATTTTTAAGTAGTTTCTTTCATAAGAGCAATAACATCTTCAAAAAATGTCAAACAATATTTGTGTTGTTTTCAAACCGTTGTGATGACAATTTTCGACTTTATGAAATACAGTAGAATCTCAGATTTGGATCTGTAAATTTCTTTGCTGGAAGTATTACGTTTTAGAAATTTTTAAGTAGAGTTTCTTTTATAACAGCAATAACATCTTCGAAAATTATCAAGAAATATTTGTGTTGTTTTCAAACAGTTGTGATGACACTCTTCGACTTTATGAAATACAGTAGAATCTCAGATATAGATCTGTAAATTTCTCGGCGGGAAGTATTACGTTTTAGAAATTTTTAAGTAGTTTGAATTCAATGCTTCTAATAAGTCAGAGAAAATTGCTACTGATCATTTTTGTGGAGATGACCAAAAGTGTACTCTCTATAAAAACAAAGTTAATTACTTAAAAACTAGAATAGATTATGGCTAATAATCATGCTAATAGTCACAACATTAACCAGTTAAGATCAGAGTCACTTAAACAATTAAAAATTGGTCACAGTAACGTGCGCTCCTTGCTCTCTGAATTTGACTCTTTCATGGATATTTTACTTACTAATCATTTCGATATTATGTGTCTGTCTGAAACGTGGCTCTCTGACGGTATTTCTGATAACATGCTTAACATTCCTGGATATAAGATTTTTCGTAGGGATCGAGCTTCTAGAGGGGGAGGTGTAGGTGCGTATGTGCGTGAAACTCTTTCAGCCAATATTGTTCCTCATGATAATTTTTTGGAAAACTGCGACTCGCATGAATACCTGGCACTTGAGATAAAAATTAATCGTTTTAGATTTCTGCTTTACGTGATATACAGATCCCCGGCTAATCACAATGTACGACTTTTTAAAGACAACATTGAAGAAATCCTATCTCAAGCCATGCTCACCTATGAAAAAATCATTATCTTAGGCGACGTTAATATGGATCATTTGCACTTACCTAATTTTGCATTTTCGTTTATCGCAGATTATAGCTTTAAGCAAATAATAAACGAACCTACTAGAATTACCCAATTTTCGCAAACATTAATTGACCCAATATATTGCAATTTTGCTGACGTAGTTATTAGTTCCGGTACAATTTCTGCTTCGTTTACCGACCATCTAATCCCATTTTGTGAAATAGATATCGCGGTAACTAAACTAAATCAAGCAAAAATTATTTCATATAGAAACTTCAATGAATTTTGTGAAGAATCTTTCCATCAAGACCTCCAAGACATTGATTGGGATTCTATATATTACATGAATGACATAAATAGCAAGGTACAGTATATTTCTGAAAACATTTTGAATCTTTTTGACAAGCATGCACAGGTTCGTACAGTAAAAATTACAAAACCCTATGCCCCTTGGCTCACTCATAATGTTAGACATCTGATGAGATTGCGTGACTCTGCCTTAAGTAAATTTAAACAAAACAAAAACATTGTCAACTGGAATTCATATAAGCAGCTTAGAAATTTTACTCTCTCTGTCATTCGACAAGAGAAAAAATCATATCTTAATGCAATGTCCCTACAATGTGAAGATAGTAAACGCCTATGGAATAATCTTGAAAAGCTCCGTATTGTTCAAGACAAGCGGCTCTCCATACCACCTGAACTTAATGATGCAAATCTAATCAATAACCATTTTTTGTCGGTATTTACTCCATCTCATAACTGTCCTGCTGCGTGTGCCTCCTATGAAAGTTCCAAATTCACGAACCAAATAAACTTTACATTTCGTTTACCCACAGTTGAGGAAATTAGAACAATCATTCTGCAACTTAAGTCAAATTCCACTGGTCTGGACGGAATAAACGCCAAAATGTTAAAACTTTGCAGTCCAGTAGTATCTCCCCACATTACCCATATAGTAAACTCCTGTCTCGAAAGCGGATTTTTCCCGGATGCATGGAAAAAATCTCTAGTTACTCCTATTCCCAAGATTTCTAGTCCTCAGTCTCACAATGATTTACGACCAATAAGTATATTACCTACTATTTCAAAAATTTTGGAAAGAGTTGTACACAATCAATTGTATTCGTATGTTATATTGAATAACATAATCACTTATACCCAATCAGGATTTAGGAAGGGATACAGCACCACCACCGCCCTTCTTAATTTGGTCGACACTATAATTAAAGATCGGGATAGAGGCTTATACTCAGCACTCATCTCACTTGATTTTTCAAAAGCTTTCGACACGATTGATCATGACTTACTAATTTCAAAACTATCGCACATTGGACTGGATACCAACGCGTCAAATTTTTTCCGATCATACCTGTCACACAGGACGCAACTTGTGGAGGCTAATAGTTTATCTTCCAGTTATGGAAAGGTCACCTCGGGAGTCCCACAAGGATCCATTCTCGGTCCCCTTTTGTTCTCAATTTATATTTTTGACATGTACAAATACGTCCGTTTCTCTGACTTGACTCACTACGCAGATGATTCACAACTATACTATTCTTTCAATCCTAACAACATCACTCTTGCTAACTTGCAAATTAACGCAGATTTACGCCTGTTACAGACATATTCTGAAAATCATGGTCTCCAATTAAACCCTAACAAATGCAACGTCATTTACTTTTGCAAGCGAAATTTTCATAATAACTTGAAATCACATATCAGCCTATTTCTTAACGGCATCAAGATTGCACCGGTCACAAAGATTAAGTTGTTGGGTTTAATACTAGACGAAAACATCCGATTTCGAGAACACATTTCTTACCTTATAAAGAAAACATACGCACCTTTGAAAGTTCTGTATAAAAATTTTTTAATCCTCAACTTTAAGTTAAGAAAAAAATTAGCCCAAGCTTTAGTGCTTTCCATTTTAAATTACCTTTTGATCGTCTACTATCCATGTTTAGATTATCTTGCCAAAACACGTATTCAACGAATACAAAATAACTGTGCCAGGTTCGTTTGGGGGCTTAAAAAATTCGATCACATCTCAGCCAAAATCAACGAAATGCGATGGTTAAAAATTGATAAGCAGTTTCAGTGTAACTTAGCTTGTCTTACTTTTTCGGTATTGAAGTCCTCTACACCACCTTATCTCAGTCAGAAGCTGATACCTAGATCACAGCTACATAACTTTAACTTACGGGCAGTTTCCAAGTTAAGTTTACCACGGTTTCAGACATCCTTATACTATCGAAGTTTTTCATATAACTCAATAAAAATATTTAACTCCCTGCCTAATCCACTAAAGAGTCAAACGCTTAATAACTTTAAGAAAAAAATAAAATTGTATTTTCTTCAGTTATGAAGTCCAATAATATGTAATCCTAATTTTAACATTGTAATTGTATACTTTCTTCTTCTTTTTTTATTTAGCTTTTCTTACTTTGTAATTTATTGTTTTGTTTTTATTTGGGGTTAAGTTGAGTAGCATTGTGCTAGACTTCGCCCCTTAATAAAGTCATTATTTATTTATTTATTTATTTCTTTCGTAATAGCAATATTTTCAAAAAGTGTCAAAAAATATTTGTGTTGTTTTCAAACCGTTGTGATAACACTTTTCGACTTTATGAAATACAGTAGAATCTCAGATTTGGATCTGTAAATTTCTCTGCTGGAAGTATTACGGTTTAGACATTTTTAAGTAGAGTTTCCTTCATAATAGCAATAACATTTTCCAAAATTTTCAAGAAATACTTGTGTTGTTTTCAAACCATTCTGATGACATACTTCGACTTTATGAAATACAGTAGAGGCTCAGATTTGGATCTGTGAATTTCTCTGCTGGAAGTATCACGTTTTAGAAATTTTTAAGTAGAGTTTCTTTTATAACAGCAATAACATCTTCAAAAATTGTCAAGAAATCTTTGTTTTGTTTTCAAACCGTTGTGATGACACTTTTCGACTTTATGAAATACAGTAGAATCTCAGATTTGGATCTGTAAATTTCTCTGCTGGAAGTATTACGTTTTAGAAATTTTTAAGTAGAGTTTCTTTCATAATAGCAACAACATCTTCAAAGATTGTCAAGAAATATTTGGGTTGTTTTCAAACCGTTGTCATGACATATTTCGACTTTATGAAATACAGTAGAATCTCAGATTTGGATCTGTAAATATCTCTGCTGGAAGTATTACGTTTTAGAAATCTTTAAGTAAAGTTTCTTTCATAATAGCAATAACATATTCAAAAATTGTAAAAAAATATTTGTGTTGTTTTCAAACCGTTGTGATGACACTCTTCGACTTTATGAAATACAGTAGAATCTCAGATTTGGATCTGTAAATTTCTCTGCTGGAAGTATTACGTTTTAGAAATTTTTAAGTAGTTTCTTTCATAAGAGCAATAACATCTCCAAAAATTGTCATAAAATATTTGTGTCGTTCTCAAAACCGTTGTGATGACATGTTCCGAGTTTATGAAATACAATACACGGAAGAGATCTGGTTCATTAATTTTCACGTTTTTTTGACACGCAATGGCGGATTGAACGAAAGAAATTAACACATAACTAAACGACTCAGAAACCTTCCCTGTCATATCAACAACAACTTGTCAAAGTTTCAGTGCTATCGGACGAACGGTTTACTCATGCATTAATTTTTATATTAGAAATGTGAGATGGCAGACTTTTATGACCTGTTTCAGAAAACAGAGAAAAGAATAAGAAAAAAAAGAAAAGAATGTAACCTACTGAAAGAGAAAATGGAAACGCTAGAAGGCAACTGTAATAAAGTTACTCAATTTTTCGCGATTAGAACACAGCCAGCGATACCGCCATCCCAAACTCGCTCCGTGTCCGGACCATAACGTCCCAATCCCTGATACCCTCGACTGTTATATAGGGTGTTTATTTAAAACCGTCACTTTAATTTTTCTCTTCCGTCAGACTAGACAAGTGACCTCTGGCGCGCTTTACTCCGGTGTAGCTACCCGCGGTCGCGTGGAGCATACCACGTATAAAAAACCGGCGCTCGAGGCAAAGCGTCACAAAATTATTGTTTTAATGTTACCGCAAATTTATGTAGTTCAATTGTTCGTGAGGTCACTTAAAATAGTAGATAATTGAAACTCCACTGCTGTCTCCACTTTTAATTCCATGGCAGCAACCACAAAATCACAAATGTAACTTACCGCATTGAAGTCAGCCGCGATGAAGGCTTGTTCCGCCCCGATGAACATGGTAATTGGAAGTATCAATATCTGGTAGGGATTGGCGAGCTGCTTCAAAGTAACTGCAAGAAGCTTGAGTCCAGAAAGGCCGCTCCCGCTCCCTTTCCTTCCTTTGCCGTATCTGAGAATACACAATGCCAATCTCGTCGAGATAAAATAGCAACCCTCACCTTTTCATGGGGTCGACGAAGAAAGCCACCACCAAACAAGCTCCGATCATGCATGCCAGATATATCCCGGTGATGAGGTGGATTTTCGACGTCTCCGGATGTTGCAAGTTGGGGTTGTCTGTCGGTGTAATCGTTCCTGGACAGAAGTTGGCGCCACACACATCAATTGATACATCGTTTTGTAGAGATGCTGCTACGGTTTCGGATAACAGCGTTGTTAAGTTGGACGGAGTGGAGTTGGACACGAGTGCGGCGGTGTCTTCGGGGGCGGTCCCGGACGAGAGGACTGAAGCAAAAGTGTATTGCGAATTAAAGTCGGGTTGGGCGTGCTGGATTGCTAAACAGAGGTAGAAGACACTTGTACGTCTAATTGAAGCCGTAATCGAGACAGCTGACAAAGTGTTCTAATCTAATGCACGACCACATCTTTACTTACTTCCAAATGAGATTTTAACCATATCGAAGATTTGTAATGTCATCAAATTCACTGTGCAAGACGCCCCTACACAATCTAAAGAAACTGAATCTGGCAAAAAGCCCACGTTATGCTCTAAGAGGAAGGACAGGATTTGACGACATGTGCATTACGGTTTCAAGGGGTCGTAGCAGGACTTTTTTCTTTTCCAGCTTTAGAGCTGAAGTCTTGTCAACTCTGAATCCATTGTGTTCGGACGCTCGTTTTTATTTTTACCAATTGCGGAATAACGTTCACAGAGCTTCCACCAACCAGTGTCTAATTTGTCGTGGAAATGCAGAATTATAGCTTAACTTAATATTTTTTCAGTCCTCATTTACTTCAACCACATCCGTATACAGACTGACTCATAAAAAATTAAGGCAGAGACATAAAGCAAAAAATGGCGCCTACGTTTACGACACGACGCCACTAGAACACCTGGTTTCATATACGTGGCACGTGGTTTATTTGAAGCCCTTTACAACCCCTCACAGTCTGGCAAAATAAATTATCGGCCAATTAATTTTTAAATTAAACACCCCCAAACTCAAACAAAATGAAAAACTCGTGGTGAAAGTGAAATCAGACTTTACAAATTGTAAGAAAAGGAAACGAGCTTGCTGCGGGGAACTAAACCTCAGAATTTCAAAATCTGAGGAACTGAAAAATTGTGCATCTGAAAATATAAGTAATAGCAGATCTCGGAAACTGATATCATTGGAAACTATTAAACTAAATATTGAAGGACTAAAGGACTAAGAACTCAGAATCTGAGGACTGGAAATCTAAACTGAAAAACTGATGAGATAAGAAATTGAGAAACAACTGAATTACTGATACAATGAAACTCAGTGAAACTGGAAACTGAGAAACTATGCACCTGAGAAACTAAACTCAGAACAGAACTCATGAGTCTGTGATTTGAAAGAGTCCATCTTAGAAATGTCGCTATACAGCTTCTAGAAGATTGTTTTTGGGAGAACAGAACTCATGAGTCTGTGATTTGAAAGAGTCAATCTCAGAAATGTCGCTGTAAATTCGTAGACAGTGAGTCTATAGCTTCTACATTTTGGACATTTATGGCACTGAACATCCTCTTTTATGCAGCCAGATAGTGACTGTAGATCTCAAACAATTTTTTTTGAGAGAACAGAACTCATGCGTCTGTTATTTGAAAGAGTCTATCTCAGAAACGTCGCTGTAAATTCGTAGACAGTGAGTCCACAACTAGATTTTAAACATTTGCAGCATTTAACACACTCTATTTTGCCGGTAGATAGTGACTTCAGATTTCAAAGTTTTTTTTTTTGAGAGATCAGAACTCGTGAGTTTGTGATTTGAAAGAGCCAATCTCAGAAATGTCGCCTTAAATTCGTAGACCCTGAGTCAATAGCTTCTAGATTTTAGACATATATGGCACTGAACATCCTCTATTATGCCGCCAGATAGTGACTGTAGATCTCAAACATTTTTTTTTTTGAGAGAACAGAACTCATGAGTCTGATTTGAAAGAGCCAATCTCAGAAATGTAGCTGTAAATTCGTAGACAGTGAGTCAACAGCTTCTAGATTTTAAACATTTGCAGCATTTATCACACTCTATTTTGCGGGTAGATAGTGACTTCAGATCTCAAAGAATTTTTTTTTGAGAGAATAGAAATCATGGGTCTGTAATTTGAAAAACTCAATCTCAGAAATGTCGCCGTAAATTCGTAGACATTGAGTCAACAGCTTCTAGATTTTAGACATTTATGGCACTGAACATCCTCTATTATGCCGCCAGATAGTGACTGTTGATCTCAAACATATTTTTTTTTGAGAGAACAGAACTCATGAGTCTGATTTGAAAAAGCCAATCTCAGAAATGAAGCTGTAAATTCGTAGACAGTGTGTCCACAGCTTCTAGATTTTAAACATTTGTAGCATTTATCACACTCTATTTTGCGGGTAGATAGTGACTTCAGATCTCAAAGAATTTTTTTTTGAGAGAATAGAAGTCATGAGTCTGTGATTTGAAAAAGTCAATCTCAGAAATGTTGCCGTAAATTCGTAGACAGTGAGTCCACAAATTCTAGATTTTAAACATTTGCAGCATTTAACACACTCTATTTTGCGGGTAGATAGTGACTTCAGATCTCAAAGTTTTTTTTTGAGAGAACAGAAGTCATGAGTCTGTGATTTGAAAAAGTCAATCTCAGAAATGTCGCCGTAAATTCGTAGACACTGAGTCAATAGCTCCAAGATTTTAGACATATATGGCACTGAACATCCTCTATTATGCCGCCAGATAGTGACTGTAGATCTCAAACATTTTTTTTTTTGAGAGAACAGAACTCATGAGTCTGATTTGAAAGAGCCAATCTCAGAAATGTAGCTGTAAATTCGTAGACAGTGAGTCAACAGCTTCTAGATTTTAAACTTTTGCAGCATTTATCACACTCTATTTTGCGGGTAGATAGTGACTTCGGATCTCAAAGTTTTTTTTTTTTTGAGAGATCAGAACTCGTGAGTTTGTGATTTGAAAGAGCCAATCTCAGAAATGTCGCCGTAAATTCGTAGACACTGAGTCAATAGCTCCTAGATTTTAGACATATATGGCACTGAACATCCTCTATTATGCCGCCAGATAGTGACTGTAGATCTCAATTTTTTTTTTTTGAGAGAACAGAACTCATGAGTCTGATTTGAAAGAGCCAAACTCAGAAATGTAGCTGTAAATTCGTAGACAGTGAGTCCACAGCTTCTAGATTTTAAACATTTGCAGCATTTATCACACTCTATTTTGCGGGTAGATAGTGACTTCAGATCTCAAAGAATTTTTTTTGAGAGAATAGAAGTCATGAGTCTGTGATTTGAAAAAGTCAATCTCAGAAATGTTGCCGTAAATTCGTAGACAGTGAGTCCACAAGTTCTAGATTTTAAACATTTGCAGCATTTAACACACTCTATTTTGCCGATAGATAGTGACTTCAGATCTCAAAGTGTTTTTTTTTTGAGAGATCAGAACTTGTGAGTTTGTGATTTGAAAGAGCCAATCTCAGAAATGTCGCCGTAAATTCGTAGACACTGAGTCAATAGCTCCAAGATTTTAGACATATATGGCACTGAACATCCTCTATTATGCCGCCAGATAGTGACTGTAGATCTCAAACATTTTTTTTTTTGAGAGAACAGAACTCATGAGTCTGATTTGAAAGAGCCAATCTCAGAAATGTAGCTGTAAATTCGTAGACAGTGAGTCCACAGCTTCTAGATTTTAAACATTTGCAGCATTTAACACACTCTATTTTGCCGGTAGATAGTGACTTCGGATCTCAAAGTTTTTTTTTTTTGAGAGATCAGAACTCGTGAGTTTGTGATTTGAAAGAGCCAATCTCAGAAATGTCGCCGTAAATTCGTAGACACTGAGTCAATAGCTCCTAGATTTTAGACATATATGGGACTGAACATCCTCTATTATGTCGCCAGATAGTGGCTGTAGATCTCAAACTTTTTTTTTTTTTGAGAGAACAGAACTCATGAGTCTGTGATTTGAAAGAGGTAATATCATAAATGTCGCTGTAAATTCGTAGACAGTGAGTCCACAGCTTCTAGATTTTAAACATTTATAGCTTTTAGCACACTCTATTTTACAGGTAGATAGTGACTTCAGATCTCAAAAGGATTTTTTTTTTTTGAGAGAGCAGAATTTTTCAAAATCTGAATAAGTGAAAAATTGTGCAGCTGAGAATATAAGTAAAAGAAGATCTGTGAAACTGATATCATTGGAAACTATTAAACTAAATATTGAAGGACTAAAAGACTAAACTCAGAATCTAAGGACTGGAAATCTAAAACTGAAAAACTGATAAGATGAGAAATTGAGCAACTGGGCAGCTGAGCAGCTGATAATCTAAGCAACTGAATTACTGATACAATGAAAGTCTGAACTGAGAAACTATGCACCTGAGAAACTGAACTAGAAAACTAAATAGCTGAAAAACTAAGAGTTGCTTACCAGCTGGGAGTTTGAGAAATTGACTAACCGATATACCGAAGATCAGTGGAGACGGAGAACTGAGTATCTGTTGAAGTCTGGAACTGAGCACTTGAGTAACTGAGCAGCTGAACAGTTGATAATCTATGCAACTGAATTACTAATAAATTGTAACTCAGTGTAACGGGAAACTCAGGAACCGATGAACTGAGAAACTGAGCAACTGAAGAGCATAGAATATGACCAATACAGAATCTGATCCAATGGAAAACTGAGCAGTTCTGAGTAGCCAACTAAGTAGTAGTAGCTGAGTTGCTCATCGGCTGAGAATTTGAGCGATTGGCTAATTGATATACTGACGATTTGTGGAATCCGAGAACTGAGTAACCAAGAACTGAGAAACCAAGCAAATGAGAACCTGAGCAGCTGTGTAGCGTAGAAAAACTCAGTGATACTGATAACTGATATCTTAGCAATTTGACAACTAAAACGATGTACTGATGCAAACTGAGAAACCGGAAAACGGATAAATTAAAAATTGAGCACTGAAATACTATTGCAATTGACAGACAGTACAACTTAATACCGGGTACCTGACCAACTGAGTAGAAACTGCAAAGCAAACCGGGAAACTAAGAAATCGAGTAAACAGAGACGTGAGAACTGAATGACTGAGAAACTAAACAAGAACAGCCGAAAAATTGAACATTTGAGATTACGAGCAATAGAGAATCTGAGCAACTGAAAAACTGATAAACTTAGACACTAACAAACTAAATACCAAAAATGTAAAGGATTGAAAAGTAGGGACCGAGAATCTTGGACCTTGAGACCTAAAACCTGAAATACGGAGGAACTAGTAATCTGAGAAAATAAACTGAAATAACTGAGCAATTGAACAACTGGGTAGCAGAGCAGCTGGAAGCTGAGAATCTGCGCCATTAAATAATTGAATGATTCATGCACTTACTGAACTCAATGGAATCTAGGAATTGAAGAATAGAAGGACTAAGAAGCTGAGACACTCAGCTGAGTAGGACACAATGTGAGTAACAAAAAGTCTGATCTAATCAAAAAGTGAGTACCTAACTGAAAAACTAGCGACTTCAGTAACCAAGCAAATGAGCAAATGAGATTTATCAGTTGATCATTTATTGAACAGCTGAATATTTGAGCAAGTGAGAACATTTGCAGCTGAGCAGCTGAAACAGAAAATTTTACAAACTGAGCGACTTAAACTGTAACCATGAGCAGTTGAAATACTGAATATCAGGGGTACCGGAAAAGTGAAGAATCTGGAAACTCAAAAGAGAGAATTGAGAAACTAGGAAACTAGACAACCGAAAATCTGAGCAGCTGAGAACCTGAACAAAATAAAAAATAATCAAATGAGGAATTGAGCAAATGAGTAACTGGGCAAATGAGAATATGTGTAATTGAAAATCTGAGCCAGTTAAGAACTGGGATTTTGAGAAACCCCCAACTGACCAGCTGAGAAAATGAGCACTTGATGCCATCCGATACACCGTATAGCTCAGTACATGAGTAATTAGCAGCTGTAAGTCTGAGCAATTGAGAAACTAAGAAACTGAAAAACTGAGGCATTGAGATACTGAATATCAGAGGTACCGGAGAATTGAAGAATTTAGAATGTCAAATGTGAGCATAGAGAAACTGGGAAACTCAAAAACTGAAAATCTGAGCAGCTAAAAATCTGGTCAATGGAGAATATAATAAACTGAGCAATTGAGTAAATGAGAATATGTCTAATAGGAAATCTGAGCCACTAAAGAACTGGGACTTTGAGAAAACTTTCAGTTGAGCAGCTGAGAAGATTGATGCCATTGAAACACCGTACAACTCAGTATCTGAGTAATTAGCAGCTGCAAGTCTGAGCAATTGAGAAACTTAGAAACTGGAAAACTGAGGAATTGAGATACTGAATATCCGAGGTACCGGAGAATTGAAAAATTTAGAATGTCAAATGTGAGCATTGAGAAACTGAAAATCTGAGCAACTAAAAATGGAAAATATAATAAACTGAGAAGTTGAGCAAATGAGAATATGTCTAATAGGAAATCTGAGCCACTGAAGAACTGGGACTTTGAGAAAACCTTTAGCTGAGCAGCTGAGAAGATTGATGCCATTGAAACACCGTCCAACTCAGTATCTGAGTAATTGGCAGCTGCAAGTCTGAGCAATTGAGAAACTTAGAAACTGAAAAACTGAGGAATTGAGATACTGAATATCAGAGGTACCGGAGAATTGAAGAATTTAGAATGTCAAATGTGAGCATTGAGAAACTGAAAATCTGAGCAACTAAAAATCTAAAATATAATAAACTGAGAAGTTGAGCAAATGAGAATATGTCTAATAGGAAATCTGAGCCACTGAAGAACTGGGACTTTGAGAAAACCTTTAGCTGAGCAGCTGAGAAGATTGATGCCATTGAAACACCGTACAACTCAGTATCTGAGTAATTGGCAGCTGCAAGTCTGAGCAATTGAGAAACTTAGAAACTGAAAAACTGAGGAATTGAGATACTGAATATCAGAGGTACCGGAGAATTGAAGAATTTAGAATGTCAAATGTGAGCATTGAGAAACTGAAAATCTGAGCAACTAAAAATGGAAAATATAATAAACTGAGAAGTTGAGCAAATGAGAATATGTCTAATAGGTAATCTGAGCCACTGAAGAACTGGGACTTTGAGAAAACTTTTAGCTGAGCAGCTGAGAAGATTGATGCCATTGAAACACCGTACAACTCAGTATCTGAGTAATTAACAGCTACAAGTCTGAGCCACTGAGAAACTTAGAAACTGAAAAACTAAGGAATTGAGATACTAAATATCCGAGGTACCGGAGAATTGAAGAATTTAGAATGTCAGATGTGAGCATTGAGAAACTGAAAATCTGAGCAACTAAAAATGGAAAATATAATAAACTGAGAAGTTGAGCAAATGAGAATATGTCTAATAGGAAATCTGAGCCACTGAAGAACTGGGACTTTGAGAAAACTTTTAGCTGAGCAGCTGAGAAGATTGATGCCATTGAAACACCGTACAACTCAGTATCTGAGTAATTAACAGCTACAAGTCTGAGCCACTGAGAAACTTAGAAACTGAAAAACTAAGGAATTGAGATACTAAATATCCGAGGTACCGGAGAATTGAAGAATTTAGAATGTCAGATGTGAGCATTGAGAAACTGAAAATCTGAGCAACTAAAAATGGAAAATATAATAAACTGAGAAGTTGAGCAAATGAGAATATGTCTAATAGGAAATCTGAGCCACTGAAGAACTGGGACTTTGAGAAAACTTTTAGCTGAGCAGCTGAGAAGATTGATGCCATTGAAACACCGTACAACTCAGTATCTGAGTAATTGGCAGCTGCAAGTCTGAGCAATTGAGAAACTTAGAAACTGAAAAACTGAGGAATTGAGATACTGAATATCAGAGGTACCGGAGAATTGAAGAATTTAGAATGTCAAATGTGAGCATTGAGAAACTGAAAATCTGAGCAACTAAAAATCTAAAATATAATAAACTGAGAAGTTGAGCAAATGAGAATATGTCTAATAGGAAATCTGAGCCACTGAAGAACTGGGACTTTGAGAAAACCTTTAGCTGAGCAGCTGAGAAGATTGATGCCATTGAAACACCGTACAACTCAGTATCTGAATAATTGGCAGCTGCAAGTCTGAGCAATTGAGAAACTTAGAAACTGAAAAATTGAGGAATTGAGATACTGAATATCAGAGGTACCGGAGAATTGAAGAATTTAGAATGTCAAATGTGAGCATTGAGAAACTGAAAATCTGAGCAACTAAAACTGGAAAATATAATAAACTGAGAAGTTGAGCAAATGAGAATATGTCTAATAGGTAATCTGAGCCACTGAAGAACTGGGACTTTGAGAAAACTTTTAGCTGAGCAGCTGAGAAGATTGATGCCATTGAAACACCGTACAACTCAGTATCTGAGTAATTAACAGCTACAAGTCTGAGCCACTGAGAAACTTAGAAACTGAAAAACTGAGGAATTGAGATACTAAATATCTGAGGTACCGGAGAATTGAAGAATTTAGAATGTCAAATGTGAGCATTGAGAAACTGAAAATCTGAGCAACTAAAAATGGAAAATATAATAAACTGAGAAGTTGAGCAAATGAGAATATGTCTAATAGGAAATCTGAGCCACTGAAAAACTGGGACTTTGAGAAAACTTTTAGCTGAGCAGCTGAGAAGATTGAAGCCATTGAAACACCGTACAACTCAGTATCTGAATAATTGGCAGCTGCAAGTCTGAGCAATTGAGAAACTTAGAAACTGAAAAACTGAGGAATTGAGATACTGAATATCAGAGGTACCGGAGAATTGAAGAATTTAGAATGTCAAATGTGAGCATTGAGAAACTGAAAATCTGAGCAACTAAAAATGGAAAATATAATAAACTGAGAAGTTGAGCAAATGAGAATATGTCTAATAGGAAATCTGAGCCACTGAAGAACTGGGACTTTGAGAAAACCTTTAGCTGAGCAGCTGAGAAGATTGATGCCATTGAAACACCGTACAACTCAGTATCTGAGTAATTAGCAGCTGCAAGTCTGAGCAATTGAGAAACTTAGAAACTGGAAAACTGAGGAATTGAGATACTGAATATCCGAGGTACCGGAGAATTGAAGAATTTAGAATGTCAAATGTGAGCATTGAGAAACTAAAAATCTGAGCAACTAAAAATGGAAAATATAATAAACTGAGAAGTTGAGCAAATGAGAATATGTCTAATAGGAAATCTGAGCCACTGAAGAACTGGGACTTTGAGAAAACCTTTAGCTGAGCAGCTGAGAAGATTGATGCCATTGAAACACCGTACAACTCAGTATCTGAATAATTGGCAGCTGCTAGTCTGAGCAATTGAGAAACTTAGAAACTGAAAAACTGAGGAATTGAGATACTGAATATCAGAGGTACCGGTGAATTGAAGAATTTGGAATGTCAAATGTGAGCATTGAGAAACTGAAAATCTGAGCAACTAAAAATGGAAAATATAATAAACTGAGAAGTTGAGCAAATGAGAATATGTCTAATAGGAAATCTGAGCCACTGAAGAACTGGGACTTTGAGAAAACCTTTAGCTGAGCAGCTGAGAAGATTGATGCCATTGAAACACCGTACAACTCAGTATCTGAGTAATTGGCAGCTGCAAGTCTGAGCAATTGAGAAACTTAGAAACTGAAAAACTGAGGAATTGAGATACTGAATATCAGAGGTACCGGAGAATTGAAGAATTTAGAATGTCAAATGTGAGCATTGAGAAACTGAAAATCTGAGCAACTAAAAATGGAAAATATAATAAACTGAGAAGTTGAGCAACTGAGAATATGTCTAATAGGAAATCTGAGCCACTGAAGAACTGGGACTTTGAGAAAACCTTTAGCTGAGCAGCTGAGAAGATTGATGTCATTGAAACACCGTACAACTCAGTATCTGAGTAATTGGCAGCTGCAAGTCTGAGCAATTGAGAAACTTAGAAACTGAAAAACTGAGGAATTGAGATACTGAATATCAGAGGTACCGGAGAATTGAAGAATTTAGAATGTCAAATGTGAGCATTGAGAAACTGAAAATCTGAGCAACTAAAAATGGAAAATATAATAAACTGAGAAGTTGAGCAAATGAGAATATGTCTAATAGGAAATCTGAGCCACTGAAGAACTGGGACTTTGAGAAAACTTTTAGCTGAGCAGCTGAGAAGATTGATGCCATTGAAACACCGTACAACTCAGTATCTGAGTAATTAACAGCTGCAAGACTGAGAAACTTAGAAACTGAAAAAACTGAGGAATTGAGATACTGAATATCAGAGGTACCGGAGAATTGAAGAATTTAGAATGTCAAATTGAGCATTGAGAAACTGAAAATCTGAGCAACTAAAAATGGAAAATATAATAAACTGAGAAGTTGAGCAAATGAGAATATGTCTAATAGGAACTCTGAGCCACTGAAGAACTGGGACTTTGAGAAAACTTTTAGCTGAGCAGCTGAGAAGATTGATGCCATTGAAACACCGTACAACTCAGTATCTGAGTAATTAACAGCTGCAAGTCTGAGCAATTGAAAAACTTAGAAACTGAAAAACTGAGGAATTGAGATACTGAATATCAGAGGTACCGGTGAATTGAAGAATTTAGAATGTCAAATGTGAGCATTGAGAAACTGAAAATCTGAGCAACTAAAAATGGAAAATATAATAAACTGAGAAGTTGAGCAATTGAGAATATGTCTACTAGGAAATCTGAGCCACTGAAAAACTGGGACTTTGAGAAAACTTTTAGCTGAGCAGCTGAGAAGATTGATGCCATTGAAACACCGTACAACTCAGTATCTGAATAATTGGCAGCTGCAAGTCTGAGCAATTGAGAAACTTAGAAACTGGAAAACTGAGGAATTGAGATACTGAATATCAGAGGTACCGGAGAATTGAAGAATTTAGAGTGTCAAATGTGAGCATTGAGAAACTGAAAATCTGAGCAACTAAAAATGGAAAATATAATAAACTGAGAAGTTTAGCAAATGAGAATATGTCTAATAGGAAATCTGAGCCACTGAAGAACTGGGACTTTGAGAAAACCTTTAGCTGAGCAGCTGAGAAGATTGATGCCATTGAAACACCGTACAACTCAGTATCTGAGTAATTGGCAGCTGCAAGTCTGAGCAATTGAGAAACTTAGAAACTGAAAAACTGAGGAATTGAGATACTGAATATCAGAGGTACCGGAGAATTGAAGAATTTACAATGTCAAATGTGAGCATTGAGAAACTGAAAATGTGAGCAACTAAAAATGGAAAATATAATAAACTGAGAAGTTGAGCAAATGAGAATATGTCTAATAGGAAATCTGAGCCACTGAAGAACTGGGACTTTGAGAAAACCTTTAGCTGAGCAGCTGAGAAGATTGATGCCATTGAAACACCGTACAACTCAGTATCTGAGTAAGTGGCAGCTGCAAGTCTGAGCAATTGAGAAACTTAGAAACTGAAAAACTGAGGAATTGAGATACTGAATATCAGAGGTACCGGAGAATTGAAGAATTTAGAATGTCAAATGTGAGCATTTGGAAACTGAAAATCTGAGCAACTAAAAATGGAAAATATAATAAACTGAGAAGTTGAGCAAATGAGAATATGTCTAATAGGAAATCTGAGCCACTGAAGAACTGGGACTTTGAGAAAACTTTTAGCTGAGCAGCTGAGAAGATTGATGCCATTGAAACACCGTACAACTCAGTATCTGAGAAACTTAGAAACTGAAAAAACTGAGGAATTGAGATACTGAATATCAGAGGTACCGGAGAATTGAAGAATTTAGAATGTCAAATTGAGCATTGAGAAACTGAAAATCTGAGCAACTAAAAATGGAAAATATAATAAACTGAGAAGTTGAGCAAATGAGAATATGTCTAATAGGAACTCTGAGCCACTGAAGAACTGGGACTTTGAGAAAACTTTTAGCTGAGCAGCTGAGAAGATTGATGCCATTGAAACACCGTACAACTCAGTATCTGAGTAATTAACAGCTGCAAGTCTGAGCAATTGAGAAACTTAGAAACTGAAAAACTGAGGAATTGAGATACTGAATATCAGAGGTACCGGTGAATTGAAGAATTTAGAATGTCAAATGTGAGCATTGAGAAACTGAAAATCTGAGCAACTAAAAATGGAAAATATAATAAACTGAGAAGTTGAGCAATTGAGAATATGTCTACTAGGAAATCTGAGCCACTGAAAAACTGGGACTTTGAGAAAACTTTTAGCTGAGCAGCTGAGAAGATTGATGCCATTGAAACACCGTACAACTCAGTATCTGAATAATTGGCAGCTGCAAGTCTGAGCAATTGAGAAACTTAGAAACTGAAAAACTGAGGAATTGAGATACTGAATATCAGAGGTACCGGAGAATTGAAGAATTTAGAATGTCAAATGTGAGCATTGAGAAACTGAAAATCTGAGCCACTAAAAATGGAAAATATAATAAACTGAGAAGTTGAGCAAATGAGAATATGTCTAATAGGTAATCTGAGCCACTGAAGAACTGGGACTTTGAGAAAACTTTTAGCTGAGCAGCTGAGAAGATTGATGCCATTGAAACACCGTACAACTCAGTATCTGAGTAATTAACAGCTGCAAGTCTGAGCAATTGAAAAACTTAGAAACTGAAAAACTGAGGAATTGAGATACTGAATATCAGAGGTACCGGAGAATTGAAGAATTTAGAATGTCAAATGTGAGCATAGAGAAACTGGGAAACTCAAAAACTGAAAATCTGAGCAGCTAAAAATCTGGTCAATGGAGAATATAATAAACTGAGCAATTGAGTAAATGAGAATATGTCTAATAGGAAATCTGAGCCACTAAAGAACTGGGACTTTGAGAAAACTTTCAGTTGAGCAGCTGAGAAGATTGATGCCATTGAAACACCGTACAACTCAGTATCTGAGTAATTAGCAGCTGCAAGTCTGAGCAATTGAGAAACTTAGAAACTGGAAAACTGAGGAATTGAGATACTGAATATCCGAGGTACCGGAGAATTGAAAAATTTAGAATGTCAAATGTGAGCATTGAGAAACTGAAAATCTGAGCAACTAAAAATGGAAAATATAATAAACTGAGAAGTTGAGCAAATGAGAATATGTCTAATAGGAAATCTGAGCCACTGAAGAACTGGGACTTTGAGAAAACCTTTAGCTGAGCAGCTGAGAAGATTGATGCCATTGAAACACCGTCCAACTCAGTATCTGAGTAATTGGCAGCTGCAAGTCTGAGCAATTGAGAAACTTAGAAACTGAAAAACTGAGGAATTGAGATACTGAATATCAGAGGTACCGGAGAATTGAAGAATTTAGAATGTCAAATGTGAGCATTGAGAAACTGAAAATCTGAGCAACTAAAAATCTAAAATATAATAAACTGAGAAGTTGAGCAAATGAGAATATGTCTAATAGGAAATCTGAGCCACTGAAGAACTGGGACTTTGAGAAAACCTTTAGCTGAGCAGCTGAGAAGATTGATGCCATTGAAACACCGTACAACTCAGTATCTGAGTAATTGGCAGCTGCAAGTCTGAGCAATTGAGAAACTTAGAAACTGAAAAACTGAGGAATTGAGATACTGAATATCAGAGGTACCGGAGAATTGAAGAATTTAGAATGTCAAATGTGAGCATTGAGAAACTGAAAATCTGAGCAACTAAAAATGGAAAATATAATAAACTGAGAAGTTGAGCAAATGAGAATATGTCTAATAGGTAATCTGAGCCACTGAAGAACTGGGACTTTGAGAAAACTTTTAGCTGAGCAGCTGAGAAGATTGATGCCATTGAAACACCGTACAACTCAGTATCTGAGTAATTAACAGCTACAAGTCTGAGCCACTGAGAAACTTAGAAACTGAAAAACTAAGGAATTGAGATACTAAATATCCGAGGTACCGGAGAATTGAAGAATTTAGAATGTCAGATGTGAGCATTGAGAAACTGAAAATCTGAGCAACTAAAAATGGAAAATATAATAAACTGAGAAGTTGAGCAAATGAGAATATGTCTAATAGGAAATCTGAGCCACTGAAGAACTGGGACTTTGAGAAAACTTTTAGCTGAGCAGCTGAGAAGATTGATGCCATTGAAACACCGTACAACTCAGTATCTGAGTAATTAACAGCTACAAGTCTGAGCCACTGAGAAACTTAGAAACTGAAAAACTAAGGAATTGAGATACTAAATATCCGAGGTACCGGAGAATTGAAGAATTTAGAATGTCAGATGTGAGCATTGAGAAACTGAAAATCTGAGCAACTAAAAATGGAAAATATAATAAACTGAGAAGTTGAGCAAATGAGAATATGTCTAATAGGAAATCTGAGCCACTGAAGAACTGGGACTTTGAGAAAACTTTTAGCTGAGCAGCTGAGAAGATTGATGCCATTGAAACACCGTACAACTCAGTATCTGAGTAATTGGCAGCTGCAAGTCTGAGCAATTGAGAAACTTAGAAACTGAAAAACTGAGGAATTGAGATACTGAATATCAGAGGTACCGGAGAATTGAAGAATTTAGAATGTCAAATGTGAGCATTGAGAAACTGAAAATCTGAGCAACTAAAAATCTAAAATATAATAAACTGAGAAGTTGAGCAAATGAGAATATGTCTAATAGGAAATCTGAGCCACTGAAGAACTGGGACTTTGAGAAAACCTTTAGCTGAGCAGCTGAGAAGATTGATGCCATTGAAACACCGTACAACTCAGTATCTGAATAATTGGCAGCTGCAAGTCTGAGCAATTGAGAAACTTAGAAACTGAAAAATTGAGGAATTGAGATACTGAATATCAGAGGTACCGGAGAATTGAAGAATTTAGAATGTCAAATGTGAGCATTGAGAAACTGAAAATCTGAGCAACTAAAACTGGAAAATATAATAAACTGAGAAGTTGAGCAAATGAGAATATGTCTAATAGGTAATCTGAGCCACTGAAGAACTGGGACTTTGAGAAAACTTTTAGCTGAGCAGCTGAGAAGATTGATGCCATTGAAACACCGTACAACTCAGTATCTGAGTAATTAACAGCTACAAGTCTGAGCCACTGAGAAACTTAGAAACTGAAAAACTGAGGAATTGAGATACTAAATATCTGAGGTACCGGAGAATTGAAGAATTTAGAATGTCAAATGTGAGCATTGAGAAACTGAAAATCTGAGCAACTAAAAATGGAAAATATAATAAACTGAGAAGTTGAGCAAATGAGAATATGTCTAATAGGAAATCTGAGCCACTGAAAAACTGGGACTTTGAGAAAACTTTTAGCTGAGCAGCTGAGAAGATTGAAGCCATTGAAACACCGTACAACTCAGTATCTGAATAATTGGCAGCTGCAAGTCTGAGCAATTGAGAAACTTAGAAACTGAAAAACTGAGGAATTGAGATACTGAATATCAGAGGTACCGGAGAATTGAAGAATTTAGAATGTCAAATGTGAGCATTGAGAAACTGAAAATCTGAGCAACTAAAAATGGAAAATATAATAAACTGAGAAGTTGAGCAAATGAGAATATGTCTAATAGGAAATCTGAGCCACTGAAGAACTGGGACTTTGAGAAAACCTTTAGCTGAGCAGCTGAGAAGATTGATGCCATTGAAACACCGTACAACTCAGTATCTGAGTAATTAGCAGCTGCAAGTCTGAGCAATTGAGAAACTTAGAAACTGGAAAACTGAGGAATTGAGATACTGAATATCCGAGGTACCGGAGAATTGAAGAATTTAGAATGTCAAATGTGAGCATTGAGAAACTAAAAATCTGAGCAACTAAAAATGGAAAATATAATAAACTGAGAAGTTGAGCAAATGAGAATATGTCTAATAGGAAATCTGAGCCACTGAAGAACTGGGACTTTGAGAAAACCTTTAGCTGAGCAGCTGAGAAGATTGATGCCATTGAAACACCGTACAACTCAGTATCTGAATAATTGGCAGCTGCTAGTCTGAGCAATTGAGAAACTTAGAAACTGAAAAACTGAGGAATTGAGATACTGAATATCAGAGGTACCGGTGAATTGAAGAATTTGGAATGTCAAATGTGAGCATTGAGAAACTGAAAATCTGAGCAACTAAAAATGGAAAATATAATAAACTGAGAAGTTGAGCAAATGAGAATATGTCTAATAGGAAATCTGAGCCACTGAAGAACTGGGACTTTGAGAAAACCTTTAGCTGAG
This sequence comes from Diaperis boleti, assembly GCA_963583935.1. Classification (NCBI taxonomy): domain Eukaryota; kingdom Metazoa; phylum Arthropoda; class Insecta; order Coleoptera; family Tenebrionidae; genus Diaperis; species Diaperis boleti. The sequence continues at coordinate 6,604,578 of OY757242.1, forward strand.
CAGCTGAGAAGATTGATGCCATTGAAACACCGTACAACTCAGTATCTGAGTAATTGGCAGCTGCAAGTCTGAGCAATTGAGAAACTTAGAAACTGAAAAACTGAGGAATTGAGATACTGAATATCAGAGGTACCGGAGAATTGAAGAATTTAGAATGTCAAATGTGAGCATTGAGAAACTGAAAATCTGAGCAACTAAAAATGGAAAATATAATAAACTGAGAAGTTGAGCAACTGAGAATATGTCTAATAGGAAATCTGAGCCACTGAAGAACTGGGACTTTGAGAAAACCTTTAGCTGAGCAGCTGAGAAGATTGATGTCATTGAAACACCGTACAACTCAGTATCTGAGTAATTGGCAGCTGCAAGTCTGAGCAATTGAGAAACTTAGAAACTGAAAAACTGAGGAATTGAGATACTGAATATCAGAGGTACCGGAGAATTGAAGAATTTAGAATGTCAAATGTGAGCATTGAGAAACTGAAAATCTGAGCAACTAAAAATGGAAAATATAATAAACTGAGAAGTTGAGCAAATGAGAATATGTCTAATAGGAAATCTGAGCCACTGAAGAACTGGGACTTTGAGAAAACTTTTAGCTGAGCAGCTGAGAAGATTGATGCCATTGAAACACCGTACAACTCAGTATCTGAGTAATTAACAGCTGCAAGACTGAGAAACTTAGAAACTGAAAAAACTGAGGAATTGAGATACTGAATATCAGAGGTACCGGAGAATTGAAGAATTTAGAATGTCAAATTGAGCATTGAGAAACTGAAAATCTGAGCAACTAAAAATGGAAAATATAATAAACTGAGAAGTTGAGCAAATGAGAATATGTCTAATAGGAACTCTGAGCCACTGAAGAACTGGGACTTTGAGAAAACTTTTAGCTGAGCAGCTGAGAAGATTGATGCCATTGAAACACCGTACAACTCAGTATCTGAGTAATTAACAGCTGCAAGTCTGAGCAATTGAAAAACTTAGAAACTGAAAAACTGAGGAATTGAGATACTGAATATCAGAGGTACCGGTGAATTGAAGAATTTAGAATGTCAAATGTGAGCATTGAGAAACTGAAAATCTGAGCAACTAAAAATGGAAAATATAATAAACTGAGAAGTTGAGCAATTGAGAATATGTCTACTAGGAAATCTGAGCCACTGAAAAACTGGGACTTTGAGAAAACTTTTAGCTGAGCAGCTGAGAAGATTGATGCCATTGAAACACCGTACAACTCAGTATCTGAATAATTGGCAGCTGCAAGTCTGAGCAATTGAGAAACTTAGAAACTGGAAAACTGAGGAATTGAGATACTGAATATCAGAGGTACCGGAGAATTGAAGAATTTAGAGTGTCAAATGTGAGCATTGAGAAACTGAAAATCTGAGCAACTAAAAATGGAAAATATAATAAACTGAGAAGTTGAGCAAATGAGAATATGTCTAATAGGAAATCTGAGCCACTGAAGAACTGGGACTTTGAGAAAACCTTTAGCTGAGCAGCTGAGAAGATTGATGCCATTGAAACACCGTACAACTCAGTATCTGAGTAATTGGCAGCTGCAAGTCTGAGCAATTGAGAAACTTAGAAACTGAAAAACTGAGGAATTGAGATACTGAATATCAGAGGTACCGGAGAATTGAAGAATTTACAATGTCAAATGTGAGCATTGAGAAACTGAAAATGTGAGCAACTAAAAATGGAAAATATAATAAACTGAGAAGTTGAGCAAATGAGAATATGTCTAATAGGAAATCTGAGCCACTGAAGAACTGGGACTTTGAGAAAACCTTTAGCTGAGCAGCTGAGAAGATTGATGCCATTGAAACACCGTACAACTCAGTATCTGAGTAAGTGGCAGCTGCAAGTCTGAGCAATTGAGAAACTTAGAAACTGAAAAACTGAGGAATTGAGATACTGAATATCAGAGGTACCGGAGAATTGAAGAATTTAGAATGTCAAATGTGAGCATTTGGAAACTGAAAATCTGAGCAACTAAAAATGGAAAATATAATAAACTGAGAAGTTGAGCAAATGAGAATATGTCTAATAGGAAATCTGAGCCACTGAAGAACTGGGACTTTGAGAAAACTTTTAGCTGAGCAGCTGAGAAGATTGATGCCATTGAAACACCGTACAACTCAGTATCTGAGAAACTTAGAAACTGAAAAAACTGAGGAATTGAGATACTGAATATCAGAGGTACCGGAGAATTGAAGAATTTAGAATGTCAAATTGAGCATTGAGAAACTGAAAATCTGAGCAACTAAAAATGGAAAATATAATAAACTGAGAAGTTGAGCAAATGAGAATATGTCTAATAGGAACTCTGAGCCACTGAAGAACTGGGACTTTGAGAAAACTTTTAGCTGAGCAGCTGAGAAGATTGATGCCATTGAAACACCGTACAACTCAGTATCTGAGTAATTAACAGCTGCAAGTCTGAGCAATTGAGAAACTTAGAAACTGAAAAACTGAGGAATTGAGATACTGAATATCAGAGGTACCGGTGAATTGAAGAATTTAGAATGTCAAATGTGAGCATTGAGAAACTGAAAATCTGAGCAACTAAAAATGGAAAATATAATAAACTGAGAAGTTGAGCAATTGAGAATATGTCTACTAGGAAATCTGAGCCACTGAAAAACTGGGACTTTGAGAAAACTTTTAGCTGAGCAGCTGAGAAGATTGATGCCATTGAAACACCGTACAACTCAGTATCTGAATAATTGGCAGCTGCAAGTCTGAGCAATTGAGAAACTTAGAAACTGAAAAACTGAGGAATTGAGATACTGAATATCAGAGGTACCGGAGAATTGAAGAATTTAGAATGTCAAATGTGAGCATTGAGAAACTGAAAATCTGAGCCACTAAAAATGGAAAATATAATAAACTGAGAAGTTGAGCAAATGAGAATATGTCTAATAGGTAATCTGAGCCACTGAAGAACTGGGACTTTGAGAAAACTTTTAGCTGAGCAGCTGAGAAGATTGATGCCATTGAAACACCGTACAACTCAGTATCTGAGTAATTAACAGCTGCAAGTCTGAGCAATTGAAAAACTTAGAAACTGAAAAACTGAGGAATTGAGATACTGAATATCAGAGGTACCAGAGAATTGAAGAATTTAGAATGTCAAATGTGAGCATTGAGAAACTGAAAATCTGAGCAAGTAAAGAATGGAAAATATAATAAACTGAGAAGTTGAGCAAATGAGAATATGTCTAATAGGAAAGCTGAGCCACTGAAAAACTGGGACTTTGAGAAAACTTTTAGCTGAGCAGCTGAGAAGATTGATGCCATTGAAACACCGTACAACTCAGTATCTGAGTAATTGGCAGCTGCAAGTCTGAGCAATTGAGAAACTTAGAAACTGAAAAACTGAGGAATATGGAAACTCGAAAGTGAGAATTGAGAAACTAGGAAACTAGACAACTGAAAATCTGAGCAGCTGAGAATATGACAAGTTGAGCAAATGAGTCACTGAGCAAAAGATAATATGTCCAATAAAAAATCTGAGCCAGTGAGGAAGTGGGACTTTGAGAAACCCCGTAGCTGAGCAGCTGAAAAAATGAGCACTTGATGTCACTGATACAGCGTACAACTCAGTATTTGAGTAATTAGCAGCTGTGACAATGAACAGTTGAGAAACTAAGAAAATAAAAAACTGAGGAATTGAGATACTGAATATCAGAGGTACCGGCAAACTGAAGAATATGGAAACTCGAAAGTGAGATTTGAGAAACTAGGAAACTAGACAACTGAAAATCTGAGCAGCTGAGAATCTGACAAATTGAGCAAAAGAGTAACTGAGGAAAAGAGTATATGTCCAATAAAAAATCTGAACTGGGATTTTGAGAAACCCCGCAGCTGAGCTGCTGAGAAAATGAGCACTTGATGCCACCGATACACCGTACAACTCAGTATTTGACTAAATATCAGCTGTCGCTATGAGCAGTTGGGAAACTGAGAAACTGAAAATTTGAGAAATTGAGATACTGAATATCCGGGGTACCGGAAAAATAAAGAATCTGGAAAGTCAAAAGTGAGAATTGAGAAACTCCAAAACTAGACAACTGAAACTCTGAGCAATTGCGAATCTGACCAATGGAAAATATAATCAACTGAAAAATTGAGCAAATGAGAATATATCTAAAAGAAAATCTCAGTTAGTGAAGAACTGTGACTTTGAGAAATCCCGTAGAGAAAGCTCAAAAAATAGACAACAGAAAATCTGAGCAGCTGAGAATCTGAACAATATAAAATATAAACAATTGACAAATTGAGCTAATGAGTGACTGAGCAAATGAGAATATGTCTAATAGAAAATCTGAGTCAGTGAACTGAGACTTTGAGAAACCCCGTAGCTGAGCAGCTGGGAAAATGAACACTTGATGCCACCGATACACCGTACAACTCAGTATTTGGGTAATTAGCAGCTGTCACTATGAGCAGTTGGGAAACTGAGAAACTGAAAATTTGAGAAATTGAGATACCGAATATCAAGGGTACCGGAAAAATGAAAAATCTAGAAACTCAAAAGTGAGAATTGAAAAACTCGAAAACTAGACAACTGAAACTCTGAGCAACTGATCAAATAACAGAAATTGAGAGTTGAGTTGCTCAGAATATGATCAAGTCCGTGCGAAGCTGAGCATCTGAGAAAATCAGCAATATAGAGAGGCTGAGCGAAAGAGAAACTGGTCAATTGATTAATTGCGCAATTGTAACAGCTCAAAACTGAGCTGTTACATTATGAATGCAAATGTCTTGGATCAAATAATATACACTTTTAGTAGTTGGTAGTTCGACATGCATCGCTGCTGTTGCAGAGCGGACAGAATCTCTAATAAATATAATTTATTTTGTGAGTTTTGAAATAAATCCTTTCAAATTTAGGATTAAGGATGGAAATCCGCTCTTACAGACTTTCTGACCTGTATCTGCAATTATTAATTAACAGACCGATTTCCTATTACCATAAAAGTATACAAACCGTTCACCTGTCGATCCATTACCAGAAATTGATTTCCACTAAATGAACACATTTACGACAGTTTTATTGGGATTGTAATTACATAAAAACAAATGGCTCACTCACCGCTCATTACCGAAATTGCTTCTCACTAATTACCCAGGCTTTACTTGGTTTTCAACCAAACCGTAATTACATAATCCCCATCAGTAATAAAAATGAAGTTCGAAGAACGTGAAGTGGACCAAGGTGGACTTTACACTTTTCCATAATTTTCTCACAACATTAATTTCCAGCTGATCCCTTGAGATTCATTCGATTTCTAGTGGTCACCATTTTTGACACTTTTATTGTAAAATGTTTGCTCGTTAACATAAGCGTGATCAACGTTGTGGTCCTTCTGATGCAAACCTACGAAACGACGATGGACTTCAACAGGACCGTTGTTCTCAAAAACGCCCCAATGTACTTTATGCAAATTTTCGTGAGTACTGGAAATTTCATCGAAAATTCTTAGAGCTGTTCTTTAGGTGTTGATATCGATTTTCTTCATCTGGTACTTCGTCAAGGTTGTCGACCTTGCACAAGGTCGGTGCCCCAAATGGCAACCGAACGTTGGAAACGACAAAGTACAGAATAAATTCGCAAGGGAGTGTAAACGCCTGACTATCTATCTTTGTTGTTTCCTAACATTCTCTTTTATCGGGAGTTGCGTTTTCGTCGTGCCGCAAAGCGACGACCACGAGTACTTCTTCGTTATTGACGTCATAGAGGAAGAGATGTCCGAATTGGGTTTTTTTCTGATTCCGGGAGTAAAAGTCTTGATGCTTTTTGTCTCAGTTGTGATGCAGATGCCGTACTGTCAGATAGTCTACTCTTTTCAGAACGAGAAGTTTCGGTACTATTGTCTCATTGACCACTTGGAAAACCTAAATATGGATTACGAGGACATGAACCCGAACATCACCCACAGTACCGAGTATCAAGAAAATATCGAACAAAGATTGGAGTACTGCGTGAAGCGGCATGTGGAGCTCTTTGAATTGCACAAAGCCACTTTTGCGAGAAGTGCCATTATCATTGTGTTGTTCTCTATAAGTGGGGCACTGATCAACATAAGTATGCTGGTGTTCATTTTACTGGTTGTAGAAAATATTTTTGAAATATTAGTACTAATGCTAGTCTGACGCAGGTCCGCGATATACCACTCCTCGTCTACTATAGAGTCGTCTTCAGTACTGTCGTTTGTGTTGTCACTCTAATTGCGTACATAGCGGCCGGACAAGACGTCGAAGACAGTGTAAGTACTTTTAGTCCGGTTCACAAGTCCCTTTTTTAATTTTTTAGTTGAAAATCAATATCCGCAAATAAAAATTACAAAAGTTATAAACAATTAAGTAAACAAAAAAAACTTTTTAAGATATCCGAAATTTGAAAAAATATCCTTAAAGGGCAGGAAATTTCCCAAAAAAAGTCCTACGTCCCGGAATTGTCGCGGCAATATTTATAATTTTAATTTAGTGGCGACAAAAGACAAAGAGCGCGGCTCAGCTCCCATCCGCGCCGATCGAATCTGACACCTGAACAAAAAAAAAAAAATTTAAACGGAAAATATTAATATTGAGAAATAAAAAAAAAATGGGTATTATCTGGACATATCAGTAAGCAATAATCGATCGGTCGAAAAATTTTACCTCACTTTCTTTATTAATAATGCATTATTTGTTAATTACGGTAATCGTTCTTGTTAAAAGTTAACATACAACCCCTGATAATTGTTAAACTAAATTCTTGGAATTTTTTCCTCTCTTGGAGCTGTTACTTGAAGGCTTTAGAAAACATCCCCGTTGGATCTTTTTTTTTCATCTTTTTATTAACATTCACAAGCTTAACAAAATTAAAAACATAAATACAACAACAATAGATTTTTTTTAATTATCTTTACTGATATGTTTTGTTATTGCTGAAAGCAATATAATTTTTTTTTATTTTTTAACTCCTATTGTTTAAAATAATTGTACAAAAAATGCATTGTTTATGATTTTCAAATCCCTAATGAAAATAATAATTAAAATTTAATTGCTTATTTTAATTTATATTGCTCTTCTATATTATGGAAGAAATTTATTTTCATTTATTTTTATTTGTTTATTTAAAGAAAAATGTTATAAAAAAATCAATTTTTTGGTTATATTTTTTCTTAATTCTTTGAAAAGTACTGAAAACAAGAATGCATCGTTTGTTATGAAAAAAAAATTTAAAAATTAAATAAAAAATTGAAAATATTTTTTTTAACAAATGATTGTTTTCAGTATTTTTCAAAGAATTAAGAGAAAAATATAACCGAAAAATTAAATTGTTTACATTTTTTTTCTAAATAAACGAATAAAAAGTAAAAAAAAATCTTCCATAATACAGAAGAGCAATCTTAATTTTAGTATTTAATAACAATTTTTTTTAACAATTTAATTTAATTAAGGAATCTGAGCACTTGAGAAAACTGTGCAATTGAGAAACCTGAGGGTTTGTGGAACCTCAGAAATTAGAAAAAGTTGTTATAATGAGGGAACTTGAGAAACATAAAAAATCGGAGGAACTTGGAAACCAAATGGAACCTGATGTGGACGTAAGGAACCTGACCACTTGAGGAACATAAGGAATTCGAAAAACATTGAGAATATCGGGAACATAAGGAACATTGGAACTTTAAGAATTTTAAAAACTCACAAACATAACAATTACAAGGGGTTGAGGGACCTGAAAACTGGATCAACCTGAGAAACTAAAAAAAAAGGGAAACATAAGGAATTTTAAAAATTCAAGATTTTAAGAAATTGACAAATTTAAGAAATTTGAGCACTTGGGGGACCTGTGGACTTCACTAACATTAGAATTTGAGGAACTGGTGGACTTAAAGAACCTGAGAACTTGAAGAGCCTGTGCAATCGAGGAACCAGAGGAATTGAGATATTGATATTGAGATAATGAGGGAACCTGTGGGATATCAAAAATTGGAGGAACTTGCGAACTTCGGGCACCTGTTCACTTGAGGAACCTAATGATTTGGAAAAACATGGAGATTATCAGGAACACGAAGAATTTGAGGAAGCTACAAACTTAAAAAAAATGAGAACTTGAGAAACTTACGAGCTTAATAAATTTGAGTACTTGAGGAACCAGTGAACTTAAGAAACTTCAGAACTTGAGGAACTTGAGAAATTAGAAAAACAGGGAATATCAGGAACATGAAGAATTTGAAGAACCTACTAACAGTTCTGAAAAGAACCATTCATCATTTGTTATGAAAAAAATCAAAAAAATTAAATAAAAAAATAGAAAATAATTTTTTTGTTTATAACAATTTTTTTCTAAATAAACGAATAAAAAGTAAAAAAAAATCTTCCATAATACAGAAGAGCAATATAAATAAGGATTAAAAATGGTGTCTTAATTTTAATATTTAGAAACAATTTTTTTTTTAACAATCTAATTTAATTAAGGAACGATTTGAGGAACCTCAGAAATTAGAGAAAGTTGTTATAATGAGGGAACTTGAGAAACAAAAAAAATCGGAGGAACTTGCAAACTAAATGGAACCTGATGTGGACGTAAGGAACCTGACCACTTAAGCAACATAAGGAATTCGAAAAACATTGAGAATATCGGGAACATAAGGAACATTGGAACTTTAAAAATTTTGGATCAACCTGAGAAACTAAAAAAAAAGGGAAACATAAGGAATTTTAAAAATTCAAGATTTTAAGAAATTGACAAATTTAAGAAATTTGAGCACTTGGGGGACCTGTGGACTTCACTAACATTAGAATTTGAGGAACTGGTGGACTTAAAGAACCTGAGAACTTGAAGAGCCTGTGCAATCGAGGAACCAGAGGAATTGAGATATAGATATTGAGATAATGAGGGAACCTGTGGGATATCAAAAATTGGAGGAACTTGCGAACTTCGGGCACCTGTTCACTTGAGGAACCTAATGATTTGGAAGAACATGGAGATTATCAGGAACACGAAGAATTTGAGGAAGCTACAAACATAAAAAAAATGAGAACTTGAGAAACTTACGAGCTTAATAAATTTGAGTACTTGAGGAACCTGTGAACTTAAGAAACTTCAGAACTTGAGGAACTTGAGAATTTAGAAAAACAGGGAATATCAGGAACATGAAGAATTTGAAGAACCTACTAACAGTTCTGAAAAGAACCATTCATCATTTGTTATGAAAAAAAATCAAAAAAATTAATAAAAAAATTGAAAATAATTTTTTTGTTTATAAAATTTTTTTTTCTAAATAATCGAATAAAAAGTAAAAAAAAAATCTTCCATAATACAGAAGAGCAATATAAATAAGAATTAAAAATGGTGTCTTAATTTTAATATTTAGAAACAATTTTTTTTTTAACAATTTAATTTAATTAAGGAACGATTTGAGGAACCTCAGAAATTAGAGAAAGTTGTTATAATGAGGGAACTTGAGAAACAAAAAAAATCGGAGGAACTCGCAAACTAAATGGAACCTGATGTGGACGTAAGGAACCTGACCACTTAAGCAACATAAGGAATTCGAAAAACATTGAGAATATCGGAAACATAAGGAACATTGGAACTTCAAGAATTTTAAAAACTCACAAACATAACAATTGCAAGGGGTTGAGGGACTGAAAACTGGATCAACCTGAGAAACTAAAAAAAAAGGGAAACATAAGGAATTTTAAAAATTCAAGATTTTAAGAAATTGACAAATTTAAGAAATTTGAGCACTTGGGGGACCTGTGGACTTCACTAACATTAGAATTTGAGGAACTGGTGGACTTAAAGAACCTGAGAACTCGAAGAGCCTGTGCAATCGAGGAACCAGAGGAATTGAGATATAGATATTAAGATAATGAGGAACCTGTGGGATATCAAAAATTGGAGGAACTTGCCAACTTCAGGCACCTGTTCACTTGAGGAACCGAAGGAATTGGAAAAACATGGAGATTATCAGGAACACGAGGAATTTGAGGAAGCTACAAACTTAAAAAAAATGAGAACTTGAGAAACTTACGAGCTTAATAAATTTGAGTACTTGAGGAACCTGTGAACTTAAGAAACTTCAGAACTTGAGGAACTTGAGAAATTAGAAAAACAGGGAATATCAGGAACATGAAGAATTTGAAGAACCTACTAACAGTTCTGAAAAGAACCATTCATCATTTGTTATGAAAAAAATCTAAAAAATTAAATAAAAAAATAGAAAATAATTTAACTTGTGCAACTGAGAAACCCGAGGATTTGAGGAACCTCAGAAATTAGAGAAAGTTGTTATAATGAGGGAACTTGAGAAACAAAAAAAATCGGAGGAACTTGCAAACTAAGTGGAACCTGATGTGGGCGTAAGGAACCTGACCACTTAAGCAACATAAGGAATTCGAAAAACATTGAGAATATCGGGAACATAAGGAACATTGGAACTTAGAGAATTTTAAAAACTCACAAACATAACAATTACAAGGGGTTGAGGGACCTGAAAACTGGATCAACCTGAGAAACTAAAAAAAAGGGAAACATAAGGAATTTTAAAAATTCAAGATTTTAAGAAATTGACAAATTTAAGAAATTTGAGCACTTGGGGGACCTGTGGACTTCACTAACATTAGAATTTGAGGAACTGGTGGACTTAAAGAACCTGAGAACTTGAAGAGCCTGTGCAATCGAGGAACCAGAGGAATTGAGATATAGATATTGAGATAATGAGGGAACCTGTGGGATATTAAAAATTGGAGGAACTTGCGAACTTCGGGCACCTGTTCACTTGAGGAACCTAATGATTTGGAAGAACATGGAGATTATCAGGAACACGAAGAATTTGAGGAAGCTACAAACATAAAAAAAATGAGAACTTGAGAAACTTACGAGCTTAATAAATTTGAGTACTTGAGGAACCTGTGAACTTAAGAAACTTCAGAACTTGAGGAACTTGAGAAATTAGAAAAACAGGGAATATCAGGAACATGAAGAATTTGAAGAACCTACTAACAGTTCTGAAAAGAACCATTCATCATTTGTTATGAAAAAAAATCAAAAAAATTAATAAAAAAATTGAAAATAATTTTTTTGTTTATAACATTTTTTTTTCTAAATAATCGAATAAAAAGTAAAAAAAAAATCTTCCATAATACAGAAGAGCAATATAAATAAGGATTAAAAATGGTGTCTTAATTTTAATATTTAGAAACAATTTTTTTTTTAACAATTTAATTTAATTAAGGAACGATTTGAGGAACCTCAGAAATTAGAGAAAGTTGTTATAATGAGGGAACTTGAGAAACAAAAAAAATCGGAGGAACTCGCAAACTAAATGGAACCTGATGTGGACGTAAGGAACCTGACCACTTAAGCAACATAAGGAATTCGAAAAACATTGAGAATATCGGAAACATAAGGAACATTGGAACTTCAAGAATTTTAAAAACTCACAAACATAACAATTGCAAGGGGTTGAGGGACTGAAAACTGGATCAACCTGAGAAACTAAAAAAAAAGGGAAACATAAGGAATTTTAAAAATTCAAGATTTTAAGAAATTGACAAATTTAAGAAATTTGAGCACTTGGGGGACCTGTGGACTTCACTAACATTAGAATTTGAGGAACTGGTGGACTTAAAGAACCTGAGAACTCGAAGAGCCTGTGCAATCGAGGAACCAGAGGAATTGAGATATAGATATTAAGATAATGAGGAACCTGTGGGATATCAAAAATTGGAGGAACTTGCCAACTTCAGGCACCTGTTCACTTGAGGAACCGAAGGAATTGGAAAAACATGGAGATTATCAGGAACACGAGGAATTTGAGGAAGCTACAAACTTAAAAAAAATGAGAACTTGAGAAACTTACGAGCTTAATAAATTTGAGTACTTGAGGAACCTGTGAACTTAAGAAACTTCAGAACTTGAGGAACTTGAGAAATTAGAAAAACAGGGAATATCAGGAACATGAAGAATTTGAAGAACCTACTAACAGTTCTGAAAAGAACCATTCATCATTTGTTATGAAAAAAATCTAAAAAATTAAATAAAAAAATAGAAAATAATTTAACTTGTGCAACTGAGAAACCCGAGGATTTGAGGAACCTCAGAAATTAGAGAAAGTTGTTATAATGAGGGAACTTGAGAAACAAAAAAAATCTAAGGAACTTGCAAACTAAGTGGAACCTGATGTGGGCGTAAGGAACCTGACCACTTAAGCAACATAAGGAATTCGAAAAACATTGAGAATATCGGGAACATAAGGAACATTGGAACTTTAAGAATTTTAAAAACTCACAAACATAACAATTACAAGGGGTTGAGGGACCTGAAAACTGGATCAACCTGAGAAACTAAAAAAAAAGGGAAACATAAGGAATTTTAAAAATTCAAGATTTTAAGAAATTGACAAACTTAAGAAATTTGAGCACTTGGGGAACCTGTGGACTTCACTAACCTTAGAATTTGAGAAACTTGTGGACTTAAAGAACCTGAGAACTTGAAGAGCCTGTGCAATCGAGGAACCAGAGAAATTGAGATATTGATATTGAGATAATGAGGGAACCTGTGGGATATCAAATATTGGAGGAACTTGCGAACTTCGGGCACCTGTTCACTTGAGGAACCTAATGATTTGGAAAAACATGGAGATTATCAGGAACACGAAGAATTTGAGGAAGCTACAAACTTAAAAAAATGAGAACTTGAGAATCTTACGAGCTTAATAAATTTGAGTACTTGAGGAACCTGTGAACTTAAGAAACTTCAGAACTTGAGGAACTTGAGAAATTAGAAAAACAGGGAATATCAGGAACATGAAGAATTTGAAGAACCTACTAACAGTTCTGAAAAGAACCATTCATCATTTGTTATGAAAAAAATCTAAAAAATTAAATAAAAAAATAGAAAAAATTTTTTTTGTTTATAACAATTTTTTTTCTAAATAAAGGAATAAAAAGTAAAAAAAAAATCTTCCATAATACAGAGGAGCAAAATAAATAAGGATTAAAAATTGTGTCTTAATTTTAATATTTAGAAACAAATTTTTTTTGACAATTTAATTTAATTAAGGAACCTGAGGACTTGAGAAACTTGTGCAACTGAGAAACCCGAGGATTTGAGGAACCTCAGAAATTAGAGAAAGTTGTTATAATGAGGGAACTTGAGAAACAAAAAAAATCGGAGGAACTTGCAAACTAAGTGGAACCTGATGTGGGCGTAAGGAACCTGACCACTTAAGCAACATAAGGAATTCGAAAAACATTGAGAATATCGGGAACATAAGGAACATTGGAACTTAGAGAATTTTAAAAACTCACAAACATAACAATTACAAGGGGTTGAGGGACCTGAAAACTGGATCAACCTGAGAAACTAAAAAAAAAGGGAAACATAAGGAATTTTAAAAATTCAAGATTTTAAGAAATTGACAAATTTTAAAATTTGAGCACTTGGGGGACCTGTGGACTTCACTAACATTAGAATTTGAGGAACTGGTGGACTTAAAGAACCTGAGAACTTGAAGAGCCTGTGCAATCGAGGAACCAGAGGAATTGAGATATAGATATTAAGATAATGAGGGAACCTGTGGGATATCAAAAATTGGAGGAACTTGCCAACTTCAGGCACCTGTTCACTTGAGGAACCGAAGGAATTGGAAAAACATGGAGATTATCAGGAACACGAGGAATTTGAGGAAGCTACAATCTTAAAAAAAATGAGAACTTGAGAAACTTACGAGCTTAATAAATTTGGGTACTTGAGGAACCTGTGAACTTAAGAAACTTCAGAACTTGAGGAACTTGAGAAATTAGAAAAACAGGGAATATCAGGAACATGAAGAATTTGAAGAACCTACTAACAGTTCTGAAAAGAACCATTCATCATTTGTTATGAAAAAAATCAAAAAAATTAAATAAAAAAATAGAAAATAATTTTTTTGTTTATAACAATTTTTTTCTAAATAAACGAATAAAAAGTAAAAAAAAATCTTCCATAATACAGAAGAGCAATATAAATAAGGATTAAAAATGGTGTCTTAATTTTAATATTTAGAAACAATTTTTTTTTTAACAATCTAATTTAATTAAGGAACGATTTGAGGAACCTCAGAAATTAGAGAAAGTTGTTATAATGAGGGAACTTGAGAAACAAAAAAAATCGGAGGAACTTGCAAACTAAATGGAACCTGATGTGGACGTAAGGAACCTGACCACTTAAGCAACATAAGGAATTCGAAAAACATTGAGAATATCGGGAACATAAGGAACATTGGAACTTTAAAAATTTTGGATCAACCTGAGAAACTAAAAAAAAAGGGAAACATAAGGAATTTTAAAAATTCAAGATTTTAAGAAATTGACAAATTTAAGAAATTTGAGCACTTGGGGGACCTGTGGACTTCACTAACATTAGAATTTGAGGAACTGGTGGACTTAAAGAACCTGAGAACTTGAAGAGCCTGTGCAATCGAGGAACCAGAGGAATTGAGATATAGATATTGAGATAATGAGGGAACCTGTGGGATATCAAAAATTGGAGGAACTTGCGAACTTCGGGCACCTGTTCACTTGAGGAACCTAATGATTTGGAAGAACATGGAGATTATCAGGAACACGAAGAATTTGAGGAAGCTACAAACATAAAAAAAATGAGAACTTGAGAAACTTACGAGCTTAATAAATTTGAGTACTTGAGGAACCTGTGAACTTAAGAAACTTCAGAACTTGAGGAACTTGAGAATTTAGAAAAACAGGGAATATCAGGAACATGAAGAATTTGAAGAACCTACTAACAGTTCTGAAAAGAACCATTCATCATTTGTTATGAAAAAAAATCAAAAAAATTAATAAAAAAATTGAAAATAATTTTTTTGTTTATAAATTTTTTTTTTCTAAATAATCGAATAAAAAGTAAAAAAAAAATCTTCCATAATACAGAAGAGCAATATAAATAAGAATTAAAAATGGTGTCTTAATTTTAATATTTAGAAACAATTTTTTTTTTAACAATTTAATTTAATTAAGGAACGATTTGAGGAACCTCAGAAATTAGAGAAAGTTGTTATAATGAGGGAACTTGAGAAACAAAAAAAATCGGAGGAACTCGCAAACTAAATGGAACCTGATGTGGACGTAAGGAACCTGACCACTTAAGCAACATAAGGAATTCGAAAAACATTGAGAATATCGGAAACATAAGGAACATTGGAACTTCAAGAATTTTAAAAACTCACAAACATAACAATTGCAAGGGGTTGAGGGACTGAAAACTGGATCAACCTGAGAAACTAAAAAAAAAGGGAAACATAAGGAATTTTAAAAATTCAAGATTTTAAGAAATTGACAAATTTAAGAAATTTGAGCACTTGGGGGACCTGTGGACTTCACTAACATTAGAATTTGAGGAACTGGTGGACTTAAAGAACCTGAGAACTCGAAGAGCCTGTGCAATCGAGGAACCAGAGGAATTGAGATATAGATATTAAGATAATGAGGAACCTGTGGGATATCAAAAATTGGAGGAACTTGCCAACTTCAGGCACCTGTTCACTTGAGGAACCGAAGGAATTGGAAAAACATGGAGATTATCAGGAACACGAGGAATTTGAGGAAGCTACAAACTTAAAAAAAATGAGAACTTGAGAAACTTACGAGCTTAATAAATTTGAGTACTTGAGGAACCTGTGAACTTAAGAAACTTCAGAACTTGAGGAACTTGAGAAATTAGAAAAACAGGGAATATCAGGAACATGAAGAATTTGAAGAACCTACTAACAGTTCTGAAAAGAACCATTCATCATTTGTTATGAAAAAAATCTAAAAAATTAAATAAAAAAATAGAAAATAATTTAACTTGTGCAACTGAGAAACCCGAGGATTTGAGGAACCTCAGAAATTAGAGAAAGTTGTTATAATGAGGGAACTTGAGAAACAAAAAAAATCGGAGGAACTTGCAAACTAAGTGGAACCTGATGTGGGCGTAAGGAACCTGACCACTTAAGCAACATAAGGAATTCGAAAAACATTGAGAATATCGGGAACATAAGGAACATTGGAACTTAGAGAATTTTAAAAACTCACAAACATAACAATTACAAGGGGTTGAGGGACCTGAAAACTGGATCAACCTGAGAAACTAAAAAAAAGGGAAACATAAGGAATTTTAAAAATTCAAGATTTTAAGAAATTGACAAATTTAAGAAATTTGAGCACTTGGGGGACCTGTGGACTTCACTAACATTAGAATTTGAGGAACTGGTGGACTTAAAGAACCTGAGAACTTGAAGAGCCTGTGCAATCGAGGAACCAGAGGAATTGAGATATAGATATTGAGATAATGAGGGAACCTGTGGGATATTAAAAATTGGAGGAACTTGCGAACTTCGGGCACCTGTTCACTTGAGGAACCTAATGATTTGGAAGAACATGGAGATTATCAGGAACACGAAGAATTTGAGGAAGCTACAAACATAAAAAAAATTAGAACTTGAGAAACTTACGAGCTTAATAAATTTGAGTACTTGAGGAACCTGTGAACTTAAGAAACTTCAGAACTTGAGGAACTTGAGAAATTAGAAAAACAGGGAATATCAGGAACATGAAGAATTTGAAGAACCTACTAACAGTTCTGAAAAGAACCATTCATCATTTGTTATGAAAAAAATCTAAAAAATTAAATAAAAAAATAGAAAATAATTTAACTTGTGCAACTGAGAAACCCGAGGATTTGAGGAACCTCAGAAATTAGAGAAAGTTGTTATAATGAGGGAACTTGAGAAACAAAAAAAATCGGAGGAACTTGCAAACTAAGTGGAACCTGATGTGGGCGTAAGGAACCTGACCACTTAAGCAACATAAGGAATTCGAAAAACATTGAGAATATCGGGAACATAAGGAACATTGGAACTTAGAGAATTTTAAAAACTCACAAACATAACAATTACAAGGGGTTGAGGGACCTGAAAACTGGATCAACCTGAGAAACTAAAAAAAAGGGAAACATAAGGAATTTTAAAAATTCAAGATTTTAAGAAATTGACAAATTTAAGAAATTTGAGCACTTGGGGGACCTGTGGACTTCACTAACATTAGAATTTGAGGAACTGGTGGACTTAAAGAACCTGAGAACTTGAAGAGCCTGTGCAATCGAGGAACCAGAGGAATTGAGATATAGATATTGAGATAATGAGGGAACCTGTGGGATATTAAAAATTGGAGGAACTTGCGAACTTCGGGCACCTGTTCACTTGAGGAACCTAATGATTTGGAAGAACATGGAGATTATCAGGAACACGAAGAATTTGAGGAAGCTACAAACATAAAAAAAATGAGAACTTGAGAAACTTACGAGCTTAATAAATTTGAGTACTTGAGGAACCTGTGAACTTAAGAAACTTCAGAACTTGAGGAACTTGAGAAATTAGAAAAACAGGGAATATCAGGAACATGAAGAATTTGAAGAACCTACTAACAGTTCTGAAAAGAACCATTCATCATTTGTTATGAAAAAAAATCAAAAAAATTAATAAAAAAATTGAAAATAATTTTTTTGTTTATAACATTTTTTTTTCTAAATAATCGAATAAAAAGTAAAAAAAAAATCTTCCATAATACAGAAGAGCAATATAAATAAGGATTAAAAATGGTGTCTTAATTTTAATATTTAGAAACAATTTTTTTTTTAACAATTTAATTTAATTAAGGAACGATTTGAGGAACCTCAGAAATTAGAGAAAGTTGTTATAATGAGGGAACTTGAGAAACAAAAAAAATCGGAGGAACTCGCAAACTAAATGGAACCTGATGTGGACGTAAGGAACCTGACCACTTAAGCAACATAAGGAATGCGAAAAACATTGAGAATATCGGAAACATAAGGAACATTGGAACTTCAAGAATTTTAAAAACTCACAAACATAACAATTGCAAGGGGTTGAGGGACTGAAAACTGGATCAACCTGAGAAACTAAAAAAAAAGGGAAACATAAGGAATTTTAAAAATTCAAGATTTTAAGAAATTGACAAATTTAAGAAATTTGAGCACTTGGGGGACCTGTGGACTTCACTAACATTAGAATTTGAGGAACTGGTGGACTTAAAGAACCTGAGAACTCGAAGAGCCTGTGCAATCGAGGAACCAGAGGAATTGAGATATAGATATTAAGATAATGAGGAACCTGTGGGATATCAAAAATTGGAGGAACTTGCCAACTTCAGGCACCTGTTCACTTGAGGAACCGAAGGAATTGGAAAAACATGGAGATTATCAGGAACACGAGGAATTTGAGGAAGCTACAAACTTAAAAAAAATGAGAACTTGAGAAACTTACGAGCTTAATAAATTTGAGTACTTGAGGAACCTGTGAACTTAAGAAACTTCAGAACTTGAGGAACTTGAGAAATTAGAAAAACAGGGAATATCAGGAACATGAAGAATTTGAAGAACCTACTAACAGTTCTGAAAAGAACCATTCATCATTTGTTATGAAAAAAATCTAAAAAATTAAATAAAAAAATAGAAAATAATTTAACTTGTGCAACTGAGAAACCCGAGGATTTGAGGAACCTCAGAAATTAGAGAAAGTTGTTATAATGAGGGAACTTGAGAAACAAAAAAAATCTAAGGAACTTGCAAACTAAGTGGAACCTGATGTGGGCGTAAGGAACCTGACCACTTAAGCAACATAAGGAATTCGAAAAACATTGAGAATATCGGGAACATAAGGAACATTGGAACTTTAAGAATTTTAAAAACTCACAAACATAACAATTACAAGGGGTTGAGGGACCTGAAAACTGGATCAACCTGAGAAACTAAAAAAAAAGGGAAACATAAGGAATTTTAAAAATTCAAGATTTTAAGAAATTGACAAACTTAAGAAATTTGAGCACTTGGGGAACCTGTGGACTTCACTAACCTTAGAATTTGAGAAACTTGTGGACTTAAAGAACCTGAGAACTTGAAGAGCCTGTGCAATCGAGGAACCAGAGAAATTGAGATATTGATATTGAGATAATGAGGGAACCTGTGGGATATCAAATATTGGAGGAACTTGCGAACTTCGGGCACCTGTTCACTTGAGGAACCTAATGATTTGGAAAAACATGGAGATTATCAGGAACACGAAGAATTTGAGGAAGCTACAAACTTAAAAAAATGAGAACTTGAGAATCTTACGAGCTTAATAAATTTGAGTACTTGAGGAACCTGTGAACTTAAGAAACTTCAGAACTTGAGGAACTTGAGAAATTAGAAAAACAGGGAATATCAGGAACATGAAGAATTTGAAGAACCTACTAACAGTTCTGAAAAGAACCATTCATCATTTGTTATGAAAAAAATCTAAAAAATTAAATAAAAAAATAGAAAAAATTTTTTTTGTTTATAACAATTTTTTTTCTAAATAAAGGAATAAAAAGTAAAAAAAAAATCTTCCATAATACAGAGGAGCAAAATAAATAAGGATTAAAAATTGTGTCTTAATTTTAATATTTAGAAACAAATTTTTTTTGACAATTTAATTTAATTAAGGAACCTGAGGACTTGAGAAACTTGTGCAACTGAGAAACCCGAGGATTTGAGGAACCTCAGAAATTAGAGAAAGTTGTTATAATGAGGGAACTTGAGAAACAAAAAAAATCGGAGGAACTTGCAAACTAAGTGGAACCTGATGTGGGCGTAAGGAACCTGACCACTTAAGCAACATAAGGAATTCGAAAAACATTGAGAATATCGGGAACATAAGGAACATTGGAACTTAGAGAATTTTAAAAACTCACAAACATAACAATTACAAGGGGTTGAGGGACCTGAAAACTGGATCAACCTGAGAAACTAAAAAAAAAGGGAAACATAAGGAATTTTAAAAATTCAAGATTTTAAGAAATTGACAAATTTTAAAATTTGAGCACTTGGGGGACCTGTGGACTTCACTAACATTAGAATTTGAGGAACTGGTGGACTTAAAGAACCTGAGAACTTGAAGAGCCTGTGCAATCGAGGAACCAGAGGAATTGAGATATAGATATTAAGATAATGAGGGAACCTGTGGGATATCAAAAATTGGAGGAACTTGCCAACTTCAGGCACCTGTTCACTTGAGGAACCGAAGGAATTGGAAAAACATGGAGATTATCAGGAACACGAGGAATTTGAGGAAGCTACAATCTTAAAAAAAATGAGAACTTGAGAAACTTACGAGCTTAATAAATTTGGGTACTTGAGGAACCTGTGAACTTAAGAAACTTCATAACTTGAGGAACTTGAGAAATTAGAAAAACAGGGAATATCAGGAACAT
The DNA here is from genome assembly GCA_963583935.1 of Diaperis boleti. Lineage (NCBI taxonomy): Eukaryota > Metazoa > Arthropoda > Insecta > Coleoptera > Tenebrionidae > Diaperis > Diaperis boleti. The sequence continues at coordinate 6,624,879 of OY757242.1, forward strand.
GAAGAATTTGAAGAACCTACTAACAGTTCTGAAAAGAACCATTCATCATTTGTTATGAAAAAAATCTAAAAAATTAAATAAAAAAATAGAAAATAATTTTTTTGTTTATAACATTTTTTTTCTAAATAAACGAATAAAAAGTAAAAAAAAATCTTCCATAATACAGAAGAGCAAAATAAATAAGGATTAAAAATGGTGTCTTAATTTTATTATTTAGAAACAATTTTTTTTTGACAATTTAATTTAATTAAGGAACCTGAGGACTTGAGAATCTTGTGCAACTGAGAAACCCGAGGATTTGAGGAACCTCAGAAATTAGAGAAAGTTGTTATAATGAGGGAACTTGAGAAACAAAAAAAATCGGAGTAACTTGCAAACTAAATGGAACCTGATGTGGACGTAAGGAACCTGACCACTTAAGCAACATAAGGAATTCGAAAAACATTGAGAATATCGGAAACATAAGGAACATTGGAACTTTAAGAATTTTAAAAACTCACAAACATAACAATTACAAGGGGTTGAGGGACTGAAAACTGGATCAACCTGAGAAACTAAAAAAAAGTTAAACATAAGGAACTTTAAAAATTGAAGATTTTAAGAAATTGACAAATTTAAGAAATTTGAGCACTTGGGGGACCTGTGGACTTCACTAACATTAGAATTTGAGGAACTGGTGGACTTAAAGAACCTGAGAACTCGAAGAGCCTGTGCAATCGAGGAACCAGAGGAATTGAGATATAGATATTAAGATAATGAGGAACCTGTGGGATATCAAAAATTGGAGGAACTTGCCAACTTCAGGCACCTGTTCACTTGAGGAATCGAAGGAATTGGAAAAACATGGAGATTATCAGGAACACGAGGAATTTGAGGAAGCTACAAACTTAAAAAAAATGAGAACTTGAGAAACTTACGAGCTTAATAAATTTGAGTACTTGAGGAACCTGTGAACTTAAGAAACTTCAGAACTTGAGGAACTTGAGAAATTAGAAAAACAGGGAATATCAGGAACATGAAGAATTTGAAGAACCTACTAACAGTTCTGAAAAGAACCATTCATCATTTGTTATGAAAAAAATCTAAAAAATTAAATAAAAAAATAGAAAATAATTTTTTTGTTTATAACAATTTTTTTTCTAAATAAAGGAATAAAAAGTAAAAAAAATTTTTCCATAATACAGAGGAGCAAAATAAATAAGGATTAAAAATTGTGTCTTAATTTTAATATTTAGAAACAATTTTTTTTTGACAATTTAATTTAATTAAGGAACCTGAGGACTTGAGAAACTTGTGCAACTGAGAAACCCGAGGATTTGAGGAACCTCAGAAATTAGAGAAAGTTGTTATAATGAGGGAACTTGAGAAACAAAAAAAATCGGAGGAACTTGCAAACTAAATGGAACCTGATGTGGACGTAAGGAACCTCACCACTTAAGCAACATAAGGAATTCGAAAAACATTGAGAATATCGGGAACATAAGGAACATTGGAACTTTAAGAATTTTAAAAACTCACAAACATAACAATTACAAGGAGTTGAGGGACCTGAAAACTGGATCAACCTGAGAAACTAAAAAAAAGGGAAACATAAGGAACTTTAAAAATTGAAGATTTTAAGAAATTGACAAATTTAAGAAATTTGAGCACTTGGGCGACCTGTGGACTTCACTAACATTAGAATTTGAGGAACTGGTAGACTTAAAGAACCTGAGAACTTGAAGAGCCTGTGCAATCGAGAAACCAGAAGAATTGAGATATAGATATTGAGATAATGAGGGAACCTGTGGGATATCAAAAATTGGAGGAACTTGCGAACTTCGGGCACCTGTTCACTTGAGGAACCTAATGATTTGGAAGAACATGGAGATTATCAGGAACACGAAGAATTTGAGGAAGCTACAAACTTAAAAAAAATTAGAACTTGAGAAACTTACGAGCTTAATAAATTTGAGTACTTGAGGAACCTGTGAACTTAAGAAACTTCAGAACTTGAGGAACTTGAGAAATTAGAAAAACAGGGAATATCAGGAACATGAAGAATTTGAAGAACCTACTAACAGTTCTGAAAAGAACCATTCATCATTTGTTATGAAAAAAATCAAAAAAATTAATAAAAAAATTGAAAATAATTTTTTTGTTTATAACATTTTTTTTTCTAAATAATCGAATAAAAAGTAAAAAAAAAATCTTCCATAATACAGAAGAGCAATATAAATAAGGATTAAAAATGGTGTCTTAATTTTAATATTTAGAAACAATTTTTTTTTTAACAATTTAATTTAATTAAGGAACGATTTGAGGAACCTCAGAAATTAGAGAAAGTTGTTATAATGAGGGAACTTGAGAAACAAAAAAAATCGGAGGAACTCGCAAACTAAATGGAACCTGATGTGGACGTAAGGAACCTGACCACTTAAGCAACATAAGGAATTCGAAAAACATTGAGAATATCGGAAACATAAGGAACATTGGAACTTCAAGAATTTTAAAAACTCACAAACATAACAATTGCAAGGGGTTGAGGGACTGAAAACTGGATCAACCTGAGAAACTAAAAAAAAAGGGAAACATAAGGAATTTTAAAAATTCAAGATTTTAAGAAATTGACAAATTTAAGAAATTTGAGCACTTGGGGGACCTGTGGACTTCACTAACATTAGAATTTGAGGAACTGGTGGACTTAAAGAACCTGAGAACTCGAAGAGCCTGTGCAATCGAGGAACCAGAGGAATTGAGATATAGATATTAAGATAATGAGGAACCTGTGGGATATCAAAAATTGGAGGAACTTGCCAACTTCAGGCACCTGTTCACTTGAGGAACCGAAGGAATTGGAAAAACATGGAGATTATCAGGAACACGAGGAATTTGAGGAAGCTACAAACTTAAAAAAAATGAGAACTTGAGAAACTTACGAGCTTAATAAATTTGAGTACTTGAGGAACCTGTGAACTTAAGAAACTTCAGAACTTGAGGAACTTGAGAAATTAGAAAAACAGGGAATATCAGGAACATGAAGAATTTGAAGAACCTACTAACAGTTCTGAAAAGAACCATTCATCATTTGTTATGAAAAAAATCTAAAAAATTAAATAAAAAAATAGAAAATAATTTAACTTGTGCAACTGAGAAACCCGAGGATTTGAGGAACCTCAGAAATTAGAGAAAGTTGTTATAATGAGGGAACTTGAGAAACAAAAAAAATCTAAGGAACTTGCAAACTAAGTGGAACCTGATGTGGGCGTAAGGAACCTGACCACTTAAGCAACATAAGGAATTCGAAAAACATTGAGAATATCGGGAACATAAGGAACATTGGAACTTTAAGAATTTTAAAAACTCACAAACATAACAATTACAAGGGGTTGAGGGACCTGAAAACTGGATCAACCTGAGAAACTAACAAAAAAGGGAAACATAAGGAATTTTAAAAATTCAAGATTTTAAGAAATTGACAAACTTAAGAAATTTGAGCACTTGGGGAACCTGTGGACTTCACTAACCTTAGAATTTGAGAAACTTGTGGACTTAAAGAACCTGAGAACTTGAAGAGCCTGTGCAATCGAGGAACCAGAGAAATTGAGATATTGATATTGAGATAATGAGGGAACCTGTGGGGTATCAAATATTGGAGGAACTTGCGAACTTCGGGCACCTGTTCACTTGAGGAACCTAATGATTTGGAAAAACATGAAGATTATCAGGAACACGAAGAATTTGAGGAAGCTACAAACTTAAAAAAAATGAGAACTTGAGAAACTTACGAGCTTAATAAATTTGAGTACTTGAGGAACCTGTGAACTTAAGAAACTTCAGAACTTGAGGAACTTGAGAAATTAGAAAAACAGGGAATATCAGGAACATGAAGAATTTGAAGAACCTACTAACAGTTCTGAAAAGAACCATTCATCATTTGTTATGAAAAAAATCTAAAAAATTAAATAAAAAAATAGAAAATAATTTTTTTGTTTATAACAATTTTTTTTCTAAATAAAGGAATAAAAAGTAAAAAAAAAATCTTCCATAATACAGAGGAGCAAAATAAATAAGGATTAAAAATTGTGTCTTAATTTTAATATTTAAAAACAATTTTTTTTTTGACAATTTAATTTAATTAAGGAACCTGAGGACTTGAGAAACTTGTGCAACTGAGAAACCCGAGGATTTGAGGAACCTCAGAAATTAGAGAAAGTTGTTATAATGAGGGAACTTGAGAAACAAAAAAAATCGGAGGAACTTGCAAACTAAATGGAACCTGATGTGGACGTAAGGAACCTCACCACTTAAGCAACATAAGGAATTCGAAAAACATTGAGAATATCGGGAACATAAGGAACATTGGAACTTTAAGAATTTTAAAAACTCACAAACATAACAATTACAAGGAGTTGAGGGACCTGAAAGCTGGATCAACCTGAGAAACTAAAAAAAAGGGAAACATAAGGAAATTTAAAAATTGAAGATTTTAAGAAATTGACTAATTTAAGAAATTTGAGCACTTGGGCGACCTGTGGACTTCACTAACATTAGAATTTGAGGAACTGGTAGACTTAAAGAACCTGAGAACTTGAAGAGCCTGTGCAATCGAGGAACCAGAGGAATTGAGATATTGATAGTGAGATAATGAAGGAACCTGTGGGATATGAAAAATTGGAGGAACTTGCAAACTTCAGGCACCTGTTCACTTGAGGAACCTAAGGAATTGGAAAAAGACATGGAAATTATCAGGAACATGAAGTTAGGATCTTGAGGAATTTGAGGAAGCTACAAACTTAAAAAAAAATGAGAACTTGAGAAACTTACGAGCTTAATAAATTTGAGTACTTGAGGAACCTGTGGACTTAAGGAACTTCAGAACTTGAGAAACTTGAAAAACCTAACAAAAATCGATAAACCTGAGAAAAAGAAGCAACCTGTGGAACATGAAATATTTGAGAACTTGCGTACTTGAGGAACCCGAGGAATTAGGAAAGCATCGAGAACATGAGAAACATGAAGAACTTTGGAACTTGAAGTATTTGAGGAAAGTACAAACAAAAGAAATATGAGAAATTTAGGAACATGTGGAATTGAGGAACCCGAGAACTTGAGAAACCTGTGGACTTAAGAAACTTGAGAACTTGAGTAACTTGGGAATTTAGGATCCCGAGGACTTGAGGGAACTGAGAAACTAGAAGAAGCTGAGACAATGAAAAAACCTGTGGGACATGAAGAATTTGAGAACTTGAGAGATCTGACAACTTGATTAACCTGTGGAATTCACGAACCTGAGAAATTGAGGAACCCGAGGACTTGAGGAACCTGTTGACTTATGGGACCTGTGGAATTGAGAAACCCGAGTATTTGAGGAACCTGTGGACTTAAGAAACTTGACGCATTTAGGACTTGAGGGAACTGAAAAAGTATGAGGACATGACAACCCTGAAAACTTGATGATCCTGAAGAATTGAAGAAAGACTGAGATAATGGTAAACATGAGTTGTGGACATTAAGAACCTTAGAACTTGAAGAGCCTGTGCAATTAAGGAACCAAAGGAATTGAGGCACCTGAGATACTAGAAGAAATTGAGATAATGAGGAGAAACCTCTGGAATATCAAAAATTGGTGGAACTTGAGAACTTGAGGAACCTGTTCACATAAGGAACCTTATCACTTGAAGAACCTAAGGAATTGAAAAAAAATGGAGATTATCAAGAACATGAGGAACTTGAGATCTTAAAGAATTTGAGGAACCTACAAGCTTAAACAATTTGAGAACTTGAGGAATTTGTGGAATTTGGGAAACCAACTATTGAAAGCCCTGAAAAATTAGAAAAAAACTGAGAATACGAGGCATCCTGTGAAACGTGAAAAATTTGAGAACTTGCCCACTTGAGGAACCTGGAGAATTAGAAAAGCATAGAGAACATGAGGAGGAACCTGAGCAATTAGAGCAGCATATAGAACATGAGGAACATGAAGAACTTTGAGGAACCTGTTAACTTAAGGAACCTGAGAACTTGAGGAACTTAAGGAATTTAGGAACCCGAGAACTTGAGAAACATGAAAAATTTGAGAACTTGCGAACTGGAAGAACCCGTGGACCTAAGAAATCTCATCACTTGAGGAACCAGAGAAATTAGAAAAACAGGGAATTTCAGGAACAAGAAGAACTTTGAGGAACCTGTTAACTTAAGGAATCTGAGAAATTGAGGAACCCGAGGACTTGAGGAACCTGTGGACTTAAGGAACTTGAGATCTTGAGAAACTTAAGGAACTTGAGATCTTGAGAAACTTAAGGAATTTACGAACCCGAGAGCTGAGACAATGACAGAACCCGTGGAACATAAAAAATTTGAGAACTTGCGAACTGGAAGAACCCGTGGGCCTAAGAAAGCTCATCACTTGAGGAACCTATGATATTAGAAAAACAGGGAATTTCAGGAACATTAAGAACTTTGGAACTTGAAGAATTTGAAGAACCTACTAACTTTAAAAGTATGAGGACTTGACATCCCTGTAAACTTGAGGAACCTGAGGGAATTGAAGAGGAACTGGGATATGTTAAACATGAGGGACTTTGAAAGTTGAAGAATTTAAGGAACTGGCAAACAAATTTTGAGCAATTGAGGAACATGTGGACTTAGGAAACTGCGAGCTTAATAAATTTGAGTACTTGAGGAACCTGTGGACTTAAGAAACTTGAAAACTAAGGAATTCAGGAAACGAGTATTCAGGTGTCAGATTTCGCCTTTTTTCGCCGCTAAATTAAAATTATAAATATTGTTGGGACAATTCCAGAAGGTAAGACTTGTTTTGTGAAATTTCCTGCTCTTTAAGGATCTTTTTTCAAATTTCGGACATCTCAAACAATTTTTGAAATATTAAAAAAAAGGTAATCATCTCTTTTTTTTACTTAATTATTTATAACTTTTGTAATCCTTTTGTAATTTGTAATTCTTAATCAAATGACACCTCTAATAAAATCATAATTTTTGGTGCCACTTAACTCGAATTTCGGAAAAAGGGACTTAGTAAACCCTAAATGATTTGTAGTATGCCAAGATCTACACGGCCCTGAATAATGTGCGGTGGTACTACTGGAGTACCAAGAACCAGAACACCTACTTGAAGATGTTGATAATCGGCGGAAAGCCCTTAGAAATTAAGTTTTCGGACAGTGTGGTTTTCAATTATAAACTTGGACTTAAGGTGAGAAAATTCTTGCCCTTATTGATTACCGATTTTATTAAAATTTAAATATATCTAAGTCGAACTCCACAAACCTTAATAAATATATTTAAATTTTAATTTAAATTTACTCCACCTGGATTTAAGAACATTCTTCAGGTTTACCGATTTTATTGTTTTAGATTGTAAAAGCTGCGTATTCCATTTGTTGCGTTGTGTATCGCACGGCCTAGAAATAGTGTTTTAAGGTATTGCGGTCAGTGTACAAAATCAATATTGTGAAATGCACAAATGTTTCCACACCGCCAACACCCACCCCATAAATCCCCTATCTCTCACTCACCGGCTGAACTGATGAGGTTTCCCCACACCTGCGAGAACTGATAGAACATGAAGAACACGCCGAAGAATCGCGTCACGGCAACATCGCTGGCGACGCCCGTAATTCGGCTGTAAGCTTCGGCAATTACCGTCAGGTATGTGCATTTGGCGCACCATAACGGTCCTCCTCCCAGACCGACGGCCAAACCGGCGGGGATCATCGTGTAGAATCTCGGGTAAAATTGGGCGATGATGAAGGGCATGTAGGTGATGAAGGAGAGCGCGATGGTCCATTTGCAGCCGAACCACCTGCGGGAGAAAATATATTAAATTCGGATTGGAAATGGCCGGGGAGGAATTTTGGTGGAGGCGCCGGGATAAAAGTGCAGACTCCGGCATTTTCATCCTAATTAAATAGTGTGTAAATGTACTTACGGTTTTATTAAATAGAAATTACTCAATGATGAGATATTATATATAAAGCTTTTTGTGCCCCAATTAATTTTCTATTTTTACCCAAAGCGTATCCAAAGAAAGAAGTTAAATTTTTCATGAAATACATGATTCAGACAAAAGAATTTTAAAATCTGTTTTGGCCACGTCGTAGACCATTGAAGTCACTATACATCAATGAAATTGACGTCAAAAGTTAGGTGCCATGGGCTTGCGGCTGAGTTGGCTCGGCTTTCAAAACGCAAATATTTTTTTTTATAATTTAAAATGAAGGGAGGGAAGTACTATAAATATTCGATTAGCCCGTACCATATCAAAAACAGGGGGGTCAACTCGGTCGAGTTTATTTAATCATTTTCTCGTACAAATGGTACAAGTGGTTTACAGTAACTAAAACAAGGGGGCTTCCTTGGGACACTGAGGCCCCCTTGATCAAGTTTATTTCTGTCAAGTATTTTCTGATAAAAATATTTCAAGTGGCCGATGGTACAACGTACTAGTGCGAATTGCGGTATGGTAAGGCCTTCAAGCTACCGATAAGCTAATAATCATACACAATAGAAGAAATCGACCTTGAAACCCACTCTAACTTGTGTCTTTTTCTCTATGTTTGTTTGTTTCCATAAGTCAACAGGTTCCTCAAAAGTACTCGGGTCCCTCAATTCCACAAGATCCAGAGGTTCTCAGGGTCCTTAAGTTGACAGGTTCCTAAATTGCACAGGTGCCTCAAGTTGTCAGATCCGTTAGGTTTATTAGTTTCTTAAATTCTTCAAAATTCAAAGTTCCACATGTTCCCCATAATCTCAGTTCTTTTTCAATTCCTCAGGTTCTTAAGTTCCACATATTTCCAAAGTTTGTTGGGTCCTCAAATTCTTTAGGTTCAATAGTTCTTCATGTTCCTCATATTCTAATTCCTTAGGTTCCTCAAGTGTTTGGGTTCTTTAGTTCCACGAGTTCCTAAAATTTCTATTCTCAATGTTTTTCTAATTTCTCAATTGTCTCAAGCCCATGGGTTCCTAAATTCCATAAGCGTCTCAAGTTCTCAAGTTCTCTAATTCCAAGTTGGGCAAATTCTTCATGGTTGCCTCATTGCCTCAGTTTCTTCTAATTTTTCAGATATCTCAACTCTCGGTTTTCAGAATTTCACAAGTTTCTTAAGTCCACAGGTTCCTCAAGTACTCAAATTTATTAAGCTCGTAGGTTCCTCAAGTTTCTGATATTCTCAATGTTTTTCCAATTCCTTAGGTTCTTCAAGTGGTCAGGTTCCCTATGTCCACACGTTGCTCAAATTTGTCACAAGCCACAGGTTCCGTCTTTATCTCAGTTTGTTCCAATTTCTCGGGTTCCTTAGTTCCATGGGTTCTTGAAGTTTCTATTCTCACTGTTTTTCTAACTTTTCAGGTGTCTCAAGCCCATGGGTTCCTAAATTCCATAAGCTCCCCAATTTCTCAGGTTCCTTAATTCCACAGGTTCGCCAAAGTTCTCATATTCCTTAAGTTTGTCAGTTTTGTAAATTCTTTAAGTGTCAAAGTTCCTCATGCTCCTCATTTTCTCAGTTTATTTTTCAATTCGTCAGGTTCACCAAGTTTTCAGGTTCTTCAAACCCCTCAGATTTTTTAAGGTTCCTTAAATTCGTTAAGTCCACAGGTTTCTTAAATCCATGGTTTCCTCAAGTTCTCAGGTTCCTGATGTTCAGAGGTTCCAGAATTTCTCAATCTCTTTACGCCCGCATTATATCTTTTTTTTTTCGTTTCTTGAGTTCATTAAGTTTACAGGTTCCCCATGTTCTCATATTTCTTAAGTTTGTAGTTTCTTCAATTTCCATAGGTTCCCTCATTATCTCAGATTGTTCTAATCTCTCAAGTCCTCGGGTACCTTAATTACACAAGTTCCCAAAGTGCTCAAATTCTTTAAATTTGAAGGTTCTTCAAATTGTTCAAGTTACAAGGTTCCTCATGTTATTCATATTCTCAATGTTTTTACAATTACTTAGGTTTCTAAGTGTTCAGGTTCCTTAAGTCCACAGGTTCCTCAGGTTCTCAGATTTCTTAAACTCGCTGGTTTAAATTTGGATTGGATTCCTTAAATTTGCCAGTATAATTAAATTATTTTCTCATTTCTCAGTTTTCTCATGTCCCTTAGTTTCTAAATTCTTCAAGCTCTCAGATTCAAGTCCAAAGGTTCCTCAAGTGCTCAAATTCCTTGAGTCCGTAGGTTCCTCAAGTTCTCAGATTTTATAGGTTTACAGGTTCCTCAAATTATTCAATATTCAAAGTTCTTGATGTCCACAGGTCCCTCCCTCAACTTCGTAAGTACCAGAGGAAGTTTACTGAGTATCTCAGTTCCTTTTAGTTTCTCAGGTTCCTCAAGTCCACAGGTTGCTCAGAGGAGGTCCCTGATTATCTCAGTTTTTTCTAATTTCTCAGGTTCCTTAAGTCCACAGGTTCCCCAATTTCTCAGGATTTTGATGGTCTAAGGTTCCACAAGTTCAATTTTTTTTTATTCTCGCACGTTCCACAAGTCCTCAGATTTCTTAAGATTTAGGTTCCTCAATTTCTTCAAGTCCAACAGTTCGTCATGTTGCTGATATTCGAAATATTTTTCCAATTCCTCAAGTTCCCCGATTTTTTCTAGTTTCTCATGTTTATCAAGTCCTCGGGTTCCTCAGTTCCACAGGTTTCTCAAGTCTTCGGGTTCCTCAATTCCACTGTTTCCTCAAGTCTTCGGGTTCCTCAATTCCAGTGTTTCCTCAAGTTCTCAGGTTGCTTAAGTTCACAGGTACCCAAGGTTTCAATTTTTTTAAGTTTGCCAGTTCCTTAACTTAAATTCCTCATATTCCATATTCTGTCAGTTTTTTTCAATTCCTCAGGTTCATAAAGTTTTCAAGTTCCTCAAGTCCTCATAATTTTTAAGTAAGTTGGTTCTTCAAGTTCGCAAGTTCTCAAGTTTTCATGTTACACAGCTTCCTTGATTGTCTCAGTTTCTTCTAGTTTCTCAGTCACCTCAAGCCCTTGGGTTCCTAAATTCCTCAAGTTGTTCAAGCTTTCATGTTCCGTAAGTCCACAGGTGTCTCAAGTCCTCGGTTCTCTCAATTCCACGGGTTCTAGAAGTTTTCAGGTTCCTTATGTTTACAGGTTCCTAAATTGCACAGGTGCCTCAAGTTGTCAGATCCGTCAGGTTCATTAGTTTCATAAATTCTTCAAAATTTAAAGTTCCTCATGTTCCCCATAATCTCATTTTTTTTTCAATTCCTCAGGTTCATCAAGTTCTCAGGTTTTAAGTTCCCCATATTTCTAAAGTTTGTAGGTTCCTCAAATTCTTCAAGTTCAAAAATTCTTCATGTTCCTCATAATCTCTAAGCTTTTCTAGTTCCACAGGTTCCTCAAGTACTCAAATTTATTAAGCTCTTAGGTTCCCCAAGTTCTCACATTTTTTAAGTTTGTAGGTTCTTCAAATTTTTTAACATCCTAAGTTTTTCATGTTCCTGATATTCTCAATGTTTTTACCACTTCTTTGGTTCCTCAATTGATAAGGTTCCCTATGTGAACAGGTTCCTCAAGTTCGCCTGTTCCTCCAATTTTTGATATTCCACAGGTTCTCTCATTATCTCGATTTCTTATGGTATCTCAGGTTACTTAATTCCTCTGGTTCCTCAATTGCACAGGTTCTTCAGGTTCTCAGGTTCTTTAAGTCCACAGGTTCCTCAAGTTTGCAAGTTCCTCAAATTTTTCATATCCTTAGTTCCACAGATACCTCAAGTGCTCAAATTCCTTAAGCTTGCTGGTTTCTCAAGTTCTCAGGTTCCTTAAGTTTGCCAGTTTCTTAAAGTTTCAAAGTTCCTCTTGGTCCCCATTATCTCAGTTTATTTTTGAATTCATCGGGTTCCTCAGGTTCTCAGATTTCCTAAGTTTGTACGCACCTCAAACTGTTCAAGTTCCAAAGTTCCTCATGTTCCTAATATTCTCAATGTTTTTCAAATTCCTTAGGTTTTTCTAGCGGTCAGGTTCCCCATGTTCTCAAGTTCCTCGAATTTGTCATGTTCCACAGGTTCCCTCTTTATCTCAGTTTGTTCTAATTTCTCAGATTCCTCAAATCCTCGAGTTCCTAAAGTTTCTATTCTCAATGTTTTTCTAATTTTTCAGATGTCTCAAGCCCCTGGGTTCCTAAATTCCAGAAGCTCCTCAAATTCTGAGGATTTTTTATTCCACAGTTTCCTCAAGTGCTCAAATTTCTTAAGCTCGTAGGTTGCTCAAGTCCTCAGTTTCTTTAAGCCGCAGCTTCCCCAAATTCTCAGGTTTCTTAAGTCCACAGGTGCCTCAAGTACTCAAAATTTACTAAGCTCGTAGGTTTCTCAAGTGCTCACACGTTTTAAATTTATGGGTTCCCCAAATGCTTTAAAATCCCAAGTTCCTCATGTTCCCCATAATCTCAGTTTTTTTTCAATTTCTCAGGTTCTTAAGTTCCTCATATTTCTAAAGTTTGTGGATTCCTCAAATTCTTCATGTTCCTCATACTCTCTGAGCTTTTCTAATTCCTCAGGTTCCTCAAGTGGGCGAGTTCTCAAATTTTTTATGTTCCAAAGGTTGCCTCCTTGTCTCAGTTTCTTCTAATTTTTCAGGTTTCTCAAATCTCGGTTTCCTGAATTCCACAAGTTCCTCAGGTTCTCAGGTTTCTTAAGTCCACAGGTTCCTCAAGTACTCAAAGTCCTCACACTTTTTAAATTTGTAGGTTCCTCAAATGCTGTAAAATCCTAAGTTCCTCATGTTACTGATATTCTCCATTTTTTTTTTCATTACCTTATGTTCCTCAGGTGATAAATGTTCCTTTTGTGAACAGGTTCCTCAAGTTCTAAAGTTCCTCCATTTTTTTATATTCCACAGGTTCCCTCATTATCTCAATTTCTTCTAGTATCTCAGGTGCCTCAATTCCACTGGTTCCTCAATTGCACAGGCTTTTTAAGTTCTCAGGTTCTTTAAATCCACAAGTTCCTCAAATTTTTCATGTCCCACAGGTTTCCTCTTTATCTCAGTTTCTCCTAATTTCTCAGGTTCTTCAAGTCTTCGGCATCTTTAATTTCACAGATACCTCAGGTGCTCAAATTCATTAAACTTGTTGGTTTCTCAAGTTCTCAGGTTCCTTAAGTTTGTCAGTTTCTTAAATTCTTCAAGTATCAAAGTTTCTGATGGTCCCCATTATCTCAGTTTTTAGGTTAAAATTCTTAAGTTCTTAAGTTTGTCGGTTCCTCAAATTCTTCATGTTCCTAATATTCGCACTATGTTTCCAATTCCTCAGGTTCCTCCAATTATTTCAATTTCTTCTATTTTGTAAGGTTCCTCAATTCCTCGGGTTCCTAAATTTCATAAGTTCCTCGTATTCTTCAAATGCCAATGTTCCTGATACTTTAAATTTTTCCCAATTCCTTAGGTCCTTCAAGTAGTCATGTTCCCTATGTCCTTTCTTTCTTTTCTTTCTTTTTTTTTATTTCTCAGGTTCCGTAAGTCTACAGGTTCCTCATTTCCACAGTTTCCTCCACTTCTCACGTTCCTGATGTTCAGAGGTTCTCAAATTGTTTACGCCCACAGATTCCTCAAGTCCTCATAATTCTTAAGTTTCTGATATCCCTTATGATTTTCTAATCCCTACGTTCCGCCTTAGGTTCCTCAAGTTCGCAAGTTCTGAAATTTTTCATGGTTCACAGATTCCTGAGTTCCACAAGTTCCTCAAGTTCTCAGGTTCCCTAATTCCATAAGTGATCAAATTTCTTAAGCTCGTAGTTTCCTCATCAATTCCTCAGATTTCTTAAGTATTTAGGCTCCTCATATCCTTCAAATTCCAATGTTCCTTAAGTTCCTAATGTTTCCTAATTCCTCAAGTGGTCAGGTTTCTTAAGTTCTCAGGTTACTCAATTCCACAGTTTCCTCAGGTTGTCAGGTCCCTAATGTTCAGAGGTTCCACAAGTTCTCAAAATGTTTACGCCCACAAATTCCCCAAGTTCTCAGATTCCTTATGTTTGCAAAGTTTCTTAAAAGTTCTCTCATTATCTCAATACCTTATAATTTCTCATGTTCCTCAAAACCTCGGGTTCCTCAATTGCATAGCTTCCTCAAGTTCTCAGATTCCTTAAGTCCTCAGATTCCTCAAGTGCTCAGGTTCCATAATTCCACAGGTTCCTTAAGTGCTCAATTTTCTTAAAGTTGTAGGTTCTTCAAATTCTTACAAGGTTCCTCATATTATTGATATTCTCAATGTTTTCCCAATTACTTACGTTTCTCAAGTGATCAGGTTACTTAAGTCAACAGGTTCCTGAAGTCCTCAGATTTCTTATGCTCGCTGGTTTCTCAAGTTCTCAAATTCCTTAAGTCGACCGGTTCCTCAAGTGCTCAACTTCCTTAAGCTCCCAATTTCTTTAAGTAGCTTAATTGCACAGGTTCCTTACGTTTCTCATATTCCTTTTCAGGTTGATCGAGTTTTCAGGTTCCTCAAGTCCACATAATTCTTAATTTTGTAGGTTTCTCAAATTCTTCAAGTCCAAACGTTCCTCATGTTCCTGATATTGTCAATGTTTTTCCAATTATTTAAATTATTCAATATTCAAAGTTCCTGATGTTCACAGATCCCTTAATTTCGCAATGTCCTCAAATGTACCAGAGGAGGTTCTCAGGTTCCTCAATTCCTCGGGTTCCTCAATTCCGCAGGTTACACAGAGGAGGTTCCCTGATTATCTCAGTTTTTTCTAATTTCTCAGGTTCCTTAAATCCACAGGTTCCCCAATTTTTCAGGTTCCTTATGTTCAGAGGTTCCACAAGTTCTAAATATTTTTACGTCCGCACGTTCCACAAGTCCTCAGATTTCTTAAGATTTAGGTTCCTCAATTTCCAAAGTCCAAAAGTTCCTCATGTTTCTGATACTCGAAATACTTTCTCAAATCCACAGGCTCCTCAAGTCTTCGGGTTCCTCAAGACCACTGGTTCCTCACGTTCTAAGGTTCCTTAAGACCACAGGTTATCCAAGTGCTCAAATTTATTAAGTTTGCAGTTTCATAAATTCCTCAATTTTCAAAGTTCCTTATGTTTCTCATAATATTTTCAGTTTTTCCAATTCCTTAGATTCCTCAAGTGGTCCGGTTCCTTACGTCCATCTTAGGTTCCTTAAGTTTGCAAGTTCCTCCATTTTTTTTTGTTTCTTAGGTTTTTCTAATTTCTGAGGTTCCTCAAACCCTCGGGTTTTTCAATTGCACAAGTTCCTCAAGTCCTCAGATTCCTTAATTCCGCGGGTTCACTCGAGTTCTCATATTCCTTTAATTCCCTAAAAGTATCAAATCAATTATCTGAGATTGTTTTCGATCGCTCAGGTTCATCCAGTTTTCAGGTTCCTTGAGTCTTTAGATTTCTTAAATTTTTTCAAGTTCCAAAGCTCCTCATGTTCCTAATATTTTCAGTGTTTCTTCAGTTCACAGGTTCTCTCATTTAATCTCTTCAGGTTCCTAATTCTACAAGTTCAGGTTCAGGTGCCATTATTATCTCAGTTGGTTCTAATTTTTCAGGTTGTTCAAGTACTCGGTTACCTTAGTTCCACAGATTCCTCAAGTGATCAAATTCCTTAAGCTTGCAGGTTTCTCAAGTCCTCAGGTTCCTTAAGTTTGCCAGTTTCTTAAATTCTTGAACTTAAAGTTCCTCACGGTCCCCATTATCTCAGTTTATTTTTCAATTCCTCAGGTTCATCAAGTTTTCAGGTTCAAGTCCTCAGATTTTTTAATTTTTTCATTTTCTCAGGCTCCTCCGATTATTTCAATTTATTTTAATTCCTCGGGTTCCTCAATTCCTCGGGTTCCTCCATTGCACAGTTTTATCAAGTTTCTATTTGCTATGTTTCTTTAATTTCTCAGGTTTCTCAAGTACACGGGTTCCTAAATTCCATAAGCTCCGCAAGTTCTCAGGTTCCTCAACTTCACCGTTTCCGCAAGTGCTCAAATTCCATAAGCTAATTCCAAAGAAAGAAGTTAAATTTTTCTTGAAATACATGATTCAGACAAGAGAATATTAGAATCTATTTTGGCCACGTCGTAGACCATTGAAGTCACTATACATCAATGAAATTGACGTCAAAAGTTAGGTGCCATGGGCTTGCGGCTGAATTGGCTCGGCTTTCAAAACGCAAATCATTTTTTTTTTATCACTAACAGGGGGTCAACTCGGTCGAGTTTACTTAATCATTTTCTCATACAAATGGTACAAGTGGTTAACAGTAACTAAAACAAGGGGGCTTCCTTGGGACAGGGAGGCCCCCTTGATCAAGTTAATTTCCTGTCAAGTATTTTCTGATAAAAATATTTCAAGTGGCCGATGGTACAACGTACTAGTGCAAATTGCGGTATGGTAAGGCCTTCAAGCTACCGATAAGCTAATAATCGATAGGCAATCATACACAATAGAAGAAATCGACCTTGAAACCCACTCTAACTTGTGTCCTTTTCTCTATGTTTGTTTGTTTCCATAAGTCAACAGGTTCCTCAAGTACTCGGGTCCCTCAATTCCACAAGATCCAGAGGTTCTCAGGGTCCTTAAGTTGACAGGTTCCTCATGTTCGCAGGTTCCTAAATTGCACAGGTGCCTCAAGTTGTCAGATCCGTTAGGTTTATTAGTTTCTTAAATTCTTCAAAATTCAAAGTTCCACATGTTCCCCATAATCTCAGTTCTTTTTCAATTCCTCAGATTCTTAAGTTCCACATATTTCCAAAGTTTGTTGGGTCCTCAAATTCTTCAGGTTCAATAGTTCTTCATGTTCCTCATATTCTAATTCCTTAGGTTCCTCAAGTCTTTGGGTTCTTTAGTTCCACGAGTTCCTAAAGTTTCTATTCTCCTTCCTTAAGTACTCAAATTTATTAAGCTCGTAGGTTCCTCAAGTTTCTGATATTCTCAATGTTTTTCCAATTCCTTAGGTTCTTCAAGTGGTCAGGTTCCCTATGTCCACACGTTGCTCAAATTTGTCACAAGCCACAGGTTCCGTCTTTATCTCAGTTTGTTCCAATTTCTCGGGTTCCATTTCCATGGGTTCTTGAAGTTTTTATTCTCACTGTTTTTCTAACTTTTCAGGTGTCTCAAGCCCATGGGTTCCTAAATTCCATAAGCTCCCCAATTTCTCAGGTTCCTTAATTCCACAGGTTCGCCAAAGTTCTCATATTCCTTAAGTTTGTCAGTTTTGTAAATTCTTTAAGTGTCAAAGTTCCTCATGCTCCTCATTTTCTCAGTTTATTTTTCAATTCGTCAGGTTCACCAAGTTTTCAGGTTCTTCAAACCCCTCAGATTATTTAAGGTTCCTTAAATTCGTTAGGTCCACAGGTTTCTTAATTCCACGGTTTCCTCAAGTTCTCAGGTTCCTGATGTTCAGAGGTTCCAGAATTTGTCAATCTCTTTACGCCCGCATTATAACTTTTTTTTTTCGTTTCTTGAGTTCATTAAGTTTACAGGTTCCCCATGTTCTCATATTTCTTAAGTTTGTAGTTTCTTCAATTTCCATAGGTTCCCTCATTATCTCAGATTGTTCTAATCTCTCAAGTCCTCGGGTACCTTAATTACACAAGTTCCCAAAGTGCTCAAATTCTTTAAATTTGAAGGTTCTTCAAATTGTTCAAGTTACAAGGTTCCTCATGTTATTCATATTCTCAATGTTTTTACAATTACTTAGGTTTCTAAGTGTTCAGGTTCCTTAAGTCCACAGGTTCCTCAGGTTCTCAGATTTCTTAAACTCGCTGGTTTAAATTTGGATTGGATTCCTTAAATTTGCCAGTATAATTAAATTATTTTCTCATTTCTCAGTTTTCTCATGTCCCTTAGTTTCTAAATTCTTCAAGCTCTCAGATTCAAGTCCAAAGGTTCCTCAAGTGCTCAAATTCCTTGAGTCCGTAGGTTCCTCAAGTTCTCAGATTTTATAGGTTTACAGGTTCCTCAAATTATTCAATATTCAAAGTTCGTTCTTGATTTCCACGGGTCCCTCCCTCAACTTCGTAAGTACCAGAGGAAGTTTACTGAGTATCTCAGTTCCTTTTAGTTTCTCAGGTTCCTCAAGTCCACAGGTTGCTCAGAGGAGGTCCCTGATTATCTCAGTTTTTTCTAATTTCTCAGGTTCCTTAAGTCCACAGGTTCCCCAATTTCTCAGGTTTTTGATGGTCTAAGGTTCCACAAGTTCAATTTTTTTTTTATTCTCGCACGTTCCACAAGTCCTCAGATTTCTTAAGATTTAGGTTCCTCAATTTCTTCAAGTCCAACAGTTCGTCATGTTGCTGATATTCGAAATATTTTTCCAATTCCTCAAGTTCCCCGATTTTATCTAGTTTCTCATGTTTATCAAGTCGTCGGGTTCCTCAGTTCCACAGGTTTCTCAAGTCTTCGGGTTCCTCAATTCCACTGTTTCCTCAAGTCTTCGGGTTCCTCAATTCCACTGTTTCCTCAAGTTCTCAGGTTGCTTAAGTTCACATGTTCCTCAAGTTTTCGGGTTCCTTTACTCCACAGGTTCCTAATGTGCTCAGGTTAATTAAGTTCAGTGGTTCCTCAAGTTTTAAGGTTCCTTAAGTCTACAGGTACCCAAGGTTTCAATCTTTTAAAGTTTGCCGGTTCCTTAACTTAAATTACTCATATTCCCCATTATGTCAGTTTTTTTTTTCAATTCTTCAGCTTCATGAAGTTTTCAAGTTCCTCAAGTCCTCATACTTTTTAAGTTAGTTGGTTCCTCGAATTCGCAAGTTCTCAAGTTTTCATGTTACACAGCTTCCTTGATTGTCTCAGTTTCTTCTAGTTTCTCAGTTAAATCAAGCAATCGGGTTCCTAAATTCCTCAAGTTGCTCAAGTTCTCATGTTCCTCAAGTCCACAGGTGTCTCAAGTCCTCGGTTCTCTCAATTCCACGGGTTCCAGAAGTTCCCAGGTTCCTTATGTTTACAGGTTCGTAAATTGCACAGGTGCCTCAAGTTGTCAGATCCGTCAGGTTTATTAGTTTCATAAATTCTTCAAAATTTAAAGTTCCTCATGTTCCCCGTAATCTCAGTTTTTTTTTTCAATTCCTCAGGTTCATCAAGTTCTCAGGTTTTTAAGTTCCTCATATTTCTAAAGTTTGTAGGTTCCTCAAATTCTTCAAGTTCAAAGTTCTTCATGTTCCTCATAATCTCTAAGCTTTTCTACTTCCACAGGTTCCTCAAGTACTCAAATTTATTAAGCTCGTAGGTTCCCCAAGTTCTCACATTTTTTAAGTTTGTAGGTTCTTCAAATTTTTTAACATCCTAAGTTTTTCATGTTCCTGATATTCTCAATGTTTTTACCACTCCTTTGGTTTCTCAATTGATAAGGTTCCTTATGTGAACAGGTTCCTCAAGTTTGCCTGTTCCTCCAATTTTTGATATTCCACAGGTTCACTCATTATCTCAATTTTTTATGGTATCTCAGGTTTCTCAATTCCTCTGGTACCTCAATTGCACAGGCTCTTCAGGTTCTCAGGTTCTTTAAGTCCACAGGTTCCTCAAGTTTGCAAGTTCCTTAAATTTTTCATGTCCCACAGGTTTCCTCTTTATTTTTGAATTCATCGGGTTCCTCAGGTTCTCAGATTTCCTAAGTTTGTACGCACCTCAAACTGTTCAAGTTCCAAAGTTCCTCATGTTCCTAATATTCTCAATGTTTTTCTAATTCCTTAGGTTTTTCTAGCGGTCAGGTTCCCCATGTTCTCAAGTTCCTCAAATTTGTCATGTTCCACAGGTTCCCTCTTTATCTCAGTTTGTTCTAATTTCTCGGGTTCCTAAGTCCTTGGGTTCCTGAAGTTTCTATTCTCAATGTTTTTCTAATATCTCAGGTGTCTCAAGCCCATGGGTTTCTAAATTCCATAAGCTCCTCAAATTCTCAGGTTCTTTAATTCCACAGTTTCCTCAAGTGCTCAAATTCCTTAAGCTCGTAGGTTGCTCAACTCCTCAGTTTTTTTAAGCTCGCAGCTGCCTCAAGTTCTTAGGTTTCTTTAGTTCACAGGTTCCTCAAGTTCTCAAATTTAGTAAGCTCGTAGTTTTCTCAAGTCCTCACACGTTTTAAATTTATAGGTTCCCCAAATGCTTTAAAATCCTAAGTTCCTCATGTTCCTGATATTCTCCATCTTTTTTTCAATTCCTTAGGTTCCTCAAGTGATAAGGTTCCTTATGTGAATAGGTTCCTCAAGTTCTCAAGTTTCTCCAATATTTGATATTCCACAGGTTCCCTCATTATCTCAATTTCTTCTAGTATCTCAGGTGCTTCAATTCCTTTGGTCCATCAAATTTTTCATGTCCCACATGTTTCCTCTTTATCTCAGTGTCTCCCAATATCTCAGGTTCCTCAAGTCCTCGGTATCCTTAATTCCACAGATACCTCAGGTGCTCAAATTCCTTAAGCTTGCTGGTTTCTAAAGTTCTCAGGTTAATTAAGTTTGCTAGTTTCTTAAAGATTCAAAGTTCCTCTTGGCCCCCATCATCTCAGTTTATTTTTCAATTCCTCAGGTTCTCAGATTTTTTAAGTTTTTAGGCACTCAAGTGGGCAAGTTCTCAAATTTTTCATGTTCCACAGTTTGCTTCGATTTCTAGTTCTTTCAGGATTCCCAATCCTTGGTTTCCTACATTCTACGTTCCCCCATTAACTAAATGTCTTCTAGTATCTCAGGTTCCTCAATTGCACAGGCTCGTCAACTTCTCAGGCTCCTCAAATTTTTCATGTCCCACAGGTACCATTATTATTTCAGTTATCTTAATTCCACAAATACCTCAAGTCCTACAGTTTCTCAAGTTCTCAGGTTCCTTAAGTTTGCCAGTTTCTTAAATTCTTCAAGTATCAAAGTTTCTGATGGTCCCCATTATCTCAGTTTTTAGGTTCAAATTCTCAGATTTCTTAAGTTTGTCGGTTCCTCAAATTCTTCATGTTATGTTATTCGCACTAATTTTCCAATTCCTCAGGTTCCTCCAATTATTTTAATTTCTTCTATTTTGTAAGGTTCCTCAATTCCTCGGGTTCCTAAATTTCATAAGTTCCTCGTATTCTTCAAATGCCAATGTTCCTGATACTTTAAATTTTTCCCAATTCCTTAGGTCCTTCAAGTGGTCAGGTTCCCTATGTCATTTCTTTCTTTTCTTTCTTTTTTTTTATTTCTCAGGTTCCGCAAGTCCACAGGTTCCTCATTTCCACAGTTTCCTCAAGTTCTCAGGTTCCCTAATTCCACAAGTGATCAAATTTCTTAAGCTCGTAGGTTCCTCATCAATTCCTCAGATTTCTTAAGTATTTAGGCTCCTCATATCCTTCAAATTCCAATGTTCCTTAAGTTCCTAATGTTTCCTAATTGTTTAAGTTGTTCAAGTGGTCAGGTTTCTTAAGTTCACAGGTTACTCAATTCCACAGTTTCTTCAGGTTGTCAGGTCCCTTATGTTCAGAGGTTCCACAAGTTCTCAAAATGTTTACGCCCACAAATTCCCCAAGTTCTCAGATTTCTTATGTTTGCAAAGTTTCTTAAAAGTTCTCTCATTATCTCAATACCTTATAATTTCTCATGTTCCTCAAAACCGCGAGTTCCTCAATTGCATAGCTTCCTGAAGTTCTCAGTTTCCTTAAGTCCTCAGATTCCTCAAGTGCTCAGGTTCCATAATTCCACAGGTTCCTTAAGTGCTCATTCCTCATGTTCCCGATATTGTTTTTCCAATTCCTGCGATTACTCAAATGGTTGGATTTCTGATGTTCACAGGTTCCTGCAATTTTCATGTTCCGCAGGTTTCCTGATTACCTCAATTTATTATTCTCATGTCCTCTAGTTGCTAAATTCCACGTATTCCTCAAGCTCTCAGATTCAAGTCCCTAGGTTCCCCAAGTGCTCAAATTCCTTGAGCTCGTAGGTTTCTTAAGTCCTCAGATTTTTGAGGTTTGCAAGTTCCTCAAATTATTCAATATTCAAAGTTCCTGGTTCTCAGGTTCTCAGGTTCCTCAATTCCTCGGGTTCCTCAATTCCGCAGGTTACACAGAGGAGGTTCCCTGATTATCTCAGTTTTTTCTAATTTCTCAGGTTCCTTAAATCCACAGGTTCCTCAATTTCTCAGGTTCCTTATGTTCAGAGGTTCCACAAGTTCTAAATATTTTTACGTCCGCACGTTCCACAAGTCCACAGATTTCTTAAGATTTAGGTTCCTCAATTTCCAAAGTCCAAAAGTTCCTCATGTTTCTGATACTCGAAATACTTTCTCAAATCCACAGGCTCCTCAAGTCTTCGGGTTCCTCAAGTCCACTGGTTCCTCACGTTCTAAGGTTCCTTAAGACCACAGGTTATCCAAGTGCTCAAATTTATTAAGTTTGCAGTTTCATAAATTCCTCAATTTTCAAAGTTCCTTATGTTTCTCATAATATTTTCAGTTTTTCCAATTCCTTAGATTCCTCAAGTGGTCCGGTTTCTTACGTCCATCTTAGGTTCCTTAAGTTTGCAAGTTCCTCCATTTTTTTTGTTTCTCAGGTTTTTCTAATTTCTGAGGTTCCTCAAACCCTCCAGTTTTCAATTGCACAAGTTCCTCAAGTCCTCAGATTCCTTAATTCCGCGGGTTCACTCGAGTTCTCATATTCCTTTAATTCCCTAAAAGTATCAAATCAATTATCTGAGATTGTTTTCGATCGCTCAGGTTCATCAAGTTTTCAGGTTCCTTGAGTCTTTAGATTTCTTAAATTTCTTCAAGTTCCAAAGCTCCTCATGTTCCTAATATTTTCAGCGTTTCTTCAGTTCACAGGTTCTCTCATTTTATCTCTTCAGGCTCCTAATTCTACAAGTTCAGCTTCAGGTGCCATTATTATCTCAGTTGGTTCTAATTTTTCAGGTTGTTCAAGTACTCGGTTACCTTAGTTCCACAGATTCCTCAAGTGATCAAATTCCTTAAGCTTGCAGGTTTCTCAAGTCCTCAGGTTCCTTAAGTTTGCCAGTTTCTTAAATTCTTGAACTTAAAGTTCCTCACGGTCCCCATTATCTCAGTTTATTTTTCAATTCCTCAGGTTCATCAAGTTTTCAGGTTCAAGTCCTCAGATTTTTTAATTTTTTCATTTTCTCAGGCTCCTCCGATTATTTCAATTTATTTTAATTCCTCAGGTTCCTCAATTCCTCGGGTTCCTCCATTGCACAGTTTTATCAAGTTTCTATTTGCTATGTTTCTTTAATTTCTCAGGTTTCTCAAGTACACGGGTTCCTAAATTCCATAAGCTCCGCAAGTTCTCAGGTTCCTCAACTTCACCGTTTCCGCAAGTGCTCAAATTCCATAAGCTAATTCCAAAGAAAGAAGTTAAATTTTTCTTGAAATACATGATTCAGACAAGAGAATATTAGAATCTATTTTGGCCACGTCGTAGACCATTGAAGTCACTATACATCAATGAAATTGACGTCAAAAGTTAGGTGCCATGGGCTTGCGGCTGAGTTGGCTCGGCTTTCAAAACCCAAATCATTTTTTTTTTATCACTAACAGGGGGTCAACTCGGTCGAGTTTACTTAATCATTTTCTCATACAAATGGTACAAGTGGTTAACAGTAACTAAAACAAGGGGGCTTCCTTGGGACAGGGAGGCCCCCTTGATCAAGTTAATTTCCTGTCAAGTATTTTCTGATAAAAATATTTCAAGTGGCCGATGGTACAACGTACTAGTGCAAATTGCGGTATGGTAAGGCCTTCAAGCTACCGATAAGCTAATAATCGATAGGCAATCATACACAATAGAAGAAATCGACCTTGAAACCCACTCTAACTTGTGTCCTTTTCTCTATGTTTGTTTGTTTCCATAAGTCAACAGGTTCCTCAAGTACTCGGGTCCCTCAATTCCACAAGATCCAGAGGTTCTCAGGGTCCTTAAGTTGACAGGTTCCTCATGTTCGCAGGTTCCTAAATTGCACAGGTGCCTCAAGTTGTCAGATCCGTTAGGTTTATTAGTTTCTTAAATTCTTCAAAATTCAAAGTTCCACATGTTCAGTTTATTTTTCAATTCGTCAGGTTCACCAAGTTTTCAGGTTCTTCAAACCCCTCAGATTATTTAAGGTTCCTTAAATTCGTTAGGTCCACAGGTTTCTTAATTCCACGGTTTCCTCAAGTTCTCAGGTTCCTGATGTTCAGAGGTTCCAGAATTTGTCAATCTCTTTACGCCCGCATTATAACTTTTTTTTTTCGTTTCTTGAGTTCATTAAGTTTACAGGTTCCCCATGTTCTCATATTTCTTAAGTTTGTAGTTTCTTCAATTTCCATAGGTTCCCTCATTATCTCAGATTGTTCTAATCTCTCAAGTCCTCGGGTACCTTAATTACACAAGTTCCGAAAGTGCTCAAATTCTTTAAATTTGAAGGTTCTTCAAATTCTTCAAGTTACAAGGTTCCTCATGTTATTCATATTCTCAATGTTTTTACAATTACTTAGGTTTCTAAGTGTTCAGGTTCCTTAAGTCCACAGGTTCCTCAGGTTCTCAGATTTCTTAAACTCGCTGGTTTAAATTTGGATTGGATTCCTTAAATTTGCCAGTATAATTAAATTATTTTCTCATTTCTCAGTTTTCTCATGTCCCTTAGTTTCTAAATTCTTCAAGCTCTCAGATTCAAGTCCAAAGGTTCCTCAAGTGCTCAAATTCCTTGAGTCCGTAGGTTCCTCAAGTTCTCAGATTTTATAGGTTTACAGGTTCCTCAAATTATTCAATATTCAAAGTTCGTTCTTGATTTCCACGGGTCCCTCCCTCAACTTCGTAAGTACCAGAGGAAGTTTACTGAGTATCTCAGTTCCTTTTAGTTTCTCAGGTTCCTCAAGTCCACAGGTTGCTCAGAGGAGGTCCCTGATTATCTCAGTTTTTTCTAATTTCTCAGGTTCCTTAAGTCCACAGGTTCCCCAATTTCTCAGGTTTTTGATGGTCTAAGGTTCCACAAGTTCAATTTTTTTTTTTATTCTCGCACGTTCCACAAGTCCTCAGATTTCTTAAGATTTAGGTTCCTCAATTTCTTCAAGTCCAACAGTTCGTCATGTTGCTGATATTCGAAATATTTTTCCAATTCCTCAAGTTCCCCGATTTTATCTAGTTTCTCATGTTTATCAAGTCGTCGGGTTCCTCAGTTCCACAGGTTTCTCAAGTCTTCGGGTTCCTCAATTCCACTGTTTCCTCAAGTCTTCGGGTTCCTCAATTCCACTGTTTCCTCAAGTTCTCAGGTTGCTTAAGTTCACATGTTCCTCAAGTTTTCGGGTTCCTTTACTCCACAGGTTCCTAATGTGCTCAGGTTAATTAAGTTCAGTGGTTCCTCAAGTTTTAAGGTTCCTTAAGTCTACAGGTACCCAAGGTTTCAATCTTTTAAAGTTTGCCGGTTCCTTAACTTAAATTACTCATATTCCCCATTATGTCAGTTTTTTTTTCAATTCTTCAGCTTCATGAAGTTTTCAAGTTCCTCAAGTCCTCATACTTTTTAAGTTAGTTGGTTCCTCGAATTCGCAAGTTCTCAAGTTTTCATGTTACACAGCTTCCTTGATTGTCTCAGTTTCTTCTAGTTTCTCAGTTAAATCAAGCAATCGGGTTCCTAAATTCCTCAAGTTGCTCAAGTTCTCATGTTCCTCAAGTCCACAGGTGTCTCAAGTCCTCGGTTCTCTCAATTCCACGGGTTCTAGAAGTTTTCAGGTTCCTTATGTTTACAGGTTCCTAAATTGCACAGGTGCCTCAAGTTGTCAGATCCGTCAGGTTCATTAGTTTCATAAATTCTTCAAAATTTAAAGTTCCTCATGTTCCCCATAATCTAATTTTTTTTTTCAATTCCTCAGGTTCATCAAGTTCTCAGGTTTTTAAGTTCCCCATATTTCTAAAGTTTGTAGGTTCCTCAAATTCTTCAAGTTCAAAAATTCTTCATGTTCCTCATAATCTCTAAGCTTTTCTACTTCCACAGGTTCCTCAAGTACTCAAATTTATTAAGCTCGTAGGTTCCCCAAGTTCTCATATTTTTTAAGTTTGTAGGTTCTTCAAATTTTTTAACATCCTAAGTTTTTCATGTTCCTGATATTCTCAATGTTTTTACCACTCCTTTGGTTCCTCAATTGATAAGGTTCCCTATGTGAACAGGTTCCTCAAGTTTGCCTGTTCCTCCAATTTTTGATATTCCACAGGTTCCCTCATTATCTCGATTTTTTATGGTATCTCAGGTTTCTCAATTCCTCTGGTTCCTCAATTGCACACGCTCTTCAGGTTCTCAGGTTCTTTAAGTCCACAGGTTCCTCAAGTTTGCAAGTTCCTCAAATTTTTCATATCCTTAGTTCCACAGATACCTCAAGTGCTCAAATTCCTTAAGCTTGCTGGTTTCTCAAGTTCTCAGGTTCCTTAAGTTTGCCAGTTTCTTAAAGTTTCAAAGTTCCTCTTGGTCCCCATTATCTCAGTTTATTTTTGAATTCATCGGGTTCCTCAGGTTCTCAGATTTCCTAAGTTTGTACGCACCTCAAACTGTTCAAGTTCCAAAGTTCCTCATGTTCCTAATATTCTCAATGTTTTTCAAATTCCTTAGGTTTTTCTAGCGGTCAGGTTCCCCATGTTCTCAAGTTCCTCAAATTGGTCATGTTCCACAGGTTCCCTCTTTATCTCAGGTTCTAATTTCTCAAGGTTCCTAAGTCCTTGGGTTCCTGAAGTTTCTGTTCTCAATGTTTTTCTAATATCTCAGGTGTCTCAAGGCCATGGCTTTCTAAATTCCATTAGCTCCTCAAATTCTCAGGTTCTTTAATTCCACAGTTTTCTCAAGTGCTCAAATTCCTTAAGCTCGTAGGTTGCTCAATTCCTCAGTTTCTTTAAGCTCACAGCTTCCTCAAGTTCTCATGTTTCTTAAGTCCTCAAGTACTCAAATTTACTAAGCTCGTAGGTTTCTCAGGTCCTCACACTTTTTAAATTTATAGGTTCTCCAAATGCTTTAAAATCCTAAGTTCCTCATGTTCCTAATAATCTCTTTTTTTTTCAATTCCTTAGGTTCCTAAAGTGATAAGATTCCTTATGTGAACAGGTTCCTCAAGTTCTCAAGTTCCTTCAATTTTTGATATTCCACAGGTTCCCTCTTTATCTCAATTTCTTCTAGTATCTCAGGTGCCTCAATTCCTTTGGTTCATCAATATTATAGGCTCTTCAAGTTCTCAGGTTCTTTAGGTCCACAGGTTCCTCAAGTTTGCCAGTTCCTCAATTTTTTCATGTCCCAAAGGTTCCCTCTTTATCTCAGTTTCTCCGAACTTCTGAGGTTCCTCAAGTTCTCGGTATCCTTACTTCCACAGATACCTCAAGTGCTCAAATTGCTTAAGCTTGCTGATTTCTCAGGTTCTCAGGTTCCTTAAGTTTGCCAGTTTCTTAAAGTTTCTTCAAGTTTCTCTTGGTCGCCATTATCTCAGTTTATTTTTCAATTCCTCAGGTTCATCAAGTGTTCAGGTTCCTCAGGTTCTCAGATTTCTTAAGTTTGTACGCACCTCAAATTCTTCAAGTTCCAAAGTTCCTCATGTTCCTAATATTCTCAATGCTTTTCCAATTCCTTAGGTTCTTCAAGCCGTCAGGTGCCCTATGTTCACAAGTTCCTCAAATTTGTCATTTTCCACAGGTCCCACTTTATCTCAGTTTGTTCTAATTTCTCAGGTTCCTCAAGTCCTCAGGTTCCTGAAGTTTCTATTCTCGATGTTTTTCTAATTTTTTAGGTGTCTCAAGCCCATGGGTTCCTAAATTCCATAGGCTCCTCAAATTCTCAGGTTCTTAAATTTCACAGTTTCCTCAAGTGCTCAAATTGCTTAAGCTCGTAGGTTGCTCAAGTCCTCAGTTTCTTTAAGCCGCAGCTTCCCCAAGTTCTCAGGTTTCTTAAGTCTACAGGTTCCTTAAATACTCAAATTTACTAAGCTCCTAGGCTTCTCAAGTCCTCACACGTTTTAAATTTATAGGTTCATTATCTCAATTTCTTTTAGTATTTCAGATGCCTCAATTCCTTTGGTTCCTCAATTGCACAGGCTCTTCAAGTTATCAGGTTCTTTAAGTCCACAGGTTCCTCAAGTTTGCAAGTTTGCATTCATATTCTCTAAGTTTTTACAGTTACTTAGATTTCCAAGAGGTCAGGTTCCTTAAGTCCCCAGGTTCCTCAGGTCCTCAGATTTCTTAAACTTGCTGGTTTCTCAAGATCTCAGATTCTTTAAGTCGACCGGTTCCTCAGCTGTTGCTGAATTCCACAGGTTCATTAAGTTCTCAGATGCCTTAAATCTGCCAATTTCTAAAGTTAACTAAATTATTTTGTAATTTCTAAGTTTTCTCATGTCCTTTAGTTCCGATCTTCCCCAAGCTCTCAGACTCAAGTCCAGAGGTTCCTCAAGTGCTCAAATTGCTTTAGCTCGTAGGTTCCTCAATTCCTCAGATTTCCTAATTTTGCAGGTCCCGCAAATTCGCAATGTCCTCAAATTTTTTAAGTACCAGAGGAGGTTTACTGAGTATCTCAGTGCCATCTAGTTTCTCAGGTTCCTCAAGTCCTGGCGTTCCTCAATTCCACATGTTACTCGGAGGAGGTTCCCTGATTATCTCAGTTTTTTTTATTTTCTCAGGTTCCCTAAGTCCACAGGTTCCCCATTTTCTCAGTTTATTTTTTAATTCCTCAGGTTCCTCAACTCCTCAGATTTCTTTAGTTTGTAGGTTCTTTAAATTCTTTTAGTCCACAGGTTCCTCAATTCCACAGATTTCTTAAGATTTAAGTTCCTCAAATTTCTCAAGTTCAAAAGTTCCTCATGTTCCTGATTTTGGCAATATTTTTCCAATTCCTCAGTTTCTTCCGATTATTTCAATTTCTTCTAATTTCTCAGGTTCCTCAAGTCCTCGGGTTCCTTAGTTCCACGGGTTATTTAAGTTTCTATTTTCAATGTTTCTCAGGTGTCTCAAGTTCATGGGTTCTTAAATTCCATAAGCTCCTAAAGTTCTCAGGTCCTTTAAATCCACAGGTTCCTTAAGTTCTCAGGTTCTTTAATTCCACAGGTTCGCTAAAGTTCTCATATTCTTTAAGTTTGTTTGTTTCGTAAATTCTTTATGTTTCAAAGTTCCTCATATTACCCATTTTCTCAGTTTATTTTTCAACTCCTCAGGTTCCTCAACTCCTCAGATTTCTTTAGTTTGTAGGTTCTTTAAATTCTTTTAGTCCACAGGTTCCTCAATTAAACAGATTTTTTAAGATTTAGGTTCCTCAAATTGTTCAAGTTCAAAAGTTCCTCATGTTCCTGATTTTGGCAATATTCTCGCAATTTCTCAGTTTCTTCCGATTATTTCAATTTCTTCTAATTTCTCAGGTTCCTCAAGTCCTCGGGTTCCTTAGTTCCACGGGTTATTTAAGTTTCTATTCTCAATGTTTCTCAGGTGTCTCAAGTTCATGGGTTCTTAAATTCCATAAGCTCCTAAAGTTCTCAGGTCCTTTAAGTCCACAGGTTCCTTAAGTTCTCAGGTTCCTTAATTCCACAGGTTCGCTAAAGTTCTCATATTCCATAAGTTGGTTATTTTCGTAAATTCTTTAAGTTTCAAAGTTCCTCATATTCCCCATTTTCTCAGTTTATTTTTCAATTCCTCAGGTTCCTCAACTCCTCAAATTTCTTTAGTTTGTAGGTTCTTTAAATTCTTTTAGTCCACAGGTTCCTCAATTCCACAGATTTCTTAAGATTTAAGTTCCTCAAATTTCTCAAGTTCAAAACTTCCTCATGTTCCTGATTTTGGCAATATTTTTCCAATTCCTCAGTTTCTTCCGATTATTTCAATTTCTTCTAATTTCTCAGGTTCCTCAAGTCCTCGGGTTCCTTAGTTCCACGGGTTATTTAAGTTTCTATTCTCAATGTTTCTCAGGTGTCTCAAGTTCATGGGTTCTTAAATTCCATAAGCTCCTAAATTTCTCAGGTCCTTTAAATCCACAGGTTCCTTAAGTTCTCAGGTTCCTTAATTCCACAGGTTCGCTAAAGTTCTCATATTCCTTAAGTTGGTTAGTTTCGTAAATTCTTTAAGTTTCAAAGTTCCTCATATTCCCCATTTTCACAGTTTATTTTTCAATTACTCAGGTTCCTCAACTCCTCAGATTTCTTTAGTTTGTAGGTTCTTTAAATTCTTTTAGTCCACAGGTTCCTCAATTCCACAGATTTCTTAAGATTTAAGTTCCTCAAATTTCTCAAGTTCAAAAGTTCCTCATGTTCCTGATTTTGGCAATATTTTTCCAATTCCTCAGTTTCTTCCGATTATTTCAATTTCTTCTAATTTCTCAGGTTCCTCAAGTCCTCGGGTTCCTTAGTTCCACGGGTTATTTAAGTTTCTATTCTCAATGTTTCTCAGGTGTCTCAAGTTCATGGGTTCTTAAATTCCATAAGCTCCTAAAGTTCTCAGGTCCTTTAAATCCACAGGTTCCTTAAGTTCTCAGGTTCCTTAATTCCACAGGTTCGCTAAAGTTCTCATATTCCTTAAGTTGGTTAGTTTCGTAAATTCTTTAAGTTTCAAAGTTCCTCATATTCCCCATTTTCTCAGTTTATTTTTCAATTCCTCAGGTTCCTCAACTCCTCAGATTTCTTTAGTTTGTAGGTTCTTTAAATTCTTTTAGTCCACAGGTTCCTCAATTCCACAGATTTCTTAAGATTTAAGTTCCTCAAATTTCTCAAGTTCAAAAGTTCCTCATGTTCCTGATTTTGGCAATATTTTTCCAATTCCTCAGTTTCTTCCGATTATTTCAATTTCTTCTAATTTCTCAGGTTCCTCAAGTCCTCGGGTTCCTTAGTTCCACGGGTTATTTAAGTTTCTATTCTCAATGTTTCTCAGGTGTCTCAAGTTCATGGGTTCTTAAATTCCATAAGCTCTAAAGTTCTCAGGTCCTTTAAATCCACAGGTTCCTTAAGTTCTCAGGTTCCTTAATTCCACAGGTTCGCTAAAGTTCTCATATTCCTTAAGTTGGTTAGTTTCGTAAATTCTTTAAGTTTCAAAGTTCCTCATATTCCCCATTTTCTCAGTTTATTTTTCAATTCCTCAGGTTCCTCAACTCCTCAGATTTCTTTAGTTTGTAGGTTCTTTAAATTCTTTTAGTCCACAGGTTCCTCAATTCCACAGATTTCTTAAGATTTAAGTTCCTCAAATTTCTCAAGTTCAAAAGTTCCTCATGTTCCTGATTTTGGCAATATTTTTCCAATTCCTCAGTTTCTTCCGATTATTTCAATTTCTTCTAATTTCTCAGGTTCCTCAAGTCCTCGGGTTCCTTAGTTCCACGGGTTATTTAAGTTTCTATTCTCAATGTTTCTCAGGTGTCTCAAGTTCATGGGTTCTTAAATTCCATAAGCTCCTAAATTTCTCAGGTCCTTTAAATCCACAGGTTCCTTAAGTTCTCAGGTTCCTTAATTCCACAGGTTCGCTAAAGTTCTCATATTCCTTAAGTTGGTTAGTTTCGTAAATTCTTTAAGTTTCAAAGTTCCTCATATTCCCCATTTTCTCAGTTTATTTTTCAATTCCTCAGGTTCCTCAACTCCTCAGATTTCTTTAGTTTGTAGGTTCTTTAAATTCTTTTAGTCCACAGGTTCCTCAATTCCACAGATTTCTTAAGATTTAAGTTCCTCAAATTTCTCAAGTTCAAAAGTTCCTCATGTTCCTGATTTTGGCAATATTTTTCCAATTCCTCAGTTTCTTCCGATTATTTCAATTTCTTCTAATTTCTCAGGTTCCTCAAGTCCTCGGGTTCCTTAGTTCCACGGGTTATTTAAGTTTCTATTCTCAATGTTTCTCAGGTGTCTCAAGTTCATGGGTTCTTAAATTCCATAAGCTCTAAAGTTCTCAGGTCCTTTAAATCCACAGGTTCCTTAAGTTCTCAGGTTCCTTAATTCCACAGGTTCGCTAAAGTTCTCATATTCCTTAAGTTGGTTAGTTTCGTAAATTCTTTAAGTTTCAAAGTTCCTCATATTCCCCATTTTCTCAGTTTATTTTTCAATTCCTCAGGTTCCTCAACTCCTCAGATTTCTTTAGTTTGTAGGTTCTTTAAATTCTTTTAGTCCACAGGTTCCTCAATTCCACAGATTTCTTAAGATTTAAGTTCCTCAAATTTCTCAAGTTCAAAAGTTCCTCATGTTCCTGATTTTGGCAATATTTTTCCAATTCCTCAGTTTCTTCCGATTATTTCAATTTCTTCTAATTTCTCAGGTTCCTCAAGTCCTCGGGTTCCTTAGTTCCACGGGTTATTTAAGTTTCTATTCTCAATGTTTCTCAGGTGTCTCAAGTTCATGGGTTCTTAAATTCCATAAGCTCCTAAATTTCTCAGGTCCTTTAAATCCACAGGTTCCTTAAGTTCTCAGGTTCCTTAATTCCACAGGTTCGCTAAAGTTCTCATATTCCTTAAGTTGGTTAGTTTCGTAAATTCTTTAAGTTTCAAAGTTCCTCATATTCCCCATTTTCTCAGTTTATTTTTCAATTCCTCAGGTTCCTCAACTCCTCAGATTTCTTTAGTTTGTAGGTTCTTTAAATTCTTTTAGTCCACAGGTTCCTCAATTCCACAGATTTCTTAAGATTTAAGTTCCTCAAATTTCTCAAGTTCAAAAGTTCCTCATGTTCCTGATTTTGGCAATATTTTTCCAATTCCTCAGTTTCTTCCGATTATTTCAATTTCTTCTAATTTCTCAGGTTCCTCAAGTCCTCGGGTTCCTTAGTTCCACGGGTTATTTAAGTTTCTATTCTCAATGTTTCTCAGGTGTCTCAAGTTCATGGGTTCTTAAATTCCATAAGCTCCTAAAGTTCTCAGGTCCTTTAAATCCACAGGTTCCTTAAGTTCTCAGGTTCTTTAATTCCACTGGTTCGCTAAAGTTCTCATATTCCTTAAGTTGGTTAGTTTCGTAAATTCTTTAAGTTTTTAAGTTCCTCATATTACCCATTTTCTCAGTTTATTTTTCAATTCCTCAGGTTCCTCAACTCCTCAGATTTCTTTAGTTTGTAGGTTCTTTAAATTCTTTTAATCCACAGGTTCCTCAATTCCAAAGATTTCTTAAGATTTAGGTTCCTCAAATTTTTCAAGTTCAAAAGTTCCTCATGTTCCTGATTTTGGCAATATTTTTCCAATTCCTCAGTTTCTTCCGATTATTTCAATTTCTTCTAATTTCTCAGGTTCCTCAAGTCCTCGGGTTCCTTGGTTCTACAGCTTCCTCATTTACCCAAATTCTTTAAGCTCACAGAAAAATAATTTTGTGGAAAAATGTTTTTATTAAAAAAATAACTCTATTTAGCCTATCGTTAGGTATGAATAGATCAAGCCAAGCACTATGAAGCAAAAGACACAAATTTCTAAATAAAATAAAAAAATATCCGCCCGAAATTTATTAAAGGTTAAAAAGGAAGTGTCCAAAGACCAAATAAAATTTTATGAGAATATAATAAACAATTCGTTATACCAAATAGTGTTGTATTTAGTCCATTGTCATGGTTCTCAAATTCTTTCAATGCCATTTTACCTTTTTTAGAATCTAATTAAGAGTGTGAAGGCCGTTAAATTCATAGATCTGTGGCAAATTATACAGCACATTTTACTAAGACTAACCAATATTATAAGTTAGTTATAGAAGCAATCGTTTACCTTATCACAATAGTTGGCAAGAAGACGTTAGACAATATCAGAGAGGCGTAGATTGCAGACAAGGTGAAGGTTCCTAAAGCATCGTCCGCATTGACGGAGCTTTGAAGATTGGAAGTTCCCCAGAAAGCCGTAAATTGGATCATGAAAGCAAATCCGATCACCAGGACATTTTTCCATATTCTGTAGACTTCTTTGGGAGCAAATTCCTCATTGTTGGCGTCTTTCGTCTGGAGGTGGTTGAATTTGGCTTCTGCAGCTTGCTGGCAACTGAAAAAGAAGACGATGTAAAATACAAAATCAAACTCTACTGATTGCTAACAGAACTAACAGTAATTTTATCCCACTTTCCTCTAAGCATTCATCGCACGCGTGTAGAAAAACAAGATCAAAAGGCTTAGCCACCAGCAGGGAATGCGTAGTTCGTAACATTGACCCAGGAGCTGCAATCGACAAGTCAAGGTTTTGTTATTCCGGCGAAGGAAAGTTCACGTGTCACAGCCGAAGTAATTATTCTCTTCCTAAATTAAAATCGATGCGTGGTGTTGACGATATTACACAATTCACTCATTTATAATTTACTGTTGTTATCTTTATGCAAAGCAGATGGAAGAATAAAGGATGCAAATCCTGCTTTTGTGCGAATTTTACGATCTTGATTCATGAATTTACTCCTACTTTGTTGATGTCGTATTCGTAACAGGTTCGAGTCATAAAAATGGTGATAGTTTGTTGAGTTTTAGATGTAAATTTAGCTCTTAGATGTGTAAAGAAAATCTCTACACTGGTGTCGGCGCTGTTCTTAAATTTGAGTTTGCCGCGTTATCGTCATGGCCGAGGGGGAGATCTCATGGGTGACGACTTTATTAAATGTTGTTTCTTTTGTTTTTACAGGTCAGAGACTATTTTTTTTTGTAATATAATGTAATAAATAAATATACAAAAATTTACTTCTGTTGCCGTCGGAAATTTCTGAGTGTCTCTTTCCAACTTTGTCTCTTGAAGCAGAAATGCTTGATGTTTCAAAAATTGTAAAAACTTAACAACGGATTTCTGATGAATTATTGGACAATTTCCAAGTATACTAGTGCATGTAGAAACAAAAAATTACTTCTGTACTGTTCCCTTCGGAAATTTGAATTAATTACGAATTTCTAAGTGTGTCTTTCCAATTTTGTCTCTTGAAGCAGAAATGCTTGATGTTTCAAAAATTGTAAAAACTTAACAACGATTTTATGATGAATTATTTGACAATTTCCAAGTCCACTGGTGTTTGTAGAAACCAAAAATTACTTTTGCACAGTTCCCTTTAACAATTTGAATTAATTACGAATTTCTGAGTGTATCTTTCCAATTTTGTCTCTTGAAGCAGAAATGCTTGATGTTTAAAAAATTGTTAAAATTTAACAACGATTTTCTGGTGAATTGCTTGACAATTTCCAAGTATACTGGTGTATGTAGAAACGAAAATTTACTTCTGTACAGTTGCCTTCGGAAATTTGAATTAATTACGAATTTCTGAGTGTATCTTTACAATTTTGTCTCTTTAAGCAGAAATGTTTGATGTTTAAAAAATTGTAAAAACTTAACAACGAATTTCTGGTGAACTGATTGACAATTTCCAAGTATACTAGTCTATCTAGAAACGAAAATTTACTTCTGTACAGTTGTCTTCGGAAATTTGAATTAATTACAAATTTCTAAGTGTATCTTTCCAATTTTGTCTCTTGAAGCAGAAATGCTTCATGTTTAAAAAATTGTAAAAACTTAACAACGATTTTATGATGAATTACTTGACAATTTCCAAGTCCACTGGTGTTTGTAGAAACCAAAAATTACTTTTGCACGGTTCCCTTTGACAATTTGAATTAATTACGAATTTCTGAGTGTATCTTTCCAATTTTGTCTCTTGAAGCAGAAATGCTTGATGTTTAAAAAATTGTTAAAATTTAACAACGAATTTCTGGTGAATTGCTTAACAATTTCCAAGTATACTAGTGTATGTAGAAACGAAAGTTTACTTCTGTACAGTTGCCTTCGGAAATCTGAATTAATTACGAATTTCTCAGTGTATCTTTCCAATTTTGTCTCTTGAAGCAGTAATACTTGATGTTTAAAAAATTGTTAAAATTTAACAACGATTTTCTGGTGAATTGCTTGACAATTTCCAAGTACACTAGTGTATGTAGAAACGAAAATTTACTTCTGTACAGTTGCCTTCGGAAATTTGAATTAATTACGAATTTCTGAGTGTATCTTTACAATTTTGTCTCTTGAAGCAGAAATGCTTGATGTTTAAAAAATTGTAAAAACTTAACAAGGATTTTATGATGAATTACTTGACAATTTCCAAGTCCACTGGTGTTTGTAGAAACCAAAAATTATTTTTGCACAGTTCCCTTTGACAATTTGAATTAATTACGAATTTCTGAGTGTATCTTTCCAATTTTGTCTCTTGAAGCAGAAATGCTTGATGTTTATAAAATTGTTAAAATTTAACAATGAATTTCTGGTGAATTGCTTAACAATTTCCAAGTATACTAGTGTATGTAGAAACGAAAATTTACTTCTGTACAGTTGTCTTCGGAAATTTGAATTAATTACAAATTTCTGAGTGTATCTTTCCAATTTTGTCTCTTGAAGGAGAAATGCGTGATGTTTAAAAAATTGTTAAAATTTAACAACAAATTTCTGGTGAATTACTAGACAATTTCCAAGTATACTTGTGTATGTAGAAACGAAAATTTACTTCTGTACAGTTGTCTTCGTAAATTTGAATTAATTACAAATTTCTGAGTGTATGTTCCCAATTTTGTCTCTTGAAGCCGAAATGCTTGATGTTTAAAAAATTGTAAAAACTTAACAACGATTTTATGATGAATTACTTGACAATTTCCAAGTCCACTGGTATTTGTAGAAACCAAAAATTACTTTTGCACAGTTCCCTTTGACAATTTGAATTAATTACGAATTTCTGAGTGTATCTTTCTAATTTTGTCTCTTGAAGCAGAAATGCTTGATTTTTAAACAATTGTTAAAATTTAACAACGATTTTCTGGTGAATTGCTTGACAATTTCCAAGTATACTAGTGTACGTAGAAACGAAAATTTATTTTCGCATAGTTCCCTTTGACAATTTGAATTAATTACGAATTTCTGAGTGTATCTTTCCAATTTTGTCTCTTGAAGCAGAAATGCTTGATTTTTAAAAAATTGTAAAAACTTAACAACGAATTTCTGGTGAATTGCTTGACAATTTCCAAGTACACTAGTGTATGTAGAA
This sequence comes from Diaperis boleti, assembly GCA_963583935.1. Lineage (NCBI taxonomy): Eukaryota > Metazoa > Arthropoda > Insecta > Coleoptera > Tenebrionidae > Diaperis > Diaperis boleti. Next base: position 6,661,686 of record OY757242.1, read on the forward strand.
ACGAAAATTTACTTTTGCATAGTTCCCTTTGACAATTTGAATTAATTACGAATTTCTGAGTGTATCTTTCCAATTTTGTCTCTTGAAGCAGAAATGCGTGATGTTTAAAAAATTGTTAAAATTTAACAACGAATTTCTGGTGAATTACTAGACAATTTCCAAGTATACTAGTGTATGTAGAAACGAAAATTTACTTCTGTACAGTTGTCTTCGGAAATTTGAATTAATTACAAATTTCTGAGTGTATCTTTCCAATTTTGTCTCTTGAAGCAGAAATGCTTGATGTTTAAAAAATTGTAAAAACTTAACAACGATTTTATGATGAATTATTTGACAATTTCCAAGTCCACTGGTGTTTGTAGAAACCAAAATTTACTTCTATACAGTTGTCTTCGGAAATTTGAATTAATTACAAATTTCTGAGTGTATCTTTCCAATTTTGTCTCTTGAAGCAGAAATGCTTGATGTTTCAAAAATTGTAAAAACTTAACAACGGATTTCTGATGAATTATTGGACAATTTCCAAGTATACTAGTGCATGTAGAAACAAAAAATTAATTCTGTATTCCCTTCGGAAATTTGAATTAATTACGAATTTCTAAGTGTATCTTTCCAATTTTGTCTCTTGAAGCAGAAATGCTTGATGTTTAAAAAATTGTAAAAACTTAACAACGATTTTATGATGAATTACTTGACAATTTCCAGTTCCACTGGTGTTTGTAGAAACCAAAAATTACTTTTGCACGGTTCCCTTTGACAATTTGAATTAATTACGAATTTCTGAGTGTATCTTTCCAATTTTGTCTCTTGAAGCAGAAATGCTTGATGTTTAAAAAATTGTTAAAATTTAACAACGAATTTCTGGTGAATTGCTTAACAATTTCCAAGTATACTAGTGTATGTAGAAACGAAAGTTTACTTCTGTACAGTTGCCTTCGGAAATCTGAATTAATTACGAATTTCTCAGTGTATCTTTCCAATTTTGTCTCTTGAAGCAGTAATACTTGATGTTTAAAAAATTGTTAAAATTTAACAACGATTTTCTGGTGAATTGCTTGACAATTTCCAAGTACACTAGTGTATGTAGAAACGAAAATTTACTTCTGTACAGTTGCCTTCGGAAATTTGAATTAATTACGAATTTCTGAGTGTATCTTTACAATTTTGTCTCTTGAAGCAGAAATGCGTGATGTTTAAAAAATTGTTAAAATTTAACAACGAATTTCTGGTGAATTACTAGACAATTTCCAAGTATACTAGTGTATGTAGAAACGAAAATTTACTTCTGTACAGTTGTCTTCGGAAATTTGAATTAATTACAAATTTCTGAGTGTATCTTTCCAATTTTGTCTCTTGAAGCAGAAATGCTTGATGTTTAAAAAATTGTAAAAACTTAACAACGATTTTATGATGAATTATTTGACAATTTCCAAGTCCACTGGTGTTTGTAGAAACCAAAATTTACTTCTATACAGTTGTCTTCGGAAATTTGAATTAATTACAAATTTCTGAGTGTATCTTTCCAATTTTGTCTCTTGAAGGAGAAATGCGTGATGTTTAAAAAATTGTTAAAATTTAACAACAAATTTCTGGTGAATTACTAGACAATTTCCAAGTATACTTGTGTATGTAGAAACGAAAATTTACTTCTGTACAGTTGTCTTCGTAAATTTGAATTAATTACAAATTTCTGAGTGTATGTTCCCAATTTTGTCTCTTGAAGCCGAAATGCTTGATGTTTAAAAAATTGTAAAAACTTAACAACGATTTTATGATGAATTACTTGACAATTTCCAAGTCCACTGGTATTTGTAGAAACCAAAAATTACTTTTGCACAGTTCCCTTTGACAATTTGAATTAATTACGAATTTCTGAGTGTATCTTTCTAATTTTGTCTCTTGAAGCAGAAATGCTTGATTTTTAAAAAATTGTTAAAATTTAACAACGATTTTCTGGTGAATTGCTTGACAATTTCCAAGTATACTAGTGTACGTAGAAACGAAAATTTATTTTCGCATAGTTCCCTTTGACAATTTGAATTAATTACGAATTTCTGAGTGTATCTTTCCAATTTTGTCTCTTGAAGCAGAAATGCTTGATTTTTAAAAAATTGTAAAAACTTAACAACGAATTTCTGGTGAATTGCTTGACAATTTCCAAGTACACTAGTGTATGTAGAAACGAAAATTTACTTTTGCATAGTTCCCTTTGACAATTTGAATTAATTACGAATTTCTGAGTGTATCTTTCCAATTTTGTCTCTTGAAGCAGAAATGCGTGATGTTTAAAAAATTGTTAAAATTTAACAACGAATTTCTGGTGAATTACTAGACAATTTCCAAGTATACTAGTGTATGTAGAAACGAAAATTTACTTCTGTACAGTTGTCTTCGGAAATTTGAATTAATTACAAATTTCTGAGTGTATCTTTCCAATTTTGTCTCTTGAAGCAGAAATGCTTGATGTTTAAAAAATTGTAAAAACTTAACAACGATTTTATGATGAATTATTTGACAATTTCCAAGTCCACTGGTGTTTGTAGAAACCAAAATTTACTTCTATACAGTTGTCTTCGGAAATTTGAATTAATTACAAATTTCTGAGTGTATCTTTCCAATTTTGTCTCTTGAAGCAGAAATGCTTGATGTTTCAAAAATTGTAAAAACTTAACAACGGATTTCTGATGAATTATTGGACAATTTCCAAGTATACTAGTGCATGTAGAAACAAAAAATTAATTCTGTATTTCCTTCGGAAATTTGAATTAATTACGAATTTCTAAGTGTATCTTTCCAATTTTGTCTCTTGAAGCAGAAATGCTTGATGTTTAAAAAATTGTAAAAACTTAACAACGATTTTATGATGAATTACTTGACAATTTCCAGTTCCACTGGTGTTTGTAGAAACCAAAAATTACTTTTGCACGGTTCCCTTTGACAATTTGAATTAATTACGAATTTCTGAGTGTATCTTTCCAATTTTGTCTCTTGAAGCAGAAATGCTTGATGTTTAAAAAATTGTTAAAATTTAACAACGAATTTCTGGTGAATTGCTTAACAATTTCCAAGTACACTAGTGTATGTAGAAACGAAAATTTACTTTTGCATAGTTCCCTTTGACAATTTGAATTAATTACGAATTTCTGAGTGTATCTTTCCAATTTTGTCTCTTGAAGCAGAAATGCTTGATTTTTAAAAAATTGTAAAAACTTAACAACGAATTTCTGGTGAATTGCTTGACAATTTCCAAGTACACTAGTGTATGTAGAAACGAAAATTTACTTTTGCATAGTTCCCTTTGACAATTTGAATTAATTACGAATTTCTGAGTGTATCTTTCCAATTTTGTCTCTTGAAGTAGATATGCTTGATGTTTAAAAAATTGTAAAAACTTAACAACGAATTTCTGGTGAATTGCTTGACAATTTCCAAGTACACTAGTGTATGTAGAAACGAAAATTTACTTTTGCATAGTTCCCTTTGACAATTTGAATTAATTACGAATTTCTAAGTGTATCTTTCCAATTTTGTCTCTTGAAGCAGAAATGCTTGATGTTTAAAAAATTGTAAAAACTTAACAACGATTTTATGATGAATTACTTGACAATTTCCAGTTCCACTGGTGTTTGTAGAAACCAAAAATTACTTTTGCACGGTTCCCTTTGACAATTTGAATTAATTACGAATTTCTGAGTGTATCTTTCCAATTTTGTCTCTTGAAGCAGAAATGCTTGATGTTTAAAAAATTGTTAAAATTTAACAACGAATTTCTGGTGAATTGCTTAACAATTTCCAAGTATACTAGTGTATGTAGAAACGAAAGTTTACTTCTGTACAGTTGCCTTCGGAAATCTGAATTAATTACGAATTTCTCAGTGTATCTTTCCAATTTTGTCTCTTGAAGCAGTAATACTTGATGTTTAAAAAATTGTTAAAATTTAACAACGATTTTCTGGTGAATTGCTTGACAATTTCCAAGTATACTAGTGTATGTAGAAACGAAAATTTACTTCTGTACAGTTGCCTTCGGAAATTTGAATTAATTACGAATTTCTGAGTGTATCTTTCCAATTTTGTCTCTTGAAGCAGAAATGCTTGATGTTTAAAAAATTGTAAAAACTTAACAACGATTTTATGATGAATTATTTGACAATTTCCAAGTCCACTGGTGTTTGTAGAAACCAAAATTTACTTCTGTACAGTTGTCTTCGGAAATTTGAATTAATTACAAATTTCTGAGTGTATCTTTCCAATTTTGTCTCTTGATGCAGAAATGCTTGATGTTTCAAAAATTGTAAAAACTTAACAACGGATTTCTGATGAATTATTGGACAATTTCCAAGTATACTAGTGCATGTAGAAACAAAAAATTAATTCTGTACTGTTCCCTTCGGAAATTTGAATTAATTACGAATTTCTAAGTGTATCTTTCCAATTTTGTCTCTTGAAGCAGAAATGCTTGATGTTTAAAAAATTGTAAAAACTTAACAACGATTTTATGATGAATTACTTGACAATTTCCAAGTCCACTGGTGTTTGTAGAAACCAAAAATTACTTTTGCACAGTTCCCTTTGACAATTTGAATTAATTACGAATTTCTGAGTGTATCTTTCTAATTTTGTCTCTTGAAGCAGAAATGCTTGATTTTTAAAAAATTGTTAAAATTTAACAACGATTTTCTGGTGAATTGCTTGACAATTTCCAAGTATACTAGTGTACGTAGAAACGAAAATTTATTTTCGCATAGTTCCCTTTGACAATTTGAATTAATTACGAATTTCTGAGTGTATCTTTCCAATTTTGTCTCTTGAAGCAGAAATGCTTGATTTTTAAAAAATTGTAAAAACTTAACAACGAATTTCTGGTGAATTGCTTGACAATTTCCAAGTACACTAGTGTATGTAGAAACGAAAATTTACTTTTGCATAGTTCCCTTTGACAATTTGAATTAATTACGAATTTCTGAGTGTATCTTTCCAATTTTGTCTCTTGAAGCAGAAATGCGTGATGTTTAAAAAATTGTTAAAATTTAACAACGAATTTCTGGTGAATTACTAGACAATTTCCAAGTATACTAGTGTATGTAGAAACGAAAATTTACTTCTGTACAGTTGTCTTCGGAAATTTGAATTAATTACAAATTTCTGAGTGTATCTTTCCAATTTTGTCTCTTGAAGCAGAAATGCTTGATGTTTAAAAAATTGTAAAAACTTAACAACGATTTTATGATGAATTATTTGACAATTTCCAAGTCCACTGGTGTTTGTAGAAACCAAAATTTACTTCTATACAGTTGTCTTCGGAAATTTGAATTAATTACAAATTTCTGAGTGTATCTTTCCAATTTTGTCTCTTGAAGCAGAAATGCTTGATGTTTCAAAAATTGTAAAAACTTAACAACGGATTTCTGATGAATTATTGGACAATTTCCAAGTATACTAGTGCATGTAGAAACAAAAAATTAATTCTGTATTCCCTTCGGAAATTTGAATTAATTACGAATTTCTAAGTGTATCTTTCCAATTTTGTCTCTTGAAGCAGAAATGCTTGATGTTTAAAAAATTGTAAAAACTTAACAACGATTTTATGATGAATTACTTGACAATTTCCAGTTCCACTGGTGTTTGTAGAAACCAAAAATTACTTTTGCACGGTTCCCTTTGACAATTTGAATTAATTACGAATTTCTGAGTGTATCTTTCCAATTTTGTCTCTTGAAGCAGAAATGCTTGATGTTTAAAAAATTGTTAAAATTTAACAACGAATTTCTGGTGAATTGCTTAACAATTTCCAAGTATACTAGTGTATGTAGAAACGAAAGTTTACTTCTGTACAGTTGCCTTCGGAAATCTGAATTAATTACGAATTTCTCAGTGTATCTTTCCAATTTTGTCTCTTGAAGCAGTAATACTTGATGTTTAAAAAATTGTTAAAATTTAACAACGATTTTCTGGTGAATTGCTTGACAATTTCCAAGTACACTAGTGTATGTAGAAACGAAAATTTACTTCTGTACAGTTGCCTTCGGAAATTTGAATTAATTACGAATTTCTGAGTGTATCTTTACAATTTTGTCTCTTGAAGCAGAAATGCTTGATGTTTAAAAAATTGTAAAAACTTAACAACGATTTTATGATGAATTACTTGACAATTTCCAAGTCCACTGGTGTTTGTAGAAACCAAAAATTATTTTTGCACAGTTCCCTTTGACAATTTGAATTAATTACGAATTTCTGAGTGTATCTTTCCAATTTTGTCTCTTGAAGCAGAAATGCTTGATGTTTATAAAATTGTTAAAATTTAACAATGAATTTCTGGTGAATTGCTTAACAATTTCCAAGTATACTAGTGTATGTAGAAACGAAAATTTACTTCTGTACAGTTGTCTTCGGAAATTTGAATTAATTACAAATTTCTGAGTGTATCTTTCCAATTTTGTCTCTTGAAGGAGAAATGCGTGATGTTTAAAAAATTGTTAAAATTTAACAACAAATTTCTGGTGAATTACTAGACAATTTCCAAGTATACTTGTGTATGTAGAAACGAAAATTTACTTCTGTACAGTTGTCTTCGTAAATTTGAATTAATTACAAATTTCTGAGTGTATGTTCCCAATTTTGTCTCTTGAAGCCGAAATGCTTGATGTTTAAAAAATTGTAAAAACTTAACAACGATTTTATGATGAATTACTTGACAATTTCCAAGTCCACTGGTATTTGTAGAAACCAAAAATTACTTTTGCACAGTTCCCTTTGACAATTTGAATTAATTACGAATTTCTGAGTGTATCTTTCTAATTTTGTCTCTTGAAGCAGAAATGCTTGATTTTTAAAAAATTGTTAAAATTTAACAACGATTTTCTGGTGAATTGCTTGACAATTTCCAAGTATACTAGTGTACGTAGAAACGAAAATTTATTTTCGCATAGTTCCCTTTGACAATTTGAATTAATTACGAATTTCTGAGTGTATCTTTCCAATTTTGTCTCTTGAAGCAGAAATGCTTGATTTTTAAAAAATTGTAAAAACTTAACAACGAATTTCTGGTGAATTGCTTGACAATTTCCAAGTACACTAGTGTATGTAGAAACGAAAATTTACTTTTGCATAGTTCCCTTTGACAATTTGAATTAATTACGAATTTCTGAGTGTATCTTTCCAATTTTGTCTCTTGAAGCAGAAATGCGTGATGTTTAAAAAATTGTTAAAATTTAACAACGAATTTCTGGTGAATTACTAGACAATTTCCAAGTATACTAGTGTATGTAGAAACGAAAATTTACTTCTGTACAGTTGTCTTCGGAAATTTGAATTAATTACAAATTTCTGAGTGTATCTTTCCAATTTTGTCTCTTGAAGCAGAAATGCTTGATGTTTAAAAAATTGTAAAAACTTAACAACGATTTTATGATGAATTATTTGACAATTTCCAAGTCCACTGGTGTTTGTAGAAACCAAAATTTACTTCTATACAGTTGTCTTCGGAAATTTGAATTAATTACAAATTTCTGAGTGTATCTTTCCAATTTTGTCTCTTGAAGCAGAAATGCTTGATGTTTCAAAAATTGTAAAAACTTAACAACGGATTTCTGATGAATTATTGGACAATTTCCAAGTATACTAGTGCATGTAGAAACAAAAAATTAATTCTGTATTCCCTTCGGAAATTTGAATTAATTACGAATTTCTAAGTGTATCTTTCCAATTTTGTCTCTTGAAGCAGAAATGCTTGATGTTTAAAAAATTGTAAAAACTTAACAACGATTTTATGATGAATTACTTGACAATTTCCAGTTCCACTGGTGTTTGTAGAAACCAAAAATTACTTTTGCACGGTTCCCTTTGACAATTTGAATTAATTACGAATTTCTGAGTGTATCTTTCCAATTTTGTCTCTTGAAGCAGAAATGCTTGATGTTTAAAAAATTGTTAAAATTTAACAACGAATTTCTGGTGAATTGCTTAACAATTTCCAAGTATACTAGTGTATGTAGAAACGAAAGTTTACTTCTGTACAGTTGCCTTCGGAAATCTGAATTAATTACGAATTTCTCAGTGTATCTTTCCAATTTTGTCTCTTGAAGCAGTAATACTTGATGTTTAAAAAATTGTTAAAATTTAACAACGATTTTCTGGTGAATTGCTTGACAATTTCCAAGTACACTAGTGTATGTAGAAACGAAAATTTACTTCTGTACAGTTGCCTTCGGAAATTTGAATTAATTACGAATTTCTGAGTGTATCTTTACAATTTTGTCTCTTGAAGCAGAAATGCTTGATGTTTAAAAAATTGTAAAAACTTAACAACGATTTTATGATGAATTACTTGACAATTTCCAAGTCCACTGGTGTTTGTAGAAACCAAAAATTATTTTTGCACAGTTCCCTTTGACAATTTGAATTAATTACGAATTTCTGAGTGTATCTTTCCAATTTTGTCTCTTGAAGCAGAAATGCTTGATGTTTATAAAATTGTTAAAATTTAACAATGAATTTCTGGTGAATTGCTTAACAATTTCCAAGTATACTAGTGTATGTAGAAACGAAAATTTACTTCTGTACAGTTGTCTTCGGAAATTTGAATTAATTACAAATTTCTGAGTGTATCTTTCCAATTTTGTCTCTTGAAGGAGAAATGCGTGATGTTTAAAAAATTGTTAAAATTTAACAACAAATTTCTGATGAATTACTAGACAATTTCCAAGTATACTTGTGTATGTAGAAACGAAAATTTACTTCTGTACAGTTGTCTTCGTAAATTTGAATTAATTACAAATTTCTGAGTGTCTGTTCCCAATTTTGTCTCTTGAAGCCGAAATGCTTGATGTTTAAAAAATTGTAAAAACTTAACAACGATTTTATGATGAATTACTTGACAATTTCCAAGTCCACTGGTATTTGTAGAAACCAAAAATTACTTTTGCACAGTTCCCTTTGACAATTTGAATTAATTACGAATTTCTGAGTGTATCTTTCTAATTTTGTCTCTTGAAGCAGAAATGCTTGATTTTTAAAAAATTGTTAAAATTTAACAACGATTTTCTGGTGAATTGCTTGACAATTTCCAAGTATACTAGTGTACGTAGAAACGAAAATTTATTTTCGCATAGTTCCCTTTGACAATTTGAATTAATTACGAATTTCTGAGTGTATCTTTCCAATTTTGTCTCTTGAAGCAGAAATGCTTGATTTTTAAAAAATTGTAAAAACTTAACAACGAATTTCTGGTGAATTGCTTGACAATTTCCAAGTACACTAGTGTATGTAGAAACGAAAATTTACTTTTGCATAGTTCCCTTTGACAATTTGAATTAATTACGAATTTCTGAGTGTATCTTTCCAATTTTGTCTCTTGAAGCAGAAATGCGTGATGTTTAAAAAATTGTTAAAATTTAACAACGAATTTCTGGTGAATTACTAGACAATTTCCAAGTATACTAGTGTATGTAGAAACGAAAATTTACTTCTGTACAGTTGTCTTCGGAAATTTGAATTAATTACAAATTTCTGAGTGTATCTTTCCAATTTTGTCTCTTGAAGCAGAAATGCTTGATGTTTAAAAAATTGTAAAAACTTAACAACGATTTTATGATGAATTATTTGACAATTTCCAAGTCCACTGGTGTTTGTAGAAACCAAAATTTACTTCTATACAGTTGTCTTCGGAAATTTGAATTAATTACAAATTTCTGAGTGTATCTTTCCAATTTTGTCTCTTGAAGCAGAAATGCTTGATGTTTCAAAAATTGTAAAAACTTAACAACGGATTTCTGATGAATTATTGGACAATTTCCAAGTATACTAGTGCATGTAGAAACAAAAAATTAATTCTGTATTTCCTTCGGAAATTTGAATTAATTACGAATTTCTAAGTGTATCTTTCCAATTTTGTCTCTTGAAGCAGAAATGCTTGATGTTTAAAAAATTGTAAAAACTTAACAACGATTTTATGATGAATTACTTGACAATTTCCAGTTCCACTGGTGTTTGTAGAAACCAAAAATTACTTTTGCACGGTTCCCTTTGACAATTTGAATTAATTACGAATTTCTGAGTGTATCTTTCCAATTTTGTCTCTTGAAGCAGAAATGCTTGATGTTTAAAAAATTGTTAAAATTTAACAACGAATTTCTGGTGAATTGCTTAACAATTTCCAAGTACACTAGTGTATGTAGAAACGAAAATTTACTTTTGCATAGTTCCCTTTGACAATTTGAATTAATTACGAATTTCTGAGTGTATCTTTCCAATTTTGTCTCTTGAAGCAGAAATGCTTGATTTTTAAAAAATTGTAAAAACTTAACAACGAATTTCTGGTGAATTGCTTGACAATTTCCAAGTACACTAGTGTATGTAGAAACGAAAATTTACTTTTGCATAGTTCCCTTTGACAATTTGAATTAATTACGAATTTCTGAGTGTATCTTTCCAATTTTGTCTCTTGAAGTAGATATGCTTGATGTTTAAAAAATTGTAAAAACTTAACAACGAATTTCTGGTGAATTGCTTGACAATTTCCAAGTACACTAGTGTATGTAGAAACGAAAATTTACTTTTGCATAGTTCCCTTTGACAATTTGAATTAATTACGAATTTCTGAGTGTATCTTTCCAATTTTGTCTCTTGAAGTAGAAATGCTTGATGTTTAAAAAATTGTAAAAACTTAACAACGATTTTATGATGAATTACTTGACAATTTCCAAGTCCACTGGTGTTTGTAGAAACCAAAAATTACTTTTGCACAGTTTCCTTTGACAATTTGAATTAATTACGAATTTCTGAGTGTATCTTTCCAATTTTGTCTCTTGAAGCAGTAATACTTGATGTTTAAAAAATTGTTAAAATTTAACAACGATTTTCTGGTGAATTGCTTGACAATTTCCAAGTATACTAGTGTATGTAGAAACGAAAATTTACTTCTGTACTGTTGTCTTCGGAAATTTGAATTAATTACAAATTTCTGAGTGTATCTTTCCAATTTTGTCTCTTGAAGCAGAAATGCTTGATGTTTCAAAAATTGTAAAAACTTAACAACGGATTTCTGATGAATTATTGGACAATTTCCAAGTATACTAGTGCATGTAGAAACAAGAAATTAATTCTGTATTCCCTTCGGAAATTTGAATTAATTACGAATTTCTAAGTGTATCTTTCCAATTTTGTCTCTTGAAGCAGAAATGATTGATGTTTAAAAAATTGTAAAAACTTAACAACGATTTTATGATGAATTACTTGACAATTTCCAGTTCCACTGGTGTTTGTAGAAACCAAAAATTACTTTTGCACGGTTCCCTTTGACAATTTGAATTAATTACGAATTTCTGAGTGTATCTTTCCAATTTTGTCTCTTGAAGCAGAAATGCTTGATGTTTAAAAAATTGTTAAAATTTAACAACGAATTTCTGGTGAATTGCTTAACAATTTCCAAGTATACTAGTGTATGTAGAAACGAAAGTTTACTTCTGTACAGTTGCCTTCGGAAATCTGAATTAATTACGAATTTCTCAGTGTATCTTTCCAATTTTGTCTCTTGAAGCAGAAATGCTTGATGTTTAAAAAATTGTAAAAACTTAACAACGGATTTCTGATGAATTATTGGACAATTTCCAAGTATACTAGTGCATGTAGAAACAAAAAATTAATTCTGTGCTGTTCCCTTCGGAAATTTGAATTAATTACGAATTTCTAAGTGTATCTTTCCAATTTTGTCTCTTGAAGCAGAAATGCTTGATGTTTAAAAAATTGTAAAAACTTAACAACGATTTTATGATGAATTACTTGACAATTTCCAAGTCCACTGGTGTTTGTAGAAACCAAAAATTACTTTTGCACGGTTCCCTTTGACAATTTGAATTAATTACGAATTTCTGAGTGTATCTTTCCAATTTTGTCTCTTGAAGCAGAAATGCTTGATGTTTAAAAAATTGTTAAAATTTAACAACGAATTTCTGGTGAATTGCTTAACAATTTCCAAGTATACTAGTGTATGTAGAAACGAAAGTTTACTTCTGTACAGTTGCCTTCGGAAATCTGAATTAATTACGAATTTCTCAGTGTATCTTTCCAATTTTGTCTCTTGAAGCAGTAATACTTGATGTTTAAAAAATTGTTAAAATTTAACAACGATTTTCTGGTGAATTGCTTGACAATTTCCAAGTACACTAGTGTATGTAGAAACGAAAATTTACTTCTGTACAGTTGCCTTCGGAAATTTGAATTAATTACGAATTTCTGAGTGTATCTTTACAATTTTGTCTCTTGAAGCAGAAATGCTTGATGTTTAAAAAATTGTAAAAACTTAACAACGATTTTATGATGAATTACTTGACAATTTCCAGTTCCACTGGTGTTTGTAGAAACCAAAAATTACTTTTGCACGGTTCCCTTTGACAATTTGAATTAATTACGAATTTCTGAGTGTATCTTTCCAATTTTGTCTCTTGAAGCAGAAATGCTTGATGTTTAAAAAATTGTTAAAATTTAACAACGAATTTCTGGTGAATTGCTTAACAATTTCCAAGTATACTAGTGTATGTAGAAACGAAAGTTTACTTCTGTACAGTTGCCTTCGGAAATCTGAATTAATTACGAATTTCTCAGTGTATCTTTCCAATTTTGTCTCTTGAAGCAGTAATACTTGATGTTTAAAAAATTTTTAAAATTTAACAACGATTTTCTGGTGAATTGCTTGACAATTTCCAAGTACACTAGTGTATGTAGAAACGAAAATTTACTTCTGTACAGTTGCCTTCGGAAATTTGAATTAATTATGAATTTCTGAGTGTATCTTTCCAATTTTGTCTCTTGAAGCAGAAATGCTTGATGTTTAAAAAATTGTAAAAACTTAACAACGATTTTATGATGAATTACTTGACAATTTCCAAGTCCACTGGTGTTTGTAGAAACCAAAAATTACTTTTGCACAGTTCCCTTTGACAATTTGAATTAATTACGAATTTCTAAGTGTATCTTTCCAATTTTGTCTCTTGAAGCAGAAATGCTTGATGTTTAAAAAATTGTTAAAATTTAACAACGAATTTCTGGTGAATTGCTTAACAATTTCCAAGTATACTAGTGTATGTAGAAACGAAAGTTTACTTCTGTACGGTTACTTTCAGAAATTTGAATCAATTACGAATTTCTGAGTGTATCTTTCCAATTTTGTCTCTTGAAAGCAGAAATGCTTGATGTTTAAAAAATTGTTAAAATTTAACAACGATTTTCTGGTGAATTGCTTGACCATTTCCAAGTATACTAGTGTATGTAGAAACGAAAATTTACTTCTGTACAGTTGCCTTCGGAAATTTGAATTAATTACGAATTTCTGAGTGTATCTTTCCAATTTTGTCTCTTGAAGCAGAAATGCTTGATGTTTAAAAAATTGTAAAAACTTAACAACGATTTTATGATGAATTATTTGACAATTTCCAAGTCCACTGGTGTTTGTAGAAACCAAAATTTACTTCTGTACAGTTGTCTTCGGAAATTTGAATTAATTACAAATTTCTGAGTGTATCTTTCCAATTTTGTCTCTTGATGCAGAAATGCTTGATGTTTCAAAAATTGTAAAAACTTAACAACGGATTTCTGATGAATTATTGGACAATTTCCAAGTATACTAGTGCATGTAGAAACAAAAAATTAATTCTGTACTGTTCCCTTCGGAAATTTGAATTAATTACGAATTTCTAAGTGTATCTTTCCAATTTTGTCTCTTGAAGCAGAAATGCTTGATGTTTAAAAAATTGTAAAAACTTAACAACGATTTTATGATGAATTACTTGACAATTTCCAAGTCCACTGGTGTTTGTAGAAACCAAAAATTACTTTTGCACAGTTCCCTTTGACAATTTGAATTAATTACGAATTTCTAAGTGTATCTTTCCAATTTTGTCTCTTGAAGCAGAAATGCTTGATGTTTAAAAAATTGTTAAAATTTAACAACGATTTTATGATGAATTATTTGACAATTTCCAAGTCCACTGGTGTTTGTAGAAACCAAAATTTACTTCTGTACAGTTGTCTTCGGAAATTTGAATTAATTACAAATTTCTGAGTGTATCTTTCCAATTTTGTCTCTTGATGCAGAAATGCTTGATGTTTCAAAAATTGTAAAAACTTAACAACGGATTTCTGATGAATTATTGGACAATTTCCAAGTATACTAGTGCATGTAGAAACAAAAAAATAATTCTGTACTGTTCCCTTCGGAAATTTGAATTAATTACGAATTTCTAAGTGTATCTTTCCAATTTTGTCTCTTGAAGCAGAAATGCTTGATGTTTAAAAAATTGTAAAAACTTAACAACGATTTTATGATGAATTACTTGACAATTTCCAAGTCCACTGGTGTTTGTAGAAACCAAAAATTACTTTTGCACAGTTCCCTTTGACAATTTGAATTAATTACGAATTTCTAAGTGTATCTTTCCAATTTTGTCTCTTGAAGCAGAAATGCTTGATGTTTAAAAAATTGTTAAAATTTAACAACGAATTTCTGGTGAATTGCTTAACAATTTCCAAGTATACTAGTGTATGTAGAAACGAAAATTTACTTCTGTACAGTTGCCTTTGGAAATTTGAATTAATTACGAATTTCTGAGTGTATCTTTCCAATTTTGTCTCTTGAAGCAGTAATACTTGATGTTTAAAAAATTGTTAAAATTTAACAACGATTTTCTGGTGAATTGCTTGACAATTTCCAAGTATACTAGTGTATGTAGAAACGAAAATTTACTTTTGCATAGTTCCCTTTGACAATTTGAATTAATTACGAATTTCTGAGTGTATCTTTCCAATTTTGTCTCTTGAAGCAGAAATGCTTGATTTTTAAAAAAATGTTAAAATTTAACAACGATTTTCTGGTGAATTGCTTGACAATTTCCAAGTATACTAGTGTATGTAGAAACTAAAATTTACTTCTGTACAGTTGTCTTCGGAAATTTGAATTAATTACGAATTTCTGAGTGTATCTTTCCAATTTTGTCTCTTGAAGCAGTAATGATTGGATGTTTCAAAAATTGTAAAAACTTAACAACGGATTTCTGATGAATTACTTGACAACTTCCAAGTATACTAGTGTATGTAGAAACGAAAATTTACTTCTGTACAGTTACCCTCGGAAATTTGAGTGAATTACGAATTTCTGACAGTGTCTTTCCAATTTAGTCTCTTGAAGCAGAAATGCTTGATGTTTCAAAAATTGTCAAAACTTAACAACCGATCTCTGATGAATTAGTTGACAATTTCCAGGTTTATTGGTATTTGTAGAAACAAAAAATTAATTTTGTACAGTTCCCTTTGGAACGCTCGCCCATTATAACATAGAACAAAAAAAATGAAGTAAGGACGAAAGGAAAATAACGAACTGACAGTAAAAAACATGTAGACTAAAAACAAACTAAAATTTACACACTCATTAATATTAACAAAAAGCTCGCTTCGCTCGCTCCTTAAATTCAGAACGAAGAAACATAAGGTTTTAAAATTCTCCAAATTCTTCAAGTTAGGAGCTTCTTCAAGATCATTGGTTTTCCACAATATTAGTTTCCCCAATGTCCAAGTATGGCTTAGTTCTCAGGTTTTTAAAAATTCGTCCAGTTCTCAAGTTTTTATGTGTCTTACTCAAGGTCTTAAGTTCCCTCAAATCTCAAAAGATCAAAGGTCAAACAGTGCGAAGACACCAGGGGAAGCGATCAAAAATGAAGCAAAAGAAACAAAAGAGACTAGCAAGAAAAATAAAAAAAACAGTATAGACAAAATTGAACACGAAGATAACAACTAGAAATTCCAAAACGACAAAAGAGATAAAAGAGACAAAATATTTATCAGAGAGGCAAAATACTGTACAGTCTAAAGAGACAAAAAGACAACAGAGAGAAGAACCAAAAATAACAAAGAGATTGGTCCCCGACTGCAACGTCCTCCAATAAATATATCGGCTGCATCGATGACATCATCGAGCTCGCGATTCAAATGGAATCTTCTCCGCGATTATTATTTCAGAGTAACATTTTCGGATGACATCATGCGATGCTTTCGGTGCGTGCGGAATACTCCAGAAGATGATGTCACACTATCTCGGGCACGCCGCAGCAGACTAACGAGACATAAAAACAACAGGCACAGAAAATACCAAAAATAGCAAAAAGAATCATAAATAGTTTAAAGAGAAAAAAGACCAAATTAAGAAATAGTACAACAGTAACGAAAGAGACAAAAGGGACCAAAGAGACTATGACAACACAGACTAAAAAGAGTAGCAACAAAAATGGCAAAAGAGACCAAGAGACAAGTAGGTAATACAGAAAAGACCAAAGGGATAGATACCAACAGGCACAAGGGGAAATATCAAGTTGCTGCACTTTCCAGTCTGTTCATGAAAATTTTCACTCATGAATTTGCATAGGAAGCTGGTTTCGCTCTTTTCTTAAAGCGTCCCAAAACGGTGAAACAATTGAGTTCGCGATGTTAGTTCCTCACCACGACTCGGTGCGCCCACCCCCTCGACACCCGGCGGTACAAGAACACAAAGAATAAGTAAATCTTCCCAACGTCTTAGTGCCGACATTTGCAATCTAGATATCAACGCCGCATCGGTGCTCACACATAAATTTCGCAAAATTATTCATAAAAGCCCGTTTAAATTTTAGGAAATTTAATCTTCCGGGATTTTTTCAAAGCGTTTTTGAAATTAATGAGACTGGGTTTTGTTTAGGCATACAATGCGTAATTGGATTGATAAATTAACGAAAAATTTAATTGACGGATCCTTGGAGGGCTGCCGCTGTGGCGTAATTATACGACGAATAAATAAACAGAGCTCAAAGGAAGGGAGAAAATTCATGTCGCAATTTAAAGGAGTGGTAACTATATTCTGGTAAAGTAACGTGACCGTTAATTTTAAAACGATTTTTTTAATGATCACTGATTTCTACTCCGTTCTGTCAAAATGGCTTGTGGAATTTATTATCGCATCACGTTTCGACATTGGGGACTTACATGATGGATTTATCTTTAGAATGTGCTAATTAATTGTATTATTAAGTTAGTAACCGGCAATTATTTAAATTATAAATTGGAATAGGCTGTGAAATTTAAATTAGGTTGGCACTACTAACTGGTGACAATTTGGTTTAATATTTGAATGTCAAAGGTGTCAAAGTGCCTTTTCACGGTTTCCAGGTGGTGCTACACCTGTGAAACAGTGTTTTCATCAAACGTGCAAAACCGTTCGACCAGCGGATTTGTTTACTACATTTCGATTTTTTTATAGATCTAGTGTTTCCATAGTTTTTGTTTTGTCCTTCCTCATTTGTCTTGTATTACTATCTGCTTGTGTTTTTAGTCACTTTTAGTCCTCTTTGTGTCTGTTGGTATCTATCTCTTTGGTCTCTTCTGTATTACTTGTCTCTTTTGCCATTTTTTGTTGCTTCAGTTTCTTTAGTCTGTGTTGTCCCTTTAGTAATTTTTTTTCGTTCGTTATTGTTGTCTTATTTCTATAATTTGTCATTTTAAACAATTTTTTATTCTCTCTGCTATTTTTGGTTTCTTCTGTCCCTGTTGTCTTTCTGTCTCGTTGGTCTGTACTCACCCCTGGGGCGTGCTCGAGATAGTTTGACATCATCTTCTGGAGTATTCCGCAAGCATCGAGAGCATCGCATGATGTCATCCATGATGTTCTGGAAATAAAAATCTGAAATAATAATCGCCGAGAAGATTCCATCTGTATCGCAAGCTCGGTGATGTCATCGATGGCTTTCCGCCTAGAAGGATCCAGCCGATATATTTATTGGAGGACGTTGCGGTCGGGGACCAGTCAATATTTTTTGCTATTCTTGGTCTCTTCTCTCTGTTGTCTTTTTGTTTCTTTAGACTGTACAGTATTTTTCCTCTCTTATATTTTGTCTTTTTTATCTCCTTCGTCGTTTTGGTTTCTCTAGTTGTCATCTCTGTGTTCAATTTTCTCTATACTGTTTTTTCTATTTCTTGCTAGTCTCTTTTGTTTCTTCTGCTTCTTTTTTGATCGCTTCGCGCTGTTTGACCTCTTTGATCTTTTTGAGATTTGAGGAAACTTAAGACCTCGAGTAACGTGATAAACTTAGAGCTGGAAAAACTTGTGAATACCTGAGAACCAAGCCAAACTTAGACATTGAGGAATCTAATTATTGTGGAAAACCAAAGATCTTACAGATCATGCTAACTTGAGGAATCTCAGAATTTGGAGAAGAGAATTTGAAAACTTCTGTTCCTTTTTTCTATTTTTTTCAAGAGCGAGCGAAACGAGCTTTTTGTTAAAATTCATGATTGTGGAAAATTTCGTTTATTTACTTTACCACATTTCTTTACATCTATAGGGTTTTTATATTTTTGGTTTTGTTCTTTTTTTTTGTATTTTATTACTTTCTGCTTCTCTATTCAGTCAGCCGCTGTTTGAAATTCTCTCGTTTATCGAACATGAGCGAGCGAAGCGAGCCCTTTATTAAAATTCATGAGTGGAAATTTTTATTTGTTTATTTTACTACATTTAGTTTTTTTTATATACATTTATTTATATATTATATTTTCTTTATCCCTTCTCATTTATCTTTTATTACTATCTGCTTGTCCTTTTAGTCAGTTAAAGCTTGATAGCCTCTTCTATATCGAATGATTTTAATACTTTTTTCTTGCGTCGTTCCTTCTCTTTTCTTGTTTTTTTTTTCTGTTCTGTTATATGGAGCGAGCGAAGAGAGCTTTTTCGGTAAATTCAAATGTGGAAAAATTTTACTTTTTTTGTCTGATGGATCTTCTCTATTTTTCTTACTTTGTTCCTTTGTATTTGTTGGTATTAATCTTTTTGGTTTATTTTCTATCATTTGTTCTCTTTGTGTGTGTTGGTATCTATCTCTTTGGTCTCTTCTGTATTACTTGTCTCTTTTTGGTCTCTTCTGTCCCTATTGTTTTCTGTCTCGTTGGTCTGTACTCACTGCTGCGGCGTGCTCGAGATAGTGTGACATCATCTCCTGGAGTATTCCGCACGCACCGAGAGCACCGCATGATGTCATCCATGATGTTCTGGAAATGGAAGTCTGAAATAATAATCGCCGAGAAGATTCCATTTGTATCGCGGGCTCGATGATGTCATCGATGCAGCCGCCTAGAAGCATCCAGCCGATATATTTATTGGAGGACGTTGCAGTCGGGGACCAGTCGCAGTCGGAGCAATATTTTTTGCTATTCTTGGTTTCTTCTCTCTGTTGTCTTTTTGTCTCTTTAGACTGTACAGTATTTTTCCTCTCTTATATTTTGTCTTTTTTATCTCCTTCGTCGTTTTGGTTTCTCTAGTTGTCATCTCTGTGTTCAATTTTCTCTATACTGTTTTTTCTATTTCTTGCTAGTCTCTTTTGTTTCTTCTGCTTCTTTTTTGATCGCTTCGCGCTGTTTGACCTCTTTGATCTTTTTGAGATTTGAGGGAAGTTAAGACCTTGAGTAACGTGATAAACTTAGAACTGGAGAAACTTTTGAATACCTGAGAACCAAGCCAAACTTAGACATTGAGGAATCTAATTATTGTGGAAAACCAAAAATCTTACAGAACATGCTAACTTGAGGAATCTCAGAATTTGGAGAACAGAATTTGAAAACTTCTGTTCCTTTTTTCTATTTTTTCAAGAGCGAGCGAAACGAGCTTTTTGTTAAAATTCATGAGTGTGGAAAATTTCGTTTATTTACTTTACCACATTTCTTTACATCTATAGGGTTTTTATATTTTTGGTTTTGTTCTTTTTCTTTTGTATTTTATTACTTTCTGCTTATCTATTCAGTCAGCCGCTGTTTGAAATTCTCTCGTTTATCGAACATGAGCGAGCAAAGCGAGCCCTTTATTAAAATTCATGAGTGGAAATTTTTATTTGTTTATTTTACTAAATTTAGTTTTTTTATATACATTTATTTATATATTATATTTTCTATATCCCTTCTCATTTATCTTTTATTAATTTCTGCTTGTCCTTTTAGTCAGTTAAAGCTTGATAGTCTCTTCTCTATCGAATGATTTTAATACTTTTTTCTTTCGTCGTTCCTTCTCTTTTTTTGTTTTTTTTTTCTTTTCTGTTATATGGAGCGAGCGAAGCGAGCTTTTTGGGTAAATTCAAATGTGGAAAAATTTAACTTTTTTTGTCTGATGGATCTTCTTTATTTTTCATACTTTGTTCCTTTGTATTTGTTGGTATTAATCTTTTTGGTTTATTTTGTATCATTTGCTCTCTTTGTGTGTGTTGGTATCCATCTCTTTAGTCTCTTCTGTATTACTTGTCTCTTTTTGGTCTTTTCTGTCCCTATTGTTTTCTGTCTCGTTGGTCTGTACTCACTGCTGCGGCGTGCTCGAGATAGTGTGACATCATTGTCTGGAGTATTCCGCACGCACCGAGAGTACCGCATGATGTCATCCATGATGTTCTGGAAATGGAAATCTGAAATAATAATCGCCGAGAAGATTCCATTTGTATCGCGGGCTCGATGATGTCATCGATGCAGCCGCCTAGAAGGATCCAGCCGATATATTTATTGGAGGACGTTGCAGTCGGGGACCAGTCGCAGTCGGAGCAATATTTTTTGCTATTCTTGGTCTCTTCTCTCTGTTGTCTTTTTGTCTCTTTAGACTGTACAGTATTTTTCCTCTCTTATATTTTGTCTTTTTTATCTCCTTCGTCGTTTTGGTTTCTCTAGTTGTCATCTCTGTGTTCAATTTTCTCTATACTGTTTTTTCTATTTCTTGCTAGTCTCTTTTGTTTCTTCTGCTTCTGTTTTGATCGCTTCGCGCTGTTTGACCTCTTTGATCTTTTTGAGATTTGAGGGAAGTTAAGACCTTGAGTAACGTGATAAACTTAGAACTGGAGAAACTTTTGAATACCTGAGAACCAAGCCAAACTTAGACATTGAGGAATCTAATTATTGTGGAAAACCAAAAATCTTACAGAACATGCTAACTTGAGAAGTCTCAGAATTTGGAGACCAGAATTTGAAAACTTCTGTTCCTTTTTTCTATTTTTTCAAGAGCGAGCGAAACGAGCTTTTTGTTAAAATTAATGAGTGTGGAAAATTTCGTTTATTTACTTTACCACATTTCTTTACATCTGTAGGGTTTTTATATTTTTGGTTTCGTTCTTTTTCTTTTGTATTTTATTATTTTCTGATTATCTATTCAGTCAGCCGCTGTTTGAAATTCTCTCGTTTATCGAACATGAGCGAGCGAAGCGAGCCCTTTATTAAAATTCATGAGTGGAAATTTTTCTTTGTTTACTTTACTACATTTTTTTTATTTTTTATTTCCTACATGTCTTCTTAAGAGGGTTCTCCAGTGGCAGGTAGACTTCTGCCGGTCGAAGTACATTTTCCCGCAAAATCGCTCTGTAGCTGCAAAGATCTATATTTTATCAACACGCCCACAAAATTTCAACAAAAAATCTTCAAAAATAGAAAAGTTATATTCAACGGCGCGCAAAAATGTACAAAAATGTGCGGCATTGAATGTAACTTTTTTATTTTTGAAGATTTTTGGTTGAAATTTTGTAGGCGTGTTGATAAAATATAGATCTTTGCAGCTACAAAGCGATTTTTTGAAATTTTTAGATTAAAAAAAAGATATTGCGGAAAAATGTACTTCGACCGGCAGAAATGTACCTGCCACTGGAGAACCCTCTTAACTGTCAGTTTGCTGTTTTATTTTCGTCGTTGCTTCTTTTTTTTGTTCTATTTTAGAATTAGCGAGCGAAGCGAGCTTTTTGGTTAAAATCAGAAGTGGAAAATTTTTTCTTTGCTTTTGTTGTTCTTTATTTCTTTGTATTTGTTAGTATTTGGGTTTATTTTGTTTCATTTGTTTGCTTTGTGTTTTCGATTGCTTTGAACTCTTTGGCGTCTGTTTGTTGCTTCACTGCCTTAGCCTACGTTTTTTCTTTAGTGTCTTTGTTTGCTGTGTGTCTTATTTCTATATTTCGTCTCTTTTATTTTTTGTTTCCTTGATTCTCTTTGCTCTTTTTGTCTCTTTAGTTTGTACTATACTTTACCTCTTTTATATTTTACAGTTTCTTTTCTTTCTTTCACTCTACGATACGCTTTAGTTTTTGGGTCGATTTTTTTAATTCAATTTATTACTCTTTTGTCTATTTCTTCTCTTTGATCGCTTATACCATTGTGGTCCCCTAGATTTTAGGGCCTCCCTTTTTAGTCTCTTTGGCTTCATTGGTCCCTTTTGCCTTTTTTGTCATCCTATCTCTTTTGTTTCTTTTGACTTTTTAGTTGTCTTTGCTCTCTTTGGTGTATCTGTGTTTTTGGTTTTCATTTCATAGTATTTTCTTAAGAACAACTCCAATGTTTTTTTTTATCCCTTTATTCCCTCTATGGTGTTTTTAACCTGTATCGTTTCATTAGTTCTTGTAGTGTGTTTTTCTTTATTGTTCCCTTGTCCTTTTTTGTTTTCTTTATTGCGTATTTTTGCCTAATTGCCCAATTTCATATTAAAAGTAATTGCTTTCTATTATTACTTAAAGTACTTAAAAGTCCAAGTGCTAATCGGTCTTCTTATCTCCACTTGATAAACAACAATTCAATATGAAACTACGTACAAACTAGGTATATTGCACAACAAAAATTTGGAAGTGATGACTAAAAACTTTGAGGATATCTAACGGAGTCTATTAAATTAAGTTTGTGTAGCTACAAGCCGCCACACCACCACGTTGGACCTGGCCTCACCTCATTGGTTCTTCCACCACGGTACCACCGACCCCATCGAAGTATCACCCGTTGCGCGGTCGCTTTATAAGTTTCAGTGCATTTTATTCGAAAAACCTCTTTATGTTATGGTATATAGAACATAAACACGAGATTGTTTCTTTGTCTATTTTTCTTTGTTCTCTCCCTCCCCCTCCTTCTTCTTAGAAAACCTCTAGTATCTCTCGCGTATCATTACTAGATTAGATCTCGGCTATTGTAAATTTCCTGTATCCTACTCTTTCTTTCTCCCGTCTCCCCGTTCTTCCTTCGCCATGTCTCTCTCTTGCTTTGTGAGATCATTTTCTATGAATTTTTTTGTTTTTGCTTTATCATCACTTTTTCCCTTCCCTCCCAATCTCCAATTTCCACTTGATCTCTATTTATATTGTCAACGTCCTTGATTTTAACCTCTCCTACATCCTTGTCCTTCTCCTTTCCTCATAATTTACTTTTCTTTTTAGGTGTGTCACTGTTTTCAGAAGTCTGTTGTTAATTTTTGAAACCTTGAGACTTAATTCAGATTTCCCAATAGTCGACGTACCCACGACGACGATCCTAGCGCTGGTCTTCTGCGGTTCTCCAGTGGTGCAACACGAATGTGGGAACAAAGACACCAAGGCAGCCTCATCTCGTGATTGTAATAATTGTCGCCGGTAAACCTTCTCGTCTGTCGGTGTAGTGAATGCAAAACACCACCGAAGAACAAATTAAATTTAATTTGATGATAATAGTGATTATCTTAGGCTTGTTGATGTTAAATATCAACCACTGAGAAATTAAACAAACATTTTATCGAAGAACTGATTATTTTTAGAGGTTTATTATGTATCTTCAAATTTAATACAATAACGTTGTCATAGATAAAGATAAAAGAATTCAGACAATTTGACTCCATTCTTACGAAGGACAACATGATCTTTGTACTCTTTTCGAATTGTTGATAACCATACGTAATCACAACAGGCTGGTGACCTTGAAATTTTTGAGATGTAAAAACTAACCTTTATGTTACTTAACTTATTTTCGAAATCCCACAATATTTTATCTCTAACATTCATGGTGAGTCTTAATTTTTGCAATCTTTTTAATATTCGAAAAAAAAAAACTAGATAAAACAAGTAACGTTCAATTATCTCGAATTCCAAACAAAACTTGTGGCCTAAAAATCATCTTCGGTGATATCGAACACTTCTATTGTACACACTGATAACAATCGCTCGGTTATAAAACCAGTTTTCTCTGAGATTTACAGATAGTAGTAATGGACGCCCAAATAGTGCTTCTAGTTTCCACTTTACTTGTACTGTCTTCGGTACCGCGCGGTACTGCCAACATAGACAGTGTGTACGATGAATTCATCGAAGAAGTTATTAACGTTAAACGACTTAGAACAGCCCTTTCAGACAATCTACCAGGACTGGATAACGAAACGTCACTCATTGTAAAAAGTGAGGACGTACTGATTCAATTTCAAAGAAATCATGTGAGTTTACAGTGCTGGATGCATCCACGAAAATACCAAACGGGATCTTTGCCGGTAACGTCTATGATTTGGGTAACTTTGACGAATGCTATGGGATCCAGTACGGTGACATTTACGGAAAGTACTGTCTGGGGACTTTGGGAATGAGTATGGCGACGGAAAAGTACTTCGACGCTTTCAAACTCAACAGCACTGATAAACGACCTGTAAGTACCACAAGTGTTTTGATATCTTCTAGGATGATTTCTAGATCACCAGGATACATCCTCAACCCAGAATAGGATCCGTTTCGGGTCTTCGTTTGGCTGCTTGTGTTCCCAGTAACATGTCGGCGGCTGACATTCCCGGATTGTTAACTTATTCTGAAGAGTCGTGCTATTCTAAAGCAACGGCGCCGGAGTTGTCGAATGGGGCTGTAGCCACAATTGTCATCTTGGCTGTTTTTCTAACAATTGCTGTACTGTCCACCTTGTTCGATTTATACCTCTATTACACTGAAAAAGGTAAGACGTAGTTTGCATGTCAAGAAGTAACGACGAAATCGTCACAGAAACGCCAAACGAGCTTCTAATCGCCTTTTCGTTCCTCACCAACGGAAGCAAACTCTTCAAGTCGACAACAAACCCCGAACAGCTTCTTTGTCTCAACGGAATCAGAGCAATCAGTATGATGTGGGTCATACTCGGCCACGAATTTGCCGAAGCGGCAGGGTCTCCACTGTACAATTTCCTGGATGTTCCTGACGTAAGTCAATAAATTTTACCAATTTGGACTACAATGGAGTTTTAGTGGAAAAACGACTCAGCCAACATGTTGATCAACGGTGCCACCGTTTCGGTCGACACCTTCTTCGTTGTTGGTGGTCTCGTGACGGTGTACACTTTCATGAGGTCGATGGACAAAGGTGTTAAATTCAACGTAATCATGTACTACGTGCACCGATATCTTCGGCTGACCCCAGCTCTTGGCATTATGATGTTGGTCCATCTCAACTTGGCGTACTATATTTCAGTTGGTCCCCTGTGGGGTGGTATTAAAACAAGTTTGGTTGACGACTGCGAAACAGGGTGGTGGAGTGGTCTGCTGTATATTACAAACTACGTCCAAAAGGGAATTGTAAGTGGACAGTTTCTGACAATCGATGGTCTTTAGGGACGATTTCAGTGTCTGGGTCAAGCATGGTACCTTTCAGTTGACATGCAACTTTACGTTCTTTCCCCAATTGTACTCATTCCGTTGTACAGATGGCGGAAACAGACCTTGGGGGCCTTGGGACTGCTTGCTGTTGCTGGATGTGTTGTTCCCTTTGCTGTCGCTTATGCAGAAAATCTGAAAGTACAAGCTACCACCCCAGAAGAGGGGTAAGTTTAATAAATTATGCATAACCTTCTAGTCACTCGTTTATTACAGAAAGAAATCTATGAATGACTACTACACACAGACTTATGCAAGGTTTGGACCCTACGTCATCGGAATGATTTTGGGCTACCATCTGTACAAACTAAAGAAATCCGAATTGAAAGTTGTCTTTCCAAAGGTGATAATGACAATTATGTCGGCCAACTGAAAACTGTGTCTTTGTAGCTGCTAGCTGGACTGCTTTGGTTGGTTTGCCTAACAGGCCTGGTAGCCTGCGTCTACGCGGGTTTTCCTTTGACCGTAGAAACTGAAGAAGATCGTTGGGGCGACTCCTTCTACATGGGATTCAACCGCCCGGCCTGGGCTGTGGCGTTGTCCGGCGTCATCTTCCTGTGTGTCTCGGGACACGGCCATCCTGTGGATTGGTTCCTGTCTCTACCACTATTTCAATTCTTGACCAAAGTTTCGTATTCCATGTACTTGATGCATATTTTTGTCATCACGGTAAGGACTTCATCGTTGAAGAACAACATCAGATTTTCTAATGCTGCCATTGTGAGTACTTTTTTCAAATTGAAGATGTGACTTAACTGTGTTTTTTCAGTTTCACGTCTTTTGGGCCGACTTTATGGTAACGTTAGGATTGTCTGTGGTTTTGTGTTTGTTGTTTGAATCTCCGATTATAATTCTGGAAAAGCACCTCTTCGGACGGGGTGCCACGAAACGAACACGTGATGACAATGATGGAAAACCGAAAGTGTGATTTTGTGTAATTGTTTAAGTTATTATCTGATTTTGCTGTAATTTTGTTTTATTTCCCCTGCGACGTCCTCCCAGTTCCCACATCTTCTCTCTTCTATAAATTCGATAATTTTTGTTCCTTCTTTATTTTCTGTTTTATTCTTCGAAATTCTTCTCGCTTCTTTTGTCTTCCTAACCTTGTCCCAATTCTCGCATTGAAGTCTCCAGCAATTTTATTTCTCTTTTTCGTCTCACTTATGGTCTCTTCTAACATTGGTTTTGTTTTGTTCATCTCTTTGCTGAATACTGTGACTATTTTAACTTTTTTTTGCTCCTAGTTTGAAACTCTTCTCTGCTATGATGCCTCCTTTCACTGTTACATTCCTCTCTGCCGCTTGACATCTCCATACGTAGTCTCTCGGCATTCTCTATTCTATTTTCTTCTATTCCATTTCATCTATTCACGTTTCTGTCATTACAGTTATGTCAAATTCGTTTGGATTCTTCCAAAAGGCGCCACCTTTGTTTCTTATCCCTTCTACATTGCAATTTAAGAATATTATTCTTCCTTCGGTTTTCTTCTGTTGATTTTTGGTTAAATCATGAACCTTATTTCGTTTTGCGTTTTATTCTTTTTTCTTTCTAGGTTTTTTGCTTTTTCTTTCAAGAATGTTTCATTCGCCTGTTGTTTCTTCTTTTCACCCAAGGGGGCCCACATCCAAGGGGGCCCTGTCCGAGGAGGGCCCCATCCGTTCAAATGACTTTCAAAATAATTTGTACACTTTTATTGGACGATTTTTGGATTAATTCATGTCGGATCTAGACACATTTTGTGCTGATTTTGACGGGTAATTTCGCGAACTTTTGTCCTTATAAATTGATTGTGATCCTAATCAGGTAGGTGGATTCAGACTGTAAATGACAGATCGGTCAAGTAATCTTTTTGTGGCGAAAACTGTGGAATTAAGTGGATTGTGATTTTTTTAACAAATAGCACAAGTACATAATTTAAAAAGTGCTATGCAAAAACGTTACTACTCATTCTTCTATTTACTTAATAATACCCCTTCTCGACCTATCTTCAGCTAAAGAAGTTTCACTTCAAACGTGCGTGGCGGCCACACATTCTTCTTCTTCAGCCTCTTTAGTCTCGTTGGTTTCTTTAGTCTCTTTTGGTTCTTTGGTCTCTTCAGTCTCCTTAGTCTTTTTATTCCCTTCATTCTCTTTGGCTTGTTTAGTCTATTTGTGTTCTTTAGTCTCTTTAATATCTTTAGTGTCTTCTCTTTGGTACTTTGTATCTAAAAGAGTTTTGAAAAGAAGAGTAGGGTGCGCTCGTCCGTTGACGAGAACGAGCCAATGAACAAGTCTCTTTAGTCTCTTCAGTCTCTTTAGCCCCTTTAGTCTATTCAGTCTCTTTGCTATCTTCAGTCCTTTTCGTCTCATCAGATCTTTGGTCTATTTGGTGTTTTCAGTCTTATTAGTGTCTGTTCACCATAACCTTTTTCTTGTTAACCCCTATCTGGTCTCAAAAGCATTACTTCTTTTATCAGTTTTGGTATCTCTAGTATCTTTAGTCTCTTTGGTATTTTTGATCTCTTTGATCTCTTTCGTCTCTAAGGTCTCGTACTCTCATTATTCTCCTTTACTTTCTTTAGTCTCTTTAGTTTCTTTAGCCTTAGTCTTTTTGGTCTCTTTAGTCTCTTTAGTCTCTTTAATCTCTTTAGTCTCTTTAGTATCTTTAGACTCCTTACTATATTTACTCTCTTTGGCTTCCTTAGTCTCTTTGATCTCTTTAGTCCTTTTGGTCTGCGCAGATACTTGTTTTATTAGATATTTTTTAGACTTATTAGTGTCTGTGGAACCGTTTTTCTTGTTTACCCCTATCTGGTCTTAAAAATATTGATTTCTTTAATATTTGTGATGTCTTTAGTCTCTATAGTCTCTTCAGTCTCTTTAGTCTCTTTAGTCTCTATAATCTCTTTAGTCTTTTTAGTCTCTTTGGTCTCTTTGGTCTCTTTGGTCTCTTTGGTCTCTTTGGTCTCTTTGGACTCTTTGGGCGTTTTGGTATATTTAGTCTCTTTAGTCTCTTTAGTCACCTTACTACCTTTAGTCTATTTGGTCTCTCTGGCTTCTTTAGTTTCTTTGCTCATTTCAGTCCTTTTGGTCTCCGCAGATCTTTGTTTTATTAGATATTTTTTAGACTTATTAGTGTCTGTAGTACCTTTTTTCTTGTTTACCCCTATCTGGTTTTAAAAATATTGATCTCTTTAATATTTTTGATGTCTTTAGTCTCTACAGTCTCTTTAATCACTTTAGTCTCTTTAGTCTCTTTGGTCCCTTTAGTTTTTTAGACTTTTTGGTCTCTTTGGTCTCTTTGGTATTTTTGGACTATTTGGACTCGTTGGTCTCTTTGTTATCTTTAGTCTTTTTAGTCTCTTTAGTCTCCTTACTATCTTTAGTCTCTTTGGTCTTTTTGCTCTTTTCAGTCCTTTTGGTCTCCGCGGATCTTTGTTTTATTAATTTATTATTAGTGTCTGTAGTACTCTTTTACTTGTTAACCCCTATGTGGTCTTAAAAATATTGATCACTTTAATATTTTTGATGTCTTTAGTCTCTATAGTCTCTTTAGTGTCTTCAGTCTCTTTAGTTCTTTAGTATATTTAGTCTCTTTAGTCTCTTTAGTCTCTTTAGTCTCTTTAGTCTCTTTAGTCTCTTTAGTCTCTTTAGTCTCTTTAGTCTCTTTAGTCTCTTTAGTCTCTTTAGTCTCTTTAGTCTCTTTAGTCTCTTTAGTCTCTTTAGTCTCTTTAGTCTCTTTAGTCTCTTTAGTCTCTTTAGTCTCTTTAGTCTCTTTAGTCTCTTTAGTCTCTTTAGTCTCTTTAGTCTCTTTAGTCTCTTTAGTCTCTTTAGTCTCTTTAGTCTCTTTAGTCTCTTTAGTCTCCTTGATCTCTTTAGTCTCCTTACAATCTTTAGTCTCTTTGTTCTCTTTGACTTCTTTAGTCTCTTTGCTCTTTTCTGTCCTTTTGGTCTCCGCAGATCTTTGTTTTATCAGATATTTTTTAGACTTATTAGTGTCTGTAGTAGCCTTTTTCTTGTTTACCCCTATCTGGTCTTAAAAACATTGATTTATTTAATATTTTTGATGTCTTTAGCCTCTATAGTCTCTTTAGTCTCTTTAGTCTCTTTAGTCTCTTTAGTCCCTTTAGTCCCTTTAGTCTCTTTAGTCTCTTTCGTCTCTTTGGTCTCTTTGGTCTCTTTGGTCTCTTTGGTCTCTTTGGTCTCTTTGGTCTCTTTGGTCTATTTGGTCTCTTTGGTCTCTTTAGTCCTTTTAGTCTTTTTAGTCCCTTTGGTCTCTTTGGTCTCTTTGGACTGTTTGGACTCTTTGGTCTCTTTGGTCTCTTTGGTATCTTTAGCATTCTCTTTGGTATTCTATAGTCTTTTTAGTCCCTTTAATCTCTTCAACCTCTTTAGTCTCCTTGCTCTCTTCAGTCCCTTTGTTCTCTTCAGACACTTTGGTCTCTTAACCTGCGTAATTGCTATAGGATTTCGGTTTCAAGTGACAAAATTGGAAAGATCCAGTCAAAAATTTATTAATTAATCCCAATTTCCGAAGCGAACTGTACAAAAATAATTTTTGGTTTTTACATACACTAGTATACTTACATCAAAAATCCATTGTTAAGTATTGACAATTTTTTTTTGAAACATCAGGGACAAAATTGGAAAGAAACACTCAGAAATTCGTAATTAATTAAGATTTCCGAAACGAAATGTATACAATTATTTCTTTGATTCTACATACACTAGGATACCTAAAAACTGTTAAATAATTCATCAGAACTGCGATGTGATTAGTTGACTAATTTTAAAACAAAGGTTTCCTGCGTCAAGAGACAAAATTGGAAAGACACAGTCAGAAATTCGTAATTAATTCCAATTTCCAAAGCGAACTGAACAAAAGTAATTTTTGGTTTCTACATACACTAGTATACTTGCAAATTGTCAAGCAATTCATCAAAAAACCGTTGGTAGGTTTTGACAATTTTTAAAACATTAAGAATTTCTGCTTCAAGAGACAAAATTTTAAAGAGACACTCAGAAATTCGTAATTAATTAAGATTCTTGAAATGAAATATATAATATTAATTCTTTGATTCTACATGCAGTGGGATACCTGAAAACTGATAAGCAATTTATCAGAAGTGCTATGTGGTTATTTGACAATTTGTAAAACAAAGGATTTCGTCCTCTAGAGACAAAATTGGAAAGACATGCACAGTCAAAAATTCGTAATTAATTTCAATTTCCAAAGCAAACTGTACAAAAGTAATTTTTGGTTTCTACATACACTAGTATACTTGCAAATTGTCAAGCAATTCATCAAAAATCCGTTGTTAAATTTTGACAATTTTTGAAATTTCAAGGATTTCGGCTTCAGGAGACAAAATTGGTAAGAAACACTCAGAAATTAGTAATTAATCAAGATTCCCGAAACGAAATGTATACAATTAATTCATTGATTCTGCAGACACTGTGCTACCTGAAAAATGTTAAATAATTCATCAAAGATCCGCTGTAATTATTTGACAATTTTTAAAACAAAGGATTTCGGACTCAAGAGACAAAATTGGAAACGGACACTCAGAAATTCGTAATTAATTCAATTTTCCGAAGCAAACTGTACACAGACAATTTTTGGTTTCTACATACACTAGTATACTTTGCCAATTGTCAAGGAATTCATCAAAAATCCGTAGTAAACGTTTGACAATTTTTGAAACATCAATGATTTCGGCTTCAAGTGACAAAATTGTAAAGAGACATTCAGAAATTTCTAATTAATTCCAATTTCCGAAGTGAACTGTACAAAAATAATTTATGGTGTCTACATACACTAGTGTACCCGGAAATGGTAAAGTAATTCATCAGAAATAAGTTTTGAAGTTTTGACAATTTTTGAAACATCAAGGATTTCGGCCTCCCGAGCCAAAATTGGAAGCTAACCGATACTCAGAAATTGGTAATTAATTCAAATTTCCCAAGCGAACTGTACCAAAGTAATTTTTGCTTTCTAGATTCACTAGCATAATTGGAAATTGTCAAGTAATTCTTCAGAAACACGTTCTTAATTTTTCAAATTTAGATTTCCCAACCGAACTATATAGAAGTAATTTTTTGACTCTACGGACTGGAAAATTCCGAATCCATCTGATTTAGAACGAATGATTGATTTAGACTACATCGATATTTGCCTTCTGATCTCAGTAAATTTATCAAAGAAATTGCTTTCAAGATAACAATAAAATGTAGTGCTCTAGCACAGTTGTTCCCTTTGGTGTTTCGCCTCAAGTCGACACGATATAGCCTGCCAGTAGCCGATCAACAGCGTCCAAAGCAAAAACGATTGTTGCAGGAGAGCAGTGAGTGGGGGTGGGTAAGGGTGAGAACGGAGAGATAGAGAACAGCAAGTAGTAGTCAAAAGGTTCCACGCCCTCGCAATGCTTCTGTGGGAGCAAAAATAGAAAACCATGAGCCGACTCACGAATAACCCGGAAAAAAGCATCTCTTCTCATTTCTATTAAACACTAAGTAGTCGACGTACCCACGACGACGATCCCGGCACTGATCTTCCGCCGCAGCCGTGTGTGGGAACACAAGCACACCAACCAGTCAGTCTCATCTTGTGATTGTAACAATTGCCGCCAATAAACCTTCTGTTTAGTGAATGCAAAAACACCACTGAAGAACAAATTAAATTTATTTTGATGAGAATACTTATGATCTCAGACTTGTTGATGTTAAATATCGACCTACTATAATAGCACCACCAGAACTGATTATTTTTGACGTTTATATGTATCTTTAAATTTATTATCTGGAGTAACGTTATCATAGATAAAGAAAAAACAATTTATACAATTTGACTGGATTCTCTTTTTATACGATATTTGTACTTTTTCGTGTTGACAACCATACGTAATTTGGTCCTTTCAACACGCTAGTGATCTTGAAATTTTCTACTCGAACGTCAGTCATCATACATTAACGCACGCAGCAGTGCTTTCCTAGATTCAGACCGTGACGGGCGTGATGGACGAAGAAGAGTTGTTGTTACAAATTTTAAACGAAGGTTTGATTGAAGATGAGCTGGTGGGTTCCGAAATGTTCCGAGAACGGGGGATGGAAGGCTGCTAAGAACTTTTGATGAAAAAATATTTATTTGAAGACAAGAAAAAATTTCCAGAAAATGTTCGATTTTCTGGATTCAATTAATAGTTCATCGTTGACATTTTGGAAGACAATAAACGCATATACCACGCCGAAGTTTCGTGCCGGTCGACTATTGCGTGAAACCACGCGCGTGATTTTCGAGACACGCAGATGTTCCGTGACGCGCGGACCTTATAGCCTTTCTTTACAAGTTACTTTAGCGCGATACGCATCCGTCACGTGCGTGATCTGTCACGCATCTTAGGAAAACAAGCCTTAAGGATTGGGTTGAGTACAGCATAGCCGGGAAGGGGTGACACCCTATTTTATATACTGTCTGTCATTGTTTAAGTAACATTTGTGTCATTCGCGTCATTCATCCAAACTTATCTTCGAGAGCTCAAAATATTTTATCTCCGATATCTCATAATTTAATCAAATCTACTTTTTAATATTCGTCGTAATTTGCAGTGTACGCGGCAAGTCTTCTTTTACAAGTTTTCTCTACAATTTGAGGATTTTTGTTTAGAGTTGTAATTAATTATTTCTGTTTTGTGACTCGTCTAAATTTCGATATTATTGTTATAAATTGTACATTAAAAGACTGACCAGACCTCACTTGCCCACACCTTATGTAAACTTACTAAATTTAAGACAATAAGACAAAAAGTATACTAGATAAAACAAGTCACCTACCACTATTTCAATTCAATTCTTGACCAAAGTTTCGTATTCCATGTACTTGATGCATATTTTTGTCATCACGGTAAGGACTTCATCGTTGAAGAACAACATCAGATTTTCTAATGCTGCCATTGTGAGTACTTTTTTCAAATTGAAGATGTGACTTAACTGTGTTTTATCAGTTTCACGTCTTTTGGGCCGACTTTATGGTAACGTTAGGATTGTCTGTGGTTTTGTGTTTGTTGTTTGAATCTCCGATTATAATTCTGGAAAAGCACATCTTTGGACGGGGTGCCACGAAACGAACACGTGGCGCCAATGATGGAAAACCGAAAGTGTGATTTTGTGTAATTGTTTAAGTTATTATCTGATTTAGCTGTAATTTTGTTTTATTTCCCCTGCGACGTCCTCCCAGTTCCCACATCTTCTCTCTTCTATAAATTCGATAATTTTTGTTCCTTCTTTATTTTCTGTTTTATTCTTCGAAATTCTTCTCGCTTCTTTTGTCTTCCTAACCTTGTCCCAATTCTCGCATTGAAGTCTCCAGCAATTTTATTTCTCTTTTTTGTCTCACTTATGGTCTCTTCTAACATTGGTTTTGTTTTGCTCATCTCTTTGCTGAATACTGTGACGATTTTAATTTTTTTTTCCTAGTTTGAAACTTCTCTCTGCTCTGTAGTTCTTGTTTCATCATATTATCTTCTTCAATTTCTTTCCTTCTTCCCACCCTGTTCGAGGGGGCCGTCACTCAAGGAAGGCCCTGTCCGAGGGGGGCCCCATCCGCTCAAATGGCTTTCAAAATAATTTGTCCACTTTTATGGGACGATTTTTGGATTAATGCTTGTCGGCTCTAGACGCATTTTGTGCTGATTTTGACGGGTATTTTCGCGAAGTAGAGTCGAACTTTTGTCCTTATAAATTGATTGTCATCCTAATTAGGTAGGTGGATTCAGACTGTAAATGACAGATCGGTTAAGTAATTTTTTTGTGGCGAAAATTGTAGAATTGGGTGGATTGTGATTTTTTAATAAATAGCAAAAGTACATAATTTAAAAAGTGATATGGCTAAAACACGGGCAGAACGGACGAAAGACAAACCCATGGAAATTACAAAATAAATGTAATCGTTACTACTCAATCTTCTATCTACTTAGTATTACCCTTTCTCGACCTTTTATCAGCTATAGAAGTTTCACTTCAAACGTGCGTGGCGGCCACAAACACTTCTTTTTTTTTGTCTTCTGAGCCTCTTTAGTCTCGTTGGTTTCTTAGTCTTCTTAAGCTCTTTAGTCTCTTTGGTCTCTTCAGTCTCTTTAGTCTCTTTAGTCTATTCAGTGTCTTTGCTATCTTCAGTCCTTTTCGTCTCATCAGATCTTTGGTCTATTTGATATTTTCAGTCTTATTAGTGTCTGTTCACCATAACCTTTTTCTTGTTAACCCCTATCTGGTCTCAAAAGCAATACTTCTTTTAACAGTTTTGGTATCTCTAGTATCTTTAGTCTGTTTGGTCTCCTTGGTATCTTTAGTCTCTTTTGTCTCTTTAGTCTCCTTACTATATTTACTCTCTTTGGCTCCTTTAGTCTCTTTGCTCTCTTTAGTCCTTTTGGTCTCCACAGACCCTTGTTTTATTAGATATTTTTTAGACTTATTAGTGTCTGTGGAACCGTTTTTCTTGTCTACAGTTTCTATAGTCTCTTTGGTCCCTTTAGTCTTTTTAGTCTTTTTGGTCTCTTTGGTCTCTTTGGTCTCTTTGGTCTCTTTGGTCTCTTTGGTTTTTTGGACTATTTGGACTCCTTGGTCTCTTTGGTATCTTTAGTCCTTTTAGTCTCTTTAATCCCCTTACTATCTTTAGTCTCTTTGGTCTCTTTGGCTTCTTTAGTTTCTTTGCTCTTTTCAGTCCTTTTGGTCTTCGCGGATGTTTGTTTAACTAGATTTTTTTTAGACTTATTAGTGTCTGTAGTACCCTTTTTCTTGATTACCCCTATGTGGTCTTAAAAATTTTGATTTCTTTAATATTTTTGATGTCTTTAGTCTCTATAGTCTCTTTAGTCTCTATAGTCTCTTTAGTCTCTTTAGTCTCTTTAGTGTCTTTAGTCTCTGTAGTCTCTTTAGTCTCTTTAGTCTCTGTAGTCTCTTTAGTCTCTTTAGACTCTTTAGTCTCTTTAGTCTCTTTAGTCTCTTTAGTCTCTTTAGTCTCTTTAGACTCCTTACTATATTTACTCTCTTTGGCTTCTTTAGTCTCTTTGATCTCTTTAGTCCTTTTGATCTGCGCACATCCTTGTTTTATTAGATATTTTTTAGACTTATTAGTGTCTGTGGAGCCGTTTTTCTTGTTTACCCCTATCTGGTCTTAAAAATGTTGATTTCTTTAATATTTTTGATGTCTTTAGTCTCTATAGTCTCTTCAGTCTATTTAGTTTCTTCAGTCTCTTTAGTCTCTTTAGTCTCTATAATCTCTTTAGTCTTTTTAGTCTCTTTGGTCTCTTTGGTCTCTTTGGTCTCTTTGGACTCTTTGGGCTTTTTGGTATCTTTAGTCTCTTTAGTCTCTTTAGTCTCCTTGATCTCTTTGGACTGTTTGGACTATTTGGTCTCCTTGGTATCTTTAGTCTCTTTTGTCTCTTTAGTCTCCTTACAATCTTTAGTCTCTTTGTTCTCTTTGACTTCTTTAGTCTATTTGCTCTTTTCTGTCCTTTTGGTCTCCGCAGATCTTTGTTTTATCAGATATTTTTTAGACTTATTAGTGTCTGTAGTAGCCTTTTTCTTGTTTACCCCTATCTGGTCTTAAAAACATTGATTTCTTTAATATTTTTGATGTCTTTAGCCTCTATAGTCTCTTTAGTCTCTTTAGTCTCTTTAGTCTCTTTAGTCTCTTTAGTCCCTTTAGTCCCTTTAGTCCCTTTAGTCTCTTTAGTCTCTTTGGTCTCTTTGGTCTCTTTGGTCTCTTTGGTCTCTTTGGTCTCTTTGGTCTCTTTGGTCTCTTTGTTCTCTTTGATCTCTTTAGTCTCTTTAGTCTCATTGGTCTCTTTAGTCTCTTTAGTCTCTTTAGTCTCTTTAGTCTCTTTAGTCTCTTTAGTCTCTTTAGTCTCTTTAGTCTCTTTAGTCTCTTTAGTCTCTTTAGTCTCTTTGGTCTCTTTGGACTGTTTGGACTCTTTGGTCTCTTTGGTATCTTTAGTATTCTCTTTGGTATTCTATAGTCTTTTTAGTCCCTTTAATCTCTTCAACCTCTTTAGTCTCCTTGCTCTCTTCAGTCCCTTTGTTCTCTTCAGACACTTTGGTCTCTTAACCTGCGTAATTGCTATAGGATTTCGGTTTCAAGTGACAAAATTGGAAAGATCCAGTCAAAAATTTATTAATTAATCCCAATTTCCGAAGCGAACTGTACAAAAATAATTTTTGGTTTTTACATACACTAGTATACTTACAAATTGTCAAGAAATTCATCAAAAATCCGTTGTTAAGTATTGACAATTTTTGAAACATCAGGGATTTCGGCTTCAACAGACAAAATTGGAAAGAAACACTCAGAAATTCGTAATTAATTAAGATTTCCAAAACGAAATGTATACAATTATTTCTTTGATTCTACATACACTAGGATACCTAAAAACTGTTAAATAATTCATCAGAACTGCGATGTGATTAGTTGACTAATTTTAAAACAAAGGATTCCTGCGTCAAGAGACAAAATTGGAAAGACACAGTCAGAAATTCGTAATTAATTCCAATTTCCAAAGCGAACTGAACAAAAGTAATTTTTAGTTTCTACATACACTAGTATACTTGCAAATTGTCAAGCAATTCATCAAAAAACCGTTGGTAAGTTTTGACAATTTTTAAAACATTAAGAATTTCTGCTTCAAGAGACAAAATTTTAAAGAGACACTCAGAAATTCGTAATTAATTAAGATTCTTGAAATGAAATGTATAATATTAATTCTTTGATTCTACACGCACTGGGATACCTGAAAACTGATAAGCAATTGATCAGAAATGCTATGTGGTTATTTGACAATTTTTAAAACAAAGGATTTCGTCCTCTAGAGACAAAATCGGAAAGACATGCATAGTCAAAAATTTGTAACTAATTCCAATTTCCAAAGCAAACTGTACAAAAGTAATTTTTGGTTTCTACATACACTAGTATACTTGCAAATTGTCAAGCAATTCATCAAAAATCCGTTGTTAAATTTTGACAATTTTTGAAATTTCAAGGATTTCGGCTTCAGGAGACAAAATTGGTAAGAAACACTCAGAAATTAGTAATTAATCAAGATTCCCGAAACGAAATGTATACAATTAATTCATTGATTCTGCAGACACTGTGCTACCTGAAAAATGTTAAATAATTCATCAAAGATCCGCTGTAATTATTTGACAATTTTTAAAACAAAGGATTTCGGACTCAAGAGACAAAATTGGAAACGGACACTCAGAAATTCGTAATTAATTCAATTTTCCGAAGCAAACTGTACACAGACAATTTTAGGTTTTTACATACACTAGTATACCTAGAAATGGTTAAGTAATTCATCAGAAATACGTTTTTAAATTTTGACAATTTTTTAAACATCAAGGATTTCGGCCTCCCGAGGCAAAATTGGAAACAGAGATTCAGAAATTCGTAATTAATTCAAATTTCCGAAGCGAACTGAACACACATAATTTTTGGTTTCTACATACACTAGTATACTTTGCCAATTGTCAAGGAATTCATCAAAAATCCGTAGTAAACGTTTGACAATTTTTGAAACATCAATGATTTCGGCTTCAAGTGACAAAATTGTAAAGAGACATTCAGAAATTTCTAATTAATTCCAATTTCCGAAGTGAACTGTACAAAAATAATTTATGGTGTCTACATACACTAGTGTACCCGGAAATGGTAAAGTAATTCATCAGAAATAAGTTTTGAAGTTTTGACAATTTTTGAAACATCAAGGATTTCGGCCTCCCAAGCCAAAATTGGAAACTAACCGATACTCAGAAATTGGTAATTAATTCAAATTTCCCAAGCGAACTGTACCAAAGTAATTTTTGCTTTCTAGATTCACTAGCATAATTGGAAATTGTCAAGTAATTCTTCAGAAACACGTTCTTAATTTTTCAAATTTAGATTTTCCAACCGAACTATATAGAAGTAATTTTTTGACTCTACGGACTGGAAAATTTCGAATCCATCTGATTTAGAACGAATGATTGATTTAGACTACATAGATATTTGCCTTCTGATCTCAGTAAATTTATCAAAGAAATTGCTTTCAAGATAACAATAAAATGTAGTGCTCTAGCACAGTTGTTCTCTTTTGTGTTTCGCCTCAAGTGGACACGATATAGCCTGCCAGTAGCCGATCAACAGCGTCCAATGCAAAAACGATTGTTGCAGTAGAGCAGTCAGTGGGGGTGGCTAAGGGTGAGAACGGAGAGATAGAGAACAGCAAGTAGTAGTCAAAGGCAGAAAAGCCGGCGGGACAAAAATGTCCACCCCCTCGCAATGCTTCTGTGGGAGCAAAAATAGAAAACCATGAGCCGACTCACGAATAACCCGGAAAAAAACATCTCTTCTCATTTCTTTTAAACACTAAGTAGTCGACGTACCCACGACGACGATCCTGGCACTGAACTTCTGCCGCAGCCGTGTGTGGGAACACAAGCACACCAACCAGTCAGTCTCATCTTGTGATTGTAACAATTGCCGCCAATAAACCTGTGTAGTGAATGCAAAAACACCACCGAAGAACAAATTAAATTTATTTTGATGAGAATACTTATGATCTCAGACTTGTTGATGTTAAATATCGACCTACTATAATAGCACGACCAGAACTGATTATTTTTGACGTTTATATGTATCTTTAAATTGAATATCTGCAGTAACGTTATCATAGATAAAGATAAAACTATTTATACAATTTGACTGAATTCCCTTTTTATACGATATTTGTACTTTTTCGAAGTGTTGACAACCATACGTAATTTGGTCCCTTGAAATTTCTCGCATCCGTGACGTGACGCGCGTGTCGTAAATTTTCTACTCGAACGTCAGTCATCATACATTAACCACGCAGCAGTGCTTTCCTAGATTCAGACCGTGACGGGCGTTATGAACGAGGAAGAGTTGTTACAAATTTTAAACGAAGGTTTGATTGAAGATGAGCTGGTGGGTCCCGCATATACGAAATGTTCCGAGAACGGGAGATATAAGGCTGCTAAGAACTTTTGATGAAAAAATATTTATTTGAAGACGAGAAAAAATTTCGGGAAAATGTTCGATTTTCTGGATTCAATTAATAGTTCATCGTTGACATTTTGGAAGACAATAGACGCATATACCACGCCGAAGTTTCGTGCCGGTCGACTATTGCGTGAAACCACGCGCGTGATTTTCCAGACACGCAGATGTTCCGTGACGCGCGGACCTTATAGCCTTTCTTTACAAGTTACTTTAGCGCGATACGCATCCGTGACGTGCGTGATCTGTCACGCATCTTAGGAAAGCAAGCCTTAAGGATTGAGTTGAGAACAGCATAGCCGGGAAGGGGTGACACCCTATTTTATATACTGTCTGTCGTTGTTTAAGTAACATTTGTGTCATTCGCGTCATTCATCCAAACTTATCTTCGAGAGCTCAAAATATTTTATCTCCGATATCTCATAATTTAATCAAATCTACTTTTTAATATTCGTCGTAATTTGCGGTGTACGCGGCAAGTCTTCTTTTACAAGTTTTCTCTACAATTTGAGGATCTTTGTTTAGAGTTGTAATTAATTATTTCTGTTTTGTGACTCGTCTAAATTTCGATATTATTGTTATAAATTGTACATTAAAAGACTGACCAGACCTCACTTGCCCACACCTTATGTAAACTTACTAAATTTAAGACAATAAGACAAAAAGTATACTAGATAAAACAAGTCACCTACCACTATTTCAATTCAATTCTTGACCAAAGTTTCGTATTCCATGTACTTGATGCATATTTTTGTCATCACGGTAAGGACTTCATCGTTGAAGAACAACATCAGATTTTCTAATGCTGCCATTGTGAGTACTTTTTTCAAATTGAAGATGTGACTTAACTGTGTTTTTTCAGTTTCACGTCTTTTGGGCCGACTTTATGGTAACGTTAGGATTGTCTGTGGTTTTGTGTTTGTTGTTTGAATCTCCGATTATAATTCTGGAAAAGCACATCTTTGGACGGGGTGCCACGAAACGAACACGTGGCGACAATGATGGAAAACCGAAAGTGTGATTTTGTGTAATTGTTTAAGTTATTATCTGATTTTGCTGTAATTTTGTTTTATTTCCCCTGCGACGTCCTCCCAGTTCCCACATCTTCTCTCTTCTATAAATTCGATAATTTTTGTTCCTTCTTTATTTTCTGTTTTATTCTTCGAAATTCTTCTCGCTTCTTTTGTCTTCCTAACCTTGTCCCAATTCTCGCATTGAAGTCTCCAGCAATTTTATTTCTCTTTTTCGTCTCACTTATGGTCTCTTCTAACATTGGTTTTGTTTTGTTCATCTCTTTGCTGAATACTGTGACTATTTTAACTTTTTTTTGCTCCTAGTTTGAAACTCTTCTCTGCTATGATGCCTCCTTTCACTGTTACATTCCTCTCTGCCGCTTGACATCTCCATACGTAGTCTCTCGGCATTCTCTATTCTATTTTCTTCTATTCCATTTCATCTATTCACGTTTCTGTCATTACAGTTATGTCAAATTCGTTTGGATTCTTCCAAAACGCGCCACCTTTGTTTCTTATCCCTTCTACATTGCAATTTAAGAATATTATTCTTCCTTCGGTTTTCTTCTGTTGATTTTTGGTTAAATCATGAACCTTATTTCGTTTTGCGTTTTATTCTTTTTTCTTTCTAGGTTTTTTGCTTTTTCTTTCAAGAATGTTTCATTCGCCTGTTGTTCCTTCTCTTCACCCAAGGGGGCCCACATCCAAGGGGGCCCTGTCCGAGGAGGGCCCCATCCGTTCAAATGACTTTCAAAATAATTTGTACACTTTTATTGGACGATTTTTGGATTAATTCATGTCGGATCTAGACACATTTTGTGCTGATTTTGACGGGTAATTTCGCGAACTTTTGTCCTTATAAATTGATTGTGATCCTAATCAGGTGTTTGGATTCAGACTGTAAATGACAGATCGGTCAAGTAATCTTTTTGTGGCGAAAACTGTGGAATTGAGTGGATTGTGATTTTTTTAACAAATAGCACAAGTACATAATTTAAAAAGTGCTATGCAAAAACGTTACTACTCATTCTTCTATTTACTTAATAATACCCCTTCTCGACCTATCTTCAGCTAAAGAAGTTTCACTTCAAACGTGCGTGGCGGCCACACATTCTTCTTCTTCAGCCTCTTTAGTCTCGTTGGTTTCTTTAGTCTCTTTTGGTTCTTTGGTCTCTTCAGTCTCCTTAGTCTTTTTATTCCCTTCATTCTCTTTGGCTTGTTTAGTCTATTTGTGTTCTTTAGTCTCTTTAATATCTTTAGTGTCTTCTCTTTGGTACTTTGTATCTAAAAGAGTTTTGAAAAGAAGAGTTGGGTGCGCTCGTCCGTTGACGAGAACGAGCCAATGAACAAGTCTCTTTAGTCTCTTCAGTCTCTTTAGCCCCTTGAGTCTATTCAGTCTCTTTGCTATCTTCAGTCCTTTTCGTCTCATCAGATCTTTGGTCTATTTGGTGTTTTCAGTCTTATTTGTGTCTGTTCACCATAACCTTTTTCTTGTTAACCCCTATCTGGTCTCAAAAGCATTACTTCTTTTAACAGTTTTGGTATCTCTAGTATCTTTCGTCTCTTTGGTATTTTTGATCTCTTTGATCTCTTTCGTCTCTAAGGTCTCGTACTCTCATTATTCTCCTTTACTTTCTTTAGTCTCTTTAGTTTCTTTAGCCTTAGTCTCTTTGGTCTCTTTAATCTCTTTAGTCTCTTTAGTCTCTTTAGACTCATTACTATATTTACTCTCTTTGGCTTCTTTAGTCTCTTTGATCTCTTTAGTCCTTTTGGTCTGCGCAGATCCTTGTTTTATTAGATATTTTTTAGATTTATTAGTATCTGTGGAACCGTTTTTCTTGTTTACCCCTATCTGGTCCTAAAAATATTGATTTCTTTAATATTTTTGATGTCTTTAGTATCTATAGTCTCTTCAGTCTCTTTAGTCTCTATAATCTCTTTAGTCTTTTTAGTCTCTTTGGTTTCTTTGGTCTCTTTGGTCTCTTTGGACTTTTTGGTATCTTTAGTCTCTTTAGTCTCTTTAGTCACCTTACTATCTTTAGTCTATTTGGTCTCTCTGGCTTCTTTAGTCTCTTTGCTCATTTCAGTCCTTTTGGTCTCCGCAGATCTTTGTTTTATTAGATATTTTTTAGACTTATTAGTATCTGTAGTACCTTTTTTCTTGTTTACCCCTATCTGGTTTTAAAAATATTGATCTCTTTAATATTTTTGATGTCTTTAGTCTCTACAGTCTCTTTAATCTCTTTAGTCTCTTTAGTCTCTATAGCCTCTTTAGTCTCTTTAGTCTCTTTGGTCTCTTTAGTTTTTTTAGACTATTTGGACTCCTTGGTCTCTTTGGTATCTTTAGACTTTTTAGTCTCTTTAGTCTCCTTACTATCTTTAGTCTCTTTGGTCTCTTTGCCTTCTTTAGTCTCTTTGCTCTTTTCAGTCCTTTTGGTCTCCGCGGATCTTTGTTTTATTAAATTTTTTTTAGACTTATTAGTGTCTGTAGTACTCTTTTTCTTGTTTACCCCTATGTGGTCTTAAAAATATTGATGTCTTTAATATTTTTTATATCTTTAGTTTCTATAGTGTCTTCAGTCTCTTTAGTCTCTTTAGTCTCTTTAGTCTCTTTAGTCTCTTTAGTCTCTTTAGTCTCTTTAGTCTCTTTAGTCTCTTTAGTCTCTTTAGTCTCTTTAGTCTCTTTAGTCTCTTTAGTCTCTTTAGTCTCTTTAGTCTCTTTAGTCTCTTTAGTCTCTTTAGTCTCTTTAGTCTCTTTAGTCTCTTTAGTCTCTTTAGTCTCTTTAGTCTCTTTAGTCTCTTTAGTCTCTTTAGTCTCTTTAGTCTCTTTAGTCTCTTTAGTCTCTTTAGTCTCTTTAGTCTCTTTAGTCTCTTTAGTCTCTTTAGTCTCTTTAGTCTCTTTAGTCTCTTTAGTCTCTTTAGTCTCTTTAGTCTCTTTAGTCTCTTTAGTCTCTTTAGTCTCTTTAGTCTCTTTAGTCTCTTTAGTCTCTTTAGTCTCTTTAGTCCTTTTAGTCTTTTTAGTCTCTTTGATCTCTTTGGACTGTTTGGACTCTTTGGCCTCCTTGGTATCTTTAGTCTCTTTAGTCTCTTTAGTCTCTTTAGTCTCTTTAGTCTCTTTAGTTTCTTTAGTCTCTTTAGTCTCTTTAGTCTCTTTAGTCTCTTTAGTCTCTTTAGTCTCTTTAGTCTCTATAGTCTCTATAGTCTCTATAGTCTCTTTAGTCTCTTTAGTCTCTTTAGTCTCTTTAGTCTCTTTAGTCTCTTTAGTCTCTTTAGTCTCTTTAGTCTCTTTAGTCTCTTTAGTCTCTTTAGTCTCTTTAGTCTCTTTAGTCTCTTTAGTCTCTTTAGTCTCTTTAGTCTCTTTAGTCTCTTTAGTCTCTTTAGTCTCTTTAGTCTCTTTAGTCTCTTTAGT
The DNA here is from genome assembly GCA_963583935.1 of Diaperis boleti. Taxonomy (NCBI): domain Eukaryota; kingdom Metazoa; phylum Arthropoda; class Insecta; order Coleoptera; family Tenebrionidae; genus Diaperis; species Diaperis boleti. The sequence continues at coordinate 6,705,566 of OY757242.1, forward strand.
CTCTTTAGTCTCTTTAGTCTCTTTAGTCTCTTTAGTCTCTTTAGTCTCTTTAGTCTCTTTAGTCTCTTTAGTCTCTTTAGTCTCTTTAGTCTCTTTAGTCTCTATAGTCTCTATAGTCTCTTTAGTCTCTTTAGTCTCTTTAGTCTCTTTAGTCTCTTTAGTCTCTTTAGTCTCTTTAGTCTCTTTAGTCTCTTTAGTCTCTTTAGTCTCTTTAGTCTCTTTAGTCTCTTTAGTCTCTTTAGTCTCTTTAGTCTCTTTAGTCTCTTTAGTCTCTATAGTCTCTTTAGTCTCTTTAGTCTCTTTAGTCTCTTTAGTCTCTATAGTCTCTTTAGTCTCTTTAGTCTCTTTAGTCTCTTTAGTCTCTTTAGTCTCTTTAGTCTCTTTAGTCCTTTTAGTCTTTTTAGTCTCTTTGGTCTCTTTGGTCTCTTTGATCTCTTTGGACTGTTTGGACTCTTTGGTCTCCTTGGTATCTTTGGTCTCTTTTGTCTCTTTAGTCTCCTTACAATCTTTAGTCTCTTTGTTCTCTTTGACTTCTTTAGTCCCTTTGCTCTTTTCTGTCCTTTTGGTCTCCGCAGATCTTTGTTTTATCAGATATTTTTTAGACTTATTAGTGTCTGTAGTAGCCTTTTTCTTGTTTACCCCTATCTGGTCTTAAAAACATTGATTTATTTAATATTTTTGATGTCTTTAGCCTCTATAGTCTCTTTAGTCTATTTAGTCTCTTTAGTCTCTTTAGTCCCTTTAGTCCCTTTAGTCTCTTTAGTCTCTTTCGTCTCTTTGGTCTCTTTGGTCTCTTTGGTCTCTTTGGTCTCTTTGGTCTCTTTGGTCTCTTTGGTCTCTTTGGTCTTTTTGGTCTCTTTGGTCTATTTGGTCTCTTTGGTCTCTTTAGTCCTTTTAGTCTTTTTAGTCCCTTTGGTCTCTTTGGTCTCTTTGGACTGTTTGGACTCTTTGGTCTCTTTGGTCTCTTTGGTATCTTTAGTATTCTCTTTGGTATTCTAGTCTTTTTAGTCCCTTTAATCTCTTCAACCTCTTTAGTCTCCTTGCTCTCTTCAGTCCCTTTGTTCTCTTCAGACACTTTGGTCTCTTAACCTGCGTAATTGCTATAGGATTTCGGTTTCAAGTGACAAAATTGGAAAGATCCAGTCAAAAATTTATTAATTAATCCCAATTTCCGAAGCGAACTGTACAAAAATAATTTTTGGTTTTCACATACACTAGTATACTTACATCAAAAATCCATTGTTAAGTATTGACAATTTTTTTTTGAAACATCAGGGACAAAATTGGAAAGAAACACTCAGAAATTCGTAATTAATTAAGATTTCCGAAACGAAATGTATACAATTATTTCTTTGATTCTACATACACTAGGATACCTAAAAACTGTTAAATAATTCATCAGAACTGCGATGTGATTAGTTGACTAACTTTAAAACAAAGGATTCCTGCGTCAAGAGACAAAATTGGAAAGACACAGTCAGAAATTCGTAATTCCAATTTCCAAAGCAAACTGTACAAAAGTAATTTTTGGTTTCTACATACACTAGTATACTTGCAAATTGTCAAGCAATTCATCAAAAATCCGTTGTTAAATTTTGACAATTTTTGAAATTTCAAGGATTTCGGCTTCAGGAGACAAAATTGGAAAGAAACACTCAGAAATTAGTAATTAATCAAGATTCCCGAAACGAAATGTATACAATTAATTCATTGATTCTGCAGACACTGTGCTACCTGAAAAATGTTAAATAATTCATCAAAGATCCGCTGTGATTATTTGACAATTTTTAAAACAAAGGATTTCGGACTCAAGAGACAAAATTGGAAACGGACACTCAGAAATTCGTAATTAATTCAATTTTCCGAAGCGAACTGTACAAAAATAATTTTTGGTTTTTACATACACTAGTATATTTAGAAATGGCTAAGTAATTCAGCAGAAATACGTTTTTATTTTTTGACAATTCTTGAAACATCAATGATTTTGGCCTCCCGAAGCAAAATTCGAAACGGACTCTAAGAAATTCGTAATCGATTCAATTTTAGGAATCGAAATGTACAAAGCTATTTTTTGGTTTCTACGTACACTAGTATATTTGTAAATTGTCAAAAAATTTATCGAAAATCCGATGTTAAATTTTGACAATTTTTGAAATTTCAAGGATTTCGGCTTCAAGAGACAAAATTGGAAAGAAACACTCAGAAATTAGTAATTAATCAAGATTCCCGAAACGAAATGTATACAATTAATTCATTGATTCTGCAGACATTAGGCTAACCTGAAAAATGTTTAATAATTCATCAGAAATCCGCTGTAATTATTTGGCAATTTTTAAAACAAAGGATTTCGGCCTCAAGAGACAAAATTGGAAACGGACACTCAGAAATTCGTAATTAATTCAATTTTCCGAAGCGAACTGTACAAAAATAATTTTTGGTTTTTACATACACTAGTATACTTAGAAATGGTTAAGTAATTCGTCAGAAATACGTTTTTATTTTTTGACAATTCTTGAAACATCAATGATTTTGGCCTCCCGAGGCAAAATTCGAAACGGACTCTAAGAAATTCGTAATCGATTCAATTTTAGGAATCGAAATGTACAAAGCTAATTTTTGGTTTCTACGTACACTAGTTAATTTGTAAATTGTCAAAAAATTTATCGAAAATCCGTTGTTAAATTTTGACAATTTTTGAAATTTCATGGATTTCGACTTCAGGAGACAAAATTGGAAAGAAACACTCAGAAATTAGTAATTAATTAAGATTCCCGAAACAAAATGTATACAATTAATTCATTGATTCTGCAGACACTAGGCTACCTGAAAAATGTTAAACAATTCATCAGAAATCCGCTGTAATTATTTGACAATTTTTAAAACAAAGGATTTCGGCCTCAATAGAGAAAATTGGAAACGGACACTCAGAAATTCGTAATTAATTCAATTTTCCCAAGCAAACTGTACAAAAATAATTTTTGGTTTCTACATACACTAGTATACTTTGCAAATTGTCAAGGAATTCATCAAAAATCCGTAGTAAACGTTTGACAATTTTTGAAACATCAATGATTTCGGCTTCAAGTGACAAAATTGTAAAGAGACATTCAGAAATTTCTAATTAATTCCAATTTCCGAAGTGAACTGTACAAAAATAATTTATGGTGTCTACATACACTAGTGTACCCGGAAATGGTAAAGTAATTCATCAGAAATACGTTTTTCAGTTTTGACAATTTTTGAAACATCAAGGATTTCGGCCTCCCGAGACAAAATTGGAAACTAACCGATACTCAGAAATTGGTAATTAATTCAAATTTCCCAAGCGAACTGTACCAAAGTAATTTTTGCTTTCTAGATTCACTAGCATAATTGGAAATTGTCAAGTAATTCTTCAGAAACACGTTCTTAATTTTTCAAATTTAGATTTCCCAACCGAACTATATAGAAGTAATTTTTTGACTCTACGGACTGGAAAATTTCGAATCCATCTGATTTAGAACGAATGATTGATTTAGACTACATAGATATTTGCCTTCTGATCTCAGTAAATTTATCAAAGAAATTGCTTTCAAGATAACAATAAAATGTAGTGCTCTAGCGCAGTTGTTCTCTTTTGTGTTTCGCCTCAAGTGGACACGATATAGCCTGCCAGTAGCCGATCAACAGCGTCCAAAGCAAAAACGATTGTTGCAGTAGAGCAGTCAGTGGGGGTGGCTAAGGGTGAGAACGGAGAGATAGAGAACAGCAAGTAGTAGTCAAAGGCAGAAAAGCCGGCGGGACAAAAATGTCCACCCCCTCGCAATGCTTCTGTGGGAGCAAAAATAGAAAACCATGAGCCGACTCACGAATAACCCGGAAAAAAACATCTCTTCTCATTTCTTTTAAACACTAAGTAGTCGACGTACCCACGACGACGATCCTGGCACTGATCTTCTGCCGCAGCTGTGTGTGGGAACACAAGCACACCAACCAGTCAGTCTCATCTTGTGATTGTAACAATTGCCGCCAATAAACCTTCTGTTTAGTGAATGCAAAAACACCACTGAAGAACAAATTAAATTTATTTTGATGAGAATACTTATGATCTCAGACTTGTTGATGTTAAATATCGACCTACTATAATAGCACCACCAGAACTGATTATTTTTGACGTTTATATGTATCTTTAAATTGAATATCTGCAGTAACGTTATCATAGATAAAGATAAAACTATTTATACAATTTGACTGAATTCCCTTTTTATACGATATTTGTACTTTTTCGAAGTGTTGACAAACATACGTAATTTGGTCCCTTGAAATTTCTCGCATCCGTGACGTGACGCGCGTGTCGTAAATTTTCTACTCGAACGTCAGTCATCATACATTAACGCACGCAGCAGTGCTTTCCTAGTTTCAGACCGTGACGGGCGTGATGGACGAAGAAGAGTTGTTGTTACAAATTTTAAACGAAGGTTTGATTGAAGATGAGCTGGTGGGTCCCGCATATACGAAATGTTCCGAGAACGGGAGATGGAAGGCTGCTAAGAACTTTTGATGAAAAAATATTTATTTGAAGACGAGAAAAAATTTCGGGAAAATGTTCGATTTTCTGGATTCAATTAATAGTTCATCGTTGACATTTTGGAAGACAATAGACGCATATACCACGCCGAAGTTTCGTGCCGGTCGACTATTGCGTGAAACCACGCGCGTGATTTTCCAGACACGCAGATGTTCCGTGACGCGCGGACCTTATGGCCTTTCTTTACAAGTTACTTTAGCGCGATACGCATCCGTCACGTGCGTGATCTGTCACGCATCTTAGGAAAGCAAGCCTTAAGGATTGGGTTGAGAACAGCATAGCCGGGAAGGGGTGACACCCTATTTTATATACTGTCTGTCGTTGTTTAAGTAACATTTGTGTCATTCGCGTCATTCATCCAAACTTATCTTCGAGAGCTCAAAATATTTTATCTCCGATATCTCATAATTTAATCAAATCTACTTTTTAATATTCGTCGTAATTTGCAGTGTACGCGGCAAGTCTTCTTTTACAAGTTTTCTCTACAATTTGAGGATTTTTGTTTAGAGTTCTAATTAATTATTTCTGTTTTGTGACTCGTCTAAATTTCGAAATTATTGTTATAAATTGTACATTAAAAGACTGACCAGACCTCACTTGCCCACACCTTATGTAAATTTACTAAATTTAAGACAATAAGACAAAAAGTATACTAGATAAAACAAGTCACGTACTGCTTATAAAAATCTCGAAGTCCAAACAAAATATGTCTCCTAAAAATCATCTTCAGTGATATCGAACACTTATATTCTAGACACTGATAACAATCGCTCGGTTATAAAACCTGTCTTGTCCGAAATTTACAGACTGTAGTAATGGACGTCCGAATAGTACTTCTAGTTTCCACTTTACTTCTACTGTCGTCGGTACCGCGTGGTACTGCCAACATTGACAGTGTGTACGATGAGTTCGTCGAAGAAGTTATTAACGTCAAACGACTTAAAACAGCCCTTTCAGACAATCTACCAGGACTGGATAATGAAACGTCACTCATTGTAAAAAGTGAGTACGTACTCATTCAATTTCAAAAGAAATTAAGTGGGTTTGCAGTGCTGGATGCATCCACGAAAATACCAAACGGGATTTTTGCCGGTAACCTCTTTGATTTGGGTCACTTTGACGAATGCTATGGGATCCAGTACGGTGACATTTACGGAAAGTACTGTCTGGGGACTTTGGGAATGAGTACGGCGACGGAAAAGTACTTTGACGCTTTCAAACTCAACAGTACTGATAAACGACCTGTAAGTACCACAAGTGTTATGATATCTTCTAGGATGATTTTTAGATCGCCAGAATACATCCCCAACCCAGAGTAGCTTTCGTTTCGGACCTTCGTTGGGCTGCTTGTGTTCCCAGTAACATGTCGGCGACTGACATTCCCGGATTGTTAACTTATTCTGAAGAGACGTGCTATTCTAAAGCAACGGCGCCGGGGTTGTCGAATGGGGCTGTAGCCACAATTGTCATCTTGGCTGTTTTTCTAGCAGTTGCTGTACTGTCCACCTTGTTCGATTTATACCTCTATTACACTGAAAAAGGTAAGACGTAGTTTGCATGTCAAGAAGTAACGACGAAATCGTCACAGAAACGCCACACGAGCTTCTGGTCGCATTTTCGTTCCTCACCAACGGACGCAAACTCTTCAAGTCGACAACAAACCCCGAACAGCTTCTTTGTCTCAACGGAATCAAAGCAATCAGTATGATGTGGGTCATACTCGGCCACGAGTTTGAGGAAGCAACAGGGTCCCCACTATACAATTTCCTGGATGTTCCAGAAGTAAGTCAAGAAATTTTACCAATTTAGACTACTATAGAGTTTTAGTTTTTAAACGACTCAGCCAACATGTTGATCATCGGTGCCACCGTTTCGGTCGATACCTTCTTCGTTGTTGGAGGTCTGGTGACGGTGTACACTTTCATGAGGTCGATGGACAAAGGTGTTAAATTTAACGTAATCAAGTACTACGTGCACCGATATCTTCGGCTGACCCCAGCTCTTGGTATTATGATGTTGGTCTATCTTTACTTGGCGTACCATATTTCAGTTGGTCCCCTGTGGGGTGGTATTAAAACAGATTTGGTTGAAGACTGTGAAACCGGGTGGTGGAGTGGTCTGCTGTATATTACAAACTACGTCCAAAAGGGAATTGTAAGTGTAAAGTTTCTGACGAACCATTGTCTTTATGGGACGATTTCAGTGCTTGGGTCAAGCATGGTACCTTTCAGTTGACATGCAACTTTACGTTCTTTCCCCAATTGTACTCATTCCGTTGTACAAATGGCCAAAACAGACCTTGTGTTCCTTGGGTCTACTTGCTGTTGCTGGATGTGTTGTTCCCTTTGCTGTCGCTTATGCAGAAAATCTGAAAACACAACCTACCGACCCGGATGAGTTGTAAGTTCAATAAATTATGCATAACCTTCAAGTCACTCGTTTATTACAGAGACAAATTTATGAATGACTATTATACACAGACTTATACAAGATTTGGACCTTACGTCATCGGAATGGTTTTGGGCTACTATCTGTACAAACTGAAGAAATCCGAATTGAGAGTGGTCCTTCCAAAGGTGATAACGACACTTATGTCTGCCAACTGAAAAGATCTTTCTGTGTCTTTGTAGCTGCTAGCTGGACTTCTTTGGTTGGTTTGCCTAACAGGCCTAGTTGCCTGCGTCTACGCCGGTTTTCCTCTGACCATAGCAACTGAAGAAGATCGTTGGGGCGACTCCTTCTACATCGGATTTATCCGCCCGGCCTGGGCAGTGGCCTTGTCCGGCGTCATATTCCTGTGTGTCTCGGGACACGGCCATCCTGTGGATTGGTTCCTGTCTCTACCACTATTTCAATTCTTGACCAAAGTTTCGTATTCTATGTATTTGATGCATATGCTTGTCATCAGGATAAGGACTGCATCGTTGAAGAACAACATTAAATTTTCTAATGCTGCCCTTGTGAGTACTTTTTTAAATTAAAGATGTGATTTAACCGTGTTTTTTCAGTTTCACGTCTTTTGGGCTGATTTTATAGTAACGTTAGGATTGTCTGTGGTTTTGTGTTTGTTGTTTGAATCTCCAATTATAATTCTGGAAAAGTACATCTTCGGACGGGGTGCCAAGAGACGAACACGTGGTGACAATGATGAAAAACCGAAAGTGTGATTTTGTGTAGAGTTATTATCTGATTTAGTTGTAATTTTGTTGTATTTATTACATCCTATTAATTGAAAGTTGCGATTACTCTCATATCGTTCTTCGCGATCTCAATCACTAATTCTTTTCACGGCCTCACGAACGTAAATTCCCCTACGTCGTCCTCCCAGATACCATTTAGTGCCTCATATCTTCTCTCATCTATAAATTCGATCATTTTTGTCCCTTCTTTATTTTCTGTTTTATCCTTCGATATTCTTTTCGCCTCTTCTGTTTCATTATTTTGCCTTCCTAACCTTGTCCCAATTCTCGAATTGAAGTTTCCATCAATTTTTACATTTCATTTTTTTGTCTCACTTGTGGTCTCTTCTAACATTTGTATTGTTTGCTCATCTCTTTACTGAACGCTGTGACTATTTTAACTTTTTTTTTGTTCCCAATTTCCTAGTTTTTTCCTTCCCTTTCACTCTTTACTCACTTTAGTCTCTTTGATCCCTTTTTCTATTCAGACTATTCACTCAATTTCGGTTCTTCAGTCTTCTTAGTCTTTTTAGTCTTTTCAGTCCCTTCAGCCTCTTTAATCTCTTTGTTTTTTTGTCTGTTTAATCTCTTCAGCCTCTCTAGTATCGTTGGTTTCTTTAGTCTTTTTAGTCTCTTTGGTTTCTTTGGTCTCATGGTTTGTTCAGTCTCCTTAGTCTCTTTGGTTTCTTTGGTATCTTCAGTATCTTCAGTATCTTCAGTATCTTCAGTATCTTCAGTATCTTCAGTATCTTCAGTATCTTCAGTATCTTCAGTATCTTCAGTATCTTCAGTATCTTCAGTATCTTCAGTATCTTCAGTATCTTCAGTATCTTCAGTATCTTCAGAATCTTCAGAATCTTCAGTATCTTCAGTATCTTCAGTATCTTCAGTATCTTCAGTATCTTCAGTATCTTCAGTATCTTCAGTATCTTCAGTATCTTCAGTATCTTCAGTATCTTCAGTATCTTCAGTATCTTCAGTATTTTCAGTATCTTCAGTATCTTTAGTATCTATCGTATCTTTGGTATCTTTGGTATCTTTAGTATCTTTAGTATCTAACATTTAACATTTAAGCCCAATTCTTCTTGACTTCTTCCTTCTGGTAATCTTACAGTTTTCTTAATTTTATTGGGATGCTTTTGGGCTTTCTTCTAACTCTCTTTTTCATTTAGTTTCAGTATCTTCTTCATGAAATTGTCAATTGTTGTTGCTTTGTCCCATTCCTTTTCGTAACCTGCACCTCGCTGTTGGTTGCCGATGTTGTTTGTTATTGCTATTTCCTCCTCCGTATAATTGGAATGAGTAAAAAATACATCGTATTGGACACTCGTTTAAAAAAATATTTTTTCCACCATTATGTCGATATTCGATTTTTTAGTCCGATATTATAAAAATGTTTCAGTTTGAAATAATAGTAACTTAATTTGTGCTAGCTTCATCAGAATAGACCCAAAATACATTTTGGGTACTCGTTACATACGATATTTTTCCACGACTGTGATAAAAAATTTAGTATTAATTTTCTAGATATTTCAAAATTTCCTAATTGCTAAAATAAAAAATACTAAATCTAAATCATCGGAATGGATTAAAAAGACGTCGTATTCAACACTCGTTGAATACAATATTTTTCCACCATTATGTCAATATTCGATTTTTTAGTCCGATATGATAGAAATGTTTCAATTTGAAATAATAGCAACTTAATTGGTGATAGCTTCATCAGAATAGACCCTAAATACATTTTGGGTACTCGTTACATACGATATTTTTCCACGACTGTGCTAAAAAATTTAGTATTAATTTTCTAGATATTTCAAAATTTCCTAATTGCTAAAGTAAAAAATACTAAATCTAAATAATTGGAATGGATTAAAAAGACGTCGTATTCAACACTCGTTGAATACAATATTTTTCCACCATTATGTCAATATTCGATTTTTTAGTCCGATATAATAAAATGATTCAATTTGAAATAATAGCAACTTCATTTGTTATAGCTTCATCAGAATAGACCCAAAATACATTTTGGGTGCTCGTTACATACGATATTTTTCCACGAATGTGCTAAAAAATTGGGAATTTATTTTCTGGGTATTTCAAAATTTCCTAATTGTTAAATAAAAATTACTAAATCTAAATAATTGGAATGAGTTAAAAAAGACGTCGTATTCAACACTCGTTGAGTACAATATTTTTTCCACCATTATGTCAATATTCGAGTTCTAAGTCCGATATGATAAAAATGTTTCATTTTGAAATAATCGCAACTTAAATTGTGATAGCTTCATCAGAATAGACCCAAAATACATTTTGGGTACTCGTTACATACGATATTTTTCCACGACTGTACTAAAAAATTGGGAATTTAGTTAAAGAGTTAAAGAGACGTCGTATTCAACACTCGTTGAGTACAATATTTTTTCCACCATTATGTAAATATTCGATTTTTTAGTTCGATATGATAAAAATGCTTCAATTTGAAATAATAGGAACTTAATTTGTAGTAGCTTCATCAGAATAGCCCCAAAATTCAATTTGCGTACTCGTTACATACGATATTTTTCCAATACCGTGCTAAAAATTGAGAATTTATTTTCTGGATGTTTCAAAATTTCCTAATCAAATTGGTAAAATAAAAAATATTAAATCTAAATAATTTTAATGAGTTGAAAAGACATCGTATTAAACCTTCGTTGTCTACAATATTTTTCCACCATCATGTCAATATTCGTTTTTTTGGTCCGATCTGATATAAATGTTTCAGTCTGTAATAATAGTAACCAAATCTGCAATAGCTAAATCAGAGCAGAGCAACAATGTATTTTACGTAACCGTTACACACGATATTTTTCCACTACCGTGCTAAAAATTGTAAAAAAAATTTCTAGATGTTACAAAATTTCCTAATCAAATTGGTAAAATAAAAAAAATATTAAATTTAAATAATTTTAATGAGTTGAAAAGACATCGTATTAAACATTCGTTGTCTACAATATTTTTCCACCATCACGTCAATATTCGTTTTTTTGGTCCGATCTTATATAAATGTTTCAGTCTGTAATAATAGTAACCAAATCTGCAATAGCTAAATCAGAGCAGAGTAACAATGTATTTAACGTAACCGTAACACACGATATTTTTCCACTACCTTGCTAAAAATTGAGAATTTATTTTCTGGATATTTCAAAATTTCCTAATCAAATTGGTAAAATAAAAAATATTAAATCTAAATAATTTTAATGAGTTGAAAAGACATCGTATTAAACCTTCGTTGTCTACAATATTTTTCCACCATCATGTCAATATTCGTTTTTTTGGTCCGATCTGATATAAATGTTTCAGTCTGTAATAATAGTAACCAAATCTGCAATAGCTAAATCAGAGCAGAGCAACAATGTATTTTACGTAACCGTTACACACGATATTTTTCCACTACCGTGCTAAAAATTGTAAAAAAAATTTCTAGATGTTACAAAATTTCCTAATCAAATTGGTAAAATAAAAAAAATATTAAATTTAAATAATTTTAATGAGTTGAAAAGACATCGTATTAAACATTCGTTGTCTACAATATTTTTCCACCATCACGTCAATATTCGTTTTTTTGGTCCGATCTTATATAAATGTTTCAGTCTGTAATAATAGTAACCAAATCTGCAATAGCTAAATCAGAGCAGAGTAACAATGTATTTAACGTAACCGTAACACACGATATTTTTCCACTACCTTGCTAAAAATTGAGAATTTATTTTCTGGATATTTCAAAATTTCCTAATCAAATTGGTAAAATAAAAAATATTAAATCTAAATAATTTTAATGAGTTGAAAAGACATCGTATTAAACCTTCGTTGTCTACAATATTTTTCCACCATCATGTCAATATTCGTTTTTTTGGTCCGATCTGATATAAATGTTTCAGTCTGTAATAATAGTAACCAAATCTGCAATAGCTAAATCAGAGCAGAGCAACAATGTATTTTACGTAACCGTTACACACGATATTTTTCCACTACCGTGCTAAAAATTGTAAAAAAAAATTCTAGATGTTACAAAATTTCCTAATCAAATTGGTAAAATAAAAAAAATATTAAATTTAAATAATTTTAATGACTTGAAAAGACATCGTATTAAACATTCGTTGTCTACAATATTTTTCCACCATCATGTCAATATTCGTTTTTTTGGTCCGATCTTATATAAATGTTTCAGTCTGTAATAATAGTAACCAAATCTGCAATAGCTAAATCAGAGCAGAGTAACAATGTATTTAACGTAACCGTAACACACGATATTTTTCCACTACCTTGCTAAAAATTGGGAATTTATTTTCTGGATATTTCAAAATTTTCTAGTCAAATTGGTAAAATAAAAAATATTAAATCTAAATAGTTTTAATGAGTTGAAAAGACATCGTATTAAACATTCGTTGTCTACAATATTTTTCCACCATCATGTCAATATTCGTTTTTTTGGTCCAATCTTATATAAATGTTTCAGTCTGCAATAATAGTAACCAAATCTGCAATAGCTAAATCAGAGCAGAGCAACAACGTATTTTAGGTAACCGTTACACACAATATTTTTCCACTACTGTTCTAAAAATTGGGAATTTATTTTCTGGATGTTTCAAAATTTCCTAATCAAATTGGTAAAATAAAAAATATTAAATCTAAATAATTTTAATGAGTTGAAAAGACATAGTATTAAACATTCCTTGTGTACAATATTTTTCCACCACCATGTCAATATTCAGTTTTTTTTCCGATCTTATATAAATGTTTCAGTCTGCAATAATAGCAATCAAATCTGCAATAGCTAAATCAGAGCAGAGCAACAATACATTTTGTGTACTCGGTACATACGATATTTTTCCACGACTGTGCTAAAAAATTTCGAATTTATGTACTGGCTATTTCAAAATTTCCTAATTGTTAAAATAGAAAATACTAAATCTAAATAATTAGAATGAGTTTAAATCAACACTCGTTGAGTACAATATTTTTTTCACCATTATGTCAATATTCGATTTTTTAGTCCGATATGATAAAAATGTTTCAATTTGAAACAATAGCAACTTAACTTGTGATAGCTTCATCAAAATAGACCCAAAATATAATTTCGGTACTCGTTACCTACGATATTTTTTCACGACTGTGCTAAAAAATTGTCAATTTATTTTCTGGGTATTTCAAAATTTCCTAATTGCTAAAATAAAAAATACTAAATCTAAATAATTGGAATGAGTTAAAAAGATGTCGCATTCAACACTCGTTGAGTACAATATTTTTTCCACCATTATGTCAATATTCGATTTTTTAGTCCGATATGATAAAAATGTTTCAATTTGAAATAATAGCAACTTAATTTGTGATAGCTTCATCAGAACAGACCGAAAAGATATTTTGGGTACTCGTTACATACGATATTTTTCCACGACCATGCTAAGAAATTGGGAATTTATTTTCTGGATAGTTCAAAATTTCCTAATTGCTAAAATAAAAGATACTAAATCTAAATAATTGGAATGAGTTAAAAAGACGTCGTATTATACATTAGTTGTGTACAATATTTTTTCGTCCGAACTTGGATAAATGTTTCAGTTTGCAATAACAGCAACCAAATTTTTATTAGCTAAATCAGAGAAGCAATATATTTTAGGTACTCGTTACACACGCTATTTTTTCACGACCATGCAAGAAAACTTCTCTATACAGCTCCGCATTTTATTTGGAATTCAGATTGAGTATTTTTCAAGTAACTTTATGAACACTGTATAATATGTATTATTTACTCGAAAGGAAAGATATCTCAAAGAGACTCAACTTTCGCGGACACATAGACTGGCTCTGCAAACAATGCTATAAATAAAACCCTGATATTATTTTCCCAGTCTGGAGCAGCTACACAAACATTAGGGAGGACGACGTCTGCACGCTCCGGTAAATCCCCTGTTTCTGCTCCGTGTTTTCCCGATATGATTACTCCGTGAAATGGGTATAAGAAATTCGGCGCGAACGTTTACTGTGAAAAACGAAATCGAATTGTGTCCATCCGATTCGAATCACCCCGAAGATCGTCATTGCTGCGGTGGATGAGAGCAAATCTCGTATCTCGGTCGTATAAAAAACGAATATCTGTAGAAGTCGAAGACGGAGCTCCCGGAGGGTGTTGACTCTCGCATTTTAAGGAGAAAAAAAATACAAATTCAGACCGTATTAAAATAATAAAACATTTATAAATAGATAGACAAATTGGCTTCCGAAAACTTGGCCGCATTGCGGTTTTTAACAATCTTTGGCGTCCATTTTCGACAGGAACAAACGATTGGAATATCAATTCATAAGTTGGAATCCTGCGACGTTTGTGCAGACACAGGGATATTTTTCCGCGCTACCTGCGTGATATTCCTGGCAAGTGTTGCGCCATAATTCATGCAGATTTTTGGAAGGCCTTGCGATTCCATTTTTTATTCTTGGTCGCCGCTACGTTTGTGATGGCCGATAAGTCAATGTAATTCTCGAAATTAACGTTTTTGCGACGAATGGAAGAAAAAGAAAATTTTAATAAATCAGCGAAACGACAATAAGCGCATGAGATATGACAATAATTAAAATCTGTTAAATGATTTATCGTTTTCTGCGCTGGGGGCGGAAAATAATTTATACTAAACCTTCGGTGCAATTTACATTTCGTGCTCCTTTCGTTTAGATTTTTTTTGCAGATTATTGTACAAGTTAAGGCCGTTTTTTTCATTAGTGTTGCAAACAATTTCTTCATTGCACTTTTAAAGCAGATAATTTATGACGAGCCGCAGCACATTTTTTTATAAAATTCGGTCCGGGATTGACAATGAAGTGATTCATCAAGCCGTAATAAATCTCTGCACTTTGCTGCCTCCGAATAGAAGCACCATACACGTACAGGTTTTTGCCCAAATCCATGTCAAGCATAATGAGTGATGACGTTACACGGTTGGTGTGGATACAAGAAAAATTGGGGCCGTTGGACAGCTTGTTTGTATTTTTATAATATAAATATTTTTCCTAACCAGCTACGGAAAGTTACGGGGACCCATTTGTCAAATCCTATGAAAGGTCCAAATATAGAGGGTGTTTTTTAAGTCCTAGCAGAAAATTCAACTACAAGTGAAACCGTCAAAATAAAGATTTTTTCTATTGACCACTTTGCTGAGATCCACAATTTTTTTTACCCCTTATTTCACCCTCCGCCCATGACTACATGAACTTGAACGCATCAGAAAGGCCTTCTAACTTTATTGGGACAAAAAATTTGTCGCAATGTGCTCCGCTATGTATTGTTACGGAATGTGCTCGATTCATAAAATACTAAGAATTTATTTATGGCAATTTCCATGGAAATGTTTTTTTATGGTGCAGTTGTTGGTGTAAGGTAATGACAAAGAGGCCCGCCGCTTGTCTGTGCAACACAGTGCAACGTTGATTATGGCAAATTTTCTTCTCCAACTCCAGATTTCGGACGGTCCAGATGTAATCGCGTTTTGGAAAATGAACCTGAGATTTTTATATATTCGAAGATGTGCTTCGAAGTGTCAGTCTGTCAACATTTTTATCGTTTATCGCACGTACAACAACAAGGATTATCCCTGATGTAAGTTAGAGTTTATTATTACATGCTAACCTACTTCAATATTATGCATATTATGGTGGGTGAGTACATGTTTCCATTTAAATAGTTTTTATTTCGATTTGTTATCGGGTAAAGTTTTTTTTTCACCCTTACAATCAATGAACGTAGGTGCATAGGCGATTATTGGTTTTAGGGGTCAAACTATTCTTAATTTTAACTCCGTTTGCGAAAAATTGTTTATTTTGACAAGTTCTAATTGTGGTTAAATTTTCTGCTAGGACTTCCATAACACCCTGTATACTTCCAAAAAACGTGTCATTTGGTTCTTATCACCGCTACTTTGCAATTTAACAATGTTATTCTTCCTTTTGTTTTCTTCTGTTGCATTTCCGTTAAATCATAATGTATCTTATTTCGTTTCTCTTAGTTTAATCTTACTCTCTACCATTCTTCCCCTTCACCTTTCGTTTTTTCTCGTATATTTTTCCGTATCTCTCTTTCATTTCTTGTTATGTCGTTCCATATGAATTTTTTTTATCCTGGTCTATTTCTCAGTTTCTTTCTGTTTCTCCTGACGTTGTTCAGTCTTTTTGGTCTCTCTGGTCATTTTAGTATATATAGTCTCTTTGTTCTTACAAATATTTGTTCCTTTAACCACTTTGCTCTCTTTAGTCATTTTGGTAAATTTAGTTAGTCTCTTTATACTCTTTAGTCTCTTCAGTCTTTTTAATCTCTTTAGTCTCTTTAGTCTCTTTAGTCTCTTTAGTCTCTTTAGTCTCTTTAGTCTCTTTAGTCTCTTTAGTCTCTTTAGTCTCTTTAGACTCCTTAGTCTCCTTAGTCTCCTTAGACTTCTTAGTCTCCTTAGTACCCTTGGTCTCTTTGGTCTTTTTGGTCTCTTTAGTTTCTTTGGTCTCTTTGGTCTCTTTAGATTTTTTAGTCTCTGTAGTTTCTTCAGTGGTTTTGGTATCTTTGGTCTTAAAAGCATTGGTTTCTTTAACATATTTGGTGTCTTTGGTGTCTTTCGTGTTTTTAGTGTCTTTAGTCTCTTTGGTCTCTTTGGCCTCCTTGGTCACTTTGGTCTCTTTAGTCTGTTTAGTCTGTTTAGTCTGTTTAGTCTCTTTAGTCTCTTTAGTCTCTTTAGTATCTTTAGTCTCTTTAGTATCTTTAGTCTCTTTAGTCTCTTTAGTCTCTTTAGTCTCTTTAGTCTCTTTAGTCTCTTTAGTCTCTTTAGTCTCTTTAGTCTCTTTAGTCTCTTTAGTCTCTTTAGTCTCTTTAGTCTCTTTAGTCTCTTTAGTCTCTTTAGTCTCTTTAGTCTCTTTAGTCTCTTTAGTCTCTTTAGTCTCTTTAGTCTCTTTAGTCTCTTTAGTCTCTTTAGTCTCTTTAGTCTCTTTAGTCTCTTTAGTCTCTTTAGTCTCTTTAGTCTCTTTAGTCTCTTTAGTCTCTTTAGTCTCTTTAGTCTCTTTAGTCTCTTTAGTCTCTTTAGTCTCTTTAGTCTCTTTAGACTTCTTAGTCTCCTTAGTCTCCTTAGACTTCTTAGTCTCCTTAGTACCCTTGGTCTCTTTGGTCTTTTTGGTCTCTTTAGTTTCTTTGGTCTCTTTGGTCTCTTTGGTCTCTTTGGTCTCTTTGGTCTCTTTAGTCTTTTTTGTCTCTTTGGTCTCTTTAGATTTTTTAGTCTCTGTAGTTTCTTCAGTGGTTTTGGTATCTTTGGTCTTAAAAGCATTGGTTTCTTTAACATATTTGGTGTCTTTGGTGTCTTTCGTGTTTTTAGTGTCTTTTGTCTCTTTGGTCTCTTTGGCCTCCTTGGTCTCTTTGGTCTTTTTAGTCTCTTTAGTCTGTTTAGTCTGTTTAGTCTGTTTAGTCTGTTTAGTCTGTTTAGTCCGTTTAGTCCCTTTAGTCCCTTTAGCCCCTTTAGTCCCTTTAGTCCCTTTAGTCCCTTTAGACCCTTTAGTCCCTTTAGTCCCTTTAGTCCCTTTAGTCCCTTTAGTCCCTTTAGTCCCTTTAGTCCCTTTAGTCCCTTTAGTCCCTTTAGTCTCTTTAGTCTCTTTAGTCTCTTTAGTTTTTTTGGTCTCGTTAGTCTCTTTAGTCTTTTTAGTCTCTTTACACTTTTTAGTCTCTTTAGTCTCTTTAATCCAGCTCGTCCTCTGGTCTCTTTGCTCTCTTTGGTCACTTTTGTCTATTTAGTCCTTTCAGTCTTTCTTCTCTCTACTGTCTGTTTAGATTATTTAATCTTTATTTATTTTTGGTCTTTTTAGTGTCTGTAGTACTATAGTCTCATTTCCTCTTTTTAACTACTTTAATTTTAACCCCGTAAGGAAGCCGTGCAAAAAAAATTAAAGATAAAAAAATGTTTATTTTGATTAGTTCTACTTGTGGTTAAATTTCTTGCTAGGACTTCCATAACACCCTGTATAAGTTTGTTCTTGTTCGTATTAAGAGCTGGAACAAGGAAAGAACATGCAAAGTGCTTGTAAGATAAAATATAATAATTAATATATTCATTTTTTAATTTTTATTCAAAACTAGAATAAAGCTTGTATGTAACATGTTATGAAATCTTGTTTGGTGTAACTCCTGTTCTATTACTTGAGAAACAATTTTTGAGATGCAGTGAAGGAATTTTGGAATATGTAACGATTTTCGAAACCAGAAAACTTGAGAAATTTTAAATTTTTTTCAATTTGAGATCTTGTAAAATTCGAAATCATGAGAACTTCAGTTCTTGAGAAACCAATGTTGAGAATTGGAAGAACCTCAGAAATGTGGAAACCTTGAGACTTTAAAAAACTTGAGTACCATAAGAACCTGACAACTTGAGAAGTGGAATATTCGAAATTTTAGGAAGCTCGAGACCATGAGTAACTTAAAAACTTGACACAATTTGAGAAACCAAACTTCAGATCTAGGGAAACCCGAAATTTTGAGGAACCTAAAATCTTGGAAAATCTTAGATCATAGAACACCTGAGAACTTAAGTAACTGGAGAATTCGTGAAAATTGAGACCTTCGAAAACCTGAGACTATAGGAAACTTAAGACCTTGAGTAACTAAAGTAACTGAGAATTTGAGATTAAGTGAAAGCGCCTGAGATTTTGGACAAACTAAGAATTTACAGAACCAACCAGAGAACTTGAGAAACTTGAGATCTTGGGGAATTTAAGATATTGGACCACCTGAGATTCTAGGAAACTTGAGATATTGACTACTTTAAGACCCCGAAAGCTTTAGAACTTGAGAATCTTCCAATTTTAGAAAATTTAAGAACTAATCCGACCTTAGAATTTGAGGATCCTGAGAATCTGAGAACTTGAGAAACACAAATTAAAATCTGAAGGTTTGAGATTAAGTGAAGGCTCCTGAGATTTTGGACAACTTAAGGATTTAGGGAACCAATCAGAGAACTTGAGAAAATTGAGAAGTTGGGGAATTTGAGTTATTGGACAACTTGAGTTTCTAGGAAACTTGAGACATTGAGTACTTTAAGAATCCGAGAGCTTTAGAACTGGAGAATTTCCCAACTTTGAAAAATCTAAGAACTAATCCGACCTTAGAATTTGAGAAGTCATTTTTGAAATACAAATTTTCGGAAAATTGGGACCTTAAGAACTTGAGACAAGTTGAGACACTTTGCTGGAAACCTGGAAACTTAAGTACGGAACGAACCAGAGAACTTGAGGAACTTGAGATTATGGGGAATTTGAGATATTGGACAACGTGAGATTTTAGGGAACTTGAGAAATTGACTACTTTAAGAACCCTAGACCTTTATAACTGGAGAATCTTCCAATTTTGAAAAATCTAAGAACTAATCCAACCTTAAAATTTGAGGACCCTGAGAATCTGAGAGTTTGAGAAACACAAATTCAAATCTGAAGGAGCTTGAAAATTTTAAAAACCTGAAATTTTACAAAACCTAAAGACTTAAGGAATTTGACAATTTGAGATCTTGGAAGATTTGAGATCTTCTAGAACTTGAGACCTTCAGAAGATTCAGAAGTGGCGGAATCTCAGAAATTTGTAAACCATGAGACTTGCAAAAACTTGAAGATTTTGAGTGACTTAGGAACCTAAAAATTAGACCAAATTTGAGAAGTGAAGCAACTTGAGATTTTGGAAAACCTGAGAACAAAGCGAGCTTTAGAAGTGGAGCGGACCTTAGACATTAAAGAATCGAACAACCAAGAAATTTGAGAATTTAAGAACTTGAGACTTTGGGCAATTTGAGATAATAGAGAACTTGAAGCCTTGAGAAACCAAGGTTGAGAAGTAGACGAACTTCAAAAATCTTCAGATCTAATCTCGGAAAATCTCTGAATTTAAAGAATCTGAGAACTTAAGGAACTTGAGAATTTGGAGAAATTGGAAGTCTTGGCATACTTGAACCTTTACGGAACTTGAGACCTTGACTAAACAAAGAAACCGAACATGTGAGAAACCAAATTGGAGAAGAAGTGAAACAACCTGAGATTTTGGAAAAGTAAAGAATTTACGGCACCAGAAAACTTGAGAAACTTGAAATTTTGGAGAATTTGTGATATTGGACAACTTGAGATTCTTGGGAGCTTGAGAACTGGAAGATCTTCCAATTTTGGAAAGTCTAAAACCTACTTGAGAAACACAAATTCAAAACGAAGGAACTTGAGAATTTGAGATGATAGACAATGTGAGGCTGTGAGAAACCAAGGTTGAGAACTAGAGAAACCTCAGTACCATAAGTACCTGTCAACTTGGGAGACCAAATTTGAGAAGTGGATCAACTTGAGATGTTGGAAAACCTGGAAACTAAGCGCACCTTAGTCATTGAAGAACCTAACAGCCTGAGAACTTGAGAAGTGGAGGAAGTGAATTTGGAAATCCAGAATTGAGTAACTTAAAAACTCGACACCATTTGGGAAACCAAACTTGAGATTTGGGAAACCTGAGTGTATAAGGAACTTGAGACCTTGACTAACCAAAGTAACTGAGGATTTGAGAAACCAAGTGACGGTTCCTTATATTTTGGACAACCTAAGGATTTACAGAACCAACCAGAGAACTTGAGAAAGTTGAGATCTTGGGGAATTTGAGATATTGAACCACCTGAAATTCTAGGGAACTTGAGATATTGACTACTTTAAAAACCCGAGAGCTTTAGAACTTGAGAATCTTCCAATTTTGGAAAATCTAAGAACTAATCCGACCTTAGAATTTGAAGATCCTGAGAATCTGAGAACTTGAGAAACACAAATCGATATCCGAAGGAGCATTTTTCAAAACTTGAGAACATAGGGAACCTGACAATTTGAGATTTAAAAAAAATGTGAGATCTTCTAGAACTTGAGACCTCCAGAAACCAAGGTTCAGTAGTGGAGGAATCTCAGGAATTTGGAAACCATGAGACTTAAAGGAACTTGAAAATTTGTGAGTGACATAGGAACCTGACAACTAGACCAAATTTGAGAAGTGAATTAACTTGAGATTTCAGTGGAACGAATCTTAGACATTAAAGAATCTAACAACCTGAGAATTTGAGAACCCGAATTTGAGAAGTCATTTTTGAAATACTAATTTTGGGAAAATTGATACCTTAAGAACTTCAGAAACTTTACTGGAGACCTGGAGAAACCTGAAATTTTGAGGAACCTGAAATTTCGTAAAATTTCTGAATTTAAAAATCTGAGAACTTAAGAAACTTGAGAATTTAGAGAAATTGAACTCTTGGCATGCTTGAACCTTGAGGGACTAACAAAGGAAACTGAACATTAGAAAAACCAAATTTGAGATAAAGTGAAAGAACCTGAGATTTTGAAAAACTAAAGAATTTACGGCACCAGAAAACTTGAGAAACTTGAAAATTTGTAATATTGGAAAACTTGCTGAAGGAATTTGAAAATTTGAAGAACCCGAAGTCGTAAAAATCTGAGAATTTAAGAACTTGGGGCCTTGAGAAAGT
This sequence comes from Diaperis boleti, assembly GCA_963583935.1. NCBI lineage: Eukaryota > Metazoa > Arthropoda > Insecta > Coleoptera > Tenebrionidae > Diaperis > Diaperis boleti. Next base: position 6,726,853 of record OY757242.1, read on the forward strand.
AAGATTGAGAAGTGGAGGAACTTCAGAAATTTGGAAAACTTCAGCCTTTAGGAAGGAGACCTTGAATAATGAGAAACTGAGAACTTGATAAACGAAATGCAGTAAAGGAAGCAGAGATTTTGGAATATGTAACGATCATAGAAACCAGAAAACTTGGGAAACGTAAAAATTTTTACAATTTGAGATCTTGTAAAATTCGAAATCATGAGAACTTGAGTTCTTGAGAAACCATGGTTGAGAATTGGAGGAACCTCAGAAATGTGGAAACCTTGAGACTTTAGAAAACTTTAGAGTCCCATAACAACCTGACAACTTGGGAGACCAAATTTGAGAAGTGGATTAACATGAGATGTTAGAAAGCCTGGACATTGAAAAACCTTACAACCTGAGAACTTGAGAAGTGAAGGAAATGAATTTGGAAAAATTGATATTTTAGGACACTTGAGACCTTGAGTAACTTAAAAATTTGACACAATCTGAGAAACCAAACTTCAGATCTAGGTAAACCTGAAGTTTTGAGGAACCTGAAAATTTCAGATTATCGAAAAACAATTTGTAAAAATTGAAAACTTATACTTAAACCTGAGACTATAGGGAACTTGAGACCTTGACTAACCAAAGTAACTGAGAATTTAAGAAACCAAGTTTGAGATTAAGTTAAGCACCTGAGATTTTGGACGACCTAAGGATTTAGGGAAACTTGAAAATTTGAGATATTGGAGAGCTTGAGATTCTAGGAAACTTGAAACATTGAGTACTTTAAGAACCCTAAAGCTTTAGAACTGGAGAATCTTTCAATTTTGGAAAATCTAAGAACTAATCCGACCTTAGAATTTGAGGATCCTGAGAACCTGAGAACTTGAGAAACACAAATCGAAATCTGAAGGAGCTTGACAATTTGAGATCTTGAAAGTTTTGACATTACAGAGACCTTGAGGTCTTGAGAAACCAAGGTCGAAACTATTTTGAGATGGAGCCCTTTGTACACATTTTAAAGTATATAAAATATATAAAACTATTTGGACACATCGGCGATGTCACTTTGTTTTTTAACAGCCACCATTTTGTCGCGTTAACAATGAACGATTTACTTCCGTATATATATACTAACGTCGTATTGTAAAAAACAAATAAACTTTTTTTATAACTATTTTACGTAAACTCTTGTGTTTTTAAATTCGTTTTCAAAATCTGGACGTTTGTACTTTATTGAAAACTACGCAAGTTAACAGTTTTCTAGTTTTTAATTTCAAACTTCTGTGGCGGTCGTAAAATGGGACGTAATAATTTACTGTATACAGCGTTTAAGCTTTAATATAGACGACGATATCAGATTTACCAGGTCGTAAAACTGGTTGCTTGTAGAAAATTCGTGTAGTAAAAGAATTTGTCCAATTACCATAACCAGCCACAGTTTAAATTCTGATGGACGTTTAGGAGCACAACCCATTCATAAATGTTAATTTCTTTGAATGTCGGTTCGTAATAATGTGCAATATTTTAATCTACCAAATATTCTTAAAAGTCCAAAGACAACATAAACAAGAGTTGTAAAGTTGATTGCCTAATCGCCTGTAATATAATTTTCATTGGCATGATTTATTCTTGGTACCGCCCCAACTCTAACTCGATGGAGATGGGGTGGGTCATATAAATTACTACTCATAAGCATAATGATGACCTTGAATTAAATAATTAAGTCACCCTAGTTGGAGCACGTACGTCCAGTTATAGCTATAAACGTCTCAGAATTGGTTTAGTTGACTTTTGATCAAGACAAACCGACAATACGATTAGTTTTATGTTACAGGGTCAGATAATTAATATTATTGCGATGGACGAATAGAAAACAGATCATAAAAACGAATTAAATGACACAAAATGGCTTATCTGGTTTGGAGAACGTTGGTTGGTGCGATGGGGTGTCAGGTTTGGAAAGATTTCGATTTTTCCAAATTCTCAAGTTCCGTAAGTTCTCTGCGTCTCTAAAATCTGAAATTTTCAGAGATTTCAGGTTCCTCAAAATTTCAGGTTTGTCCAGTTCTGAAGTTTGATTTCTCAAGTTACGTCAAGTTCTTATGTTATTCAATCTCTCAAGTTCTCATGTTTTCAAATTTCTGAAGTTCCTCCACTTTTCAATATTGGTTTCTCAAGTCCTCAATTTCTATAAGATCTCAAATTTTTCAGGATGTCCAATTGTCCAAAATCTCAAGTTCCTTAAATTTTCAGGCTCAATAAGATTTCCGGCTCTTCAAATTTCTTTCAGTTCTCAATTTGTGGTTCTTAAGTTCTATGGCCCTCAGAATCCTCGAACACTAAGGTTAGATTAGTCCTTATATTTTTCAAAGTAGGAACTTACTTTAATTTCTCAAGCTCTGAGGTACTCAATGTCTCAAGTTTCCTAGAATCTCAAGTTGCCCAATATTTCAAATTGTCTCAAGTTTCTCAGGGTTTCTGGTTCTGTAACACCTCAGGTTTCTCAAGTTCTCAGTTCCATTGTTAGTCAAGGTCTCAAGTTCCCTAAGATGTCAGGTTTGGAAAGGTTTCGATTTTTCCAAATTCTCAAGTTCCGTAAGTTTTCAGCGTCTCTAAAATCTGAGACGGTGGTTCTTAAGTTCTATGGCCCTCAGAATCCTCGAACACTAAGGTTAGATTAGTTCTTATATTTTTCAAAGTTGGAAATTACTTTAGTTTTTCAAGATCTGAGGTACTCAATGTCTCAAGTTTCCTAGAATCTCAAGTTGTCCAATATTTCAAATTGTCTCAAGTTTCTCAGGGTTTTTGAATCCGTAACACCTCAGGTTTTCCAAATTCTCAGGTTTCTCAAGTTCTCAGTTCCATTGTTAGGGCTCCGTTTACCTATAGTCTCAGGTTTCTCAATGTCTCAATTTTTTACAAATTCTAAAGTTTCGTAAGTTCTCAGCATCTCTAAAATCTGAGATTTTCAGAGATTTCAGGTTTCTCAAAATTTCAGGTTTGTCCAGTTCCAAAGTTCGGTTTCTCAAGTTACGTAAGGTTCTTATGTTATTCAATCTCTCAAGTTTTCAGGTTTTCAGATTTCTGAAGTTTCTCCACTTTTCAATATTGGTTTCTCAAGTCATCAATTTCTATAAAATCTCAAATTTTTCAGGATGTCCAATTGTCCAAAATCTCAAGTTCCTGAAATCTTCGGGCTCAATAAGATTTCAGGTTCTTCAAATTTCTTTCAGTTCTCAGTTTGTGGTTCTTAAGTTCTATGGCCCTCAGAATCCTCGAACACCAAGGTTAGATTAGTTCTTATGTTTTTCAAAGTAGGAACTTACTTTAGTTTCTCAAGCTCTGAGGTACTCAATGTCTCAAGTTTCCTAGAATCTCAAGTTGCCCAATATTTCAAATTGTCTCAAGTTTCTCAGGGTTTCTGGTTCTGTAACAGCTCAGGTTTTCCAAATCCTCAGGTTTCTCAAGTTCTCAGTTCCATTGTTAGTCAAGGTCTCAAGTTCCCTAAAAAGTCAGGTTTGGAAAGGTTTCGATTTTTCCAAATTCTCAAGTTCCGTAAGTTTTCAGCGTCTCTAAAATCTGAGACGGTGGTTCTTAAGTTCTATGGCCCTCAGAATCCTCGAACACTAAGGTTAGATTAGTTCTTATATTTTTCAAAGTTGGAAATTACTTTAGTTTTTCAAGATCTGAGGTACTCAATGTCTCAAGTTTCCTAGAATCTCAAGTTGTCCAATATTTCAAATTGTCTCAAGTTTCTCAGGGTTTTTGGTTCCGTAACACCTCAGGTTTTCCAAATTCTCAGGTTTCTCAAGTTCTCAGTTCCATTGTTAGGGCTCCGTTTACCTATGGTCTCAGGTTTCTCAAGGTCTCAATTTTTTACAAATTCTCAAGTTTCGTAAGTTCTCAGCATCTCTAAAATCTGAGATTTTCAGAGATTTCAGGTTTGTCAAAATTTCAGGTTTGTCCAGTTCCAAAGTTCGGTTTCTCAAGTTACGTAAGGTTCTTATGTTATTCAAACTCTCAAGTTTCCAGGTTTTCAAATTTCTGAAGTTCCACCACTTTTCAAGCTTGGTTTCTCAAGGCCTCAGTTTCTCTAAGATCTGACATTCTCAGTTCCTTAGATTCTCAGGTTCTGAAAGATTTCTTAATTTGTGTTTCTCAAGTTCTTTCAAATTCCAAAGCTGGATTAGTTCTTAGATTTTCCAACATTGGAGAACCTGAATTTAGACCTGCAATCTGAGATTTTCCGAGATTTCAGGTTTCTCGAAATTTCAGGTTTTCTTAGATCTGAAGTTTGTTTTCTCAAATTGTGTCAAGTTTTCAAGTTCTTAAATTCTCAGGTTTTGTACGACTTCGGGTTCTTTAAATTTTCAAGTTCCTTAAGTTTTCAATTTGTGTTTCTCAAGTACTAGATTTTCAAAATTGGAAGAACTTCCAGTTCTCACGTGCCCAACAATCTCAAGTTGTCCAATATCACAAATTCTCCAAATTTTCAAGTTTCTCAAATTTTCTGGTGCCGTAAATTCCTTAGTTTTCCAAAATGTCAGGTTCTTTCACTTCTTTGGTTTCTCAAATGTTTCTTTGGTTAGTCAAGGTCTCAAGTTCCCTAAAGGTTCAAGTTTGACGAGATTTAAATTTCTCTATATTCTCAAGTTCCTCAAATTCTCAGATTTTTTGAAATCATAATTTTTTTGAGATTTCAGGTTCTTCAAAATTTCAGGTTTTTCCAGGTCTTCAGTAAAGTTACTCAAGTTGTGCCTAGTTCTTAAAGGATCAATTTTTATAAAATTAGTATTTCAAAAATGACTTCTCCAATTCGAATTCTGAAATTGTTAGATTCTTTAATGTCTCGGGTTCTTAAAGTACTCAATGTCTCAAGTTCCCTAGAATCTCAAGTTGTCGAATATCTCAAATTCCTGAAGTTCTCAAGTTTATCTAGTTCTTTGGTTGGTTCCGTAAATCTTTAGTTAGTCAAAGTTTTTTACAAATTCTCAAGGTCCTTAAGTTCTCAGGTTCTCTTTAATCTGAGATTTTCCGAGATTTCAAGTTTCTCAAAATTACAGGTTTCCCTAGATGTGAAGTTTGGTTCCTCAAATTGTGTCAAGTTTTTAAGTTACTCAAGGTCTTAAGTTTCCTAAAATTTCGAACTCTCCAAATTCACTTCTCAAGTTCTCTGATTGTTAGGTTCTTCAGTGTCTAAGAAAATTGGTCCCATAAGTTGTCAAATTCTTATAGTACTCAAGTCTGCTACAGTTTCAAAGCTTCCACATTTCTGATGTACCTCTAATTCTCAACGTTGGTTTCTCAAGAACTCAAGTTCTCATGATCTCGAATTTTACAAGATCCCAAATTGTACAAGTTTCTCATGTTTTCTGGTTTCTAAAATCTTTAGATTTTCCAAAATCTCTGGTTCCTTGAGTGCATCTCAAATTTCGTTTCTCAAGTTCTCAATCTCTCCAATTTCCTAAAGTCTTAAGATTTCCAAACTTCTGAGGTTCCTCCACTTCTCAACCTTTGTTTCTCAAGGCCTCAAGGTTCTTCAAATTTTCAAGTTGCTTCAGTTTTCAATTTGATTTTCTCAAGTACTGGATTTTCCAAATTTGGAAGGCCCTCCATTTATCAAATTCCCAAAAATCTCAAGTTGTTCCATATCAGAAATTCTCCACATTTTCGAGTTTCTCAAGTTTTCTGGTGCCGTAAATTCTTTAGTTTTCCAAAATCTCAGGTTCTTTCACTTCATCTCAAATTTGGTTTCTCAAATGTTCAGTTTCTTTGGTTAGTCAAGGTCTCAAGATTCCTAAAAGTTCAAGTATGTAAAGATTTCAATTTTTATAAATCCTCAAGTTCCTTAAGTTCTCAGATTCTTTAAATTCAGAAATTTTTCGAGTTATCAGGTTCCTTAAAATTTGCTCCAGGTCTTCAGTAAAGTTTCTCAAGTTGTGCCAAGTTCTTAATTTTCCTAAAATTAGTATTTGAAAAATGACTTCTCGATTTCGGGTTCTCAAATTCTCAGGTTGTTAGATTCTGTAATGTCTCGGGTTCTTACAGTACTCAATGTCTCAAGTCCTCTAGAATCTCAAGTTGTCCAGTATCTCAAATTCCTGAAGTTCTCAAGTTTATCTAGTTCTTTGGTTGGTTCCGTAAATCTTTAGTTAGCCAAAGTTTCAAGTTCCCTATAGTTTCAGGTTTCCCAAGGTCTCAATTTTTTACAAGTTCTCAGGTTCTCTTTAATCTGAGATTTTCCGAGATTTCAAGTTTGTCAAAATTACAGGTTTCCCTAGATGTGAAGTTTGGTTCCTCAAATTGTGTCAAGTTTTTAAGTTACTCCAGGTCTGAAATTTTTCAATTTTTTGAGATTCCTCCTATTCTCAACCTTGGTTTCTCAAGGCCTCAAGTACTATATCATCTCAAATTTCCCAAATGCTTAAGTTCTTAAATTCGCAGGTTTTGTACGACTTTGGGTTTTTCAAATTTTCAAGTTCCTTCCGTTTTCAATTTGTGTTTCTCAAGTACTAGCTTTTCCAAAATTGAAAAATCTTCCAGTTCTCAAGCTCCCAAGAATCTCAAGTCGTCCAATATCACAAGTTCTACAAATTTTCAAATTTCTCAAGTTTTCTGGTACCGTAAATTCCCTCACTTTATCCCAAATTTGGTTTCTCAAATGTTCAGTTTCTTTGTTTAGTCTCTTTGGTTAGTCAAGGTTTCAAGTTCTCTAAAGTTTCAACTATGCCAAGATTTAATTTTCTCCAAATTCTCGAGTTCTGTCAAGTTCTTATGTTCTTTTCTTAAGATCTGAAGTTTCCTAAAATTTCAAGTATTTCAAAAATGACTTCTGAATTTCGGGTTCTTAAATTCTCAGGTTGTTAGATTCTATAATGTCTAAGGTTCGCTTGGTTCTTAGGTTTTCCAAAAGCTCAAGTTAATTCACTTCTCAAATTTGATCTAGTTGTCAGGTTCAAGGTTTAAAAATTTCTGAGATTCCTCCACTTCTAAACCGTGGTTTCTAAAGGTTTCAAGTTCTATAAAATCTCAAATTTTTCAAGATGTTTAATTGTCCAAAATCTCAAGTTCATTTTTTTTCCAGGCTCTGTAAGATTCCAGGTTCCTCAAATTTTCAAGTTCCTTCAGCTTTCAATTTGTGTTTCATAAGTTTTATGGTCCTCAAAATCCTCAAACTTTAAGGTTGGATTAGTTCTTATAGTTTCCAAAATTGCAAGTTTCTCAGGCTCTGAGGTTCTTAAGTTACTCAATGTCTCAAGTTTCCTAGAATTTCAAGTTGTCCAATATTTCAAATTGTTTCTCAGGGTTATGGTTCCATAAGTTTTCCAAATTCTCAGATTTCTCAAGTTCTCAGTTCCATTTTTAGTCAAGTTCCCTAAGATGTCAGGTTTGGAAAGGTTTGCGTTTGTCCAAATTTTCAAGTTCCCTAAGTTCTCAGTGTGACTAAAGTCTTTCTTCCAGGTTTCTCAAAATTTCAGGTTTGTTCAGTTCTGAAGTTTGCTTTCTCACGTTAGGTCAGGTTCTTATGTTACTGAAACTCTCAAGTGTCTTAAAGTTTCAAGGTTTTCAAATTTCTGAAGTTCCTCCACTTCTCATCCGCGGTTTCTCAAGGCCTCAGTTTCTCTAAGATCCCTAATTCTCAAATTCCTTATGTTCTCAGGTTCTGTAAGATTTCTCAATTCTCAAATTGGAAGATCCTTCAGTTCTCAAGTTCTGAGTTTATTACTTGAAGTTTTCTAGGTGGTCCTAGTTCTCAAATTCTCCAAATTCTCAAGTCTCTCAAGTTTTGATATTTTATGGATTTCAGTTTAGCACACAAAACCCGGAGAACCTGAAATCATGGAGAAATCAGAAAATTTCAGATTGAAACCCTTAAAGCAGTAAGGACAAAATAGGAATTTGAATTATAAAACCCAGAAACCTGAACAGTTAAGAATTTGAACCTATAAAATAAATTCTGAACCTAAAGCAGAGAATCTGGAGTCCATGAAACCCTAAGAATTAGGGAATTGAGAACATGAAAACCTGAAAAAATGGAACCTGAAACCTTAGAGATAAAAAATTGAAGAACCTAATTATAATCCTCGGATAATTGAACTAATATTTCCAAAATTAATTTTGAGACACTGATGATGCTAACGTTGTTAAATTATAATAATAATAATTTTGGGGAAATTATTAATTAAAGTAAGAAAAAATTAGATAATTATTATGAAGCAAACTACAGTAGTCTCAATAATAATTGAGATAAAATCCTGAGTTGGGAATTCTTCTTAGTAAACATCAACAAAATCATAGATAATTGAACTGCCGTTGTTCTCCCTTGAGTATAAATTAAAATGTTCAATATGAGACTTACTGATGCATTCCAATAATTAAGGAACCTCCATCGACTTGCATAAATTTAGAGCTTTCCAAATTCACTTCCTCCACTTATCAAGTTCTCAGGTTGTTAGGTTCTTCAATGTCTAAGGTGCGCTAACATCTCAAGTTAATCCAATTCTCAATTTGGTCTCCCAAATAGTCAGGTTCTTATAGTACTCAACTTTTCTAAAGTCTCAAGGATTCCACATTTCAGAGGTTCCTCCTATTCTCAACTCAAGTTCTCGAATTTGACAAGATCTCAAATTGTACAAATTTTTAAATTTCTCAATTCTTCCGGTTTCGAAAATCATTACATATTCTCTGGTGCCTTCACTACATCTCAAATTTTGTTTCTCAAGTTCTAAGTTTATTCCATAATTCAAGGTCTCAAATTTCCTAATGTTTTAAGTTTTCCAAATTCTCAAGATCTTAAGTTCTCAGGTTTTGTACAATTTCGGGTTCTTCAAATTGTCAGGTTCCTTCAGTTTTCAATTTGTGTTTCTCAAGCACTAGATTTTCCAAAATTGGAAGACCTTCCAGTTCTCAAGTTCCCAAGAATGTCAAGTTGTCCAATAACACAAATTCTTCAAATTTTCAAAGTTTCGCAAGTTTTCTGGTGCCGTAAATTCAATAGTTTTCCAAAATCTCAGGTTCCTTCACTTCATCTCAATTTTAGTTTCTCAAATATTCAGTTTCTTTGATTGATCAAGGTCTCAAGTTCCCTATATTCTCAGGTTTCCAAATGTCTCATTTCTTATAAATTCTCAAGTTACTTAAATTCTCAAATTTTCTGTAATATGACATTTGCCAAGATTTCAATTTCTCCAAATTTTCAAGTGCCTTAAGTTCTCAAATTTTTTAAATTCAGAAATTTCAGGTTCCTCAAAATTTCAGATTTTTCCAAGTCTTCAGTAATGTTTCTCAAGTTGTATCAAGTTCTTAAGGTCTCAATTTTTCTAAAATTAGTATTTCGAAAATGACTTCAAATGCTCAGGTTGTTAGATTCTTTAATGTCTAAGGTTCGCTCCACTTCTAAAGTTGCTTTATTCTCAGGATTTCCAAAATCTCAACTTCATTCACTTCTCAAATTTGCTCTAGTTGTCAGGTACCAATGCTACTCAGCTTATGTAAAATTTCAGGTTCTTCAAATTTTCAACTTCTTCAGATTTCAATTTGTGTTTCTCAAGTTCTCAGATTACTTTCCAAAATTGGAATATTTTCTAGTTCTAAAGCTTTCGGGTTCTTAAAGTACTCATCTCAAGTTGCCTTGAATCTCAAGTCGTCCAATATCTCAAGTTCCTCAGGCTCTCTGGTTGCTTTCGTAAATCCTTTGGCTGACCAAAATCTCAGGTGCTTTAACTTAATCTCAAACTTGGTTTTTCAAATTCTCAGTCAAGTTCTCAAGTTCCTTATAGTCTCAGGTTTCCCAGGTTCTCATTTTTTAGAATTTCTCAAGTTTCTTAAGTTCTCGGGTTCTCTAGAATCCGAGATTTTCCGAGATTTCAGGTTCCTCAAAATTTCAGGTTTCCCTATATCTAAATTTTGGTTTCTGAAATTGTGTCAAGTTTTTAAGATACCCAAATTCTCAAGTTCTTAAATTCTCAGGTTTTGTACGATTCCGGGTTTTCCAAGTTCCTTCAGTTTTAAATTTACGTTTCTCAAGTACTAGATTTTCCAAAATTAAAAAATCTTCTAGTTCTCAGGTTACCAAGAATCGCAAGTTGTCCAATATCACAAGTTCTCCAAATTTTCAAGTTTCTCAAGTTTTTTGGTTCTGTAAATTCTTTCACTTCATCTCAAATTTGGTTTCTCAAATGTTCAATTTCTTTGGTTAGTCAAGGTCTCAAGTTCGCTAAAGTTTCAAGTATGCCACAATTTCGATTTCTAAAAATTATCGAGTTCCTTAAGTTCTCAGATTCACCAAATTCTGAAATTTTCCGATATTCCAGGTTCCTCACAATTTCAGGCCTCTGCAGGTCTGCAATAAAGTTTCTCGAGTTCTTAAGTTTTCTTCTTAAAGTCTCAAGTTTATTAACATTTCAAATATTTCAAAAATGACTTCCCAAGTTCGGGTTCTCTAATGTCCCAGGTTTTCTCCACCTCTAAAGTTCGCTTCGTTCTCAGGTTTTCCAAAATCTCAAGTTAACTCACTTCTCAAATTTGGTCTAGTTTTCAGGTTCCTATGTTACTCAGTCTTCACGTTTCGTCTCATGGTTTCCAAATTTCTGAGATTCCTCCACTTTTAAATCTTGAGTTCTGAAGGTCTCAATTTCTATAAGATCTCAATTTTGTCCAAAATCTCAAATTCCTTAAATTTCTAGGCTCAATAAGATTTCAGGTTCTTCAAATTTCTTTCAGTTCTCAATTTGTGGTTGTTAAGATCTATGGCCCTCAGAATCCTCGAACACTAAGGTTAGATTAGTTCTTATATTTTTCAAAGTAGGAACTTACTTTAGTTTCTTAAGCTCTGAGGTACTCAATGTCTCAAGTTTCCTAGAATCTCAAGTTGTCTCAAGTTTCTCACGGTTTCTGGTTCCGTAACACCTCGGGTTTTCCAAATTCTCAGGTTTCTCAAGTTCTAAATTATATTGTTAGTCAAGGTCTCAAGTTCCATAAGATGTCAGCTTTTTTTTACAAATTCTCAAGTTCCGTAAGTTCTCAGCGTCTCTAAAATCTGAGATTTTCACAAATTTCAGGTTTGTCCAGTTCTAAAGTTCGGTTTCTCAAGTTACGTCAGGTTCTTATGTTATTGAAACTCTCAAGTTTCCAGGTTTTCAAATTTCTGAAGTTCCTCCATTTTTCAATCTTGGTTTCTCAAGGCCTGAGTTTCTCTAAGATCTCAAATTCTCAAGTTCTCAGATCCTCAGCTTCAAATTTTACGGCTGGATTAATTCTTAGGTTTTCCTAAATTGGAAAACCTAAATGTAAACCTGCAATTTTGAAAATGTTGGGAATGGAGAACTTAAAGCAGAAGACCTGAAGTGCATGAAATCCTAACAATTAGGGAATTGAGAACATAAAAACCTGAGAATTTTCAGGCACAAATCTCTTGACAATCTGATAACATCAGTTTATTCACTGGAAAAGTTGAGACTTTAGAAAACTTGAGTAACATCAGAACTTGACAACTTGGGAGACCAAATTTGAGAAGTGAATTAACTTGAGATGTTAGAAAACCTGGAAACTAACCGCACCTTAGACATTGAAGAACCTATCGACTTGAGAACTTGAGAAGTGGAGAAAGTGAATTTGAAAAAGCTGGAAATTTTTAGGAAACTTGAGACATTAGTAACTTAAAAACTTAGACCTAGAGAAATCTGAAATTTTAAAGAACCTATAATCTCAAAAAATTTCAGATTATAGAAAACTTGAGAACATAAGTAACTTGAGAATTTGTAAAAATTGAGACCTTGGCAAATTTGAGTCAATAGGGAACTTGAGACCTTGACTAACCAAAGAAACTGAGAATTTGAGATGAATTGAAGGCACCTGAGATTTTGGACCACCTAAGGATTTCCGGAACCAACCAGAGAACTTGAGATACTTGATAATTTGGGGAATTTGATGAATTGGACAACTTGAGATTCTAGTTCTTTAAGAACCTGAGAGCTTTAGAACTGGATAATCTTCCAATTTTGGAAAATCTAATACCTAATCCGACCTTAGAATTTGAGGATTCTGAGAATCTGAGAACTTGAGAAACACAAATTTAAATATGAAGAGGCTTAAAAATTTGAAGAACCTGAAATCTTACAAAACCTGAGAACTTAAGGAACTTTTGAAATCTTGGAAGATTAGAGATCTTGAGGCCTTGAGAAACCAAATGGTCGAAACGTCAAAAAAGAACTTGAGACATTAGGAAACCTAGACTTTGAGCTATATAAGAACCTGACAAATTGAAAGATGGAATTTGAGAAGCGGATTAAGTTGACATTTTGAAGACATTGAGACATTGAAGAACCTAACAACCGGAGAACTTGAGAAGTGAATTTGGAAAGTTCGAGATTAATTAAGTAATTTGTAATATTAATTTGTTGTTGGTGTTTTAGGGGAAATTATTATTAATTAAAAGTAGTCTAGTTTCTAGAAATGTGTTTTTGAAAAATGTGGGACAACCTCGTTGTTGTTTAATTGCACTCCACTCTAAGAAGAAAATAAGATGATATGAAGCAAGCTACAGTAGTCTCAATAATAATAAATTGAGATGAAATCCTCAGTTGGGAATTCTTGTTGGTAAACATTAACAAAATTACAGATAATTGAGCTGCGCGTTGTTCTCCCTTGAGTATAAATTAATGTTCAATATGAGACTTACTGATGCAGTGCAATAATTAAGGAACCTCCATTGACTTCAGAGAGAAATTTATTATAAATATATCTCTTGATATTGCCCACGCAGGCAGATCGCACGATTGGCCCACATCCGACCCCCAAAACATCGTGCAAAATTTACCTCCACGCTGATTGTATCCATTGATATGCAGAAAGACAGATTGCTGGACCCATTCATCACGGAATTCCACACCTCCGCAGTTCGAATAGTTGCTAACTCGACGGGAACGGATTTTCCTATTTACCTCACTTTTGCAACTTTGCGGAGGGAATTTGCATGTGTTTAAAGAAAACCCTCCCAAGAGCATGATTCCGCAGGCTGACCCCACTTCAAAGGAGTCGGTATCGTGAGCTCGTACGTGTTATCTGCTATTTCGTTGGGAAGTTGTGTGAGAGTAAGTTTGTCGTGGAAATAAATACGGCCAAATATGCGAATTCCCGTGTAAGCGGGCGCCAAATTTAAATTTCCAATTATTTTAGTACCATAATCCGATATGTGGGTTAAAAAGTTTACGAAACCACAACGACTCGAATGTCCAAGTGTCATTTGCAATATTTCGAAACACATGTCGTAATTCAACTCGATAGAGAAACTTCCCTCCAACACGTCGACATCTCAACTTGCACTTCAAACACAGTCCCGAACAATTTAAATTTTAAACTAGTTCTAAGACGTTGACACAAAAATACGATGCACGAATTAGGTCATCCACGACTTCATAGGAAATAAAAGGGAACATCAAAGTTGGCAGCTTCGTTGTGCAAGTCACACTTGTGAAGATAATTTGATCTTCTGTATAAGGTTACATATTTCTTTAGTAGTAGTATGTATATTTATTTGTAACAGTAAATTACTTAGATCTGCTTTTTTTCCAGGTTTAGTGCTTTATGCCCAGCTTGAGCAACTCTCTTAATAATTCCGTTCTTTTTCTCTTAATAATTAGGTACTGTTTTAGGGGTGTTTTTATTCCCAGGTTTGGTGACTGTTATTTACTCGGTTCCCTTTCTTAATTCGAGGTTTGTTCACTTTTCTTTTCCCAGGTTTAAGTATTGTTATTTATTTGGAATTGCTCAGATCTGTTTTCTTCCCAGGTTTAGGTACTGTGTAGCTTATTGCGATCCGTTTTGTTTTCAGGTTCAATCCCCACTCCCAGGTTGAACAGTTTCTTTTTCTTGTTGTTAGGTTTAGAAACTCATATTTATTGTTATCTGTCTGTATTCCCAGGTTTAGGTATTGTCAACTATATACTGTTATTTAATCTATTTTTTCCCAGGTTTGGCAACTCTCTTATTTGTTTCATTCTGTTTCTTGCTCCTATGTTCACAAAAATTTTTATTCTTTCTCTTTTTAGTTCTAGGTTTAGTGTCTGCCTTACATATGTATTGTGTTCCTCTTTTTTTTCAGGTTCGTGAGCGTTCAATATTCCCTCTTCCCAGGTTTAGGTATTGATTTAATTTGCTCTACTTAGATCTTCTTGGTCTTTGGTTGAGATACTCATCTTTATTATTTTTATTTCCAGGTTTAGTGACTGCCTCTTACATATTTTCTTATTTTGGTAATTTCCAGGTTTATGTTTCCTGTTTCCACGTTTAGGTACTCCGTTATTCGTTCTGAATTACCTAGATCTGTTTTTGTTCCCAGGTTTAGTGATTTGCACCCAGGACCAGCAACTCTCTTATTTTTGAAAATTTCAAAAAATGTGTGTCGAAAAAAATTGTTTTTGACATTTCGAGTTGCGTGTCGTTTCGTTTTCGCTAAATTGACTAACTGATTAACTAGTGTTTTATTTAAGATAGGTATTCTTGCGTGTTCACTTTTTTGCAAAACTTGAATATTTTGAAAAATTTTCAGTCGAAAAAGAAAGATTTTTGACATATCGAGTCGGGTGTCGTTTTATATGTTTCAGGGACTGTGAAATCCATATCTGTCATTTATTTTGTATTAGCTCATTTCATATTCGAGAAATCAGGAAAAATTATCGGTATCGAATAGCACATAGATTTTTAAAAATATCAACGAACTGCGAAACTAGTATTTCCAATGACACAGCGCCAAAACCTGAGAACAAGAAATTGAAGAGTCACAAACTTTAAAAAATTTCAAAAATTGAAGAACCTGGGAACTAGAGGAACCTGAGAATTTTAAGTACTCGGAAAACCTGAGATCTAAGAAAACATCGTAAAGTAAGTAACCTAAAATAATAAGAATTTGAGAAATTTGAGCAGGTGAGCAACCGGAGGGTTTAAAGAACCTGAAATCTTGGAAAACCTGAGATATTAGTGAGTCTGGGAACATGGGCAACGTAAGAACCTGATAATTTTAGAGATATGAGAAACTGAGAATTTCGAAAACTTGGGGAAACCGGAGATTCTGCGAATCTGAAGAAATGTAAAATGTTAAACAACCTAAGAACCTGAAAATTTGAGAAATCTGAGAAACTCAGGAACCTGAAAACTAGACGAACCTGAGAATCCGAGGAACCTGAAATGTTAAGCATTTTAAAAACCTGAAGGATTGAAAAACATAAAATATGAGAATATGAGGAACCTAAAAACCTAAAAATTTGAAAAAATTGAGAAACTGAGAAATCCGAAAATTTGAGTAAACTGAGACTGAGAAACTGAAGAACCTGAATATTAAGAAACGTGGGAATATGAACAACCTTAGAAAACATGATAATTTGCGAAATCCGAGAAACCGAAGAACCTGAAAACTTGAAGAACTTGAGAATTTGAGAAATTTGAAAGATTGAGGAACCTGAGATTTTGAAAAACTCGAAATCTTGGAATCTAAGAGCCTTGTAAATTAAGGAACCTTAAAGCCACAGAATTTGAGAAATCTGAAAACTTGAGGTACCTCCTGCGGATTTGAAAAACCTTAACTTTTCGAAAATCTGAAATATCAGAGAACCTGGGAATATGAGGAACCTAGAAACCTGAGAATTTGGGAAATATAAGAAACTGAGGGACCTGAAGATTTGAAGGAATCCAAGACTCTGAGAAACTGAATAACCCTGAGGATGCCTTGGAATACCTGAGATATTAAAGAGCTTGGGAACACGAAGAACCTAGGAGCCTGATAATTTGAGAGATCTAAGAAACTGAGAATTGCGACAACTTGGGGAACCGGAGATTCTGCGAATCTGAAGAACGTGAAATCTTGAACAACCTAAGAACCTGAAAATTTGATAAATCTGAGAAACTGAGAAACTTGAAAACCAAACGAACCCCAGAATCCGAAGAACCTGAAATGTTGAAGAAATGTTAAACATTTTAACAACTTGAAGCCTTGAAAAACATAAGATATGGGAAAGCCTGGGAATATGAGGAACCTAAGAACCTGAAAATCTGAAAAATCTGAGAAATTGCGTGTTCACTTTTTCTTGCAAAACTTGAATATTTTAAAAATTTTGAAAAATTTTCAGTCAAAAAAAAAATATTTTTGACATATCGAGTCGGGTGTCGTTTTATATGTTTCAGGGACTGTGAAATCCATATCTGTCATTTATTTTGTCCTAGCTCATTTCATATCCGAGAAATCAGGAAAAATTATCGGTATCGAATAGCACATAGATTTTTAAAAATATCAACGAACTGCGAAATTAGTATTTCCAATGACACAGCGCCAAAACCTGAGAACAAGAAATTGAAGAGTCACAAACTTTGAGAAATTTAAAAAATTGAAGAACCTGGGAACTAGAGGAACCTGAGAATTTTAAGTACTCGGAAAACCTGAGATCTAAGAAAACATCGTAATGTAAGTAACTTAAAATAATAAAAATTTGAAAAATTTGAGCAGGTGAGCAACCGGAGGGTTTAAAGAACCTGAAATCTTGGAAAATCTGAGATATTAGTTAGTCTGGGAACATGGGCAACGTAAGAACCTCATAATTTTAGAGATATGAGAAACTGAGAATTTCGAAAACTTGGGGAAACCGGAGATTCTGCGAATCTGAAGAAATGTAAAATGTTAAACAACCTAAGAACCTGAAAATTTGAGAAATCTGAGAAACTCAGGAACCTGAAAACTAGACGAACCTGAGAATCCGAGGAACCTGAAATGTTAAGCATTTTAAAAACCTGAAGGCTTGAAAAACATAAAATATGAGAATATGAGGAACCTAAAAACCTAAAAATTTGAAAAAATTGAGAAACTGAGAAATCCGAAAATTTGAGTAAACTGAGACTGAGAAACTGAAGAACCTGAATATTAAGAAACGTGGGAATATGAACAACCTTAGAAAACATGATAATTTGCGAAATCCGAGAAACCGAAGAACCTGAAAACTTGAAGAACTTGAGAATTTGAGAAATTTGAAAGATTGAGGAACCTGAGATTTTGAAAAACTCGAAATCTTGGAATCTAAGAGCCTTGTAAATTAAGGAACCTTAAAGCCACAGAATTTGAGAAATCTGAAAACTTGAGGTACCTCCTGCGGATTTGAAAAACCTTAACTTTTCGAAAATCTGAAATATCAGAGAACCTGGGAATATGAGGAACCTAGAAACCTGAGAATTTGGGAAATATAAGAAACTGAGGGACCTGAAGATTTGAAGGAATCCAAGACTCTGAGAAACTGAATAACCCTGAGGATGCCTTGGAATACCTGAGATATTAAAGAGCTTGGGAACACGAAGAACCTAGGAGCCTGATAATTTGAGAGATCTAAGAAACTGAGAATTGCGACAACTTGGGGAACCGGAGATTCTGCGAATCTGAAGAACGTGAAATCTTGAACAACCTAAGAACCTGAAAATTTGATAAATCTGAGAAACTGAGAAACTTGAAAACCAAACGAACCCCAGAATCCGAAGAACCTGAAATGTTGAAGAAATGTTAAACATTTTAACAACTTGAAGCCTTGAAAAACATAAGATATGGGAAAGCCTGGGAATATGAGGAACCTAAGAACCTGAAAATCTGAAAAATCTGAGAAATTGCGTGTTCACTTTTTCTTGCAAAACTTGAATATTTTAAAAATTTTGAAAAATTTTCAGTCAAAAAAAAAATATTTTTGACATATCGAGTCGGGTGTCGTTTTATATGTTTCAGGGACTGTGAAATCCATATCTGTCATTTATTTTGTCCTAGCTCATTTCATATCCGAGAAATCAGGAAAAATTATCGGTATCGAATAGCACATAGATTTTTAAAAATATCAACGAACTGCGAAATTAGTATTTCCAATGACACAGCGCCAAAACCTGAGAACAAGAAATTGAAGAGTCACAAACTTTGAGAAATTTAAAAAATTGAAGAACCTGGGAACTAGAGGAACCTGAGAATTTTAAGTACTCGGAAAACCTGAGATCTAAGAAAACATCGTAATGTAAGTAACTTAAAATAATAAAAATTTGAAAAATTTGAGCAGGTGAGCAACCGGAGGGTTTAAAGAACCTGAAATCTTGGAAAATCTGAGATATTAGTTAGTCTGGGAACATGGGCAACGTAAGAACCTCATAATTTTAGAGATATGAGAAACTGAGAATTTCGAAAACTTGGGGAAACCGGAGATTCTGCGAATCTGAAGAAATGTAAAATGTTAAACAACCTAAGAACCTGAAAATTTGAGAAATCTGAGAAACTCAGGAACCTGAAAACTAGACGAACCTGAGAATCCGAGGAACCTGAAATGTTAAGCATTTTAAAAACCTGAAGGCTTGAAAAACATAAAATATGAGAATATGAGGAACCTAAAAACCTAAAAATTTGAAAAAATTGAGAAACTGAGACTGAGAAACTGAAGAACCTGAATATTAAGAAACGTGGGAATATGAACAACCTTAGAAAACATGATAATTTGCGAAATCCGAGAAACCGAAGAACCTGAAAACTTGAAGAACTTGAGAATTTGAGAAATTTGAAAGATTGAGGAACCTGAGATTTTGAAAAACTCGAAATCTTGGAATCTAAGAGCCTTGTAAATTAAGGAACCTTAAAGCCACAGAATTTGAGAAATCTGAAAACTTGAGGTACCTCCTGCGGATTTGAAAAACCTTAACTTTTCGAAAATCTGAAATATCAGAGAACCTGGGAATATGAGGAACCTAGAAACCTGAGAATTTGGGAAATATAAGAAACTGAGGGACCTGAAGATTTGAAGGAATCCAAGACTCTGAGAAACTGAATAACCCTGAGGATGCCTTGGAATACCTGAGATATTAAAGAGCTTGGGAACACGAAGAACCTAGGAGCCTGATAATTTGAGAGATCTAAGAAACAGAGAATTGCGACAACTTGGGGAACCGGAGATTCTGCGAATCTGAAGAACGTGAAATCTTGAACAACCTAAGAACCTGAAAATTTGAGAAATCTGAGAAACTGAGAAACTTGAAAACCAAACGAACAACAGAATCCGAAGAACCTGAAATGTTGAAGAAATGTTAAGCATTTTAACAACCTGAAGGCTTGAAAAACATAAGATATGGGAAAGCCTGGGAATATGAGGAACCTAAGAACCTGAAAATCTGAAAAATCTGAGAAATTGCGTGTTCACTTTTTCTTGCAAAACTTGAATATTTTTAAAATTTTGAAAAATTTTCTGTCGAAAAAAAAAAAGATTTTTGACATATCGTGTCGGGTGTCGTTTTATATGTTTCAGGGACTGTGAAATCCATATCTGTCATTTATTTTGTCCTAGCTCATTTCATATCCGAGAAATCAGGAAAAATTATCTGTATCGAATAGCACATAGATTTTTAAAAATATCAAGGAACTGCGAAACTAGTATTTCCAATGACACAGCGCCAAAACCTGAGAACAAGAAATTGAAGAGTCACAAACTTTAAAAAATTTCAGAAATTGAAGAACCTGGGAACTAGAGGAACCTGAGAATTTTAAGTACTCGGAAAACCTGAGATCTAATAGAACATCGTAAAGTAAGTAACCTAAAATAATGAGAATTTGAGAAATTTGAGCAGGTGAGGAATCTGAGGATCTAAAGAACCTGAAATCTTGGAAAACCTGAGATATTAGCGAGTCTGGGAACATGGGCCACGTAAGAACCTGATAATTTTAGAGATCTGAGAAACGGAGAATTTCGAAAACTTGGGGAAACCCGAGATTCTGCGAACCTAAAGAAATGTAAAATGTTAAACAACCTAAGAACCTGAAAATTTGAAAAATCTGAGAAACTCAGGAACCTGAAAACTAGGCGAACCTCAGAATCCGAGGAACCTGAAATGTTAAGCATTTTAAAAACCTGAAGGCTTGAAAAACATAAGATATGAGAAAGCCTGGGAATATGAGGAACCTAAAAACCTAAAAATTTTAAAAAATTGAGAAACTGAGAAATCCGAAAATTTGAGCAAACTGAGAGTGAGAAACTAAAGAACCTGAATATTTAGAAACGTGGGAATATGAACAACCTTAGAAAACATGATAATTTGCGAAATCCGAGAAACCGAAGAACCTGAAAACTTGAAGAACTTGAGAATTTGAGAAATTTGAAAGATTGAGGAACCTGAGATTTTGAAAAACTCGAAATCTTGGAATCTAAGAGCCTTGTAAATTAAGGAACCTTAAAGCCACAGAATTTGAGAAATCTGAAAACTTGAGGTACCTCCTGCGGATTTGAAAAACCTTAACTTTTCGAAAATCTGAAATATCAGAGAACCTGGGAATATGAGGAACCTAGAAACCTGAGAATTTGGGAAATATAAGAAACTGAGAGACCTGAAGATTTGAAGGAATCCAAGACTCTGAGAAACTGAATAACCCTGAGGATGCCTTGGAATACCTGAGATATTAAAGAGCTTGGGAACATGAAGAACCTAGGAGCCTGATAATTTGAGAGATCTAAGAAACTGAGAATTGCGACAACTTGGGGAACCGGAGATTCTGCGAATCTGAAGAACGTGAAATCTTGAACAACCTAAGAACCTGAAAATTTGAGATATCTGAGAAACTGAGAAACTTGAAAACCAAACGAACAACAGAATCCGAAGAACCTGAAATGTTGAAGAAATGTTAAGCATTTTAACAACCTGAAGGCTTGAAAAACATAAGATATGGGAAAGCCTGGGAATATGAGGAACCTAAGAACCTGAAAATCTGAAAAATCTGAGAAATTGCGTGTTCACTTTTTCTTGCAAAACTTGAATATTTTTAAAATTTTGAAAAATTTTCTGTCGAAAAAAAAAAGATTTTTGACATATCGTGTCGGGTGTCGTTTTATATGTTTCAGGGACTGTGAAATCCATATCTGTCATTTATTTTGTCCTAGCTCATTTCATATCCGAGATATCAGGAAAAATTGTCGGTATCGAATGGCACATAGATTTTTTATAGAGATCAACGAACTGAGAAACTAGTATTTCAAATGACACAGTGCCAAAACCTGAGAACAAGAAATTGAAGAGCCACAAACTTTGAAAAATTTCAAAAATTGAAGAACCCGGAAACTAGAGGAACCTGAGAATTTTAAGTACTCGGAAAACCTGAGATCTAAGAGAACATCGTAAAGTAAGTAACCTAAAATAATAAAAATTTGAGAAGTTTGAGCAGGTGAGCAACCGGAGGGTTTAAAGAACCTGAAATCTTAGAAACCCTGAGATATCAGTCAGTCTGGGAACATGGGCAACGTAAGAACCTGATAATTTTAGAGATCTGAGAAACTGAGAATTTCGAAAACTTGGGGAAAACCGAGATTCTGCGAATCTGAAGAAATGTAAAATGTTAAAGAACCTAAGAACCTGAAAATTTGAGAAATCTGAGAAACTCAGGAACCTGAAAACTAGGCGAACCTGAGAATCCGAGGAACCTGAAATGTTAAGCATTTTAAAAACCTGAAGGCTTGAAAAACATAAAATATGAGAATATGAGGAACCTAAAAACCTAAAAATTTGAAAAAATTGAGAAACTGAGAAATCCGAAAATTTGAGTAAACTGAGACTGAGAAACTGAAGAACCTGAATATTATCGATTTATCGACAATCTACTGTAACTTAAAGTACTTTTTCGGTAAAATACTGTTGATATTTCAACCATAAAATCCGCAACCGCCAAAATAGTAAAAAAAAACAAATTCGGAACTGAAGCGTTTGTCTGAATTTTTTGATTATTTATTTATTTCAGATGTTTCTCTCTACATGGAAAATTACAGAATTTGATAATACAAAAGCTATGACGCGCGACTGACATTTTAAAAAATATTGGGGACACCTAGGTACTGGGTCCAATTCTGAACCTAAACCACTACTATCAGGTACATAATTAAATTAAATTGGCAACAATGTAGGACGCTTAATTATTAAATTTAGTATACGAAATATACACACGGATGCAGAAGAGATAGTAAAGTATAAAGTATATTGAGGACGCTAAAATGATACCGAAATGGAAAGACGCTAGAAAGAAGCAGAATGTAAAATTTCAAGTTGGAAGTGATAAAATAATGGCATTTGAATATACTTTGAATTTTATCGTATAACAAAACCAGCGCCATCTATCCGTAACAAAAAGCAGTAATATACTTTGATGGACGCAGAAAGTTTCCAAAATGGAAAGTTTGTATATATTTAATTGGGATAACAAAAAACTTCTTTTTCATAAATTTGGTGCTGTAAACTGTTAAAACGAAAAAAAATTATTTCCCCAGACTTTATTGCTTAAAATGAACTGGGTATAACTAGGTACATAATTATAAGTACAGTGTGTAAACTCTATGCAGATTGATCATAAAGTAACGCACACAATTCATAATTTAGTTATGTATTGTTTTGCGAAAAACGCTCAAAAGTCGATTTTTGTTTTCAAATTGCCGCCGTCATAATTTTTTTAAAATGGCAACCCCCATTTTTTTGGGTTTTACAAGAGTAAAAAAATTATGCCTTGCATAACTTTTTTTTTAATTACAAATAGTTGGCGAGCGGCAATTTGAGAGCACTTAATTTTTCGTTGATTGTTGTTCAAATTTATTGATATTTTTCAATTTTTTTCACAAAATAAAGAGTGAAAAATATTAAAGACACTAAAGTCACTAGAATAACAACCTAAAGAACAAAAAAAAAGCCTCAGATAACTAAAGAGACAAAAAAGATAAAGAGATAAAATATAAAAGGCCTACTTTAGTATAGACTAAATACACAATAAACAGGAGAAATAGAAGAGACCAAAAAGAGCAAAGAGAATCAAGGAAACAACAAAAATAAGAGAAAAAATAAAAGAGACAAAATAGAGAAATAAGACAACAATAACGAAAGAGACAAAAAAGAGATCAAAGTAATCATATAAATAAAGAAGACAAATAAAACAGTAAACCAAAAAGATTAATACCAACAAATACATAAAAAAGAAAAATAGAGACGATACGGCAGACAAAAGCAAACGACTGAATTTAACCAAAAAGCTCGCTCGCCTTGGAATACCTGAGATATTAAAGAGCTTGAAAACATCTCAGGAATCTGTGAATCTTACGATACTGAAATGTTGAGAAATGTTGAGCATTTGAAAAACCTGCAACCTTCGAAAATCTGAGTTATCATAGAACCCGGGAACATGGGGAACCTAAGAACCTGATTATTTTAGAGATCTGATTAACTGGGAACTTCGAAAAATTGGGGAACCCGAGATTCTGCTAATCTGAAAAACGTGAAATCTTGAACAACCTAAAAACCTGAAAATTTGAGAAATCTGAGAAACTGAGAAATCCGAAATTTTGAATTATCTGGGAACACGAACAACCTAAGAAAACATGATAATTTGCAAAATCTGAGAAACCGCGAAAACTGGAGGAACCTGAGAATTTGAAAATTTTTAAAGATTGAGGAAACTGAGATTTTGAAGAACTTGAAATCTTGGAATCTAAAATAGCCTAGTAAATTAAGGAAACTTAAAGCCACAAAATTTGAGAAATCTGGAAACTTGAGGAACCTAAAATTTTGAGAAACCTCCTGCTCATTTGAAAAACCTTAAATCTTCGAAAATCTGAGATATCAGAGAACCCGAGAATATGAGGAACCTAGGAACCTGAGAATTTGGGAAATATAAGAAACTGAGGAACCTGAAGATTTCAAAAACCTGAAATATTAGACAGTCTAGGAACATGAGAAACCTAAAAATTTGAAAAATCTGAGAAACTGGGAAATCCGAAGGTTTGAGAAAACTGAGACTGAAAAACTGAAGAACCTGAAATTTTGAGAAAGCTGGTAACATGAACAACCTAAGAAAACATGATAATCTGCGAAATTTGAGAAACCGAAGAACCTGAAAACTTGAGGAACCTGAGAATTTGAGAAATTTGAAAACTTGAGGAACCTCCTGCGGATTTGAAAAACCTTAAGTCTTCGAAAATATGAGATATCAGTGAAAATGGGAATATGAAGAATCTAGAACCTGGGGCTTGAGCAGCTCAAGAAGAAAAATTTTAGAAATCTGAGAAACTCAGAAATTCTCAAATTTGAGGAACTTAAGAACCTTAGAAACTGAAGAAACTGATATCTAAGATATTGAGATATTAGAAAGCCTATATTAAAAACCTAAAAATTTTAGAAATCTGAGAAACTGAGGAATCTAAAATGTTGAAAAACCAAAAATTTGAAAAAAATGTAGACTTAAAAAACATGAGACATGGGAGAACCTGGGAACTTGAGGAACCTAAGAACTTGATAATTTTAGAAATCTGAAAAACTGAAAATTGTCAAAACTTGAAGAACCGGAGACTGAGAAACTGAAGAACATGAAATGTTGAGGAACTTGACAATTTGAAGTACTTGAAATTTTGAAAAACTTGGGAACATAAATAACCTAAGAAAACCTGATAATTTGAGAACCCTGAGAAGCTGGGGAACCTCAGAATTTAAAGAACTTAAAATCTTGGAAAACTTGCGAACTAAGAGATACTGGTAAATTAAGGAACCTAAAAGCCTGAGAATTTGAGCAATATGAGAAGGTGAGAAGCCTGAAAACTTGGGGAACCTCTGGGACCTTAGATTCTGAAGAACTTGAAATCTTGGAATCTAAGAGAGCCTTGTAAATTAGGGAACCTTAAAGCCTCAGAATTTGAGAAATCTGAAAACTTGAGGAACCTCCTGCGGATTTGAGATATCAGAGAATCTGAGAATATGAGGAACCTAGGAACCTGAGAATTTGGGAAATATAAGAAACTGAGGAACCTGAAGATTTGAAAAACCCGAAATATTAGACAGTCTAGGAACATGAGAAACCTAAAAACTTGAAAATTTTAGTAATCTTAGAAATTGAGAAATCCTAAAACTTGAGGAACCTAAGACTATGAGAAACTGAATATCCCGAAATATTGAGGATGCCTTGGAATACCTGAGATATTAAAGAGCTTGGGAACATGAGGAACCTAGGAGCCTGATAATTTGAAAAATTTGAGAATCTCAGGAACCTGGGAATCTTACGATACTGAAAAGCTGAGGAACCTGAGCATTTGAAAAACCTGCAACCTTCGAAAATTTGTGTTATTGGAAAGCCCGGTAACATGGGGAAAATAAGATCCTGATAATTTGAGAGATCTGAGAAACTGAGAATTTCGAAAACTTGGGGAACCCGAAACTCTGCGAATCTGAAGTACGTGAAATCTTGAACCACCTAAGAACCTGAAAATTTAAGAAATCTGAGAAACTAAGAAACTTGAAAACTAAACGAACCCCAGAATCCGAGAAACCTGAAATGTTGAGGAAATGTTAAGCATTTTAACAACCTAAAGGCTTGAAAAACATAAGATATGGGAAAGCCTGGGAATATGAGGAACCTAAGAACCTGAAAATTTGAAAAATCTGAGAAACTGGGACATTCGAAGATTTGAGGAAACTGAGACTGAGAAACTGAAGAACCTGAAATTTTGAGAAAGCTGGGAACATAAACAACCTAAGAAAACATGATAATCTGCGAAATTTGAGAAACCGAAGAACCTGAAAACTTGAGGAACCTGAGAATTTGAGAAATTTGAAAACTTGAGGAACCTCCTGCGGATTTGAAAAACCTTAAGTCTTCGAAAATATGAGATATCAGTGAAAATGGGAATATGAAGAATCTAGAACCTGGGGCTTGAGCAGCTCAAGAAGAAAAATTTTAGAAATCTGAGAAACTCAGAAATTCTCAAATTTGAGGAACTTAAGAACCTTAGAAACTGAAGAAACTGATATCTAAGATATTGAGATATTAGAAAGCCTATATTAAAAACCTAAAAATTTTAGAAATCTGAGAAACTGAGGAATCTAAAATGTTGAAAAACCAAAGAATTTGAAAAAAATGTAGACTTAAAAAACATGAGACATGGGAGAACCTGGGAACTTGAGGAACCTGAGAACTTGATAATGTTAGAAATCTAAAAAACTGAAAATTGTCAAAACTTGAAGAACCCGAGACTCTGAGAAACTGAAGAACATGAAATGTTGAGGAACTTGACAATTTGAAGTACTTGAAATTTTGAAAAACTTGGGAACATGAATAACCTAAGAAAACCTAATAATTTGAGAACCCTGAGAAGCTGGGGAACCTCAGAATTTAAAGAACTTAAAATCTTGGAAAATTTGCGAACTAAGAGATACTGGTAAATTAAGGAACCTAAAAGCCTGAGAATTTGAGCAATATGAGAAGGTGAGAAACCTGAAAACTTGAGGAACCTCTGGGACCTTAGATTCTGAAGAACTTGAAATTTTGGAATCTAAGAGAGCCTTGTAAATTAAGGAAGTTCAAAGCCTCAGAATTTGAGAAATCTGAAAACTTGAGGAACCTCCTGCGGATTTGAGATATCAGAGAACCTGGGAATATGAGGAACCTAGGAACCTAAGAATTTGGGAAATATAAGAAACTGAGGAACCTGAAGATTTGAAAAACCTGAAATATTAGACAGTCTAGGAACATGAGAAACCTAAAAATTTGAAAATTTTATTAATCTTAGAAATTGAGAAATCCTAAAACTTGAGGAACCTAAGACTCTGAGAAACTGAATATCCCGAAATTCTGAGGATGCCTTGGAACACCTGAGATATTAAAGAGCTTGGGAACATGAGGAACCTAATAGCCTGATAATTTGAAAATTTTGAGAATCTCAGGAACCTGTGAATCTTACGAAACTGAAAAGCTGAGAAACCTGAGCATTTGAAAAACCTGCAACCTTCGAAAATCTGAGTTATTGGAGAGCCCGGGTACACGGGAAACCTAAGAACCTGATAATTATAGAGATTTGAGAAACTGAGAATTACGAAAACTTGGGGAACCCGAGATTCTGCGAATCTGAAGAACTGACATAAAAATTTTGATGATGACGTCATCGGTTTTTGAACTATGACGCCGTCATCAATTTTTTAAAATGGCAACCTCCATTTTTTGTGTTTTACAAGAGTAAAAAAAATGATAACTTGCTTAACTTTTTTTTTAATTACAAATGGTTCGCGAGTGGCAATTTGGGAGCACTTGCGTTGAATTTTATTAAATTCTTCTTAATTTTTCGTTGTTTGTTGTCCAAATTAATTGTAATTTTTCAATTTTTTTCAAGAAATAGAGAGTCTGAAATATATTAAAGACACTAAAGCCACTAGAATAACAACCTAAAGAGCAAAAAAAAAGCCTCAGATAACTAAAGAGACAAAAAAGATAAAGAGATAAAATATAAAAGGCATAATTGAGTATAGACTAAATACACAATAAACAAAAGAAATTGAAGAGACCAAAAAGAGCAAAGACAATCAAGGAAACAACAAAAAATAAGAGAAAAAATAAAAGAGACAAAATAGAGAAATAAGACAACAATAACGAAAGAGACAAAAAAGAGATCAACCTGAGAATTTGGGAAATATAAGAAACTGAGGAACCTGAAGATTTGAAAAACCTGAAATATTAGACAGTCTAGGAACATGAGAAACGCAAAAATTTGAAAATTTTAGTAATCTTAGAAATTGAGAAATCCTAAAACTTGAGGAACCTAAGACTGAGAAACTGAATCTCCCGAAATCCTGAGGATGCCTTGGAATACCTGAGATATTAAAGAGCTTGGGAACATGAGGAACCTAGGAGCCTGATAATTTGAAAAATTTGAGAATCTCAGGAACCTGTGAATCTTACGATACTGAAAAGCTGAGGAACCTGAGCATTTGAAAAACCTGCTACCTTCGAAAATCTGAGTTATTGGAGAGCCCGGGTACACGGGAAACCTAAGAACCTGATAATTATAGAGATTTGAGAAACTGAGAATTACGAAAACTTGGGGAACCCGAGATTCTGCGAATCTGAAGAACTGACATAAAAATTTTGATGATGACGTCATCGGTTTTTGAACTATGACGCCGTCATCAATTTTTTAAAATGGCAACCCCCATTTTTTTTGTGTATTACAAGAGTAAAAAAATTATACCTTGCGTAACTTTTTTTTTTAATTACAAATAGTTGGCGAGTGGCAATTTGAGAGCACTTGCGTTGAATTTTATTAAATTGTTCTTAATTTTTCGTTGTTTGTTGTCCAAATTTATTGTTATTTTTCAATTTTTTTCAAAAAATAAAACGTCTGAAAGATATTAAAGACACTAAAGCCACTAGAATAACAACCTAAAGAGCAAAAAAAGGCTCAGATAACTACAGAGACAAAAAAGATAAAGAGATAAAATATAAAAGGCATAATTGAGTATAGACTAAATACACAATAAACAGAAGAAATAGAAGAGACCAAAAATAGCAAAGAGAATCAAGGAAACAACAAAAAATAAGAGAAAAAATAAAAGAGACAAAAGAGAGAAATAAGACAACAGTAACGAAAGATACAAGAAAGAGATCCAAGGAACCATAAAAATAAAGAAGACAAACAAAACAGAGTAAACCAAAGAGATTAATACCAACAAATACAAAAAAAAAGAAAAATAGAGACGATACAGCAGACAAAAGCAAACGACTGAATTTAACCAAAAAGCTCGCTCGCCTTGGAATGCCTGAGATATTAAAGAGCTTGGAAACATCTCAGGAATCTGTGAATCTTACGATACTGAAAAGCTGAGGAACCTGAGCATTTGAAAAAGCTGCAACCTTCTAAAATCTGAGTTATCATAGAACCCGGGAACATGGGGAACCTAAGAACCTGATTATTTTAGAGATCTGATAAACTGAGAATTTCGAAAAATTGGGGAACCCGAGATTCTGCTAATCTGAAAAACGTGAAATCTTGAACAACCTAAAAACCTGAAAATTTGAGAAATCTGAGAAACTGAGAAATCCGAAATTTTGAATTATCTGGGAACACGAACAACCTAAGAAAACATGATAATTTGCAAAATCTGAGAAACCGCGAAAACTGGAGGAACCTGAGAATTTGAAAATTTTTAAAGATTGAGGAAACTGAGATTTTGAAGAACTTGAAATCTTGGAATCTAAAATAGCCTAGTAAATTAAATAGCCTCCTGCTCATTTGAAAAACCTTAAATCTTCGAAAATCTGAGATATCAGAGAACCCGAGAATATGAGGAACCTAGGAACCTGAGAATTTGGGAAATATAAGAAACTGAGGAACCTGAAGATTTCAAAAACCTGAAATATTAGACAGTCTAGGAACATGAGAAACCTAAAAATTTGAAAAATCTGAGAAACTGGGAAATCCGAAGGTTTGAGGAAACTGAGACTGAAAAACTGAAGAACCTGAAATTTTGAGAAAGCTGGGAACATGAACAACCTAGGAAAACATGATAATCTGCGAAATTTGAGAAACCGAAGAACCTGAAAACTTGAGGAACCTGAGAATTTGAGAAATTTGAAAACTTGAGGAACCTCCTGCGGATTTGAACAACCTTAAGTCTTCGAAAATATGAGATATCAGAGAAAATGGGAATATGAGGAATCTAGAAACCTGAAAATAAAAACCTGAAAAATTAGAGAACCTGGGGCTTGAGCAGCTCAAGAAGAAAAATTTTAGAAATCTGAGAAACTCAGAAATTCTCAAATTTGAGGAACTTAAGAACCTTAGAAACTGAAGAAACTGATATCTAAGATATTGAGATATTAGAAAGCCTATATTAAAAACCTAAAAATTTTAGAAATCTGAGAAACTGAGGAATCTAAAATGTTGAAAAACCAAAGAATTTGAAAAAAATGTAGACTTAAAAAACATGAGACATGGGAGAACCTGGGAACTTGAGGAACCTGAGAACTTGATAATGTTAGAAATCTGAAAAACTGAAAATTGTCAAAACTTGAAGAACCCGAGACTCTGAGAAACTGAAGAACATGAAATGTTGAGGAACTTGACAATTTGAAGTACTTGAAATTTTGAAAAACTTGGGAACATGAATAACCTAAGAAAACCTGATAATTTGAGAACCCTGAGAAGCTGGGGAACCTCAGAATTTAAAGAACTTAAAATCTTTTGCGAACTAAGAGATACTGGTAAATTAAGGAACCTAAAAGCCTGAGAATTTGAGCAATATGAGAAGGTGAGAAGCCTGAAAACCTGAGGAACCTCTGGGACCTTAGATTCTGAAGAACTTGAAATCTTGGAATCTAAGAGAGTCTCAAAAGCCTCAGAATTTGAGAAATCTGAAAACTTGAGGAACCTAATACTCTGAGAAACTGAATATCCCGAAATATTGAGGATGCCTTGGAATACCTGAGATATTAAAGAGCTTGGGAACATGAGGAACCTAGGAGACTGAGAAATTGAAAAATTTGAGAATCTCAGGAACCTGTGAATCTTACGATACTGAAAAGCTGAGGGACCTGAGCATTTGAAAAACCTGCAACCTTCGAAAATCTGAGTTATTGGAGAGCCCGGGAACACGGGAAAAATAAGAACGTGATAATTATAGAGATCTGAGAAACTGAGAATTTCGAAAATTTGGGGAACCCGAGATTCTGCAAATCTGAAGAACTGACATAAAAATTTTGATGATGACGTCATCAATTTTTTAAAATGGCAACCTCCAGTTTTTGTGTTTTACAAGAGTAAATAAAATGATACTTGCTTAACTTTTTTTTTAATTACAAATAGTTCGCGAGTGGCAATTTGAGAGCACTTGCGTTGAATTTTATTAAATTCTTTTTAATTTTTTGTTGTTTGTTGTCCAAATTAATTGTAATTTTTCAAGAAATAAAGGGTCTGAAAGATATTAAAGACACTAAAGCCACTAGAATAACAACCTAAAGAGTAAAAAAAAGCCTCAGATAACTAAAGAGATAAAATATAAAAGGCATAATTGAGTATAGACTAAATACACAATAAACAAAAGAAATAGAAGAGACCAAAAATAGCAAAGAGAATCAAGGAAACAACAAAAAATAAGAGAAAAAATAAAAGAGACAAAAAAGAGATCAAGAGATCAAAGGAACCATAAAAATAAAGAAGACAAATAAAACAGAGTAAACCAAAAAGATTAATACCAACAAATACAAAAAAAAAGATAAATAGAGAAGATACGGCAGACAAACGACTGAATTTACCCAAAAAGCTCGCTTCGCCCGCTCCTTTTATGCTTATGTATTACTCATTTGTTTTTTCTCCTCTATGTGAACGCTCGGTTTGGAAACCGGTCTAGATTTGCACAGACACACATTTAGAAATTTTCCTATACCAAACTGGAAAAGAACGAGAAAAATTTACATGTTAAATGGCAACAATAATTATGATTGTTGCATGATAACCACCACCTAACCTCAAAAACACGCGTTTTTAAATATTCCATGAGAACCATTTTTCGGTGCTGCTTAACGATCTCACTCTAGCGATGATAACTGCGGCCTAACCCGGCCTTAATTAATTTAAGCATTAACAGAACAAGTCGCCGCCAAAAGCGGATAAATCGGAAGCGATTAGTTTGCAGCTTCGCAGAATCGCTAATAAATCCCGTACTCAAGTAGATCAACGAACGACCTTGCGGAAAGTGTCGTAATTGAGTAAGTGCTAGTAGAAAGTGATTCGATGGGATCGAATTAAACCGGGGGCGAACATATCTGCTTGGATGGATTTCGTTTATTGGTCAAGTTCGTTCGGTGGTTTTTGGGAGGATTCCTTGATTGCGTTCTTGCGGTTGTTTTCCTGGACCTTCAGGTGATGTTTTATTCAAACGAGGTTATCTTGCAGGAGCAGTAAGGAAATTAATTTGAATATGGTAATTCGGCTCGTGCAGTTGGTCGGTAATTTTTACCACATTGCGATCTTTAAGAGGTTGCTGATACACATGTTTGATTGACCATCAAGCGGTTTCGAAAGTGAAGTGAGATATTACGCATTAAATTACTCGAGTAGCGGTACGCCAATAACACCAAAGGTGATGAGCATAAAATTTCTTTAATGAAGGTCAGCTTTGTCTTAACCTTAGATTTCGACACTGGGTTTGATTAAGTGCTTTTAATGCTCCCTTGGTTTTTGCTCGCGGATAGTTACATTAATTACTAACTTGTAATAATAAATAATTTTTTATTATTACTTACACTATTTATTTTTAAATATTAAACCAGTCAATTTGTTTATAAACAAATAACATAAAAAAAAATTACCCACCATTATTAAGGGCCTTTATTGGACGAATGAATAGATATAGCATAAACATTTTTTGGATCGTTATTTTTTTTCCAACTGGATGTCAACTGTTAAGAACACACCATAATTTATTCAAATTTTTAAATATTTACTAAAGTTCTTAAAATTTGTTAAAACTGATTTCATTTGCACCAAGAGTTTTTCCTGTTGTTTAAAGTTGCATGTGTTGAAATTAAAAAACGAATCGTCAATAATTCAATTTACGAGACTGTGACGGGTTGCAGCCGATTTCAAAACCACGTGTCACGTATTTGAGTCACCAGCAATTTATATTTATTTTTCTGCCAAACCTAACGTAATTAGTAAATCTTATAACTTAGTAATTATATGAAATTCTCAGCCAAATATGCTTTATAAAAATGTTTATGTTGGTAAAATCTACATAATGATCCAGGTTTCGAGAAAGTTATGGAATGAAATCTATAATATGTTTAAGGATATAGACCCTAATATTTTTGAACAGTATTGGGCTTCAAAAATCGCAGAAAGTTCCACAGTCAACGTACAACTTTGTAATCTGAAGCATAACTACTTTTTAATCAGTTTTTCCCTCGAACACCAAAAAACAATTTTTATTGCAACTGAGAATTTCGGAAACTTGGGGAACCCGAGATTCCGCGAATCTGAAGAACGTGAAATCTTGAACAACTTAAGAACCTGAAAATTTGAGAAATCTGAGAAATTGAGGAACCTGAAAACTAGACGAACCTCAGAATCCGAGGAACCTGAAATGTTGAGGAAATTTTAAGCATTTTAAAAACCTGAAGGCTTGAAAAACATAAGATAGGGGAAAGTCTGGGATTATGAGAAACATAAGAAATTGAAAATTTGAAAGATCTGAGAAACTGAAAAACCGAAAATTTGAGGAAACTGAGACTGAGAAACTGAAGAACACGAAATTTTGAGAAACCAGGGAACATGAACAACCTAAGAAAACATAATAATTTGTTTGATGAGAGAAATTTGAGATATTGAGGAACCTGAGAATTTGAAGAGCTTGAAATCTTTTAATCTAAGAGTGCCTTGTAAATTAAGGAACCTTAAAGCCTCAGAATTTGAGAAATCTGAAAAGTAAAGGAACCCGTCAACCTTACGATACTGAAATGCTAAGGAAACTGAGCATTTGAAAAACCTGCAACCTTCGAAAATCTGAGTTATTGGAGAGCCTGGGCAGATGGGGAACCTAATAACCTGATAATTTTAGAGATCTGAGAAACTGAGAATTTCGGAAACATGGGGAACCAGAGACTGAGATTCTGAGGAACGTGAAATTTCGAGCAACCTGAGAATTTGAAGAACCTGAAATCCTGGAAACTCTGCCAACAACCAGAGAACCTGAGAATTTGAGAAATCTGAGAAATTCCGGAACCTGAGAATCTGAGGAACTTGAAATGTTGAGCAACAAAAGGATTTGAAAAACCTGTCGCCTTGAAAACATGAAATATTGGATACAAAATTGGAAAGCCTAGGAATATGAGGAACCTAAAAATCTGAAACTTTTAAAAATCTGAGAAACTGAGAAATCCGAACATTTGAGGAAACTGAGACTGAGAAACTGAAGAACCTGAAATATTGAGAAACCTGGGAACATGAACAACCCAAGAAAACATGATAATTTGCGAAATTTGAGAAACCGAGGAACCTGAAAACTTGAGGAACAAGGCAATTTGAGAAATTTGAAAGATTGACGAACCAGAGATTTTGAAAAACTCGAAATCTTGGAATCTAAGAGAGCCTTGTCAATTAAGGAACCTTAAAGCCTGAAAATTTGCGAAATCTGAGAAGGTAAGAAACCTGAAAACTTGAGGAAACTCAAATGTAGAGGAACCTAATGAGGATTTGAAAAACCCGTAGTTTTGAAAAACCCGAGATATTAGAGAACCTGCGACATGAGCAGCTTAAGAAGAAAAATTTTAGAAATCTGAGAAACTCAGAAATCCATAAACTTGGGAACCCGAGACTGTGAGAAACTCAAAAACCTGAAATCTTGAGTACCCCGAGAATTTGAAGAACCTGAATTCTTGGAATCCCAGGCTGAGAATTTGGGAAATCTGAGCAATTGAGGAACCTGATAACATTAGGAATTTGAGAATTTCAGAAATCTCCAAAATTGAAGAAACTGAGAATTTTAAGCACCTGGAAAACCTGAGATCTAAGAGAACATCGTAAAGTCAATAACCTAAAATAATGAGAATTTGAGAAATCTGAGAAGCTGAGAAAAATGAGGATTTGGAAAACCTGAAATCTTGCAAAACCTGAGATATTAGTGAGTCTGGAAACATGGGGACCCTAAGAACCTGATAATTTGCGAAATCTGAGAAAATGAGGAACCTGAAAACGTGAGGAACCTGAGAATTTAAAAAACCTGCAACCTTTGAAATTTGAAAGATTGAGGAACCTAAAATTTTGAAGAACTTGAAATCTTGGAATCTAAGAGACCCTTGTAAATTAAGAAAGCTTAAAGAATCAGAATTTGAGAAATCTGAAAACTTGAGAAACCTCCTGCGGATTAGAAAAACCTTAAGTCTTCGAAAATCTGAGATACCAGAGAACCTGGGAATATGAGGAACCTAGAAACTTGAGAATTTGGGAAATTTAAGAAACTGAGGAACCCTGAAGATTTGAAAAACCTGTAGCTTTGAAAAACTCGAGATATTAGAGGTTCTGGGACCTGAGCAGCTCAAGAAGAAAAATTTTAGAAATCTGAGAAACGTAGAAATCCTCAAATTTGAGGGACTTAAGACCCTGATAAACTGAAAAAACTTAAATCTGAGATATTGAGATATTAGAGAGCCCATATTAAGAACCTAAGAATTTTAGAAATCTGAGAAGCTAGAATAACCTGAAATTTTGAGGAACCAAGAATTTGAAAAACAAAATCTTGGAAAACTTGAGAACATGCACGAGCTAAGAATACCTGATAACGTGAGAAATCTGAAATCCTGAGGAACCTGAGATTCAGAGAAATTTGAAAGAGGAACCTGAAAATTTTTGGAACTTGAAAATTTGGAAAACCTGAGATCCAAGAGAGCCTGGTAAACTAAGGAACATTAAAGCCTGAGAATTTGAGAAATCTGAGAAGGCGAGAAACCTAAAAATTTGAGAAACCTTAAATCTTTGAATATCTACGATATCAGAGAACGTGGGAATATGAGAAAAATAGAAACCTGAGAATTTGGGAAATTTTAGAAACTGAGAAACCGAACACTAAAGGAACCTGTGAATCCGAGGAACCTGACGATTTGAAAACCCCTATATATTAGACAGTCTGAGAACATTAGGAACCTTAGAACCTGAAAATTTTAGAAATCTGAGAAACTAAGAAGTCCAAAAACTTGGGAACCTGAAAAACCTGAAATCTTGAGTAACCTGAGAATTTGGAGAACCTGAGTTCTTGGAAACCTTGACAGCATGAAGAGCCTGAGAATTTAGGAAATCTGAGAAATTGAGGAAACTGAAAACTTTAGGAACTTGAGAATTTGAGTAATTTCAAAAATTTAAGAACCTGGAAACTAGAGGAACCTGAGAATTTTAAGGACTCGGAGAACCTGAGATAACATCCTAAAGTAAGTAACCTAAAATAGAGGATTTGAGGAACCTGAAATCTTGGAAAACCTGAGATATTAGTGAGTCTGGGAACATGAGGCACCTAGCAACCTGAAAAGTTGTGAAATTTAAGAAACAAATTAAATATGAATGAAAAAAAAAAATTCTGTGGGGATTAGCAAATAATTAATTTTGGCACCAAACTAGTTTACTCATCGCCCTGATGATGCCAACATTGTTGGTGAAACGTGCGCTGGCAAATTCTATTTTGGTGGTCCCTTCCAATACGAAATCCTAAATTTTGATAATTAAAAATAATGTAAATTACTAACGATTGTTTTTTTTTTCATACATGAAAGTTTCAGCTACAATTTTAACGTTTGTTCCGATCATGTGTTCTAGTGGCGTCATACCCTAAACGTACCCGCCATTTTTTTATTTTATAAACCTGCGTCAGTAAAACTTGCTTGTTTATTCGTACCAGAGACATTCGTTATTACTGGAGTTTGCTTAAGTATTGCAATAGTCTTGTGCACACACATTCTGGGAGTAGACCAATAGAGGCCAATTCGTTGCATTTGTGTAATGTAAATTGCTGTAATGATCGAAAATCTCAAAGCTGTTATAAGTTCAGATAACGTCATAACCTCACTCCCATTGTACACTTGATGAAATTATTGCAATTTGTAAATGGAATTAATTGGCTGCAAATTGTTATTAAATTCTCAAACTGTTTGATGCTTTTTGATGGCTTTGAAATTTCATTTCATTCAAGACCGGATCTCGAAGCATCTCCCATTGCTAGCATAAGTCCTTGATATGTATATCTTCTTCTTACATAATATGTGCACTCAATTTGGGTATTTCCTCCCGGATAATATTGTGCATTATGTATTACGTACCTTTATGAGTTAAAATGCTAATACAATGGCTACCTCATAAATTAAACAGGAGTAATTTAGCTTTTTGTATTTAATTATACATTTCCGTGATGTCTTATTACACCTTCATTCCCTTGAGACATTGTTCCAGCTTTCACGGTCCACTCACCTAACTATTAAACTTTAATGTCTTTTTGATGTTTTTAACATGACGCGTTTGTTGTTGCGGATTCTTAAGCAAGGCTAAGTCGTACCTTTAGCTGGTCTAGAGGATCGTTCGTTTCCACCGTTCAAGTACTGCATTTTCATGGTGTTGACTTCTAGAGACGATCTCGATTTTGTGGAAGGTTTTGACTTTTACGTAAATAAATTTGGATTAAAAAAAGAATATAAGAGCACAGATCCTGAAGAGTTTACAAGACTCAGATGGAAGTATTTTAATAAAAGATAAGGGTATGAGAAGATGCAACAAATTGTCTATGTGCAAAAGATTCAAACCCGGACATAAAAAAGTTATTAACAATTTAAGAATCCCAATGATTCCATTATAAATAGAAAAAAGGTTTTTAATTGTCTAGAAATGTTTTTTTTTTTTGGTTTAAACTCAATAGTAAGAGAAAAAATGTTGCCAAAATAATTATTTGCGAATCTCTACAGAATTTTTTTTTACTCATATTTAATTTGTTTCTTAAATTTCTCAAATTCTCAGGTTCCTAGATGCCTCATGTTCCCAGACTCTCTAATATCTCAGGTTCTTCCAGTTTTCAGGTTCTTCAATTTTTGAAAACTTTCAAATTCTCAAGTTCCTCAAGTTTTCAGGTTCCCCAGTTCCTCAGCCTTCAAAAATTCTCAAGTTCTTCATGTTTCCAGGGTTTCCAAGAATTCAGGTTCTTCAGATTCTCAGGTTCCGCATGATTTAAGGTTCTTCAGTTTCTCAGTCTCGTGTTCCCCAAGTTTTCGAAATTTTCAGTTTCTCAGTTTTCTAACATTATCAGGTTCTTAGGTTCCTCATGTTCCCAGGCTCTCCAACACCTCATAATTTTCAACTCTACAGATTTTTTAGATTCTTAGGTTCCTCAACATTTTGGGTTTCTCAGATTCTCAGGTTCCTCTAGTTTTCAGGTTTCTTAGTTTCTCAGATTACTCAAATTCTCAAGTTCTTAGTTTATTGATGTTCCCAGGGCTTCCAAAAAGTCAGGTTCTTCAAAATATCAGGTTTCTCAGATTTCTCAGGTTCTTAGGTTGCTGATGTTCCCAGGGTTTCCAGGGTTTCAGGTTCTTCCAATTCTCAGGTTCCTCAAAATTTCACGTTCTTCAGATTCTCAGAGTGTCGGGTTCCAAAGTTTTCAAAATTCTCAGTTTGCTAGGTTACTCCTATTCCCAGGCTCTTTAGTCTTTAAGGTTTTACAAGGGTTCTTCAACATTTCAAGTTCTTCAGTTTTTCAGGTTCCTCAAAATTTCAGATTTTTAAGTTTCTTAGAGTCCTAGCTTCCTCAAGTATTCGAATTTCTCAGTTTCTCAATTCCAAAATTTTCAGGTTCCCTGGCTCTAAAATCTCAGGTTTCTCAAATGTTCAGGTTCCTCAGCATTTCAAGATCCTCAGATTCTCAGGTTCCTTTCATTTTCAGTCTCCTCAGTATAATAAATTTCCCAAATTCTCAGGTTTCTAGGATCCACATATTTCCAGGTTTTCTGATATCTCAGAGTTTCTAAGATTTAAGGTTTTTCAAATCCTCAGGAGGTTCCACGAAATTTGTGGTTCCTTATGTTTTCAGGTTTCTTACCTTCTCAGATTTCTCAAATTCTGAGGCTTTAAGGTTCCTTAATTTACCAGGCTCCCTTGGGTCTGCGATTTTCCGGTTCTTCAGTTTCTCAGGTTCCTCTAAGTTTCAGGTTTTTGAGTTTCTTAGAGTCTTAGCTTCCTCAAGTATTCGTATTTCTCAGTTTCTGAGAATTCCAAAATTTACTCAACTTCTCGGGTTGCTAGTTTATTGATGTTGCCAGGGTTTCCAAAATTCAGGTTTTCAAATCCTCAGGAGGTTCCACAAGATTTGAGGTTCCTTATATTTTCAGGTTTCTTACCTTCTCAGAGTACTCAAATTCTGAGGCTTTTAGGGTTCTTAATACACCTGGCTCTCTTAGGTCTGCGATTTTCCAAGATTTTAAATTTCTCAATTTATCGGGTACCTCAGTTTCTCAATTTTCACAAATTATCAAGTTTTCTTAGGTTGTTCATGTTCCCAGGTTTGATGTTCGTCAAATTAAGCTGACTGTATCCTATTGCCTGTATGCGCTTGCTGTTGCATGAATATATTTATTTATTTATTTTAAATTCCCAGTGTCTCAAGATTTCAGGTTCTTTAGTTTCTCAGTCTATGTTTTCGGTTCCCAGGCTATACAATATCTCATGTTTTTCCAGGCTACGTGTTTTTCAAATCCTTATGTTCCTCAGTTTCTCAGATTTTTTAGGTTCTTAGGTTGCTGATGTTCCCAGGGTTTCCAGGATTTCAGGTTCTTCTAATTCTCAGATTCCTAAAAATTTCATTTTCTTCGATTTCTGAGTCTCAAGTTCCCCAAGTTTTCAAAATTCTCAGCTTCCCTGATCTCTAAAATTATCAAGTTCTCTTAGGTTGTTCAGGTTCCCATTTTTCCTGTTCGTCAAATTCTCAGGTTTCTCAATGTTTCAGGTTCTTCATTTTCTCGGTCTCAGCTTTCTCAAGTTTTCGGATTTCTCAGTTTCTCAGATTTCTCAAATATTCAGGTTTTTAGGTTCCTAATGTTGCCAAGCTATCCAATATATCATGTTTTTCAAGGTTATGGGTTTTACAAATCCATAATTATGTTCCTCAACATTCCAGGTTCTTCGGATTCTCGGGTTCCTCTAGTCTTCAGGTTGCTGATGTGCCTAGAGTTTCCAGAGTTTCATGTTCGTCAAATTCTCAGGTTTCTCAATATTTCAGATTCTTCAGTTTCTCAGTCTGTTTTCTCAAGTTTTCGGATTTCTCAGTTTCTCAGATTTCTCAAATTTTCAGGCCCTTGGGTTCCTAATGTTCTCAGGTTTTCCAATATCTCATGTTTTTCAATGCTACAGGTTTTTTAAATCCTTATGTTCCTCAAAATTTCAGGTTCCTCGGATTCTCGGGTTCCTCTAGTTTTCAGATTCCTCAATTTTTCAGATTACTCAAATTCTCAGGTTCCTAGTTTGTTGATGTTGCCACCCAGGGGTTCCAAAAAGTCAGGTTCTTCAAATTCTCAGGTTTCTTAGTTTCTCAGATTTCTTAATTTGTCAGGTTTTCTTAGGTTCTTCATGTTCCCAGGCTCTCCAATATCTCAGATTTTTTCAGGTTACAAGTTTTTCAAATGCTCAGGTTCCTTTAGCTTTCAGCTTTCTCAGATCCATAAATTTCTCAAATTCTAAGTTTGCTAGGTTCCTCATGTTCCCAGGCTCTCTAGTCTTTCAGGTTTTACAAGGGTTCCTCAAGATTTCAGGTTATTCAGTTTCTCAGGTTCCTCAAAGTTTCAGGTGCTTGAGTTTCTTAGAGTCTTAGCTTCCTGAAGTAATCGGATTTCTCAGTTTCTCAGAATTCCAAAAAATTCAGTTTCCTAGGTTCCTTATGGTCACAGGCTCTAAAATCTCAGGTTTTTCAAATGTTCAGGTTCCTCAGCATTTCAAGATCATCAGATTCTCAGTATCCTTTAATTTTCAGGTTCCTTAGTTTTATAAGTTTCCCAAATTCTCAGATATCTCAAAGTTTTTCAAATCCTCAGGAGTTTCGTCAAGATTTAAGGTTCCCGATATTTTCAGGTTTCTTACCTTCTCAGATTTCACAAATTCTCAGGCTTTAAGGTTCCTTAATTTACTAGGTTCTCTTAGGTTTGCAATTTTCCAAGATTTTAAATTTCTCAAATTCTCGGGTTCCTTTGTTTCTCAAATTTCGCAAATTATCAAGATTTCTCTGGTTGTTCATGTTCCCAGGTTTCATGTTCGTCAAATTCTCAAGTTTCTCAAGTTTCTCAAGTTTTAATTTTCAGGTTCCGCAGGTTCTTAAATTTCTCAGATTTTCAGTTTCCTACGTTCCTCATTTTCCCAGGTTATCTAATTTCTCATGTTTTACAATGGCTCCTCAAGATTTCAGGTTCTTCAGTTTCTCAGATTTCTCAAATTTTCAGGTTCTTAGTTTACTCATGTTCCCAGGCTTTCCAATATCTCCTGTTTTTCAAATTCTTAGGTACCTTAACATTTGAGGTTCCCCAGATTCTCAGGTTCCTTAGGTTCCTCGGTTTTTGAGAATCCTCAAATTCTTAGGATCTTAGATTCTTAGGTTGTTCATGTTCTCAGGTTTTCCAAGATTTTAGGATCTTCAAATTCTCAGGTTATTCAGTTTCTCAGATTTCCTAAATTATCAGCTTTTCTTAGGTTGTTCAAGTTCCCAGGCTATCCAATATCTCAGATTTTTTGTTACAGGTTTCTCTCAGGTTCGTTTAGTTTTTAGGTTACTCAGATTCTTAAATTTCTTAAATTCTCAATTTCCTAGGTTCCTCATTTTTCCAGGCTTTCTAATTTCTCAGGTTTTACAATGCTTCCACAATGTTTCAGGTTCTTTATTTTCTGAGTCTGGGCTTCCTCATGTATTCGGGTTTCTCAGTTTCTCAGATTTTTAAAATTTTCAGGTTCCTAGGTTTCTCATGTTCCCAGGCTCTAAAATTTCAGGTTTTTCAAATCCTCGGGTTCCTCAAATTTTCAAGTTTCTTACCTTCTCACATTTCTCAAATTCTCAGGCCTTAAGGTTGATTAATTTACCGGGGTCTGTTAGATCTCAGATTTTCCAACATTTCAAGTTCTTCAGATTCTTAGGTTCCTCAGTCTTTCAAGTTTCTCAAATTATCAGGTTTTCTTAGGTTGTGCATGTTCCTCATGCTCCCAATCTCTCTAATATCTCAGGGTTTCCAAAGCATTCTCAAGATTCCAGGTTCTTCAGTTTCTCAATATTAGGTTCCTCAAATTTTTGGATTTCTCAGTTTCTAAGATTACTAAAATTTTCAAATTTTTAGGTTGCTCATGTACCCAACCTGTCTAATATTTCAGGTTTTTCAAATCCTCAGGTTCCTCAACATTTCAAGTATCCCCGATGCTCAGGCTCTGTGATATCTAAGATTTTCCAAGATATCAGATTTTTCAAATTTTCGGGCGGTTCCCCAAGATTTAAGGTTCCTCAAGTTTTCATTTTTCCCACGTTCTCAGATGTCTTAAATTCTGAGGTGTACTTATTTTGTTCTTGTTCCCAGGATTTGTAAGACTTCAGGTTCTTCAAATTCTCAGATTTCTCAAGATTTCAGGTTTTTAGGTTCTTCATGTTCCTAGGCTCTCCAAAATTTCAGATTTTTTAAATCCTTTGGTTCCTCAACATTTCAAGTTCTTCAGTTTCTCATTTTCCTCAAGACTTGAGGTTCCTCATGTTTTCAGGTTTCTCACCTTCTCAGATCTCTCAAATTCTCAGGATTTAAGGTTCCTTAATTTACCAGGCTCTTTTAGATCTCAGTTTTTTCAAGATTTGAAGTTCTTAAAATTCTCAGGTTCCTCAGTTTCTCAGATTCCACAATTACCAAGTTTCCTTAGGTTGTTCATGTTCCCAGGTTTTCCAAGATTTCATGTTCGTCCAATTCTCAGGTCCCTCAAAATTTTAAGTTATTCAGTTTCTCAGTCTCAGTTTTCGGATTTCGCAGTTTCTCAGGTTTCTTAAATTTTCAGGTTATTGGTTCCTCATATTCTCAGGTTTTCCAATATGTTTTTCAAGCCTAAAGGTTTTTCAAAATCCTTAGGTTTCTCAACATTTCATGTTTCTCAGGTGCTCAGGTTCCTCTAGTTTTCAGTTTCTCAGCCTTCTCAAATTCTCAAGTTCTTAGGTTGTCGATCTTCTCAGGGTTTCCAGAATTTCAGGTTATTCAAATTCTCGTGTACC
Source organism: Diaperis boleti (assembly GCA_963583935.1). Classification (NCBI taxonomy): domain Eukaryota; kingdom Metazoa; phylum Arthropoda; class Insecta; order Coleoptera; family Tenebrionidae; genus Diaperis; species Diaperis boleti. The sequence goes on from OY757242.1 coordinate 6,769,396, forward strand.
CCAAGTTTTCAAATTTCAAAGTTTCTCAGATTTCTTAAATTATCAGGTTTTTAGGTTCCTCAAGTTCCCAGGATTTCCAATATCTCATAATTTTAAAGCTACAGCTTTTTCAAATATTTTTAATTTCTAATATCTCAGGCTTTCCAAGGCATTCTCAACATTTCAGGTTTCTTTAGTTTTCAGGTCTCTCGGTTTTTCAGATTCCCAGGGGTTTCAAGAGTTCAGGTTCTTCAAGTTCTCAGGTTCGTCAGTGTCTCTGATTTCTCAAATTATCAGGGTTTCCTAGGTTGTCCATGTTCCCAGGCTCTCAGTATCTCAGATTTTTTAGTTACAGGTTTTTCAAATGCTCAGATTCCTCACCATTTCAAGGTTTCAGATTCTCAGGTTCCTCAGATTCTTAAATTTCTAAAATTCTCAGTTTCCTAGTTTCCTCATGTTTCAAGCTTTCTAATCTCTTAGGTTTTACAAGGGTTCCTCAAGATTTCAGGTTCTTTAGTTTTTAGGGTTCCTCAAAGTTTCAGGTTCTTTATTTTCTTAGTCTTAGCTTCCTCATTTATTCGGATTTCTCAAATTTTCAGGTTCTTAGGTTCCTCATGTTCCCAGGCTTTCCAATATCTGATGATTTTCAAAGCTACAGGTTTTTCAAAAACTTATGTTACTCAACATTTCAGGTTCCTCAGTTTCTCAGATTTCGCGAATTATCAGGTTTTCTTAGGTTGTTAATGTTCCCAGGGTTTCCAGGATTTTAGGTTCTTCAAATTCTCATGTTCTTCAAGATTTCAGGTTCTTCATAGTCTCTGGTTTCCCAAGTTTTTAAAATGCTCAGTTTCTCACCTCTCTAAAATTGTCAGGTTCGTAGGTTCCCCATGTTTAGGTTCAAATGCTCAGTTTAATTCTTAACTTTCTCAAATTATCAGGCTTCTAGGTTCCTCATGTTCCCATGTTCTCTAATATCTCAACTTTTCCTAAGCATCCTCAAGATTTCAGGTTCTTCAGTTTCTCAGTGTCTTAGGTTCCTGATGTCCCCAGACTGTCTATTATTTCAGGTTTTTTAAATCTTCAGGTTCCTCAGCATTTCAAGATCCTCAGATTCTCAGGTTCTGTGATATCTCAAATTTTCCAAGATTTCAGGTTTTTCAAATCCTCAGGCGGTTCCCCAAGATTTGAGGTTCCTTAAGTTTTCAGGTTTCTCAAATTCTCAGGTTTTCTTATTTTGTTCATGTTCCCAGGTTTTTAAAGACTTCAGGTTCTTCAACTTCTCAGATTCCTCAAGATGTCAGGTTTTTCAGTTTCTCAGAGTCTCAGCTTAGACAAGTTTCAGGTTTTTAGGGTCCTCATGTTCCCAATATCTCCAATATCCAATATCTCAGATTATTTAAATCCTTTGGTTTCTCAACATTTCAAGTTCTTCAGTTTTTCAGGTTGCCCAATCTTTCAAATTTCACAAATTCCCAGGTTCCTCAATATTTTCTTAATTTTTTTGCCATGTTAAATCAGATTAGATCTAATATATATGGCAAAACAGAATACGTTATAAAATACTCCTATTATGATTAAAAAAAATCTAAGCAAGGTTTTTTTATTATTATATTTTTTTTTTGCTTTCACGTACTGCACATGGTTGTTTTTGTTATTTTTTTTAATCTGACAAAATATGACAATTGTTTATGACAAATTGTTTATTTCAAAAACATGTTAAATATGAATGAAAAGAATATATTCTGTGGATTTGCAAATAATTAATTTTCAGGTTCCTTAGTTTTATAAATTTCCCAAATTCTCAGATATCTCAAAGTTTTTCAAATCCTCAGGAGTTTCGTCAAGATTTAAGGTTCCTGATATTTTCAGGTTTCTTACCTTCTCAGATTTCACAAATTCTGAGGCTTTAAGGTTCCTTAATTTACTAGGTTCTCTTAGGTTTGCAATTTTCCAAGATTTTAAATTTCTCAAATTCTCGGGTTCCTTTTTTTCTCAAATTTCGCAAATTATCAAGATTTCTCTGGTTGTTCATGTTCCCAGGTTTCATGTTCGTCAAATTCTCAAGTTTCTCAAATTTTCAGGTTCTTAGGTTCCTATTGATATTCCCAGGGTTCAAGTTTTTTTAAGTTGTTCGTTTTTCCAGGCTCTCCAATGTCTCAGATTTCTGAAGGTTACAGCTTTTTGAAATGCTTAGGTTCCTCACCATTTCGAGATCCTAAGTTTCTCTGGTTTTAATTTTCAGGTTCCTCAGGTTCTTAAATTTCTCAGATTTTCAGTTTCCTACGTTCCTCATTTTCCCAGGTTATCTAATTTCTCAGGTTTTACAATGGCTCCTCAAGATTTCAGGTTCTTCAGTTTCTCAGATTTCTCAAATTTTCAGGTTCTTAGTTTACTCATGTTCCCAGGCTTTCCAATATCTCCTGTTTTTCAAATTCTTTGGTACCTTAACATTTGAGGTTCCCCAGATTCTCAGGTTCCTTAGGTTCCTCGGTTTTTGAGAATCCTCAAATTCTTAGGATCTTAGATTCTTAGGTTGTTCATGTTCTCAGGTTTTCCAAGATTTTAGGATCTTCAAATTCTCAGGTTATTCAGTTTCTCAGATTTCCTAAATTATCAGCTTTTCTTAGGTTGTTCAAGTTCCCAGGCTATCCAATATCTCAGATTTTTTGTTACAGGTTTCTCTCAGGTTCGTTTAGTTTTTAGGTTCCTCAGATTCTTAAATTTCTTAAATTCTCAATTTCCTAGGTTCCTCATTTTTCCAGGCTTTCTAATTTCTCAGGTTTTACAATGCTTCCACAATGTTTCAAAAGAATTTAAAAGCACAGATCCTGAAGAGTTTACAAGACTCAGATGGAAGTATTTTAATAAAAGATAAGGGTATGAGAAGATGCAACAAAATGTCTATGTGCAAAAGATTCAAACCCGGACATAAAAAAGTTATTAACAATTTAAGAATCCCAATGATTCCATTATAAATAGAAAAAAGAAATGTTTTTTTTTTTGGTTTAAACTCAATAGTAAGAGAAAAAATGTTGCCAAAATTAATTATTTGCGAATCTCTACAGAATTTTTTTTCACTCATATTTAATTTGTTTCTTAAATTTCTCAAATTCTCAGGTTCCTAGATGCCTCATGTTCCCAGACTCTCTAATATCTCAGGTTCTTCCAGTTTTCAGGTTCTTCAATTTTAGAAAATTTTCAAATTCTCAAGTTCCTGAAGTTTTCAGTTTCCCCAGTTCCTCAGCCTTCAAAAATTCTCAAGATCTTCATGTTTCCAGGGTTTCCAAGAATTCAGGTTCTTCAGATTCTCAGGTTCCGCATGATTTAAGGTTCTTCAGTTTCTCAGTCTCGTGTTCCCCAAGTTTTCGAAATTTTCAGTTTCTCAGTTTTCTAACATTATCAGGTTCTTAGGTTCCTCATGTTCCCAGGCTCTCCAACACCTCATAATTTTCAAGGCTACAGATTTTTTAGATTCTTAGGTTCCTCAACATTTTAGGTTTCTCAGATTCTCAGGTTCCTCTAGTTTTCAGGTTTCTTAGTTTCTCAGATTACTCAAATTCTCAAGTTCTTAGTTTATTGATGTTCCCAGGGCTTCCAAAAAGTCAGGTTCTTCAAAATATCAGGTTTCTCAGATTTCTCAGGTTCTTAGGTTGCTGATGTTCCCAGGGTTTCCAGGGTTTCAGGTTCTTCCAATTCTCAGGTTCCTCAAAATTTCACGTTCTTCAGATTCTCAGAGTGTCGGGTTCCAAAGTTTTCAAAATTCTCAGTTTGCTAGGTTCCTCCTATTTCCAGGCTCTTTAGTCTTTAAGGTTTTACAAGGGTTCTTCAACATTTCAAGTTCTTCAGTTTTTCAGGTTCCTCAAAATTTCAGATTTTTAAGTTTCTTAGAGTCCGAGCTTCCTCAAGTATTCGGATTTCTCAGTTTCTCAATTCCAAATTTTTCAGGTTCCCAGGCTCTAAAATCTCAGGTTTCTCAAATGTTCAGGTTCCTCAGCATTTCAAGATCCTCAGATTCTCAGGTTCCTTTCATTTTCAGTCTCCTCAGTATAATAAATTTCCCAAATTCTCAGGTTTCTAGGATCCACATATTTCCAGGTTCTCTGATATCTCAGAGTTTCTAAGATTTAAGGTTTTTCAAATTCTCAGGAGGTTCCACAAAATTTGTGGTTCCTTATGTTTTCAGGTTTCTTACCTTCTCAGTTTTCTCAAATTCTGAGGCTTTAAGGTTCCTTAATTTACCAGGCTCCCTTGGGTCTGCGATTTTCCGGTTCTTCAGTTTCTCAGGTTCAGGTTTTTGAGTTTCTTAGAGTCTTAGCTTCCTCAAGTATTCGTATTTCTCAGTTTCTAAGAATTCCAAAATTTACTCAACTTCTCGGGTTGCTAGTTTATTGATGTTGCCAGGGTTTCCAAAATTCAGGTTTTCAAATCCTCAGGAGGTTCCACAAGATTTGAGGTTCCTTATATTTTCAGGTTTCTTACCTTCTCAGAGTACTCAAATTCTGAGGCTTTTAGGGTTCTTAATATACCTGGCTCTCTTAGGTCTGCGATTTTCCAAGATTTTAAATTTCTCAATTTATCGGGTACCTCAGTTTCTCAATTTTCACAAATTATCAAGTTTTCTTAGGTTGTTCATGTTCCCAGGTTTGATGTTCGTCAAATTAAGCTGACTGTATCCTATTGCCTGTATGCGCTTGCTGTTGCATTAATATATTTATTTATTTATTTTAAATTCCCAGTGTCTCAAGATTTCAGGTTCTTTAGTTTCTCAGTCTAAGTTTTCGGTTCCCAGGCTATACAATATCTCATGTTTTTCAAGGCTACGTGTTTTTCAAATCCTTATATTCCTCAACATTTCAGGTTCCTCAGTTTCTCAGATTTTTTAGGTTCTTAGGTTGCTGATGTTCCCAGGGTTTCCAGGATTTCAGGTTCTTCTAATTCTCAGGTTCCTAAAAATTTCATTTTCTTCGATTTCTGAGTCTCAAGTTCCCCAAGTTTTCAAAATTCTCAGCTTCCCTGATCTCTAAAATTATCAAGTTCTCTTAGGTTGTTCATGTTCCCATTTTTCCTGTTCGTCAAATTCTCAGGTTTCTCAATGTTTCAGGTTCTTCATTTTCTCGGTCTCAGCTTTCTCAAGTTTTCGGATTTCTCAGTTTCTCAGATTTCTCAAATATTCAGGTTTTTAGGTTCCTAATGTTGCCAAGCTATCCAATATATCATGTTTTTCAAATCCATAATTATGTTCCTCAACATTTCAGGTTCTTCGGATTCTCGGGTTCCTCTAGTCTTCAGGTTGCTGATGTGCCTAGAGTTTCCAGAGTTTCATGTTCGTCAAATTCTCAGGTTTCTCAATATTTCAGATTCTTCAGTTTCTCAGTCTGTTTTCTCAAGTTTTCGGATTTCTCAGTTTCTCAGATTTCTCAAATTTTCAGGCCCTTGGGTTCCTAATGTTCTCAGGTTTTCCAATATCTCATGTTTTTCAAGGCTACAGGTTTTTCAAATCCTTATGTTCCTCAACATTTCAGGTTCCTCGGATTCTCGGGTTCCTCTAGTTTTCAGGTTCCTCAATTTTTCAGATTACTCAAATTCTCAGGTTCCTAGTTTGTTGATGTTCCCAAAAAGTCAGTTCCAAAAAGTCAGGTTCTTCAAAATCTCAGGTTTCTTAGTTTCTCAGATTTCTTAGTTTGTCAGGTTTTCTTAGGTTCTTCATGTTCCCAGGCTCTCCAATATCTCAGATTTTTTCAGGTTACAAGTTCTTCAAATGCTCAGGTTTGTCATCCTAAGATTTTCAGGTTCCTTTAGCTTTCAGCTTTCTCAGAGCCATAAATTTCTCAAATTCTAAGTTTGCTAGGTTGCTCATGTTCCCAGGCTCTCTAGTCTTTCAGGCTTTACAAGGGTTCCTCAAGATTTCAGGTTATTCAGTTTCTCAGGTTCCTCAAAGTTTCAGGTGCTTGAGTTTCTTAGAGTCTTAGCTTCCTGAAGTAATCGGATTTCTCAGTTTCTCAGAATTCCAAAAAATTCAGTTTCCTAGGTTCCTTATGGTCACAGGCTCTAAAATCTCAGGTTTTTCAAATGTTCAGGTTCCTCAGCATTTCAAGATCATCAGATTCTCAGTATCCTTTAATTTTCAGGTTCCTTAGTTTTATAAATTTCCCAAATTCTCAGATATCTCAAAGTTTTTCAAATCCTCAGGAGTTTCGTCAAGATTTAAGGTTCCTGATATTTTCAGGTTTTTTACCTTCTCAGATTTCACAAATTCTCAGGCTTTAAGGTTCCTTAATTTACTAGGTTCTCTTAGGTTTGCAATTTTCCAAGATTTTAAATTTCTCAAATTCTCGGGTTCCTTTGTTTCTCAAATTTCGCAAATTATCAAGATTTCTCTGGTTGTTCATGTTCCCAGGTTTCATGTTCGTCAAATTCTCAAGTTTCTCAAATTTTCAGGTTCTTAGGTTCCTATTGATATTCCCAGGGTTCAAGTTTTTTTAAGTTGTTCGTTTTTCCAGGCTCTCCAATGTCTCAGATTTCTGAAGGTTACAGCTTTTTGAAGTGCTTAGGTTCCTCACCATTTCGAGATCCTAAGTTTCTCTGGTTTTAATTTTCAGGTTCCTCAGGTTCTTAAATTTCTCAGATTTGCAGTTTCCTACGTTCTTCATTTTCCCAGGTTATCTAATTTCTCAGGTTTTACAATGGCTCCTCAAGATTTCAGGTTCTTCAGTTTCTCAGATTTCTCAAATTTTCAGGTTCTTAGTTTATTCATGTTCCCATTCTTTCCAATATCTCCTGTTTTTCAAATTCTTAGGTACCTTAACATTTGAGGTTCCCCAGATTCTCAGGTTCCTTAGGTTCCTCGGTTTTTGAGAATCCTCAAATTCTTAGGATCTTAGATTCTTAGGTTGTTCATGTTCTCAGGTTTTCCAAGATTCTAGGATCTTCAAATCCTCAGGTTATTCAGTTTCTCAGATTTTCTAAATTATCAGCTTTTCTTAGGTTGTTCAAGTTCCCAGGCTATCCAATATCTCAGATTTTTTGTTACAGGTTTCTCTCAGGTTCGTTTAGTATTTAGGTTCCTCAGATTCTTAAATTTCTTAAATTCTCAATTTCCTAGGTTCCTCATTTTTCCAGGCTTTCTAATTTCTCAGGTTTTACAATGCTTCCACAATGTTTCAAAAGAATTTAAAAGCACAGATCCTGAAGAGTTTACAAGACTCAGATGGAAGTATTTTAATAAAAGATAAGGGTATGAGAAGATGCAACAAAATGTCTATGTGCAAAGGATTCAAACCCGGACATAAAAAAGTTATTAACAATTTAAGAATCCCAATGATTCCATTATAAATAGAAAAAAGAAATGTTTTTTTTTTTTGGTTTAAACTCAATAGTAAGAGAAAAAATGTTGCCAAAATTAATTATTTGCGAATCTCTACAGAATTTTTTTTCACTCATATTTAATTTGTTTCTTAAATTTCTCAAATTCTCAGGTTCCTAGATGCCTCATGTTCCCAGACTCTCTAATATCTCAGGTTCTTCCAGTTTTCAGGTTCTTCAATTTTTGAAAATTTTCAAATTCTCAAGTTCCTGAAGTTTTCAGTTTCCCCAGTTCCTCAGCCTTCAAAAATTCTCAAGATCTTCATGTTTCCAGGGTTTCCAAGAATTCAGGTTCTTCAGATTCTCAGGTTCCGCATGATTTAAGGTTCTTCAGTTTCTCAGAGTCTCGTGTTCCCCTCAGTTTTCTAACATTATCAGGTTCTTAGGTTCCTCTAGTTTTCAGGTTTCTTAGTTTCTCAGATTACTCAAATTCTCAAGTTCTTAGTTAATTGATGTTCTCAGGGCTTACAAAAAAGTCAGGTTCTTCAAATTATCAGGTTTCTCAGATTTCTCAGGTTCTTAGGTTGCTGATGTTCCCAGGGTTTCCAGGGTTTCAGGTTCTTCCAATTCTCAGGTTCCTCAAAATTTCACGTTCTTCAGATTCTCAGAGTGTCGGGTTCCAAAGTTTTCAAAATTCTCAGTTTGCTAGGTTCCTCCTATTCCCAGGCTCTTTAGTCTTTAAGGTTTTACAAGGGTTCTTCAACATTTCAAGTTCTTCAGTTTTTCAGGTTCCTCAAAATTTCAGATTTTTAAGTTTCTTAGAGTCCGAGCTTCCTCAAGTATTCGAATTTCTCAGTTTCTCAATTCCAAAATTTTCAGGTTCCCTGGCTCTAAAATCTCAGGTTTCTCAAATGTTCAGGTTCCTCAGCATTTCAAGATCCTCAGATTCTCAGGTTCCTTTCATTTTCAGTTTCCTCAGTATAATAAATTTCCCAAATTCTCAGGTTTCTAGGATCCACATATTTCCAGGTTCTCTGATATCTCAGAGTTTCTAAGATTTAAGGTTTTTCAAATCCTCAGGAGGTTCCACAAAATTTGTGGTTCCTTATGTTTTCAGGTTTCTTACCTTCTCAGATTTCTCAAATTCTGAGGCTTTAAGGTTCCTTAATTTACCAGGCTCCCTTGGGTCTGCGATTTTCCGGTTCTTCAGTTTCTCAGGTTCCTCTAAGTTTCTTAGAGTCTTAGCTTCCTCAAGTATTCGTATTTCTCAGTTTCTGAGAATTCCAAAATTTACTCAACTTCTCGGGTTGCTAGTTTATTGATGTTGCCAGGGTTTCCAAAATTCAGGTTTTCAAATCCTCAGGAGGTTCAACAAGATTTTACTCAAATTCTGAGGCTTTTCGGGTTCTTAATATACCTGGCTCTCTTAGGTCTGCGATTTCCCAAGATTTTAAATTTCTCAATTTATCGGGTACCTCAGTTTCTCAATTTTCACAAATTATCAAGTTTTCTTAGGTTGTTCATGTTCCCAGGTTTGATGTTCGTCAAATTAAGCTGACTGTATCCTATTGCCTGTATGCGCTTGCTGTTGCATTAATATATTTATTTATTTATTTTAAATTCCCAGTGTCTCAAGATTTCAGGTTCTTTAGTTTCTCAGTCTAAGTTTTCGGTTCCCAGGCTATACAATATCTCATGTTTTTCAAGGCTACGTGTTTTTCAAATCCTTATATTCCTCAACATTTCAGGTTCCTCAGTTTCTCAGATTTTTTAGGTTCTTAGGTTGCTGATGTTCCCAGGGTTTATAGGATTTCAGGTTCTTCTAATTCTCAGGTTCCTAAAAATTTCATTTTCTTCGATTTCTGAGTCTCAAGTTCCCCAAGTTTTCAAAATTCTCAGCTTCCCTGATCTCTAAAATTATCAAGATCTCTTAGGTTGTTCATGTTCCCATTTTTCCTGTTCGTCAAATTCTCAGGTTTCTCAATGTTTCAGGTTCTTCATTTTCTCGGTCTCAGCTTTCTCAAGTTTTCGGATTTCTCAGTTTCTCAGATTTCTCAAATATTCAGGTTTTTAGGTTCCTAATGTTGTCAAGCTATCCAATATATCATGTTTTTCAAGGTTATGGGTTTTTCAAATCCATAATTATGTTCCTCAACATTTCAGGTTCTTCGGATTCTCGGGTTCCTCTAGTCTTCAGGTTGCTGATGTGCCTAGAGTTTCCAGAGTTTCATGTTCGTCAAATTCTCAGGTTTCTCAATATTTCAGATTCTTCAGTTTCTCAGTCTGTTTTCTCAAGTTTTCGGATTTCTCAGTTTCTTGGATTTCTCAAATTTTCAGGCCCTTGGGTTCCTAATGTTCTCAGGTTTTCCAATATCTCATGTTTTTCAAGGCTACAGGTTTTTCAAATCCTTATGTTCCTCAACATTTCAGGTTCCTCGGATTCTCGGGTTCCTCTAGTTTTCAGGTTCCTCAATTTTTCAGATTACTCAAATTCTCAGGTTCCTAGTTTGTTGATGTTTCCACCCAGGGGTTCCAAAAAGTCAGGTTCTTCAAATTCTCAGGTTTCTTAGTTTCTCAGATTTCTTAATTTGTCAGGTTTTCTTAGGTTCTTCATGTTCCCAGGCTCTCCAATATCTCAAATTTTTTCAGGTTACAAGTTTTTCAAATGCTCAGGTTCTTTTAGCTTTCAGGTTTCCCGATACTTAGATTTGTGAAATTCTCAGTTTCCTAGGTTCCTCACGTTCCCAGGCTCTCTACACTTCAGGTTTTACAAGGGTTCCTCAAGATTCCTTTTTCTTCAGTTTCTCAGCTTTCTCGAAGTTTCAGGTTCTTGAGTTTCTTAGAGTCTTAGCTTTCTCAAGTATTCATATTTCTCAGTTTCTGAGAATTCCAAAATTTACTCAAATTGACGGTTTCCTAGTTTATTGATGTTGCCAGGGTTTCCAAAAATCAGGTTCTTCAAATTCTCAGGTTACGCAGTTTCTTAGATTTCTCAATTTATCAGGTTTTCTTAAGTTCTTCATGTTCCCAGGCTCTCCAATATCTCAGATTTTTGAAGGTTACAAGTTCTTCAAATGCCCAGGTTCGTCATCCTAAGATTTTCAGGTTCCTTTAGCTTTCAGCTTTCTCAGATCCATAAATTTCTCAAATTCTAAGTTTGCTAGGTTCCTCATGTTCCCAGGCTCAAGATTTCAGGTTATTCAGTTTCTCAGGTTCCTCAAAGTTTCAGGTGCTTGAGTTTCTTAGAGTCTTAGCTTCCTGAAGTAATCGGATTTCTCAGTTTCTCAGAATTCCAAAAAATTCAGTTTCCTAGGTTCCTTATGGTCACAGGCTCTAAAATCTCAGGTTTTTCAAATGTTCAGGTTCCTCAGCATTTCAAGATCATCAGATTCTCAGTATCCTTTAATTTTCAGGTTCCTTAGTTTTATAAATTTCCCAAATTCTCAGATATCTCAAAGTTTTTCAAATCCTCAGGAGTTTCGTCAAGATTCCTGATATTTTCAGGTTTCTTACCTTCTCAGATTTCACAAATTCTCAGGCTTTAAGGTTCCTTAATTTACTAGGTTCTCTTAGGTCTGCAATTTTCCAAGATTTTAAATTTCTCAAATTGTCGGGTTCCTTTGTTTCTCAAATTTCGCAAATTATCAAGATTTCTCTGGTTGTTCATGTTCCCAGGTTTCATGTTCGTCAAATTCTCAAGTTTCTCAAATTTTCAGGTTCTTAGGTTCCTATTGATATTCCCAGGGTTCAAGTTTTTTTTAAGTTGTTCGTTTTTCCAGGTTCTCCAATGTCTCAGATTTCTGAAGGTTGCAGCTTTTTGAAGTGCTTAGGTTCCTCACCATTTCGAGATCCTAAGTTTCTCTGGTTTTAATTTTCAGGTTCCTCAGGTTCTTAAATTTCTCAGATTTTCAGTTTCCTACGTTCCTCATTTTCCCAGGTTATCTAATTTCTCTGGTTTTACAATGGCTCCTCAAGATTTCAGGTTCTTCAGTTTCTCAGATTTCTCAAATTTTCAGGTTCTTAGTTTACTCATGTTCCCAGGCTTTCCAATATCTCCTGTTTTTCAAATTCTTAGGTACCTTAACATTTGAGGTTCCCCAGATTCTCAGGTTCCTTAGGTTCCTCGGTTTTTGAGAATCCTCAAATTCTTAGGATCTTAGATTCTTAGGTTGTTCATGTTCTCAGGTTTTCCAAGATTTTAGGATCTTCAAATTCTCAGGTTATTCAGTTTCTCAGATTTTCTAAATTATCAGCTTTTCTTAGGTTGTTGAAGTTCCCAGGCTATCCAATATCTCAAATTTTTTGTTACAGGTTTCTCTCAGGTTCGTTTAGTTTTTAGGTTCCTCAGATTCTTAAATTTCTTAAATTCTCAATTTCCTAGGTTCCTCATTTTTCCAGGCTTTCTAATTTCTCAGGTTTTACAATGCTTCCACAATGTTTCAGGTTCTTTATTTTCTGAGTCTGGGCTTCCTCATGTATTCGGGTTTCTCAGTTTCTCAGATTTTTAAAATTTTCAGGTTCCTAGGTTTCTCATGTTCCCAGGCTCTAAAATTTCGGGTTTTTCAAATCCTCGGGTTCCTCAAATTTTCAAGTTTCTTACCTTCTCACATTTCTCAAATTCTCAGGCCTTAAGGTTGATTAATTTACCGGGGTCTGTTAGATCTCAGATTTTCCAACATTTCAAGTTCTTCAGATTCTTAGGTTCCTCAGTCTTTCAAGTTTCTCAAATTATCAGGTTTTCTTAGGTTGTGCATGTTCCTCATGCTCCCAATCTCTCTAATATCTCAGGCTTTCCAAGGCATTCTCAAGATTCCAGGTTCTTCAGTTTCTCAATATTAGGTTCCTCAAATTTTTGGATTTCTCAGTTTCTAAGATTACTAAAATTTTCAAATTTTTAGGTTGCTCATGTACCCAACCTGTCTAATATTTCAGGTTTTTCAAATCCTCAGGTTCCTCAACATTTCAAGTATCCCCGATGCTCAGGCTCTGTGATATCTAAGATTTTCCAAGATATCAGATTATTCAAATTTTCAGGCGGTTCCCCAAGATTTAAGGTTCCTCAAGTTTTCATTTTTCCCACGTTCTCAGATGTCTTAAATTCTGAGGTGTACTTATTTTGTTCTTGTTCCCAGGATTTGTAAGACTTCAGGTTCTTCAAATTCTCAGATTTCTCAAGATTTCAGGTTTTTAGGTTCTTCATGTTCCTAGGCTCTCCAATATTTCAGATTTTTTAAATCCTTTGGTTCCTCAACATTTCAAGTTCTTCAGTTTCTCATTTTCCTCAAGACTTGAGGTTCCTCATGTTTTCAGGTTTCTCACCTTCTCAGATCTCTCAAATTCTCAGGATTTAAGGTTCCTTAATTTACCAGGCTCTTTTAGATCTCAGTTTTTTCAAGATTTGAAGTTCTTAAAATTCTCAGGTTCCTCAGTTTCTCAGATTTCACAATTACCAAGTTTCCTTAGGTTGTTCATGTTCCCAGGTTTTCCAAGATTTCATGTTCGTCCAATTCTCAGGTCCCTCAAAATTTTAAGTTATTCGCAGTTTCTCAGGTTTCTTAAATTTTCAGGTTATTGGTTCCTCATATTCTCAGGTTTTCCAATATGTTTTTCAAGCCTAAAGGTTTTTCAAAATCCGTAGGTTCCTCAACATTTCATGTTTCTCAGGTGCTCAGGTTCCTCTAGTTTTCAGTTTCTCAGACTTCTCAAATTCTCAAGTTCTTAGGTTGTCGATCTTCTCAGGGTTTCCAGAATTTCAAGTTATTCAAATTCTCGTGTACCCCAAGTTTTCAAAATTCAAAGTTTCTCAGATTTCTTAAATTATCAGGTTCTTAGGTTCCTCAAGTTCCCAGGATTTCCAATATCTCATAATTTTAAAGCTACAGCTTTTTCAAATATTTTTAATTTCTAATATCTCAGGCTTTCCAAGGCATTCTCAACATTTCAGGTTTCTTTAGTTTTCAGGTCTCTCGGTTTTTCAGATTCCCAGGGGTTTCAAGAGTTCAGGTTCTTCAAGTTCTCAGGTTCGTCAGTGTCTCTGATTTCTCAAATTATCAGGGTTTCCTAGGTTGTCCATGTTCCCAAGCTCTCAGTATCTCAGATTTTTTAAAGTTACAGGTTTTTCAAATGCTCAGATTCCTCACCATTTCAAGGTTTCAGATTCTCAGGTTCCTCAGATTCTTAAATTTCTCAAATTTTCAGTTTCCTAGTTTCCTCATGTTTCAAGCTTTCTAATCTCTTAGGTTTTACAAGGGTTCCTCAAGATTTCAGGTTCTTTAGTTTTTAGGGTTCCTCAAAGTTTCAGGTTCTTTATTTTCTTAGTCTTAGCTTCCTCATTTATTCGGATTTCTCAAATTTTCAGGTTCTTAGGTTCCTCATGTTCCCAGGCTTTCCAATATCTGATGATTTTCAAAGCTACAGGTTTTTCAAAAACTTATGTTACTCAACATTTCAGGTTCCTCAGTTTCTCAGATTTCGCGAATTATCAGGTTTTCTTAGGTTGTTAATGTTCCCAGGGTTTCCAGGATTTCAGGTTCTTCAAACTCTCATGTTCTTCAAGATTTCAGGTTCTTCATAGTCTCTGGTTTCCCAAGTTTTCAAAATGCTCAGTTTCTCACCTTTCTAAAATTGTCAGGTTCGTAGGTTCCCCATGTTTACGTTCAAATGCTCAGTTTAATTCTTAACTTTCTCAAATTATCAGGCTTCTAGGTTCCTCATGTTCCATTGTTCTCTAATATCTCAACTTTTCCTAAGCATCCTCAAGATTTCAGGTTCTTCAGTTTCTCAGTGTCTTAGGTTCCTGATGTCCCCAGACTGTCTATTATTTCAGGTTTTTTAAATCTTCAGGTTCCTCAGCATTTCAAGATCCTCAGATTCTCAGGTTCTGTGATATCTCAAATTTTCCAAGATTTCAGGTTTTTCAAATCCTCAGGCGGTTCCCCAAGATTTGAGGTTCCTTAAGTTTTCAGGTTTCTCAAATTCTCAGGTGTCCTTATTTTGTTCATGTTCCCAGGTTTTTAAAGACTTCAGGTTCTTCAACTTCTCAGATTCCTCAAGATGTCAGGTTTTTCAGTTTCTCAGAGTCTCAGGTTAGACAAGTTTCAGGTTTTTAGGGTCCTCATGTTCCCAATATCTCCAATATCCAATATCTCAGATTATTTAAATCCTTTGGTTTCTCAACATTTCAAGTTCTTCAGTTTTTCAGGTTGCCCAATCTTTCAAATTTCACAAATTCCCAGGTTCCTCAATATTTTTTTAATTTTTTTGCCATGTTAAATCAGATTAGATCTAATATATGGCAAAACAGAATACGTTATAAAATACTCCTATTATGATTAAAAAAAATCTAAGCAAGGTTTTTTTATTATTATATTTTTTTTTTGCTTTCACGTACTGCACATGGTTGTTTTTGTTATTTTTTTTAATCTGACAAAATATGACAATTGTTTATGACAAATTGTTTATTTCAAAAACATGTTAAATATGAATGAAAAGAATATATTCTGTGGATTTGCAAATAATTAATTTTAGGTCAAAAATTTTTTCTTAAGATAAATATGTTGTTCAAACAAAAAAAAATTAAAAAAAATATGATAAGTTCATTTGTTTAAAAGACTTGTATAAACAAATGGCCCTAAAAAAATGTAAAATATTACGTAATAGTTAATTAGATGTAATTTTCCATGCCCAAAACAGTAATAACAACTATTTTTATAAAAAAAATGTTATCTGCAATTAATTGAACCCCTTTTTTGGGATTCTATAATTGTTAATAACTTTTGCAACTGTTTACGTGCGGGTTTGAAACTTTTGCAAATTTTTCCAGAGGTGATTACGAATCCAATTAGCTATTATTTATTAACACGTGTTTCGACTTGTGAACCAGACTGTTATTCATGTAGTAGTAATAAATTATTGTCATCCTCTAAACGTCGAAACATTTATGTAAAACCCAACATAACACAGGTGTGTAATGAATTTTACATCAGTAATGTTACAGTTTTTTTTGTAATTCAATGACATTACCGCGCATGACTGCAATGAAGTAAAGGTTCTAAAATGAAGAAATCTCCCGAGGACGTACATCTAATTACTAATTATGCATTTAATTGGCAGTTCAGGGTATTCACAGAAGGCTATTCATGGATTTATTATACCTACTATAAATCTAATTGTTACAATTTTTTCCTTTCTTAAATTAGTCATACTAATGGTAATAATAACGACACTCGTTAAATGGAGATGTAACGTTACATATCTCAAATGACCTTGTAAACAATTTTTCATAAAACAGCACAATTCCTCACATTCCACTTGTTCACATTAATTTAATTACACCTGCAGTCAGTCAAAACTTATCAATTTATAAGGCCTTGCGGCTCCACACTACCGTACCTAATGTAAACGCAAATTACCACAAATTACACCCGTGATTGAAAACAAGACATGTGTTCATCATAATTGGAAAAAATCCTCTTTTCACGGCAATTAGCAGCACCACGTGTAATTGTATTATTATTGTAAAACCGTATGCACGATCATGGAGAAATTTCTGTTAATTTCACGGTTATGCAACATTGACCACTAAAGGCGACGAATTGCGTGTTTTAGTTGTGTGATCTAAAACGAGGACGTAATTAAATTTATGGTTAATTGTGTGTCGACGCTGGACTGATAGAAAGGTGGAATTGTTTGTCGAAATACAAATGCTGAAATTGAGGTTGAAAAACCGTACAGTAGAACGTGTTTATAAAATTGCACGTGTATTTTAATAAGTCAAACCTTGGGGGAATATATGACATGTATTTATTTAAATATGCTTCTGCTACAGGTTATTATAGAGTTATAGAGACGTGGACAATTGGATGTCATTGTCTTTGCACTTTACACTATTTTACAAAAAATTTCTAAAATTAGCGAGACAGCACAAAAACCTTAAAATGAGTTTGACAAACTGATATGCTGAGGGGGCTGAGCTCTTAATACCTGAAGTTCCGAAAACCTGGCATGCTGAAAGGCAGAACTTGAAAACCTCAAAGGATAAAGCATGTAATCCTAAAGAAATTGGAACCCGAAAACGAAAATATGTAAAAAATGAAGAATTCAGGAAGCTAAATACCTCTCAACCTGAAAGACATGAAAACCTGGAAATAAAATTGACAATTTGAAATCATGGGGGGCTGAGCATAAAATTCTGAAATCCTGAGAAAACACGAAGCGGCTGAAAATATAAAAATCTGAGATCCTGAAAACTGCAGCACCTGAGAATTGGAGAACTTGAAAACATAAAAAAATTAAAATCTAAAATTTAGAAACCTATATGTGGGAACATGAAAAACTAGTACACTATGAAGCTATAAACATGAGAAACTGAAATCCTAAAGACTAAAAATTTTATATCCTGAAATCTAAGGCCCGAAAACCTGGCATGCTGAAAGGTAGAACTTGAAAACCTGAAAGTATAAAGCTTGTAATCCTAATAAATTTGGAACCTGAAAATACAAATAGCTAAAAAATGGGGAACTCAGGAACCTGAGGACATCACAACCTGGAAATTAAATTGACAATTTGAAATCATGGGGGGCACAGCATAAATTTCTGAAATCCTGAGAATAGCAACGCATAAGAACTAGGAAAATTGAAAATAATAAAATCTGAACATTTAGAAACCTGAAAAATAAACGCGTGAAAACCTATTAATGCACAAAGCTGAAAAAATCTAAGGTCTGAAAACCTGACAACCTGAAGGAAAAAACTTGAGAAAGAAAAAAGGGCTTTATAAACTTTGGGAACTTGAAAACAATAAAAACCTGCAAAGCCTGAAAACACAAAAACATAAGACTTGAAAACGTGGCAACCTGAAAGGTCAGATCTTGAAAGCTTTAAAAAAACTGATCACCTAGCTGTAAACATAAGAACCTGAAATCCTGCAGCCTAGAAATTAAAAACCTAAAAACCTGAAAATCGAAGTACTGAAAACCCGACCATCTGAAAGTCAGAACTTGAACACCTCAGAAAAAAACAGATAACTTGAGATTTCAAGAAGCAGAAACATCAGAAACTGAAAACCTGAAAGACAGAGATCATGAAAACATGAAAATGAAATTGACAAATAAATACTGAGGGGCTGAAAACATCAAAGGAATCCGAGGATGCTATGAACATGAGAACCTGAAATCTAAGGTCTCAAAACCTGACAACCTTGGAAATTTGACAACAAAAAATCCTGAAGAACATTTCAAGAATCTCAAAGAATTTAAAAATTTCTCAAAATCTCAGAGCGAAAACATGAACACCTGACAAAGAACTTGAAAATTTGAAGCCAAACAGTAGAACCGGAATCCATCAAGACCTGAAAAACAAAAAAAAAGTAAAAGACAAAACCTGAAAACTGAAAATCCAAACTTGAAAATATCTACGCAGGAAAAAATCAGAACCTGAAACAACCTGAAAGGCAGCATATTAAAAACTGAAAATATAAGACTTGTAAAACTGGCAGCTTCAGATAGCAGAACCTGAAAACCTGAAAATCTGACAACCTAAAGGGCAAAACTTTAGAAAGAAAAAATATAGGGCTTATAAACCTTGGGAACCTACAAACATTAAAAGACCTGAAAATCTGAGATTTCAAAAAGCTGAAAAAATAAAAACCTGAAACTAAATTTCACGAACTAAAACTGTGGGGGTTTAATCCGAGATCCTGAGAATTGCAAAACCTGAGAACGTCAGAATCTGAAAATCTGAAAGACTGAGAACTTGAACACCTGAAAGTCTATTTAAAATCCTAAACACTTTTAAATATGAGAATTCAAAAAACCAAATACTCCAAAACTTGAAAATTAAGAAAAACCTAAAAACCTAGAAATCAGAACCTGAAAACCTGAAAAAATAAGCTTGAAAATCGGTACCCGGGAATCTGAAAACCTAGGAATCCCAAAGGCAAAAAAAACAGAACTTGTAATATTTGACAAACTGTAAGGCGGCATTTTAGATTTGTAAACCTGGTAGCTTCAGACACCAGAACCTGAAAACCTGAAGGCTGGAACTAGAAAACTTGAAAATATAAGGTCTGAAAATCAGAAAACCTGAAGAGCATAAGTTGAAAAAGTAAAAATGGAAACATTGGGACCTGAAAACCTGAAAGACAGAGAACATGAAAACCCGACAATGAATTTGGCAACTTGAAGCCGAACGCATAAGAACCAGAATCCATAAACACCTGAAAACCTGAAAGGCAGATCTGGTCCGTCAAAATTTTTATTTAAAAAAAACTACAAACCTAAAAAGTAGAACCTGAAAACCCAAAAATACAAATTTGAAAATCTGTGCCCGGGAACTTTAAAACCTAATAATCCACAAAGCTGAAAAAATCAGAAACTGAACAGCTGACAACCTGAAAGGCAGCATTTTGAAACCTGAAAATATAAGACTTGTAAACTTAGCAACGCCAGACAACAGAACCTGAAAATTTGAAAAGCTAACGTCTGAAAACCTGACAACCTGAAGGACATAATTTGAGAAAAGAAAATTGGGTTTATAAACCTTGGGAACCTAAAAACAATAAAAAACCTGAAAAATTGAGATTTAGAATTAGAAAAGAAATTAAACTTTGGGGGTTAAAACACAAAAATCTGAGATCCTCAGAATTTCAAAGCTCGAGAACATCGGAACCTGAAAATCTGAAAATATAAGCTTGAAGATATGACTCCGGGACCTGAACACCCAGGAATCCTCAAAGTTAAAAAATCAGAAACAGAAAACCTGAGAACCTGAAAGGCACTATTTTAAAACCTGAAAATATTTAGACTTATACACCTGGTCCATTCGGACATCAGAACCTGAAAACATGAAGTTTAGAACTCGAAAACCTCAAAATCCGACAACCTGAAGAGCAGAACTTGAAAAGGTAAAAATATAGGGATTGTAAACCTTGGGAACCTGGAAAGAGAAAAAAACTAACTTTTCAATAAGTTGGAAACATTAGAACCTGAAAACCTGAAAGACAGAGAACATGAAACCATGAAAATACAAACTTGAAAATCTGTACCCGGGAACTTGAAAACCCAGGAATCCACAAAGCTGAAAAAATCAAAAACTCAATAGCTGACAACCTGAAAGGCAGCATTCTAAAACCTGAAAATAGAATACTTGTAAACCTGTCAACTTCAGGCAACTGAACATGAGAATCTGAAAATCTAATTTCTGAAAACCTGACAACCTGAAAGGCTTATAAACCTTGGGAACTTAAAAACAATAAAAAACCTGAAAATTGTGATTTCAAAAAGCTGAAAAAACTAAACCCTGAAAGAGAATTTCACGAACTAAAACTGTGGGGGTTTAAAAAACGAAAATCTGTATCCTAGGAATTGCAAATCCTGAGAACATCAGAATCTGAAAATCTGAAAGACAGAACTTGAACAATTGAAAATCTATTTGAAAACCTGAACACTTTTAAATATGAGAATTCATGAAACCAAACACTTCAAAACTTGAATTAAGAAAAACCTAAAAATCAGAACCTGAATACCTAAAAATGTAAGCTTGAAAATCTGTAGCCGGGAACCTGAAAAATTAGGAATCCGCAAAGCTAAAAAATTAAGCAACAGTAAACCTGAAAACCTGAAAGGCAGCATTTTAAAAACTGAAAATATAAGCCTTATTAACCTGGCAGCTTCAAACAGAACCTGAAAACCTGAAAATCTAAGGTCTGAAAACCTGACAACCTGAAGGGCAAAACTTAAGAAAGAAAAAATATAGGGCTTATAAACCTTGGGAACCTGAAAAACTGAGATTTCAAAAATCTGAAAAAAATTAAAACCTGAAAATGAATTTCAAAATATGAGATCCTGAGAATTGCAAAGCCTGAGAACATCAGAATCTGAAAACCTGAAAGACTGAAAACTTGGACACCTGAAAATATATTTGAAAACCTAAACACATTTGAATATGAAAATTCACAAAATCAAACACTTCAAAACTTGAATTAAGAAAACAATAAAAAACTAAAACTCAGAACTTGAAAACCTGAAAATATAAGCTTGAAAATCTGTACCCGGGAACCTAAAAACCTAGGAATCCATAAAGCAAAAAAAAATTAAAAACAGAAAACTTGAGAACCTGAAAGGCCGTATTTTAAAACCTAAAAATATTTAGACTTGTAAACCTGGCGACTTCGGACATCGGAACCTGAAAGCCTGAAGGCTAGAACTAGAAAACCTGAAAGTATACAGCTTGTAATCCAAAAAACTTGGAATCTGAAAGTACAAATACCTAAAAAATGGGGAATTCAGGAGGCTGACGACTTCACAACCTGAAAGACGTGAAAACCTGGAAATGAAATTGACAATTTGAAATCATGGGGGAAATATAAAACTTTAAAATAATAAAACCCGAACATTTCGAAACCTGAAAAATAAACGCGTGAAAACCTAGAAATCCACAAAGCTGAAAAAATCAGAACCTGAAAATCTGACAAACTCAAAGGCAGCATTTTAAAAACTGAAAAGATAAGACTTGTAAACCTGGCAGCTTCAGACAACAGAACCTAAAAACCTGAAAATCTAAGGTCTGAAAACCTGACAACCTGAAGGAAAAAACTTGAGAAAGAAAAAAGGGCTTTATAAACTTTGGGAACCTGAAAACAATAAAACCTGCAAAGCCTGAAAACACAAAAACATAAGACTTCAAAACGTGGCAAGCTGAAAGGTCAGATCTTGAAAGCTTAAAAAAAACTGATCACCTAGCTGTAAACATAAGAACCTGAAATCCTGCAGCCTAGAAATTAAAAACCTAAAAACCTGAAAATCGAAGTACTGAAAACCCGACCATCTGAAAGTCAGAACTTGAACACCTCAGAAAAAAACAGATAACTTGAGATTTCAAGAAGCAGAAACATCAGAACCTGAAACAACCTGAAAGGCAGCATATTAAAAACTGAAAATATAAGACTTGTAAAACTGGCAGCTTCAGATAGCAGAACCTGAAAACCTGAAAATCTGACAACCTAAAGGGTAAAACTTTAGAAAGAAAAAATATAGGGCTTATAAACCTTGGGAACCTACAAACATTAAAAGACCTGAAAATCTGAGATTTCAAAAAGCTGAAAAAATAAAAACCTGAAACTGAATTTCACGAACTAAAACTGTGGGGGTTTAATCTGAGATCCTGAGAATTGCAAAACCTGAGAACGTCAGAATCTGAAAATCTGAAAGACTGAGAACTTGAACACCTGAAAGTCTATTTAAAATCCTAAACACTTTTAAATATGAGAATTCAAAAAACCAAATACTCCAAAACTTGAAAACTAAGAAAAACCTAAAAACCTAGAAATCAGAACCTGAAAACCTGAAAAAATAAGCTTGAAAATCGGTACCCGGGAATCTGAAAACCTAGGAATCCCAAAGGCAAAAAAAACAGAACTTGTAATATTTGACAAACTGTAAGGCGGCATTTTAGATTTGTAAACCTGGTAGCTTCAGACACCAGAACCTGAAAACCTGAAGGCTGGAACTAGAAAACTTGAAAATATAAGGTCTGAAAATCAGAAAACCTGAAGAGCATAAGTTGAAAAAGTAAAAATGGAAACATTGGAACCTGAAAACCTGAAAGACAGAGAACATGAAAACCCGACAATGAATTTGGCAACTTGAAGCCGAACGCATAAGAACCAGAATCCATAAACACCTGAAAACCTGAAAGGCAGATCTGGTCCGTCAAAATTTTTATTTAAAAAAAACTACAAACCTAAAAAGTAGAACCTGAAAACCCAAAAATACAAATTTGAAAATCTGTGCCCGGGAACTTTAAAACCTAATAATCCACAAAGCTGAAAAAATCAGAAACTGAACAGCTGACAACCTGAAAGGCAGCATTTTGAAACCTGAAAATATAAGACTTGTAAACTTAGCAACGCCAGACAACAGAACCTGAAAATTTGAAAAGCTAACGTCTGAAAACCTGACAACCTGAAGGACAAAATTTGAGAAAAGAAAATTGGGTTTATAAACCTTGGGAACCTAAAAACAATAAAAAACCTGAAAAATTGAGATTTAGAATTAGAAAAGAAATTAAACTTTGGGGGTTAAAACACAAAAATCTGAGATCCTCAGAATTTCAAAGCTCGAGAACATCGGAACCTGAAAATCTGAAAATATAAGCTTGAAGATATGTCTCCGGGACCTGAACACCCAGGAATCCTCAAAGTTAAAAAATCAGAAACAGAAAACCTGAGAACCTGAAAGGCACTATTTTAAAACCTGAAAATATTTAGACTTATACACCTGGTCCATTCGGACATCAGAACCTGAAAACCTGAAGTTTAGAACTCGAAAACCCCAAAATCAGACAACCTAAACAGCAGAACTTGAAAAGGTAAAAATATAGGGATTGTAAACCTTGGGAACCTGAAAAGAGAAAAAAACTAACTTTTCAATAAGTTGGAAACATTAGAACCTGAAAACCTGAAAGACAGAGAACATGAAACCATGAAAATACAAACTTGAAAATCTGTACCCGGGTACTTGAAAACAAAGGAATCCACAAAGCTGAAAAAATCAGAAACTCAAAAGCTGACAACCTGAAAGGCAGCATTCTAAAACCTGAAAATAGAATACTTGTAAACCTGTCAACTTCAGGCAACTGAACATGAGAATCTGAAAATCTAATTTCTGAAAACCTGACAACCTGAAAGGCCTATAAACCTTGGGAACTTAAAAACAATAAAAAACCTGAAAATTGTGATTTCAAAAAGCTGAAAAAACTAAACCCTGAAAGAGAATTTTACGAACTAAAACTGTGGGGGTTTAAAAAACGAAAATCTGGAATCCTAGGAATTGCAAATCCTGAGAACATCAGAATCTGAAAATCTGAAAGACAGAACTTGAACAATTGAAAATCTATTTGAAAACCTGAACACTTTTAAATATGAGAATTCATGAAACCAAACACTTCAAAACTTGAATTAAGAAAAACCTAAAAATCAGAACCTGAATACCTCAAAATGTAAGCTTGAAAATCTGTAGCCGGGAACCTGAAAAATTAGGAATCCGCAAAGCTAAAAAATTAAGCAACAGTAAACCTGAAAACCTGAAAGGCAGCATTTTAAAAACTGAAAATATAAGCCTTATAAACCTGGCAGCTTCAAACAGAACCTGAAAACCTGAAAATCTAAGGTCTGAAAACCTGACAACCTGAAGGGCAAAACTTAAGAAAGAAAAAATATAGGGCTTATAAACCTTGGGAACCTGAAAAACTGAGATTTCAAAAATCTGAAAAAAATGAAAACCTGAAAATGAATTTCAAAATATGAGATCCTGAGAATTGCAAAGCCTGAGAACATCAGAATCTGAAAACCTGAAAGACTGAAAACTTGGACACCTGAAAATATATTTGAAAACCTAAACACATTTGAATATGAAAATTCACAAAATCAAACACTTCAAAACTTGAATTAAGAAAACAATAAAAAACTAAAACTCAGAACTTGAAAACCTGAAAATATAAGCTTGAAAATCTGTACCCGGGAACCTAAAAACCTAGGAATCCATAAAGCAAAAAAAAATTAAAAACAGAAAACTTGAGAACCTGAAAGGCCGTATTTTAAATCCTAAAAATATTTAGACTCGTAAACCTGGCGACTTCGGACATCGGAACCTGAAAGCCTGAAGGCTAGAACTAGAAAACCTGAAAGTATGCAGCTTGTAATCCAAAAAACTTGGAATCTGAAAGTACAAATACCTAAAAAATGGGAATTCAGGAGGCTGACGACTTCACAACCTGAAAGACGTGAAAACCTGGAAATGAAATTGACAATTTGAAATCATGGGGGAAATATAAAACTTTAAAATAATAAAACCTGAACATTTCGAAACCTGAAAAATAAACGCGTGAAAACCTAGAAATCCACAAAGCTGAAAAAATCAGAACCTGTAAATCTGACAAACTCAAAGGCAGCATTTTAAAAACTGAAAAGATAAGACTTGTAAACCTGGCAGCTTCAGACAACAGAACCTAAAAACCTGAAAATCTAAGGTCTGAAAACCTGACAACCTGAAGGAAAAAACTTGAGAAAGAAAAAAGGGCTTTATAAACTTTGGGAACTTGAAAACAATAAAAACCTGCAACGCCTGAAAACACAAAAACATAAGACTTGAAAACGTGGCAACCTGAAAGGTCAGATCTTGAAAGCTTTAAAAAAAACTGATCACCTAGCTGTAAACATAAGAACCTGAAATCCTGCAGCCTAGAAATTAAAAACCTAAAAACCTGAAAATCGAAGTACTGAAAACCTGACCATCTGAAAGTCAGAACTTCAACACCTCAGAAAAAAAACAGATAACTTGAGATTTCAAGAAGCAGAAACATCAGAAACTGAAAACCTGAAAGACAGAGATCATGAAAACATGAAAATGAAATTGACAAATAAATACTGAGGGGCTGAAAACATCAAAGGAATCCGAGGATGCTATGAACATGAGAACCTGAAATCTAAGGTCTCAAAACCTGACAACCTTGGAAATTTGACAACAAAAAATCCTGAAGAACATTTCAAGAATCTCAAAGAATTTAAAAATTTCTCAAAATCTCAGAGCGAAAACATGAACACCTGACAAAGAACTTGAAAATTTGAAGCCAAACAGTAGAACCGGAATCCATCAAGACCTGAAAAACAAAAAAAAAAAGTAAAAGACAAAACCTGAAAACTGAAAATCCAAACTTGAAAATCTCTACGCAGGAAAAAATCAGAACCTGAAACAACCTGAAAGGCAGCATATTAAAAACTGAAAATATAAGACTTGTAAAACTGGCAGCTTCAGATAGCAGAACCTGAAAACCTGAAAATCTGACAACCTAAAGGGCAAAACTTTAGAAAGAAAAAATATAGGGCTTATAAACCTTGGGAACCTACAAACATTAAAAGACCTGAAAATCTGAGATTTCAAAAAGCTGAAAAAATAAAAACCTGAAACTGAATTTCACGAACTAAAACTGTGGGGGTTTAATCCGAGATCCTGAGAATTGCAAAACCTGAGAACGTCAGAATCTGAAAATCTGAAAGACTGAGAACTTGAACACCTGAAAGTCTATTTAAAATCCTAAACACTTTTAAATATGAGAATTCAAAAAACCAAATACTCCAAAACTTGAAAATTAAGAAAAACCTAAAAACCTAGAAATCAGAACCTGAAAACCTGAAAAAATAAGCTTGAAAATCGGTACCCGGGAATCTGAAAACCTAGGAATCCCAAAGGCTAAAAAAACAGAACTTGTAATATTTGACAAACTGTAAAGCGGCATTTTAGATTTGTAAACTTGGTAGCTTCAGACACCAGAACCTGAAAACCTGAAGGCTGAAACTAGAAAACTTGAAAATATAAGGTCTGAAAAACAGAAAACCTGAAGAGCATAAGTTGAAAAAGTAAAAATGGAAACATTGGAACCTGAAAACCTGAAAGACAGAGAACATGAAAACCCGACAATGAATTTGGCAACTTGAAGCCGAACGCATAAGAACCAGAATCCATAAACACCTGAAAACCTGAAAGGCAGATCTGGTCCGTCAAAATTTTTATTTAAAAAAACTACAAACCTAAAAAGTAGAACCTGAAAACCCAAAAATACAAATTTGAAAATCTGTGCCCGGGAACTTTAAAACCTAATAATCCACAAAGCTGAAAAAATCAGAAACTGAACAGCTGACAACCTGAAAGGCAGCATTTTGAAACCTGAAAATATAAGACTTGTAAACTTAGCAACGCCAGACAACAGAACCTGAAAATTTGAAAAGCTAACGTCTGAAAACCTGACAACCTGAAGGACAAAATTTGAGAAAAGAAAATTGGGTTTATAAACCTTGTGAACCTAAAAACAATAAAAAACCTGAAAAATTGAGATTTAGAAATAGAAAAGAAATAAAACTTTGGGGGTTAAAACACAAAAATCTGAGATCCTCAGAATTTCAAAGCTCGAGAACATCGGAACCTGAAAATCTGAAAATATAAGCTTGAAGATATGTCTCCGGGACCTGAACACCCAGGAATCCTCAAAGTTAAAAAATCAGAAACAGAAAACCTGAGAACCTGAAAGGCACTATTTTAAAACCTGAAAATATTTAGACTTATACACCTGGTCCATTCGGACATCAGAACCTGAAAACCTGAAGTTTAGAACTCGAAAACCTCAAAATCCGACAACCTGAAGAGCAGAACTTGAAAAGGTAAAAATATAGGGATTGTAAACGTTGGGAACCTGAAAAGAGAAAAAAACTAACTTTTCAATAAGTTGGAAACATTAGAACCTGAAAACCTGAAGGACAGAGAACATGAAACCATGAAAATACAAACTTGAAAATCTGTACCCGGGAACTTGAAAACCCAGGAATCCACAAAGCTGAAAAAATCAGAAACTCAAAAGCTGACAACCTGAAAGGCAGCATTCTAAAACCTGAAAATAGAATACTTGTAAACCTGTCAACTTCAGGCAACTGAACATGAGAATCTGAAAATCTAATTTCTAAAAACCTGACAACCTGAAAGGCTTATAAACCTTGGGAACTTAAAAACAATAAAAAACCTGAAAATTGTGATTTCAAAAAGCTGAAAAAACTAAACCCTGAAAGAGAATTTCACGAACTAAAACTGTGGGGGTTTAAAAAACGAAAATCTGGGATCCTAGGAATTGCAAATCCTGAGAACATCAGAATCTGAAAATCTGAAAGACAGAACTTGAACAATTGAAAATCTATTTGAAAACCTGAACACTTTTAAATATGAGAATTCATGAAACCAAACACTTCAAAACTTGAATTAAGAAAAACCTAAAAATCAGAACCTGAATACCTGAAAATGTAAGCTTGAAAATCTGTAGCCGGAAACCTGAAAAATTAGGAATCCGCAAAGCTAAAAAATTAAGCAACAGTAAACCTGAAAACCTGAAAGGCAGCATTTTAAAAACTGAAAATATAAGCCTTATAAACCTGGCAGCTTCAAACAGAACCTGAAAACCTGAAAATCTAAGGTCTGAAAACCTGACAACCTGAAGGGCAAAACTTAAGAAAGAAAAAATATAGGGCTTATAAACCTTGGGAACCTGAAAAACTGAGATTTCAAAAATCTGAAAAAAATGAAAACCTGAAAATGAATTTCAAAATATGAGATCCTGAGAATTGCAAAGCCTGAGAACATCAGAATCTGAAAACCTGAAAGACTGAAAACTTGGACACCTGAAAATATATTTGAAAACCTAAACACATTTGAATATAAAAATTCACAAAATCAAACACTTCAAAACTTGAATTAAGAAAACAATAAAAAACTAAAACTCAGAACTGGAAAACCTGAAAATATAAGCTTGAAAATCTGTACCCGGGAACCTAAAAACCTAGGAATCCATAAAGCAAAAAAAAATTAAAAACAGAAAACTTGAGAACCTGAAAGGCCGTATTTTAAAACCTAAAAATATTTAGACTTGTAAACCTGGCGACTTCGGACATCGGAACCTGAAAGCCTGAAGGCTAGAACTAGAAAACCTGAAAGTATACAGCTTGTAATCCAAAAAACTTGGAATCTGAAAGTACAAATACCTAAAAAATGGGGAATTCAGGAGGCTGACGACTTCACAACCTGAAAGACGTGAAAACCTGGAAATGAAATTGACAATTTGAAATCATGGGGGAAATATAAAACTTTAAAATAATAAAACCTGAACATTTCGAAACCTGAAAAATAAACGCGTGAAAACCTAGAAATCCACAAAGCTGAAAAAATCAGAACCTGAAAATCTGACAAACTCAAAGGCAGCATTTTAAAAACTGAAAAGATAAGACTTGTAAACCTGGCAGCTTCAGACAACAGAACCTAAAAACCTGAAAATCTAAGGTCTGAAAACCTGACAACCTGAAGGAAAAAACTTGAGAAAGAAAAAAGGGCTTTATAAACTTTGGGAACCTGAAAACAATAAAAACCTGCAAAGCCTGAAAACACAAAAACATAAGACTTGAAAACGTGGCAAGCTGAAAGGTCAGATCTTGAAAGCTTAAAAAAAACTGATCACCTAGCTGTAAACATAAGAACCTGAAATCCTGCAGCCTAGAAATTAAAAACCTAAAAACCTGAAAATCGAAGTACTGAAAACCCGACCATCTGAAAGTCAGAACTTGAACACCTCAGAAAAAAACAGATAACTTGAGATTTCAAGAAGCAGAAACATCAGAAACTGAAAACCTGAAAGACAGAGATAATGAAAACATGAAAATGAAATTGACAAATGAAATACTGAGGGGCTGAAAACATCAAAGGAATCCGAGGATGCTATGAACATGAGAACCTGAAATTCTGAAGACTAAAAATTTAATAACCTGAAATCTAAGGTCTCAAAACCAGACAACCTTGGAAATTTGACAACAAAAAATCCTGAAGAACATTTCAAAAATCTCAAAAATTTTAAAAAAATTTCAAAATCTCAGAGCGAAAACATGAACACCTGACAAAGAACTTGAAAATTTGAATCCAAACAGTAGAACCGGAATCCATCAGGACCTGAAAAACAAAAAAAAAAAGTAAAAGACAAAACCTGAAAACAGAATTAAAACTTGAAAATCTGTACGCGGGAAAAAATCAAAACCTCAAAATTTAAAAACCTGAAAATCGAAGTAGTGAAACCCTGACCATCTGAAAGTCAGAACCTGAACACCTCAGAAAAAAAAACAGATAACTTGAGATTTCAAGAAGCAGAAACATCAGAAACTGAAATCCTGAAAGACAGAGATCATGAAAACCTGAAAATGAAATTGACAAACTGAAACACTGAGTAGCTGAAAACATCAAAACTTGAGAAACTGAGAACGGCAAAACCTGAGAATTTTGGGAACTTGAAAACATCAGAAATTTAATTATTCATTAAAACCTCAAAATCTAAAACTTGGAAACCTATAGGTGGGAACATGAAAACCTAAAGTTCTGAAGACTAAAAATTTAATAATCTGAAATGTAAGGTCTGACATGCTTTTGAATTTGACAACAAAAAATACTGAAGAACTGACATTTCAAGAAACTGCAGAAATTAAAACATAAAAATCTCAAAGAGAGAAAACATGAAAACCTAACATAGAACTTGACAACAGTAGGGTCGAAATCCATCAACACCTGAAAACCAAAAGGCAGATGTTGACCTTTAAGACCAAAATTAAAAAAAAAAACAAAGCTGAAAAAATTAGAAACTGAAAAGCTGACAACCTGAAAGCCAGCATTTTAAAACCTGAAAATATAAAACTTGTAAAAAAAAACTTGTATAAACCTAGCAACTTCAGACAACAGAACATGAAAACCTGACCATCGGAAACAATAAAAAACTTGAAAAATTGATATTTCAAAATGTTGAGAAAATTAAAACCTAAAAATGGATTTAACTAACTAAACTGTGGGGGTTTAAAACACTATAATCTAAAATTCTGAGAACTGCAAAGCCTGAGAACCTCATAATCTGAAAATCTGCAATACTGGGAACTTGAACACCTGAAAATCTTTTTGAAAACCTGAACACTTTTAGATATGAGAATTCAAGAAACCAAACAATTAAGAAAAACCTAAAAATCTCAGAACTTGAAAACCTGAAAATATAAGCTTGAAAATCTGTACCCGGGAACCTGAAAACCTAGGAATCCACAAAGCTGGAAAAATCAGAAAATGAAAAGCTGACAACCTGAAAAGCAGCATTTTAAAACCTGAAAATATGACTTGTAAACCTGGCAACCTCAGCCAACATAGCCTGAAAACCTGAAAAGCCTGAGAACATCAGAACCTGAAAATCTGAAATACACACGTTGAGCACCTGAAAAATGTATTAGAAAACCTGAACATTTTTAAATATGAGAATTCAAAAAACCAAACACTTCAAAAAGTAAATAAAAATAAACTAAGAGGCAGAACCTGAAAACCTGAAAATGCAAGTTTGAAAATCAGTACCCGGGAAACTAAAAACCTAAGAATCCACAAAGCTAAAAAAATCAGAACCAGAAAATCTGAGAACCTGAAAGACAGCACTTTAAAACCTGGAAATATAAGACTTGTAAACCTGGCAGCTTCAGACATCAGAACCTAAAAACCTGAAGGCTAGAACTAGGAAACCTAAAAATATAAGGTCTGAAAGTCTGACAACCTGAAGAGCAGAACTTGAAAAGGTAAAAATATAGGGATAATAAACCTTGGGAACCTGAAAGGAGAAAAGCACTGAAAAACTGACTTTTCAATAAGTTGGAAACATTAGAACCTGAAAACCTGAAATACAGAGAACATGAAAACCTGAAAATACAAACTTGAAAATCTGTACCCGGAAACTTGAAATCCCAGGAATCCACAAATCTGAAAAAATCAGAAACTGAAAAGCTGACAACCTGAAAGGCAGCATTATAAAACCTGAAAATATAAGACTTGTAAACCTGTCAGCTTCACACAAGAACCTGAAAACCTAATAATTTAAAGTCTGAAAACCTGACAACCTGACAGGCAAAACATGAGCAAGAAAAAATATAGGGCTTATAAACCTTGAGATATTAAAAATATTAAAAAACCTGAAAAACTGGGAATTCAAGAAGCTGTAAAAATGAAAACCTAAAAATGAATTTCACGAACTAAAACTGTGGCTGTCTAAAACACAAAAATCTGAGATCCTGAGAATTGCAAAAACTGAGAACATCAGAACCTGAAAATCTGAAATACACACGTTGAGCACCTGAAAAATTTATTAGAAAACCTGAACATTCTAGAAACCAAATACTTCAAAACGTAAATTAAAAAAAAAACTAAGAGGCAGAACCTGAGAACCAGAAAATGCAAGCTTGAAAATCAGTACCCGAGAACCTGGAAACCTAAGAATCTACAAAGCTAAAAAAATCAGAACCAGAAAATCTGAGAACCTGAAAGACAGCACTTTAAAACCTGGAAATATAAGACTTGTGAACCTGGCAGCTTCAGACATCAGAATCTAAAAACCTGAAGGCTAGAACTAGGAAACCTGAAAATATAAGGTCTGAAAGTCTGACAACCTGAAGAGCAGAACTTGAAAAGGTAAAAATATAGGGATTATAAACCTTGGGATCCTGAAAGGGAAAAAACACTGAAAAACTGACTTTTCAATAAGTTGGAAACATTAGAACCTGAAAACCTGAAATACAGAGAACATGAAAACCTGAAAATACAAACTTGAAAATCTGTACCCGGGAACTTGAAAACCCAGGAATCCACAAAGCTGAAAAAATCCAAAAGCTGACAACCTGAAAAGCAGCATTATAAAACCTGAAAATATAAGACTTGTAAACCTGGCAACTTCAGACCACTGAACATGAGATTCTGAAAATCTAAGGTCTGAAAACCTGACAACCTGAAAGGCTTATAAACCTTGTGAACTTAAAAACAATAAAAAAAAACAGAAAAATTGTGATTTCAAAAAGCTGAAAATACAAAAACCTGAAAATAAATTTCACGAACTAATACTGTGGGGGTTTAAAAAAACGAGAATCTGGGATCCTAAGAATTGCAAATCCTGAAAACAAAAGAATCTGAAAATTTTAAAGGCTGAGAACTTGAACACCTTAAAATCTATTTGAAAACCTGAACACTTTTAAATTTGAGAATTCAAGAAACCAAACACTTCAAAATTTGAATTAAGAGAAACCTAAGAATCAGAACCTGAAAACTTGAAAACATTAGAACCTGAAAACCTGAAAGACAGTGAACGTTAAAACCCGACAATGAACTTGACATCTAGAAGCCAAACAAATCAGAACCGGAATCCAACAACACCTGAAAACCTGAAAGGCAAATCTTGACCTTCAAAACTTTAATTAAAGAAAAAACTAAAAACCTAAAAAGCAGAACCTGAAAACCTGAAAAAACAAACTTGAGAATCTGCACCCGGGAAATTGAAAAGCTATGAATCCGCAAAGCTGAAAAAATCAGAAACTGAAAATCTGACAACCTGAAGGGCAGCATCTTAAAAACTGAAAATATAACCCTTATAAAACTGGCAGTTTCAGAGAACAGAACCTGAAAACCTGAAAATCTAAGGTCTGAAAACTTGACAAGCTGAAGGGCAAGACTTGAGAAAGAATAAATAAATAAAAAAAGCTGAAAAAATGAAACCCTGAAAATGAATTTTAAGGACTAAAACTGTAGGGGTCTAAAACACAAAAATCCGTGATCCTGAGAATTGCAAAGCCTGAGAACATAAGAATCTGAAAATCTGAAAGACTGAGAACTTGAAGACTTGAAAATCTATTTGAAAACCTGAACACTTTTAAATATGCTAATTCAAGAAGCCAAACTTCAAAATTTGAATTAAGAAAAACCTAAAAATCAGAACCTGAAAACTTGAAAACAAGCTTGAAAATTGGTACCCGGGAACCTGAAAACCTAGGAAACCACAAAACTAAAAAATCAGAACCAGAAAACTTGAAAACCTGAAAGGCAGCATTTTAAAACCTTGTAAACCTGGCAGCTTCAGACACCAGAACCTGAAAACCTGAAGGCTAGAACTAGAAAACCTGAAAATATAAAGTCTGAAAATCTGACAACCTGAAGATCAAAACTTGAAAAGGTAAAAATATAGGGATTGTAAACGTTGGGAACCTGAAAAAAAAAGAAAAACTGATATTTCAATAAGCTGGAAAAATTAAAACCTGAAAACCTAAAATACAGAGAACATGAAAACCCCACAATAAACTTGAAGCCAACCACATAAAAACCGAAATCCATAAACACTTGAAAACCTGAAACGAATATCTGGACCATCAAAACTTGGGTTTAAAAGAAACCTACAAACCTAAAAAGCAGAACCTGAAAACCTGAAAATACAAACTTGAGAATCTGCACCCGGGAAATTGAAAACCTAGGAATCCACAAAGCTGAAAAAATCGGAAACTTAACAGCGGACAACTTGAAAAACACCATTTTAAAACCCAAAAATATAAGACTTGTAAACCTGGCAACTTGTGACAACAGAACCTTAAAGCCTGAAAATCTAAGATCTGAAAACCTGACAAATTGAAGGGCAAATCTTAACAAAGATGAAATATTGAGGTTAAACGCCTTGGGAACTTAAAAACAATAAAAAACTTGAAAAATTGAGATTTCAAAAAGCTGAAAAAACGAAAACATGAAACGAAAAAATTTTGGGAACTTAAAACCAATAAAAAAACTGAAAAATTAAAATTTCAAAAAACCGAAAAAACGAAAACCTGAAACGGAAAAAATTTGGGAACTTAAAAACAATATAAAACCTGAAAAATTGAGCTGAAAGCTGAAAAAACGAAAACCTTAAAATGAATTTCACGGACTAAAACTTTAGAGGTTTAAAACACAAAAAACTGAGATTCTGAGAATTGCAAAGCCTGAAAACATCAGAATTGGAAAATCTGAAAAAGACCTGAAAATATAACCTTGAAAATCGGTACTTGCAAACATGAAATCCTAATAATAAGGCTAGAAATAGAAAACCTGAAAATATAATGTCTGAAAATCTGACAACCTGAAGAGCAGAACCTGAAAACATAAAAATACAATCTTGAAAATCTGTACCCGGGAACCGGAAAACCTAGGAATCCACAAAGCTGAAAAAATCATCTGAACAGCTAACAACCTAAAAGGCAGCATTTTAAAACCTGGAAACTTGAGACAACAGAACCTGAAAACCTGAAAATCCAAGGTCTGAAAACCTGACAACCTAAAGAGCAAAACTTGAGAAAGAAAAAATATAGGGCTTATAAACGTTGGGAAGATGAAATCAAGAAAAAACTAAAAAACTGAAAATTCAATTTGTTCGAAACATTAGAACTTGAAAAACTGAAAGACAGTGAACATGAAAACCCGACAATGAACTTGACGTCTAGAAGCCAAACAAATCAGAACCGGAATCCATCAACATCTGAAAACCTGAAAGGCTGAAATACACACGTTGAACACATGAAACATTTATTAACACTTCAAAACGTAAATAAAAAAACTAAGAGGCGGAACCTGAGAACCTGAAAATACAAACTTAAAAATCAAGAATTTAAGGAACCAGACACTTCAAAATTTGAATTAAGAAAAACCTAAAAACCTAAAAGTCAGAACCCGAAAACCTGAAAACATAAGCTTGAAGATCTTACTCGGGTACCCTTGAACCTGAAAACCTACGAATCGAAAACCTCAAAATATTTAGAGTTGTAAACCTGGCCGCTTCGGTCATCAGGACCTGAAAACCTGAAGGATAGAATCTGAAAACCTGAAAATATAAGGTCTGAAAATCTGAGAACCTGAAGAGCAGAAAATGGAAGGCTTGTAAACCTGAAAACAAAAATGGCCTGAAAATCTGAGAATTCAATGAGCTGAAAACATTCGAACGTGGGAGCTTGAAAACTAGAAATTGAAAACCTGACAACCTGGAAACCTGAAATTTTGAGCAACTGAAAACATCAGGATCTAAAAACAATCGAAATGAAATCGAAAAAAGTTTACATTAGGTATTATCTATTTAAACTTTTAAAAGAAGTGGAAAAGAACGGAAAACAGATAGGTGTAAAAAGAGACAGGCCTTTAAAAAAATTCTAAGAAATATGGAGAGAAGAAGAAATAAATAAAAAGAGAGACGAAAGTAACATAATAAAGAAGCAGTAGAAAAATAGAAACTAGTACATAGGAAAAAAGAGTCGACGAGAAAGGAAGAAAGAGTCATAGACAATATGATAAAGAAATAAATATAATTATAAAATTATGGAAAAGCATTTCTAGGAGGTAAATCACTTGCGGTAACACTTCACTTTACTGTACTTATGCATTGTCACTGATTATGACTGGCAGTTAACAGGGACATCTGTCCCCAAATTTAGTTACAATTTTTTACAGAGTTACAGATTTTGAGCCACTGGTTCTACAAAATTGTAAGCTCTACTGAACCATTTAAAACTTAGAATTAACGCAGCTAGTACTTAAGCACCATTCTAAATTGACAGTTCGTGTTGTCTTCTCCAATTCGGTATTTACAACAACAAAAACTGATGATTTGATGTGCATTACGATTTTGCAAAACATAGAGAGTCCACTTCTAAACTAATATTTCCTTGTTTATTCATACATAGATCATAATCATAAACGCCTCAAGTCATAAACATACCGCTAACACTGATAAAAACGCAATAAAGTGGTGCCTCATAAATTTTTATATCCGTAATCTACTCGAAAGTGCTAAATGACACTTAAAAATTTGAAAAACAATTTTTTTGCAGAAGTTGGTTGATTGTGGTCATTTGGGCACCACAATTATTCAATTAAGAATTTCATGTTGTTTTATTATTCGAGTCAACACAAAAGAAAAGTTTTTCTCTCCAATTTGTGATATAATTTCTATTCTAGCTTGTGCGGCTGCTATTATGTGATTCCGAGCGTTGTTTGTGTCCCGAAATTCTAATTTAATTCCGACGAACACAGCACTCGAATAATAAAAAAAACTCGAGAGAGACCTCCCAATTTAATGAGAAAAAATAATAATAATGACTTACCGGTCAACGCCCCTGTCCACCTTATCCGAAATCGAGTAAACCATCTCGTCGGCGAAATCCACAATCTGCAAATATCACTTTCACTGTTAGGAACGCTACGCGAAGCACCGACAGTTTAATTAAACTAACTCCTGAGAGATGCAGCAATCAAACCGAGTCTTTCGTCCTTGCTTTAGATAGCAAAATTATCTCCACGGCTGTTAGAGATCATTTCGCTTGTGAACATTCACAGGACGTGTTAAGAACACGACGAATTTATTAGGACTAAGAGGGTTTTTTGTGTTCATGATGAAAATTGTGTTACGATTTGCAGAACGACCTCGGATTGCGAATTGGTTAAGTAACGGAGGAAATGTGAGATGAAGATGTGGAAACGGAGAATTCCTAAGACAGGTGGTGTGCTTAGTAGGTGCGATTTTACGGTCGATCGGCGACTTTCCGCACCCGGGTGCTTTGTAAATAAAGGGATGTTTGCCCAATATAATTTTGATAAAATTACGAATTTTATTTTATTCTGTGTAATGAGCTACCAGTTGGTGACACTGCCGTTCTCCTCTTGATTACGTTATTAACATGTTATACGATACCTTGCACGATTCTTACATAAATCTGTTGCTGTCACTCTGATGAATGCAAAAATAAGTAGTTCTTTGAGTATTGAAGATATAGGTGTAAAGAAAATCTCTACACTGCTGTCGGCGCTTTTCTTAAATTTGAATTTGCCGCGTTATTGTCATGGCCGGGAGACAGATGTCATGGGTGACGGTTGTAAATAGGTTGTAGATTGTTGCAGGAGATTTTTTTTTGTAAAGTCACAAAACCTGGAATAAGGGCTTTACAGGTGAGAGACTATTTTGTTTGTAATATAATGTAATACGTTAAATGTAACATATGTATTGTACATAACACTTTTGTTTTTACAGAGAAACCGACTTACGTTTCTCAGTTTCATAGTTTCTCAGATTCATAGTTTCTCAGTTTCATAAGTTGTCAGTTTCATAGTTTCTCAGTTTCATAGTTTGTCAGTTTCATAGTTTCTCAGTTTCATAGTTTCTCAGTTTCATAGTTTCTCAGTTTCATAGTTTCATAGTTTCATAGTTTCATAGTTTCTCAGTTTCTCAGTTTCTCAGTTTCTCAGTTTCTCAGTTTCATAGTTTCTCAGTTTCATAGTTTCTCAGGTTCATAGTTTCTCAATTTCCAGTTTCCCACTTTCCAAATTTCTCAGTTGCTCATTTTCTAAGTTTTCTAGTTTCTCAAATTTCTTAGTTTTCTAGTTGCTTAGTTCCTCCGTTGTTTATTTTTTCTCATTTTAATAGTTTCTGACTTCAAAATTTTTTAGCATTTTAACTTCCTAGTTGCTCAGCTTTCTCAATTCCTCAGTTTCTCAATTTTTTGGTTTCTCAGTTTAATATTTCCCCGTTTCTTACTCCTATCAGTTTCCCGGTTTGAAAGTTTGGTGGTTTGTCAGCTTCTCAGTTTCCGAGTTCCTCAGTTTCCTAATTTTTTAGTTTCCCATTTCCTTAGTTTCCTAGTCCCTAAGTTCCTAGTTTTTCATTTTTCTAGTTTTCCAACTTCAAATCTTTTTAGTTTTTTAGCTTCCCATTTGCTCAGTTTCATAGTTTCTCAGTTTCTAGTTTCCCACTTTCCTAGTTTCTCAATTTCCAATTTTCTCAGTTGCTCATTTTCTAAGTTTTAAAATTTCTCAATTTTAATAGTTTCTAACTTCAAAATTTCTTAGAATTGAGCCTCCTAGTTGCTCAGTTTTCTCAATTTCTCAGTTTCTTAATTTTTCAGTTTCTCAATTTTTCAGTTTCTCAATTTCTTAGATTCTCAGTATTTTGTTTCCCCGTTTCTTACTTTATCAGTTTCCCGGTTTAAAAGTTTGGTAGTTTGTCAGTTTTTCAGTTTCCGAGTTCGTCAGTATCCTAATTTCTTAGTTTCATAAATTACTAGTTTCCTATTTCCTCAGTTTCCTAGTCTCTAAGTTCCTAGTTTCTAAATTTTTTACTTTCTCATTTTTCTAGTTTCTACTTTCTCAGTTTCCCAACTTATCAGTTTCTCAGTTTTCCAGTTTCCTAGTTTCCCAAATCCCTAGTTTTTCAGCTTTCTAGTTTCCTAGTTTCCCAATTTCAAAATTTGCTAGTTTTTGAGTTCTCTATTTTCCCAGTTTCCTAGTCTCTAAATTCCCTAGTTTCCCGAATTTAAAATTTGTTAGTTTGTAAGCTTCCTAGTTTTCTAGGTTTCTCAGTTTCATAATTGCTGAGTTTTATAGTTCCTCATTTTCTTATTTTTTAAATTTCCTGGCTTCTCAGTTTCCTAATTTCTTATTTTCTCAGTTTCTGAGTTTCTCAATTTCTCAATTTCTGAGTTTCTCAGTTTCGTATTTTTTTATATTTCTAGTTTTCAGACTTCAAATGTTTCAAGTTATTCATTTTCTAGTTTCTAGATTTCCTACTTCCTCAGTCATTTATTTTCTCAATTTTCTATTTTCTCAGTTTCACAGATTCTCAAATTCCTAGTATATCAGTTTCCTAATTTCTTATTTTACTAGTTTCTCAGCTTGCTAATTATAAGTTTCCTAGTTTCTCAACTTTTTCATTTCACACTTTCCAAATTCTTTATTTTCTTAAATTTTTATTCACCTAATTTCTCAGTTTCATAGTATTGCAGTAGATTTATAATATCCCAGTTTCTCAATTTCTACCTTGCAATTTTTTTGTATTCTCTATTTTCTCAGTTTTTCAGTTTCCTAGTTTTCCGTCTACAAAGTTCTCTAGTTTCCAAGTTTCCTAATTTCTATGTCTACCAGTTTCCCATTTTCTCATTTTTCTAGTTTCCCTTTTCCAAAGATTATTTGTTATATGTTTTCTAGTTTTTTAGTGTCCTAGTTTCTTAGTTCCCTAGTTCCTCTAGTTTATAAATTTCCTAGTTCCTCAGTTTCTTAGTTTCTCAGTTTCTCAATTCCTCGATCTCTCAATTCCTCGGTTTTTCAGTTCCTCAGTTTCTCAATTCCTCAGTTTTTCAGTTTTTTAGTTTCTTAATTTCTCATTTTCTAAGTTTCTCATTTTCTCAGTTTCATAGTTTCTCAGTTTCATAGTTTCTCAGTTTCATAGTTTCTCAGGTTCATAGTTTCTCAATTTCCAGTTTCCCACTTTCCAAATTTCTCAGTTGCTCATTTTCTAAGTTTTCTAGTTTCTCAAATTTCTTAGTTTTCTAGTTGCTTAGTTCCTCCGTTGTTTATTTTTTCTCATTTTAATAGTTTCTGACTTCAAATTTTTTTAGCATTTTAACTTCCTAGTTGCTCAGCTTTCTCAATTCCTCAGTTTCTCAATTTTTTGGTTTTTCAGTTTAATATTTCCCCGTTTCTTACACCTATCAGTTTCCCGGTTTGAAAGTTTGGTGGTTTGTCAGCTTCTCAGTTTCCGAGTTCCTCAGTTTCCTAATTTTTTAGTTTCTTAGTCCCTAAGTTCCTAGTTTTTCAGCTTTCTAGTTTCCCACTTTCCTAGTTTCTCAATTTCCAATTTTCTCAGTTGCTCATTTTCTAAGTTTTAAAATTTCTCAATTTTAATAGTTTCTAACTTCAAAATTTCTTAGAATTGAGCCTCCTAGTTGCTCAGTTTTCTCAATTTCTCAGTTTCTTAATTTTTCAGTTTCTCAATTTTTCAGTTTCTCAATTCCTTAGATTCTCAGTGTTTTGTTTCCCCGTTTCTTACTTTATCAGTTTCCCGGTTTAAAAGTTTGGTAGTTTGTCAGTTTTTCAGTTTCCGAGTTCGTCAGTATCCTAATTTCTTAGTTTCATAAATTACTAGTTTCCTATTTCCTCAGTTTCCTAGTCTCTAAGTTCCTAGTTTCTAAATTTTTTTACTTTCTCATTTTTCTAGTTTCTACTTTCTCAGTTTCCCAACTTATCAGTTTCTCAGTTTTCCAGTTTCCTAGTTTCCCAAATCCCTAGTTTTTCAGCTTTCTAGTTTCCTAGTTTCCCAATTTCAAAATTTGCTAGTTTTTGAGTTCTCTATTTTCCCAGTTTCCTAGTCTCTAAATTCCCTAGTTTCCCGAATTTAAAATTTGTTAGTTTGTAAGCTTCCTAGTTTTCTAGGTTTCTCAGTTTCATAATTGCTGAGTTTTATAGTTCCTCATTTTCTTATTTTTTAAATTTCCTGGCTTCTCAGTTTCCTAATTTCTTATTTTCTCAGTTTCTGAGTTTCTCAATTTCTCAATTTCTGAGTTTCTCAGTTTCGTATTTTTTTATATTTCTAGTTTTCAGACTTCAAATGTTTCAAGTTATTCATTTTCTAGTTTCTAGATTTCCTACTTCCTCAGTCATTTATTTTCTCAATTTTCTATTTTCTCAGTTTCACAGATTCTCAAATTCCTAGTATATCAGTTTCCTAATTTCTTATTTTACTAGTTTCTCAGCTTGCTAATTATAAGTTTCCTAGTTTCTCAACTTTTTCATTTCACACTTTCCAAATTCTTTATTTTCTTAAATTTTTATTCACCTAATTTCTCAGTTTCATAGTATTGCAGTAGATTTATAATATCCCAGTTTCTCAATTTCTACCTTGCAATTTTTTTGTATTCTCTATTTTCTCAGTTTTTCAGTTTCCTAGTTTTCCGTCTACAAAGTTCTCTAGTTTCCAAGTTTCCTAATTTCTATGTCTACCAGTTTCCCATTTTCTCATTTTTCTAGTTTCCCTTTTCCAAAGATTATTTGTTATATGTTTTCTAGTTTTTTAGTGTCCTAGTTTCTTAGTTCCCTAGTTCCTCTAGTTTATAAATTTCCTAGTTCCTCAGTTTCTTAGTTTCTCAGTTTCTCAATTCCTCGATCTCTCAATTCCTCGGTTTTTCAGTTCCTCAGTTTCTCAATTCCTCAGTTTTTCAGTTTTTTAGTTTCTTAATTTCTCATTTTCTAAGTTTCTCATTTTCTCAGTTTCATAGTTTCTCAGTTTCATAGTTTCTCAGTTTCATAGTTTCTCAGGTTCATAGTTTCTCAATTTCCAGTTTCCCACTTTCCAAATTTCTCAGTTGCTCATTTTCTAAGTTTTCTAGTTTCTCAAATTTCTTAGTTTTCTAGTTGCTTAGTTCCTCCGTTGTTTATTTTTTCTCATTTTAATAGTTTCTGACTTCAAATTTTTTTAGCATTTTAACTTCCTAGTTGCTCAGCTTTCTCAATTCCTCAGTTTCTCAATTTTTTGGTTTTTCAGTTTAATATTTCCCCGTTTCTTACACCTATCAGTTTCCCGGTTTGAAAGTTTGGTGGTTTGTCAGCTTCTCAGTTTCCGAGTTCCTCAGTTTCCTAATTTTTTAGTTTCTTAGTCCCTAAGTTCCTAGTTTTTCAGCTTTCTAGTTTCCCACTTTCCTAGTTTCTCAATTTCCAATTTTCTCAGTTGCTCATTTTCTAAGTTTTAAAATTTCTCAATTTTAATAGTTTCTAACTTCAAAATTTCTTAGAATTGAGCCTCCTAGTTGCTCAGTTTTCTCAATTTCTCAGTTTCTTAATTTTTCAGTTTCTCAATTTTTCAGTTTCTCAATTCCTTAGATTCTCAGTGTTTTGTTTCCCCGTTTCTTACTTTATCAGTTTCCCGGTTTAAAAGTTTGGTAGTTTGTCAGTTTTTCAGTTTCCGAGTTCGTCAGTATCCTAATTTCTTAGTTTCATAAATTACTAGTTTCCTATTTCCTCAGTTTCCTAGTCTCTAAGTTCCTAGTTTCTAAATTTTTTTACTTTCTCATTTTTCTAGTTTCTACTTTCTCAGTTTCCCAACTTATCAGTTTCTCAGTTTTCCAGTTTCCTAGTTTCCCAAATCCCTAGTTTTTCAGCTTTCTAGTTTCCTAGTTTCCCAATTTCAAAATTTGCTAGTTTTTGAGTTCTCTATTTTCCCAGTTTCCTAGTCTCTAAATTCCCTAGTTTCCCGAATTTAAAATTTGTTAGTTTGTAAGCTTCCTAGTTTTCTAGGTTTCTCAGTTTCATAATTGCTGAGTTTTATAGTTCCTCATTTTCTTATTTTTTAAATTTCCTGGCTTCTCAGTCTCCTAATTTCTTATTTTCTCAGTTTCTGAGTTTCTCAATTTCTCAATTTCTGAGTTTCTCAGTTTCGTATTTTTTTATATTTCTAGTTTTCAGACTTCAAATGTTTCAAGTTATTCATTTTCTAGTTTCTAGATTTCCTACTTCCTCAGTCATTTATTTTCTCAATTTTCTATTTTCTCAGTTTCACAGATTCTCAAATTCCTAGTATATCAGTTTCCTAATTTCTTATTTTACTAGTTTCTCAGCTTGCTAATTATAAGTTTCCTAGTTTCTCAACTTTTTCATTTCACACTTTCCAAATTCTTTATTTTCTTAAATTTTTATTCACCTAATTTCTCAGTTTCATAGTATTGCAGTAGATTTATAATATTCTTAATTTCTTCCTTGCAATTTTCTTCCTTGCAATTCCTCGATCTCTCAATTCCTCGGTTTTTCAGTTCCTCAGTTTCTCAATTCCTCAGTTTTTCAGTTTTTTAGTTTCTTAATTTCTCATTTTCTCAGTTTCTCAGTTTCTCAGTTTCTCAGTTTCTCAGTTTCATAGTTTCTCAGTTTCATAGTTTCTCAGTTTCATAGTTTCTCAGTTTCATAGTTTCTCAGTTTCATAGTTTCTCAGTTTCATAGTTTCTCAGTTTCATAGTTTCTCAGTTTCATAGTTTCTCAGTTTCATAGTTTCTCAGTTTCATAGTTTCTCAGCTTCATAGTTTCTCAGTTTCATAGTTTCTCAGTTTCATAGTTTCTCAGTTTCATAGTTTCTCAGTTTCATAGTTTCTCAGTTTCCTAGTTTCTCAGTTTCCTAGTTTCTCAGTTTCCTAGTTTCTCAGTTTCATAGTTTCTCAGTTTCCTAGTTTCTCAGTTTCCTAGTTTCTCAGTTTCATAGTTTCTCAGTTTCATAGTTTCTCAGTTTCATAGTTTCTCAGTTTCATAGATTCTCAGTTTCATAGTTTCTCAGTTTCGTAGTTTCTCAGTATCATAGTTTCTCAGTTTCATAGTTTCTCAATTTTTCAGTTTCTCAATTCCTTAGTATCTCAGTTTTCTATTTCCCCGTTTCTTACTTTACCAATTTCCCGATTTGAAAGTTTGGTAGTTTGTCAGCTTCTCAGTTTCCCAGTTCCTCAGTTTCTTAATTTCTTAGTTTCATAAATTCCTAGTTTCCTATTTCCTCAGTTTCCTAGTATCTAAGTTCCTAGCTTCTCAATTTCCTAGTTTTCCGACTTCAAAGTTTCTTAGTTTTTTAGCTTTCCAGTTTCTCAGTTTCCTAGTTCCTCAGTTTATTAGTTTCTCAGTTTTTAGTTTCCCACTTTCCTAGTTTCTCAGTTTCCTATTTTCTCCGTTGTTTATTTTTCTCATTTTAATAGTTTCTGACTTCAAAATTTCTTAGTAGGTTTGCTTCCTAGTTTCTCAGTTTTCTCAATTCCTTAGTTTCTCAGTTTTCTAGTTTCCCGTCTACAAAGTTCCCAAGTTTCCTAGTCTCTATGTCTACCAGTTTACCATTTTCTCATTTTTCTAGTTTCCCAGTTCCAAAGATTTCTTGTCTATAGGTTTTCTAGTTTCTCAGTTTCTTTGTGTCCTTGTTTTTCAGTTTGTTAGTCTCCTAGTATCTGAGATTTTTGGTTTCATAGTTTCTCAATTTCGTAGTTTTTTTAGTTCCCTACTTCCTCTAGTTTCTAAATTTCCTAATTCCCGAGTTTCCTAGTTCTTCAGTTTCTTATTTTCTCAGTTTCCTTTTTTTACCGTTTTTTACTTTATCAGTTTCCCGGTTTGAAAGTTTCCTAGTTTGTCAGTTTCTCAGTTTCCTAGTTTCTTATTTCTCTAGTCTTCCGACTTCAAATTTTCCTAAGTAAAAGCTTCCTAGTTGCTCATTTTCCAGTCTCCTCATTTCTCGGTTTTTAGTTTCTCTTTAATCAGTTTCACAGATTCTCCATTTCCCAGTTTCTCAGTTTCCTAATTTCTTAGTTTCATAAATTTTCTAGTTTTTCAATTTCTAAGTTTCCCGACTTCAAAGTTTATTCGTTTTTTATCTTCCCACTTTCTCGGTTTCCTAGTTATTTAGTTTTCTGGTTTCTCACTTTCTCAGTTTCTTAGTTTCTCAATTTCTCAGATTCTCAGTTTTTCAGTTTCTTAATTGCTCATTTTCTCAGTTTCTCAGTTGTCAGTTTCCTAGTTTCTCAATTTCTAAGTTTCGCATTTTTTTAGTTTCCCGACTTCAAAGTTTCTTAGTTTTTTAGCTTCTCAATTTCTCAGCTTCCTAGTTGCTTAGTTTTCTAGTTTATCACTTTATCAGTTTCTCACTTACTTAGTTTCCCAACTTATCAGTTTTTCAGTTTCTCTTTTTTTTATTTCTCAGTTTCTCAGTTTCCTAATTTTTCAATTTCATAATTTCAGTTTCTCAGTTTGATTTTTCAAGTTTCCCGGTACCAAAGTTTCCTAGTTTACAAGTTTTTTTATTTCTCAATTTACCAAATCCCTAGTTCTCCAGATTCTTAGTTTTTCAGCTTTCTAGTTTCCTAGTTTCCCAGTTTCCTACGTGCTCAACTTTTTTAGATTCAAAATTTTCTAGTTTTTGAGTTCTATAGTTTCTCGGTTTCGTAATTTCTTAGTTTCGTAAATCCCTAGTTTCCCAGCTTTAAAGTTTCTTAGTTTTTTAGCTTCCTAGTTTTTTAGCTTTCTCAGTTTCCTAGTTGCTCAGTTTTATAGTTCTCCAGTTTCTGATTTTCTCAATATCCTACCTTTTCAGTTTCTGAGTTTCTGAGTTTCTCAGTTTCCTAGTATGTTAGTTTCCTAATTTCTTATTTTACTAGTTTTTCAGCTTACTAATTCTCGATTTCTCACTTTCCTAATTCTTTATTTTCCTAAATTTTTATTCACCTAGTTTCTCA
The DNA here is from genome assembly GCA_963583935.1 of Diaperis boleti. Lineage (NCBI taxonomy): Eukaryota > Metazoa > Arthropoda > Insecta > Coleoptera > Tenebrionidae > Diaperis > Diaperis boleti. The sequence goes on from OY757242.1 coordinate 6,814,106, forward strand.
GTTTTATAATATTGCAGTAGATTTATAGTATCCCACTTTCTCAATTTCTTCCTTGCTATTTGCTATTTTTTTGTATTCTATATTTTACCAGTTTCCTAGTTTCCAGTCGACAAAGTTCCCTAGTTTCCTAGTCCCTATGTCTGCCAGTTTACCATTTTCTCATTTTTCTAGTTTTCTTCTTCCAAAGATTTTTTGTTATAGGTTTTCTAGTTTTTTAGTGTCCTAGTTTCTCAGTTCCCTAGTTCCTCTAGTTTATAAATTTCCTAGTTCCCGAGTTTCCTAGTTCCTCAGTTTCTTAGTTTCTCAGTTTGTCAATTCCTCGATCTCTCAATTCCTCGGTTTTTCAGTTATTCAGTTTCTCAATTCCTCAGTTTTTTAGTTTCTTAATTTCTCATTTTCTAAGTTTCTCAGTTTCTCAGTTTCATAGTTTCTCAGTTTCATAGTTTCTCAGTTTCATAGTTTCTCAGTTTCATAGTTTCTCAGTTTCATAGTTTCTCAATTTTTCAGTTTCTCAATTCCTTAGTATCTCAGTTTTCTATTTCCCCGTTTCTTACTTTACCAATTTCCCGATTTGAAAGTTTGGTAGTTTGTCAGCTTCTCAGTTTCCCAGTTCCTCAGTTTCTTAATTTCTTAGTTTCATAAATTCTTAGTTTCCTATTTCCTCAGTTTCCTAGTATCTAAGTTCCTAGTTTCTCAATTTCCTAGTTTTCCGACTTCAAAGTTTCTTAGTTTTTTAGCTGTCCAGTTTCTCAGTTTCCTAGTTCCTCAGTTTCTTAGTTTCTCAGTTTCCTATTTTCTCCGGTGTTTATTTTTCTCATTTTAATAGTTTCTGACTTCAAAATTTCTTAGTATTTTTGCTTCCTAGTTGCTCAGTTTTCTCAATTCCTTAGTTTCTCAGTTTTCTAGTTTCCCGTCTACAAAGTTCCCAAGTTTCCTAGTCTCTATGTCTACCAGTTTACCATTTTCTCATTTTTCTAGTTTCCCAGTTCCAAAGATTTCTTGTCCATAGGTTTTCTAGTTTCTCAGTTTCTTTGTGTCCTCGTTTCCCAGTTTGTTAGTCTCCTAGTATCTCAGATTTTTGGTTTCATAGTTTCTCAATTTCGTGGTTTTTTTAGTTCCCTACTTCCTCTAGTTTCTAAATTTCCTAATTCCCGAGTTTCCTAGTTCTTCAGTTTCTTATTTTCTCAGTTTCGCTTGTGAACATTCACAGGACGTGTTTTAAGAACACACGACAAATTTATTAGGACTAAGAGGGTTTTTTGTGTTCATGATGAAAATTGTGTTACGATTTGCAGAACGACCTCGGATTGCGAATTGGTCAAGTAACGGAGGAAATGTGAGATGAAGATGTGGAAACGGAGAATTCCTAAGACAGGTGGTGTGCTTAGTAGGTGCGATTTTACGGTCGATCGGCGACTTTCCCGCACCCGGGTGCTTTGTAAATAAAGGGATGTTTGCCCAATATAATTTTGATAAAATTACGAATTTTATTTTATTCTGTGTAATGAGCTACCAGTTGGTGACACTGCCGTTCTCCTCTTGATTACGATAAAAATAAGTAGTTCTTTGAGTATTGAAGATATAGATAGGTGTAGAGAAAATCGCTACACTGGTGTCGGCGCTCTTCTTAAATTTGAATTTGCCGCGTTATCGTCACGTGACGGTTGTAAATAGGTTGCAGATTGTTGAGTTTTTTTTTTGTAAAGTTACAACTCACTTACGTTTTTATTTAAAAAGGGAAAAGAGTATAGATTATTATAAAACAAAATTTTCTGCAACTATTTATTTCAAGAAACATGGAAAAATTGAGGTTTGATTTTGCAGTGAACCCAACAACCGATGGAAAATAAAAATATCATGTAACCTCAATAGCTACAACCGGTGAACAAATTTTAGGTATACCAGTCGAGTATCAACCTGCAAATCTAAGTAATTACAAATACCTCCAACTATGCCAAGGTAAAAAGATCATTAAAAAAAAGATATCAAACTAGATACTAGATGGATAACCTTGACAGCTGATATTTCAAAAATATATCTGGATAAAGAACAAAACTTGGATTTTTTATGATTTGTACCTAGAAGAATTGAAAATTCAAATGGCTACCAGTGGATAAAAGATGAAAGAATGTGAACGTTCTCAAATTGACGAGGACAGGAAGACAATTGGAATACTCCAGTATAGATGGGTATAACTGCATGTTAATGAAATATACAGTCAGGTCCCCCCACTAGATACGCTCTTGGCTTTAAATATCAAACAGGTTCGTTACTTGATTATGGTATGAAAAAAGAAAAAATGTTACAGGGATTAAGAAAATCTAGTTTCTCAGTTTTCTAGTTTAGCGTCTACAAAGTTCCCTAATTTCCCAGTTTCCTAGTCTCTGTCTACCAGTTTCCCACTTGTCTAACTTCCGAGTTCCAAAGATTTCTTGTTTATAATTTTTCTAGTTTTTCAGTTTCCTAGTTTTTCAGTTTCATAGTTTCTCAGTTTCTAGTTTCCCACTTTCCTAGTTTCTCAGTTGCTTATTTCCTAAGTTTTCTAGTTTCTCAATTTCGTAGTTTTATAATTTCCTAGTCCCTCTAGTTTCTAAATTTCCTAGTTCCCGAGTTTCCTAATTCCTCAGTTTCTCAATTTCTTAGTTTTTTAGCTTCCCAGTTTCTCAATTTCCCAGTTGCTCAGTTTTTTAGCGTCCCAGTTTCTCAATTTCCTAGTTGCTGCGTTTTCTAGTTTCTCACTTTCTCAGTTTCTTAGTATCATAACTTTTTAAGTTTTTCAGTTTCTCAGTTTCTTAGTTTCCCAGTTTCCTAGTTTTTCAATTTCATAATTTCAATTTGTCAGTTTGTCAGTTTCCCAGTTTCCTAGTTCCTCCGCTGATTATTTTCTCAGATTTTCAGTTTTCCGTCTCTAAATTTTCCCAGTTTCTCAGTTTCCTAATCTCTATGTTTCCCTGTTCCTTATGTTCTAATTTTTCAAGTTTTCCGATATCATAGTTTCCTACTTGATAAGTTTTTCAGTTTTCCAGATCCCTCGTTCTTCAGAATCTTAGTTTTTCAGCTTTTTAGTTTCCTGGTTTATCAGCTTCCTATAGTTTCCCAGTTACTCAGCTTCCTAATTTCCCACGTTCTCAACTTCCTAGTTTATTATTTTCCTAGATTCTCGATTTTTTAGTTTTAAAATTTGCTACTTTTTGAGTTCTCTAGTTTCTCAGTTTCTTAATTTCTTAGTTTCATAAATTCCTACTTTCCTATTTCCTCAGTTTCCTGGTCTCTAAGTTCCTAATTTCTCAATTTCCTAATTTCTCATTTTTCTAGTTTCCACGCTTCAGAGTTTCTTAGTTTTTTAGCTTCCCAGTTACTCAGTTTTATAGTTTCTCAGTTTCTTAGTTTCTGTATCCTAATTTTTCAATTTCATAATTTAGTTGGTCAGTTTCCCAGTTTTCTAGTTCCTCCGTTGATTATTATCTTTTTTTCACTTTTCCGTCACTAAATTTTCCTAGTTTCTCAGTTTCCTAATCTCTATGTTTCCCTGTTTCCCATTTCCTCATTTTTCAAGTTTCCTGGTATCAAAGTTTACAAGCTTTTTGATGTCTTAGTTTCCCAGATCCCTAGTTCTTAAGATTCTTAGCTTTTCAGCTTTCTAGATTCCTAGTTTATCAGCTTCCTAGTTTGCCAGTTTCTCAGTCCTAATTTACTAAGTTCTCAACTACCTAGTTTCTCAATTTTTGGGTTAAAATTTTTCTAGTTTTTCAGTTTCCTAATTTCTTAGTTTCGTAAATCCCTAGTTTCCTATTTCCTAAGGGTCTCTAAATTCCCTAGTTTAAGGACTTCCTAATTTCTTACTTTTTGAGTTACTCAATTTCTGAGTTTCTGAGTTTCTCAGTTTCGTATTTCCTTAGTTTTCTAGTTTTCAGACTTAAAATTTTTCGAATTATTCATTTTCGGGTTTCTAGATTTCCTAGTTCCTCAGATTGCTAAATTTTTAAAGTTTCCTAGTTTTTGAATTTCTCAATTTCTCACTTTCCTAATTCTATATTTTCTAAAATTTTTATTCACCTAGTTTCTTAGTTTCATAGTATCCCAGTATCATAGTATCCCAGTTTCTTAATCTCTTCCTTGCAATTTTTTTGTATTCTTTATTTTCTCAGTTTTTCAGTTTCCTAGTTTTTCAGTTTCCCAGTTTCTCAGTTTTCTAGTTTCCCGTCTACAAAGTTCCCTAGTTTCCCAGTTTCCTAGTCTCTATGTCTACCAGTTTCAAATTTTCTCATTTTTCTAGTTTCCCAGTTCCAAAGATTTCTTGTTTATAGGTTTTTCAGTTTCTCAGTTTCTTAGTCTTCTAGTTTCTCAGATTTTTAGTTTCTCAGTTGCTTATTTTCTAAGTTTTCTAGTTTTTCAATTTCGTAGTTTTTTAGTTCCCTAGTTCCTCTAGTTTCTAAATTTCCTAGTTCTCGAGTTTCTTAATTCCTCAGTTTCTCAATTCCACAGTTTCTCAATTCCTCGGTTTCTAAATTCCTCAGTTTCTCAATTCCTCACTTTCTCAGTTTCCTATTTTTACCGTTTTTTACTTTATCAGTTTCCCGGTTTGAAAGTTTCCTAGTTTGTCAGTTTCTCAGTTTCCTAGTTTCTTATTTGTCTAGTCTTCCGACTTCAAATTGTCCTAAGTAAAAGCTTCCTAGTTGCTCGTTTTCCAGTCTCCTCATTTCTCAGTTTTTAGTTTCTCAGTTTCACAGATTCTGCATCTCCTAGTTTCACAGTTTCCTAGTTGCTCAGTTTTCTAGTTTCTCACTTTCTCAGTTTTTCAGTTTCCTAATTTCTCATTTTCTCAGTTTCGTACTCTTAATTTCCTCGTTTCTCAATTTCTAAGTTTCTCATTTTTCTAGTTTCCCGACTTCAAAGTTTCTTAGTTTTTTAGATTCCGAGTTTCTCAGTTTCCTAGTTGCTCAGTTTTATAGTTCCTCACTTTCTCAGTTTCTTAGTTTCTCACTTTCTCAATTTTTCAGTTTCTTAATTTCTCAGTTTCTCAGTTTCGTACTCTCTAAATTTCCTAGTTTCCCGACTTCAAAGTGTCTTAGTTTTTTAGATTCCTAGTTTTTCAGTTTCCTAGTTGCTCAGTTTTCTAGTTTCTCATTTTCTCAGTTTCTTAGTTTCTCAGTTTTGTACTCTCTAAATTTCCTAGTTTCCCAATTTCTAATTTTCTCATTTTTCTAGTTTCCTGACTTCAAGGTTTCTTAGTTTTTTAGCTTCCTAGTTTCTCAGTTTCCTGGTTGCTCAGTTTTCTAATTTCCCACTTTCTCAGTTTCTTAGTTTCTCATTTTCTCAGTTTCTCAGTTTTTCAGTTTCTTAATTTCTCATTTTCTCCGTTTCTCAGTTTCGTACTCTCTAAATTTCCTGCTTTCTCAATTTCTTAGTTTCTCATTTTTCTAGTTTACCGACTTCAAAGTTTCTCAGTTTCTCAGCTTCCTAGTTTCTCAGTTTCATGGTTACTCATTTTTCTGGTTTCCCTGTTTCAAAGTGATCTAGTTTCAAAGTTTCCTTGTTTCATAATTTCCTATTTACTCAGTTTTCTGGTTTCCCGACTTCAAAATTTTTTAGTTTTTTGGTTTCCTAGTTTTCAAGCTCTCTCAGTTTCCGAGTTGCGCAGTTTTATAGTTCCTCAGTTTTTTTTCTCAATTTCCTAGCGTCTGTTTTCTAATTTGTTACTTTCTCAGTTTCTCAGTTTCGTATTTTCTTATTTTTCTAGTTTTCAGATTTCAAATGTCTCAAGTTAATCATTTTCTAGTTTATAGATTTCCTAGTTCCTCACTCATTTATTGTCTCAATTTTCTATTTTCTCAGTTTTTAGTTTCTCAGTTTCACAGATTCTCAATTTCCTAGTATGTCAGTTTTCTAGTTTCTTATCTTACTAGTTTCTCAGCTTGCTAAATATTTTAAGTTTCCTATTGCCTCAATTTCCTTTTTTTCTAGTTCCCTAGTTCCTCTAGTTTCTAAATTTCCTAGTTCCTCAGTTTCTTAGTTTCTCAGTTTCTCAATTCCACAGTTTCTCAATTCTTCAGTTTCTCAGTTTCCTATTTTTGCAGTTTTTAACTTTATCAGTTTCCCGGTTTGAAAGTTTCCTAGTTTGTCAGTTTCTCGGTTTCCGAGTTCTTCAGATTCCTAGTTTCTTCCGACTTCAAATTTTCCTAAGTAAAAGCTTCCTAGTTGCTCATTTTCCAGTTTCCTCATTTCTCAGTTTCTAGTTTCTCAGTTTCACAGATTCTCCATTTCCTAGTTTCTCAGTTTCCTAATTTCTTAGTTCCATAAATTTCCTGGTTTCTCTATTTCTTAGTTTCTTATTTTTCTAGTTTCCCGACTTCAAAGTTTCTTAGTTTTTTAGCTTCCTAGTTTCTCAGTTTCCTAGTTGCTCAGTTTTATAGTTTCTCACTTTCTCAGTTTCTTAGTTTCTTAATTTCTCAGTTTCTCAGTTTTTCAGTTTCTTAATTTTTCATTTTCTCATTTTTCTAGTTTCCCGACTTCAAAGTTTCTTAGTTTTTTAGCTTCCTAGTTTCTCAGTTTCCTAGTTGCTCAGTTTTCTAGTTTCTCACTTTCTCAGTTTCTTGGTTTCTCACTTTCTCACTTTCTCAGTTTCTCAGTTTCATGGTTACTCATTCTTCTCGTTTCTGGTTTCAAAGTTTCCTTGTTCCATAATTTCCTATTTACTCAGTTTTCTAGTTTCCCGAATTCAAAGTTTCTTAGTTTTTCAATTTCCTAGTTGCTCAGTTTTCTAGTTTCTCACTTTCCCCGTTTTTCAGTTTCTTAATTTTTCAGTACTGTCTAAATTTCCTAGTTTCTCATTTTTCTAGTTTCCCGACTTCAAAGTTTCTTAGTTTTTTAGCTTCCCAGTTTTTCAGTTTCCTAGTTGCTTAGTTTTCTAGTTTATCACTTTCTCAGTTTCTTGGTTTCTCAATTTCTCAGTTTCGTAGTTTTTCAGTTTCTTAATTTCTCATTTTCTCAGTTTCTCATTTGACAGTTTCCTAGTTTCTCAGTTTCATGGTTACTCATTTTTCTAGTTTCTGGTTTCAAAGTTTCCTTGTTTCATAATTTCCTATTTACGCAGTTTTCTTGTTTCCCGATTTCAATATTTCTAATTTTTTTGGTTTCCTAGTTTTCTAGATTTCCCAGTTTTCTAGATTTCCCAGTTTTCTAGTTGTCCAGTTTTATAGTTCCTCAGTATCTTATTTGCTCAATTTCCTAAATTCTTACTTTTTCAGTTTCTCAATTTCTGAGTTTCCGAGTTTCTCAGGTTCGTATTTTCTAATTTTTCTAGTTTACAGACTTCAAATGTTTTAAGTTATTAATTTTCTAGTTTCTAGATTTCCTAGTTCTTCAGTCATTTATTTTCTCAATTTCCTATTATCTCAATTTTTCGTTTCTCAGTTTTACAGATTCTCAATTTGCTAGTATGTCACTTTCCTAATTCTTTATTTTGTTAAATTTTTATTCACCTAGTTTCTCAGTTTCATAGTATTGCGGTAGATTTATAGTATCCCAGTTTCTCAGTTTCTTCCTTGCAATTTTTTGTATTCTTTATTTTCTGTTTTTCAGTTTTTTAGTTTCCCGTCTACAAAGTTCCCTAGTTTCCTAGTCTCGTTTCCCAGTTTCAAAGATTTCTTGTTGATAGGTTTTCTAGTTTCTCAGTTTCTTAGTGTCCTCGTTTCTCAGTTTCTTAGTCTCCTAGTTTCTCAGTTGCTTATTTTCTAAGTTTTCTAGTTTCTCAATTTCGTAGTTTTTTAGTTCCCTACTTCCTCTAGTTTCTAAATTTCCTAGTTCCCGAGTTTGCTAGTTCTTCAGTTTCTTATTTTCTCAGTTTCCTATTTTTACCGGTTTTAATTTATCAGTTTCCCGGTTTGAACGTTTCCTAGTTTCTTATTTTTCTAGTCTTCCGACTTTAAATTTTCCTAAGTAAAAGCTTTGTAGTTGCTCATTTTCCAGTCTCCTCATTTCTCGGAATCAGTATCACAGATTCTCCATTTCCAAGTTTCTAAGTTTCCTAATTTCTTAGTTTCATAAATTTCCTAGTTTCTCAATTTCTTAATTTCTCATTTTTCTAGTTTCCCGACTTCAAAGTTTAATAGTTTTTTACCTTCCCAGTTTCTCAGTTTCCTAATTGGTTAGTTTTCTAGTTTCTCACTTTCTCAGTTTCTTAGTTTCTCAATTTCTCATTTTCTCAGTTTTTCAGTATCGTACTCTCTAAATTTCCTAGTTTCTCAATTTCATAGTTTCTCATTTTTCTAGTTTCCCAACTTCAAAGTTTCTTAGTTTTTTAGCTTCTTAGTTTTTCAGTTTCCTAGTTGCTGAGTTTTCTAGTTTCCCACTTTCTCATTTTCTGAGTTTCTCAGTTTTTCAGCTTCTTAGTTTCTCATTTTCTCAGTTTCTCAATTTCTCAGTTTCTCAGTTGTCAGTTTCCTAGTTTCTCAATTTCTTAATTTCGCATTTTTCTAGTTTCCACGCTTCAGAGTTTCTTAGTTTTTTAGCTTCCCAGTTACTCAGTTTTATAGTTTCTCAGTTTCTTAGTTTCTGTATCCTAATTTTTCAATTTCATAATTTAGTTGGTCAGTTTCCCAGTTTTCTAGTTCCTCCGTTGACTATTATCTTTTTTTCACTTTTCCGTCACTAAATTTTCCTAGTTTCTCAGTTTCCTAATCTCTATGTTTCCCTGTTTCCCATTTCCTCATTTTTCAAGTTTCCTGGTATCAAAGTTTACAAGCTTTTTGATGTCTTAGTTTCCCAGATCCCTAGTTCTTAAGATTCTTAGCTTTTCAGCTTTCTAGATTCCTAGTTTATCAGCTTCCTAGTTTGCCAGTTTCTCAGTCCTAATTTACTAAGTTCTCAACTACCTAGTTTCTCAATTTTTGGGTTAAAATTTTTCTAGTTTTTCAGTTTCCTAATTTCTTAGTTTCGTAAATCCCTAGTTTCCTATTTCCTAAGGGTCTCTAAATTCCCTAGTTTAAGGACTTCCTAATTTCTTACTTTTTGAGTTACTCAATTTCTGAGTTTCTAAGTTTCTCAGTTTCGTATTTCCTTAGTTTTCTAGTTTTCAGACTTAAAATTTTTCGAATTATTCATTTTCGGGTTTCTAGATTTCCTAGTTCCTCAGATTGCTAAATATTTAAAGTTTCCTAGTTTTTGAATTTCTCAATTTCTCACTTTCCTAATTCTATATTTTCTAAAATTTTTATTCACCTAGTTTCTTAGTTTCATAGTATTGCAGTAGATTTATAGTATCCCAGTTTCTTAATCTCTTCCTTGCATTTTTTTTCTATTCTTTATTTTCTCAGTTTTTCAGTTTCCGAGTTTTTCAGTTTCCCAGTTTCTCAGTTTTCTAGTTTCCCGTCTACAAAGTTCCCTAGTTTCCCAGTTTCCTAGTCTCTATGTCTACCAGTTTCAAATTTTCTCATTTTTCTAGTTTCCCAGTTCCAAAGATTTCTTGTTTATAGGTTTTTCAGTTTCTCAGTTTCTTAGTCTTCTAGTTTCTCAGATTTTTAGTTTCTCAGTTGCTTATTTTCTAAGTTTTCTAGTTTTTCAATTTCGTAGTTTTTTAGTTCCCTAGTTCCTCTAGTTTCTAAATTTCCTAGTTCTCGAGTTTCTTAATTCCTCAGTTTCTCAATTCCACAGTTTCTCAATTCCTCGGTTTCTAAATTCCTCAGTTTCTCAATTCCTCACTTTCTCAGTTTCCTATTTTTACCGTTTTTTACTTTATCAGTTTCCCGGTTTGAAAGTTTCCTAGTTTGTCAGTTTCTCAGTTTCCTAGTTTCTTATTTGTCTAGTCTTCCGACTTCAAATTGTCCTAAGTAAAAGCTTCCTAGTTGCTCATTTTCCAGTCTCCTCATTTCTCAGTTTTTAGTTTCTCAGTTTCACAGATTCTGCATCTCCTAGTTTCACAGTTTCCTAGTTGCTCAGTTTTCTAGTTTCTCACTTTCTCAGTTTTTCAGTTTCCTAATTTCTCATTTTCTCAGTTTCGTACTCTTAATTTCCTCGTTTCTCAATTTCTAAGTTTCTCATTTTTCTAGTTTCCCGACTTCAAAGTTTCTTAGTTTTTTAGATTCCTAGTTTCTCAGTTTCCTAGTTGCTCAGTTTTATAGTTCCTCACTTTCTCAGTTTCTTAGTTTCTCACTTTCTCAATTTTTCAGTTTCTTAATTTCTCAGTTTCTCAGTTTCGTACTCTCTAAATTTCCTAGTTTCCCGACTTCAAAGTGTCTTAGTTTTTTAGATTCCTAGTTTTTCAGTTTCCTAGTTGCTCAGTTTTCTAGTTTCTCATTTTCTCAGTTTCTTAGTTTCTCAGTTTTGTACTCTCTAAATTTCCTAGTTTCCCAATTTCTAATTTTCTCATTTTTCTAGTTTCCTGATTTCAAGGTTTCTTAGTTTTTTAGCTTCCTAGTTTCTCAGTTTCCTGGTTGCTCAGTTTTCTAATTTCCCACTTTCTCAGTTTCTTAGTTTCTCATTTTCTCAGTTTCTCAGTTTTTCAGTTTCTTAATTTCTCATTTTCTCCGTTTCTCAGTTTCGTACTCTCTAAATTTCCTGCTTTCTCAATTTCTTAGTTTCTCATTTTTCTAGTTTACCGACTTCAAAGTTTCTCAGTTTCTCAGCTTCCTAGTTTCTCAGTTTCATGGTTACTCATTTTTCTGGTTTCCCTGTTTCAAAGTGATCTAGTTTCAAAGTTTCCTTGTTTCATAATTTCCTATTTACTCAGTTTTCTGGTTTCCCGACTTCAAAATTTTTTAGTTTTTTGGTTTCCTAGTTTTCAAGCTCTCTCAGTTTCCGAGTTGCGCAGTTTTATAGTTCCTCAGTTTTTTTTCTCAATTTCCTAGCGTCTGTTTTCTAATTTGTTACTTTCTCAGTTTCTCAGTTTCGTATTTTCTTATTTTTCTAGTTTTCAGATTTCAAATGTCTCAAGTTAATCATTTTCTAGTTTATAGATTTCCTAGTTCCTCACTCATTTATTGTCTCAATTTTCTATTTTCTCAATTTTTAGTTTCTCAGTTTCACAGATTCTCAATTTCCTAGTATGTCAGTTTTCTAGTTTCTTATCTTACTAGTTCCTCAGCTTGCTAAATATTTTAAGTTTCCTATTGCCTCAATTTCCTTGTTTTCTAGTTCCCTAGTTCCTCTAGTTTCTAAATTTCCTAGTTCCTCAGTTTCTCAGTTTCTCAGTTTCTCAATTCCACAGTTTCTCAATTCCTCAGTTTCTCAATTCTTCAGTTTCTCAGTTTCCTATTTTTACAGTTTTTAACTTTATCAGTTTCCCAGTTTGAAAGTTTCCTAGTTTGTCAGTTTCTCGGTTTCCGAGTTCTTCAGTCTCCTAGTTTCTTATTTTTCTAGTCTTCCGACTCCAAATTTTCCTAAGTAAAAGCTTCCTAGTTGCTCATTTTCCAGTTTCCTCATTTCTCAGTTTCTAGTTTTTCAGTTTCACAGATTCTCCATTTCCTAGTTTCTCAGTTTCCTAATTTCTTAGTTTCATAAATTTCCTAGTTTCTCTATTTCTTAGTTTCTTATTTTTCTAGTTTCCCGACTTCAAAGTTTCTTAGTTTTTTAGCTTCCTAGTTTCTCAGTTTCCTAGTTGCTCAGTTTTATAGTTTCTCACTTTCTCAGTTTCTTAGTTTCTTAATTTCTCAGTTTCTCAGTTTTTCAGTTTCTTAATTTTTCATTTTCTCAGTTGTGTTTCCTAGTTTCTCAGTTTCATGGTTACTCATTCTTCTCGTTTCTGGTTTCAAAGTTTCCTTGTTCCATAATTTCCTATTTACTCAGTTTTCTAATTTCCCGAATTCAAAGTTTCTTAGTTTTTCAATTTCCTAGTTTCTCAGTTTCCTAGTTGCTTAGTTTTATAGTTTCTCACTTTCTCAATTTCTTAGTTTCTCATTTTTCTTGTTTTCCGACTTCAAAGTTTTTTAGCTTACTAGTTTCTCAATTTCCTAGTTGCTCAGTTTTCTAGTTTCTCACTTTCTCAGTTTCCTAGTTTCTCACTTTCTCCGTTATTCAGTTTCTTAATTTTTCATTTTCTAAGTTTCTCAGTTTCGTACTGTCTAAATTTCCTAGTTTCTCATTTTTCTAGTTTCCCGACTTCAAAGTTTCTTAGTTTTTTAGCTTCCCAGTTTTTTAGTTTCCTAGTTGCTTAGTTTTATAGTTTATCACTTTCTCAGTTTCTTGGTTTCTCAATTTCTCAGTTTCGCAGTTTTTCAGTTTCTTAATTTCTCATTTTCTCAGTTTCTCATTTGACAGTTTCCTAGTTTCTCAGTTTCATGGTTACTCATTTTTCTAGTTTCTGGTTTCAAAGTTTTCTTGTTTCATAATTTCCTATTTACGCAGTTTTCTTGTTTCCCGATTTCAATATTTCTAATTTTTTTGGTTTCCTAGTTTTCTAGATTTCCCAGTTTTCTAGATTTCCCAGTTTTCTAGTTGTCCAGTTTTATAGTTCCTCAGTATCTTATTTGCTCAATTTCCTAAATTCTTACTTTCTCAGTTTCTCAATTTCTGAGTTTCCGAGTTTCTCAGGTTCGTATTTTCTAATTTTTCTAGTTTACAGACTTCAAATGTTTTAAGTTATTAATTTTCTAGTTTCTAGATTTCCTAGTTCTTCAGTCATTCATTTTCTCAATTTCCTATTATCTCAATTTTTCGTTTCTCAGTTTTACAGATTCTCAATTTGCTAGTATGTCACTTTCCTAATTCTTTATTTTCTTAAATTTTTATTCACCTAGTTTCTCAGTTTCATAGTATTGCGGTAGATTTATAGTATCCCAGTTTCTCAGTTTCTTCCTTGCAATTTTTTGTATTCTTTATTTTCTGTTTTTCAGTTTTTTAGTTTCCCGTCAACAAAGTTCCCTAGTTTCCTAGTCTCGTTTCCCAGTTTCAAAGATTTCTTGTTGATAGGTTTTCTAGTTTCTCAGTTTCTTAGTGTCCTCGTTTCTCAGTTTCTTAGTCTCCTAGTTTCTCAGATTTTTGGTTTCATAGTTTCTCAGTTGCTTATTTTCTAAGTTTTCTAGTTTCTCAATTTCGTAGTTTTTTAGTTCCCTACTTCCTCTAGTTTCTAAATTTCCTAGTTCCCGAGTTTGCTAGTTCTTCAGTTTCTTATTTTCTCAGTTTCCTATTTTTACCGTTTTTACTTTATCAGTTTCCCGGTTTGAACGTTTCCTAGGTTGTCAGTTTCCAGTTTCCTAGTTTCTTATTTTTTTAATCTTCCGACTTTAAATTTTCCTAAGTAAAAGCTTTGTAGTTGCTCATTTTCCAGTCTCCTCATTTCTCGGAATCAGTATCACAGATTCTCCATTTCCAAGTTTCTAAGTTTCCTAATTTCTTAGTTTCATAAATTTCCTAGATTCTCAATTTCTTAATTTCTCATTTTTCTAGTTTCCCGACTTCAAAGTTTAATAGTTTTTTACCTTCCCAGTTTCTCAGTTTCCTAATTGGTTAGTTTTCTAGTTTCTCACTTTCTCAGTTTCTTAGTTTCTCAATTTCTCATTTTCTCAGTTTTTCAGTATCGTACTCTCTAAATTTCCTAGTTTCTCAATTTCATAGTTTCTCATTTTTCTAGTTTTCCAACTTCAAAGTTTCTTAGTTTTTTAGCTTCTTAGTTTTTCAGTTTCCTAGTTGCTGAGTTTTCTAGTTTCTCACTTTCTCATTTTCTGAGTTTCTCAGTTTTTCAGTTTCTTAATTTCTCATTTTCTCAGTTTCTCAGTTTCTCAGTTTCTCAGTTTCTCAGTTTCTCAGTTTCTCAGTTTCTCAGTTTCTCAGTTTCTCAGTTTCTCAGTTTCTCAGTTTCTCAGTTTCTCAGTTGTCAGTTTCCTAGTTTCTCAATTTCTTAATTTCGCATTTTTCTAGTTTCCCGACTTCAAAGTTGCTTAGTTTTTTAGCTTCCTAGTTACTCAGTTTTCTAGTTTCTCACTTTCTCAGTTTCTTGGTTTCTCAATTTCTCAGTTTCTCAGTTTTTCAGTTTCTTAATTTCTCAGTTTGTCAGTTTTTCACTTCTGTTTCCTATTTTCTCAGTTTCATGGTCACTCAGTTTTCTAGTTTCTAGTTTTCTAGTTTCAAAATCTTCTATTGTTTGAGTTCTCTAGTTTCTCAGCTTCCTAATTTCTTAGTTTCGTAAATCCCTGGTTTCCTATTTCCTCAGTTTCCTGGTCTCTAAAGTCCCTAGTTTCCCGGCTTTTCTTATTTTTTTAGCTTCTTAGTTTTTTAGCTTTCTCAGTTTCCTAGTTGCTCAGTTTTATAGTTCCCCAGTTTCTTATTTTCTCAATTTCCTAGCTTCTCAGTTTCTCAGTTTCGTATTTTCTAATTTTTCTAGTTTTCAGGCTTCAAATATTTTAAGTTATTCATTTTCTAGTTTCTAGATTTCCTAGTTCCTCAATCATTTATTTTCTCAATTTTTAGTTTCTCAGTTGTACAGATTCTCAATTTCCTAGTATGTCAGTTTCCTAATTTTAAGTTTCTTAATTTTTTGATTTCTCTTTCCTAATTGTTTATTTTCTTAAATTTTTATTCACCTAGTTTCTCAGTTTCATATTCATGCAGTAGATTTATTGTATCCCACTTTCTCAATTCTCAAGTTCCTTAAGTTTTCAGATTTCAGGTTTCTCAAGGTCTCCAGTAAAGGTCTTAAGGTCTCAAATTTCCTAAAATTGTGAAAATTCGGGTTCTCAGATTCTCAGGTTGTTAGATTCTTTAATGTCTAAAGTTCCCTCCACATCTAAAGTTCGCTTTGGTCTCAGGTTTTCCAAAATCTCAAGTTAATTCACTTCTCAAATTTGGTCTAGTTCTCAGGTTCCAATGTTACTCAAAGTCTTCAAGTTTCTTCAAGTCTGTTGGTTTCCAAATTTATGAGATTCCTCCACTTCTATAGCTTGGTTTCTGAATGTCTCCAGTTTTATAGAATCTCAAGTTGTCCAATATTTTTAATTGTCTCAAGTTTCTCAGGGTTCTGGTTCAATTATATAATAATAACAAAATAAGAATTATGAAATCTGAAAAAAACTAATAATAATTAAACCTGACAAACTATGAAACCGGACAAATTATTAAATTTAAACAACTATAAAACTTCAAAAATTATGAAATCTGAAAAACTAAAATTTGAAGCAAAATAAAATGAGAAACTCTGAAAACTCAAAGACAATTCGTAAGGACCACGAAATCGGAATGATTATGAAATCTGAAAAAACGAAAAACGATTAAATCTGAAGAATTATGAAAACGGAATACTTATGAACTCTGAGTAACTATAAAACTTTAAAAGCTATGAAACCTGAAATACGAAAATTTGCAGCACAATGAAATTAATGTAAAACTTTGGAAACTGAAATGCAATTATGAAACAGAGAACCTGTGAAATTTGAAGGACAATGAAGCTGAAAAAAATATTAAACCTCAACAACTAGGATGAACCCAGAAACACTATGAAACCTGAAAGAGGATGGAACCAGAAAAATATGAAACTGGGAAAATTATAAAACCTGAAACATTATCAAACCTGAGAAACTATGAAACCTTAAAAATCATGAAACGGAAGAATTATGAAATCTGAAAAAAAAACTAAAAGCGATTAAACCTGACAAACTATGAAACTATGAATTATGAAACTTAAGCAACTATAAAACTTCCAAAATTATGAAACCTCAAAAACTAAAATTTGAAGCAAAATAAAATGAGAAACTCTGGAAACTGAAAAACCATTATGAAACCAGAGAAACAATGAAGCCTTAAGAACCATGAAACGAAAGAATTATGAAATCTGAAAAAAAAACTAAATACGATTAAACCTGCCAAACTATGAAACCGGAGAAATTATGAAACTTAAATAACTATAAAACTTCCAAAATTTTGAAACCTGAAAAACAAAAATTTGAAGCAAAATAAAATAAAAAACTCTGGAAACTGAAAAACGATTATGAAACTAGAGAAACTATGAAACTTTAAGAACCATGAAACAGAAGAATTATGAAATCTGAAAAAAACTAAAAACGATTAAAATTGACAGACTATGAAACCGGAGAAATTATGAAACTTAAGCAACCATAAAACTGCAAAAATTATGAAACCTATAAAACTAAGATTTGAAGCAAAATAAAATGAGAAACTCTGGAAACTGAAAGACCATTATGAAACCTCAAAAACTAAAATTTGAAGCAAAATAAAATGAGAAACTCTGGAAACTGAAAAACCATTATGAAACCAGAGAAACTATGAAGCCTTAAGAACCATGAAACGAAAGAATTATGAAATCTGAAAAAAAACTAAATACGATTAAATCTGCCAAACTATGAAACCGGAGAAATTATGAAACTTAAATAACTATAAAACTTCCAAAATTTTGAAACCTGAAAAACAAAAATTTGAAGCAAAATAAAATAAAAAACTCTGGAAACTGAAAGACGATTATGAAACTAGAGAAACTATGAAACTTTAAGAACCATGAAACAGAAGAATTATGAAATCTGAAAAAAACTAAAAACGATTAAAATTGACAGGCTATGAAACCGGAGAAATTATGAAACTTAAGCAACCATAAAACTGCAAAAATTATGAAACCTATAAAACTAAGATTTGAAGCAAAATAAAATGAGAAACTCTGGAAACTGAAAGACCATTATGAAACCAGAGAAACTATAAAACCTTAAGAACCATGACACGGAAGAACTATGAAATCTGAAAAAACTAAAAACAAATAAACCTGACGAAGTATGAAACCGCAGAAATTATGAAACTTAAGCAACCATAAAACTTCAAAAATTATGAAACCTGAAAAACTAAAATTTGAAGCAAAATAAAATGAGAAACTCTGGAAACTGAAAGACTATTATGAAACCAGAGAAACTATAAAACCTTAAGAACCATGAAACGGAAGAATTATGAAATCTGAAAAAAAAAAATAAACACGATTAAAATTGACAGACTATGAAACCGGAGAAATTATGAAACTTAAGCAACCATAAAACTGCAAAAATTATGAAACCTATAAAACTAAGATTTGAAGCAAAATAAAATGAGAAACTCTGGAAACTGAAAGACCATTATGAAACCTCAAAAACTAAAATTTGAAGCAAAATAAAATGAGAAACTCTGGAAACTGAAAAACCATTATGAAACCAGAGAAACTATGAAGCCTTAAGAACCATGAAACGAAAGAATTATGAAATCTGAAAAAAAAACTAAATACGATTAAACCTGCCAAACTATGAAACCGGAGAAATTATGAAACTTAAATAACTATAAAACTTCCAAAATTTTGAAACCTGAAAAACAAAAATTTGAAGCAAAATAAAATAAAAAACTCTGGAAACTGAAAGACGATTATGAAACTAGAGAAACTATGAAACTTTAAGAACCATGAAACAGAAGAATTATGTAATCTGAAAAAAACTAAAAACGATTAAAATTGACAGACTATGAAACCGGAGAAATTATGAAACTTAAGCAACCATAAAACTGCAAAAATTATGAAACCTATAAAACTAAGATTTGAAGCAAAATAAAATGAGAAACTCTGGAAACTGAAAGACCATTATGAAACCTCAAAAACTAAAATTTGAAGCACAATAAAATGAGAAACTCTGGAAACTGAAAAACCATTATGAAACCAGAGAAACTATGAAGCCTTAAGAACCATGAAACGAAAGAATTATGAAATCTGAAAAAAAAACTAAATACGATTAAACCTGCCAAACTATGAAACCGGAGAAATTATGAAACTTAAATAACTATAAAACTTCCAAAATTTTGAAACCTGAAAAACAAAAATTTGAAGCAAAATAAAATAAAAAACTCTGGAAACTGAAAGACGATTATGAAACTAGAGAAACTATGAAACTTTAAGAACCATGAAACAGAAGAATTATGTAATCTGAAAAAAACTAAAAACGATTAAAATTGACAGACTATGAAACCGGAGAAATTATGAAACTTAAGCAACCATAAAACTGCAAAAATTATGAAACCTATAAAACTAAGATTTGAAGCAAAATAAAATGAGAAACTCTGGAAACTGAAAGACCATTATGAAACCAGAGAAACTATAAAACCTTAAGAACCATGACACGGAAGAACTATGAAATCTGAAAAAACTAAAAACAAATAAACCTGACGAAGTATGAAACCGCAGAAATTATGAAACTTAAGCAACCATAAAACTTCAAAAATTATGAAACCTGAAAAACTAAAATTTGAAGCAAAATAAAATGAGAAACTCTGGAAACTGAAAGACTACTATGAAACCAGAGAAACTATAAAACCTTAAGAACCATGAAACGGAAGAATTATGAAATCTGAAAAAAAAAAATAAACACGATTAAACCTGACGAACTATGAAACCGCAGAAATTATGAAACTTAAGCAACCATAAAACTTCAAAAATTATGAAACCTGAACAACTAAAATTTGAAGCAAAATAAAATGAGAAACTCTGGAAACTGAAAGACTATTATGAAACCAGAGAAACTATGAAGCCTTAAAAACCATGAAACGAAAGAATTATGGAATCTGAAAAAAAAACTAAATACGATTAAACCTGCCAAACTATGAAACCACAGAAATTATGAAACTTAAGCAACCATAAAACTTCAAAAATTATGAAACCTGAAAAACTATAATTTTAAGCAAAATAAAATGAGAAATTCTGGAAACTGAAAGACCACTGTGAAACCAGATAAACTGTAAAACCTCAAGAACCATGATACGGAAGAACTATGAAATCTGAAAAAACTAAAAACAAATAAACCTGACGAAGTATGAAACCGCAGAAATTATGAAACTTAAGCAACCATAAAACTTCAAAAATTATGAAACCTGAAAAACTAAAATTTGAAGCAAAATAAAATGAGAAACTCTGGAAACTGAAAGACTATTATGAAACCAGAGAAACTATAAAACCTTAAGAACCATGAAGCGGAAGAATTATGAAATCTGAAAAAAAAAATAAACACGATTAAACTCGACGAACTATGAAACCGCAGAAATTATGAAACTTAAGCAACCATAAAACTTCAAAAATTATGAAACCTGAACAACTAAAATTTGAAGCAAAATAAAATGAGAAACTCTGGAAACTGAAAGACTATTATGAAACCAGAGAAACTATAAAACCTTAAAAACCATGAAACGGAAGAATTATGAAATCTGAAAAAAAAACGATTAAACCTGACGAACTATGAAACCGCAAAAATTATGAAACTTAAGCAACCATAAAACTTCAAAAATTATGAAACCTGAACAACTAAAATTTGAAGCAAAATAAAATGAGACACTCTGGAAACTGAAAAACCATTATGAAACCAGAGAAACTATGAAGTCTTAAGAACCATGAAACGGAAGAATTATGAAATCTGAAAAAACTAAAAACGATTAAACCTGACAAACTATGAAACCGCAGAAATTATGAAACTTAAGCAACCAGAAAACTTAAAAAATTATGAAACCTGAAAAACTAAAATTTGAAGCAAAATAAAATGAGAAACTCTGGAAACTGAAAAACCATTATGAAACCAGAGAAACTATGAAGCCTTAAGAACCATGAAACGAAAGAGTTATGGAATCTGAAAAAAAACTAAATACGATTAAACCTGCCAAACTATGAAACCACAGAAATTATGAAACTTAAGCAACCATAAAACTTCAAAAATTATGAAACCTGAAAAACTAAAATTTTAAGCAAAATAAAATGAGAAATTCTGGAAACTGAAAGACCATTGTGAAACCAGATAAACTGTAAAACCTTAAGAACCATGACACGGAAGAACTATGAAATCTAAAAAAACTAAAACCGATTAAACCTGACGAACTATGAAACCGCAGAAATTATGAAACTTAAGCAACTATAAAACTTCAAGAATTATGAAACCTGAAAAACTAAAAGTTGAAGCAAAATAAATGTATAGATTTCAGAGAACTGAATGAAAATGTGGTCCCTCAATCACAACCATTTTCATTAATTGAAGATTTAATGATAAAAACTAAACTGTAAATATTTTTCTACTTTGGATATAAATTCAGCATTTTTGTCAATTCCATTGAAAATTTAAAGTGTTACACAAGAGGGGCATTTCCAATGGACGTGCCCTCCGTTTGGATTAAAGACTGCTCCAGCTATTTTCCAAAGATTATTGAGTATATTTAGAAAATACAAACTGTCTAGTCTATATCTATATCTAATATAAAAAATCTCGTGTCACGGTGTTTGTGGTCGAACTTCTCCGAAACGGCTCAACCGATTTTTATGATTTTTTTGTATATTAGGCAGGTGTGAAAATAGGTGGTAAAGTTATTTTCACATGGACATGGGGGCCCAGGGGCCCCCTTGAGATGAGTATAGGTATGAGTATAGGTGGTAAAATATTTTTTATTAGGATATCGGGACCCCTGGGTCCCCTTGGGATCAAAAAAAACTTCAGTGATTTTATTAGACTTGTAAAAAATGTGACACGAACTTACAATATTGATATGATATTAATGCAATGGCATTAATTCCAAAAAATGTTAGGAATTTCTAAAGAAAAATAACAAGAATGGTTTTCACTGCTGTGGATGCACAATTTTCAAATGGGCTTAATGAAAGGCTAAACCAAATCTTAGTTAATAAGACGGGATGTATAGTCAATGAAAGACATAAGAAGATCGCATGGACAACTATTGCACAAAAATGTGTAAAAAAATATAATGAAACTGAACACACAATAACAGAGTTTGGTCCAAAATACCTTTTGGAAGGTGAATATGTGAATATTCTACCAGCTGAATTGAAATCAAAATATACAATACAAGATCTGAAAAGAAATCTTACGACAGACATAGAAAAGAATATAAATTTTAACTGGGAGAAAATTTGAGATCGAAGCTGTAGCATTAGAAGCCCATGGATCTCAATGTATTTAGTTCATGACATAAATTTAATACTAAATTACACCAACATTACGGCAATGACACCAAATGAGACTATAATATACTTTTTATGAACAGTTGGAAACACTGTCCATTCTTTTACTAGCAACTCGGTCCCCAGTGCTGACACAGTTTCTCAAAGATTTGTTGATGTCGTTATCAATAATGCGGCCGTATGTTTTCCTACAAAAGAAAATATTTCCCAATAGAGAGCAAGTTTTGACCATAAATCGTTCGCCAATAAAGACATGAAACACTTGAGTTACGTCGAGAAATTGTATTACTGCTTCTCACTTGAATTCTAATTATCTGCAACAGCATATATATAATTTTGTGTAGTTTTAAAATATGGCGCAATTAAATTTGTTGATTCTGGGTAAATTATTGAAGAGTCCGGAGAACCCCTTAAAAGGACCTCAAGAGTTTTGAAGCGATCCAGAGCAGTCATAAAAGTCTCAATGTTAATTTATTTAATAGTGTTAACATTTTTCACAACTACAATAATTGGACCTAATCCCTCTGCCAAAATTTCGTCGCGCGATATCAATTCTTGCGCCTTCTGCATTCCACGTGCCGTTGATTGGGCAAAAACTTGCCCCCCGGCCAAATCAAACTCTCTCCGAATTAAAGGAAATCAATTTGTTTGTTTATTTACCGCGGATATTTGCTCGGCCCTGAACGTGTTATTTCCTGGAGCTTCGGCAAAAAAATGCCACATACAAGAAGGAAATTTTCCAGCCGGTGATACCTCAAGGTCGTGCTCCATATTGTTTTTGAATATGATTTTCTGATGTAACGTTCGGGTTGTTTACATTAGTGTGGAGGTGTAGCAAAATTGTTGCGCACGTGGGTTGGACCTTTCTTGGGAGGACCCCAATTTCATAAAGACGAAGAACTTGAGCAGCGACATCGGATATCTGGCTGATAAGGCGTTATCTAAATGTTTTCTCTCCTCCCGTTGGTCGTTGGGGGAAACTCTTGATTAATCTGTGGACAAAAAAAAAAGCAGTCACGGGAAGCCCGGCAGATGTGAAACATCGAGAGAATTTAAACCAATAAACAATTATGAAGTAAAATAAATAAAAACAGGTTTGTTAAAAAATATATATCTTTTCCTCAAACGTCAGAAAAACGTGACATTGTATACGTCAGTGGGTTATGACAAATGGCCATTTCTCTGCCATGGCAGACAAAGACGTCTAAACCTTGAAATTACTTAATGCGAAATAGGATTTTTTTATTTTTTATTCGGAGAAAAGTTGTTTTTCGTGGCTCGTCTCTAAACCTACAGACTTGCCACAAAAGCCTCACTTTTGCTCCTAATAAAACAATTTACTCTTTCTTATTATAATAATCATAAAAATTTAGAACGCACTTCACAAATACCATGACAAGTTAATAAAAAAATTACCCAGCCTACGATTCAACTCTTAAAAAGTTCTTTTTATCCGCCTACTTTGTTTGTCAGAAATATATAACCGTTTTTTTTAAGTGTTTTACAACAAAGTTGTGCCGGTAGGAAAAAAAAATTATCCAAACTTTGTTCAAAACATGCCCTTGCAAACTTAGGGTAATTACAAACCTCGCCTACGGCTCGGCTTATAAACTTTTTCCAATGGAGTTACGGAATATTGTGATTTCTGTAAGAGTAGCTGTTGAAGTTGCATCAATGAAATGATGACCGCTTTATCGTCAGTGTCACTCATATTTAAACTCAATAATACTGTCACTGATTTTAAATCTTTAACCACTTTAATGTTCTTTTGAAAACAATAATAGAAGATTTCGAAGACACATAGGAATAGTCATATTTTATCAATTTGTGAATTAACCTTAACATATGGAAATATGTCACTGGTGAAAGAATTTCTGAAATCGGATAAGTAAAAGTTTCGGAGATTACTTAGACACGAGCTCCTCGCACACACATGGGAGAGAGCGGGCGGCGAGGGGGCCTGACGCCGTTTTACGTGACGACATTCGATGCGACTATAGATGCTTCACATTAAAAATTAGGTTTCTGTTGGTTCGATTTCGAATTTCATTTACGACCTAATTCCTGTGTTGTCGTACCTATAGCAAGTGTGCAGAAGTGGAAAAAAGCACGACATTCATGGGAAAACGACGGTGCCGCTAGGAGTCAAGTTCAAGTTCGACTTCAAGTGGTACCAGCGGAAATTAGGTCAGAGAAAACAAAACGCAACAAATCGAGAAGGTCACAGTTCAAGGATTCGAAGATTCTAAACATTGGTCCAGGAATTTAGGTGCAGTTTTTCAAATTCTAAATTCAGATATTTGAATTTTTAAAATTTTGAATTCCCGAGATTGGAATTTGCAAATCTTTAAAATCTCAAATTTCTGAATGTCGCGTTTGGTAAATTTAGAATTCATAAACTTTTGAAATCTCGAATTTGGAAATTTTGATTCAATGAAATCTTGAATTTCTGAATTTGGAGATGTTTATTTTTTTATATTAGGTACATATTGCAGAATTTAGAAATTTTTAATTCCTGAGTTTGGGAATTTGGAAATTTTGATTAATGAATTGTTGAATTTGTATATTACGAATTGACGCAATTTTTAAAATTGTAAATTCAGAAGTTAGAATCTTTAAAGTATTGATTGCCGAAGTTTGGAATTTGCAATTCTTAAAAATTTCTGAATGTCGCGTTTGGGAAATTTAGAATCGAAAAAATTTTGAAATCTCAAATGTGGGAATTTCGATTTAATGAAATCTTAAATTTCTGAATTTGGAAAACTTTATTTTTTATATTATTGCTGAATTTAGAAATATTGAATTCCTGAGTTTTAATCTTGAATTCCCTAGTTTGAATTCGGGAATTTGTATATTACGAATAAACGCATTTTTTGAAATTCTAAATTCAGAAATTAGAATTTTTAAATTATTGAATGCCTGAGTTTGGAATTTGTAAATCTTTAAAAACTCCAATTTCTGAATGTCGCGTTTGGAAAATTTACAAGCGATGCAATTTTGAAATCCCGAGTTTGGGAATATTGATTCAATGAAATCTTGAATTTCTGAATTTAGAAATTTTGAATCCTTGAGTTTGGGAATTCGCAAATTTTTTATTAATGAGTTGGAGAATTTGCAAATTATGAATATATGCAAATTTTAAACTTCTAAATTAGAATTTTCATATTTTGAATTTCCGAGTTTGGAATTTGCAAATCTTCGAGATGAAGTTCTTAAATTTGAATTTTTAGTCTTGAATTCCCCAGTTTGGAATTTGCAGATCTTTAAGGCTCTAATTTCTGAATGTCGCGTTTGGGAAATTTAGAATCGATGAAATTTTGAAATCTCAAATTTGGGTATTTCGATTCAACGAAATCTTGAATTTCTGAATTTGGAGATTTTTTTTATTACATATTGCTGAATTTAGAAATTTTTAATTCCTGAGCTTGGGAATTTACAAATTTTGATTAATGAATTCGGGAATTTGTATATTACGAATAAACGCATTTTTTGAAATTCTAAATTCAGAAATTAGAATTTTTAAATTATTGAATGCCTGAGTTTGGAATTTGTAAATCTTTAAAAACTCCAATTTCTGAATGTCGCGTTTGGAAAATTTACAAGCGATGCAATTTTGAAATCCCGAGTTTGGGAATATTGATTCAATGAACTCTTGAATTTCTGAATTTAGAAATTTTGAATCCTTGAGTTTGGGAATTTGCTAGTTTTTTATTAATGAGTTGGAGAATTTGCAAATTATGAATATATGCAAATTTTAAACTTCTAATTTAGAATTTTCATATTTTGAATTTCCGAGTTTGGAATTTGCAAATCTTCGAGATGAAGTTCTTAAATTTGAATTTTTAGTCTTGAATTCCCCAGTTTGGAATTTGCAGATCTTTAAGGCTCTAATTTCTGAATGTCGCGTTTGGGAAATTTAGAATCGATGAAATTTTGAAATCTCAAATTTGGGTATTTCGATTCAACGAAATCTTGAATTTCTGAATTTGGAGATTTTTTTTATTACATATTGCTGAATTTAGAAATTTTTAATTCCTGAGCTTGGGAATTTACAAATTTTGATTAATGAATTCGGGAATTTGTATATTACGAATAAACGCATTTTTTGAAATTCTAAATTCAGAAATTAGAATTTTTAAATTATTGAATGCCTGAGTTTGGAATTTGTAAATCTTTAAAAACTCCAATTTCTGAATGTCGCGTTTGGAAAATTTACAAGCGATGCAATTTTGAAATCCCGAGTTTGGGAATATTGATTCAATGAAATCTTGAATTTCTGAATTTAGAAATTTTGAATCCTTGAGTTTGGGAATTTGCAAATTTTTTATTAATGAGTTGGAGAATTTGCAAATTATGAATATATGCAAATTTTAAACTTCTAATTTAGAATTTTCATATTTTGAATTTCCGAGTTTGGAATTTGCAAATCTTCGAGATGAAGTTCTTAAATTTGAATTTTTAGTCTTGAATTCCCCAGTTTGGAATTTGCAGATCTTTAAGGCTCTAATTTCTGAATGTCGCGTTTGGGAAATTTAGAATCGATGAAATTTTGAAATCTCAAATTTGGGTATTTCGATTCAACGAAATCTTGAATTTCTGAATTTGGAGATTTTTTTTATTACATATTGCTGAATTTTGAAATTTTTAATTCCTGAGCTTGGGAATTTACAAATTTTGATTAATGAATTCGGGAATTTGTATATTACGAATAAACGCATTTTTTGAAATTCTAAATTCAGAAATTAGAATTTTTAAATTATTGAATGCCTGAGTTTGGAATTTGTAAATCTTTAAAAACTCCAATTTCTGAATGTCGCGTTTGGAAAATTTAAAAGCGATGCAATTTTGAAATCCCGAGTTTGGGAATATTGATTCAATGAACTCTTGAATTTCTGAATTTAGAAATTTTGAATCCTTGAGTTTGGGAATTTGCTAGTTTTTTATTAATGAGTTGGAGAATTTGCAAATTATGAATATATGCAAATTTTAAACTTCTAAATTAGAATTTTCATATTTTGAATTTCCGAGTTTGGAATTTGCAAATCTTCGAGATGAAGTTCTTAAATTTGAATATTTAGTCTTGAATTCCCCAGTTTGGAATTTGCAAATCTTTAAAATCTCTAATTCTTGAATTCTGTTAAACTTCGAATCGATGAAATTTTGAAATCCTGAATTTTGGAATTTCGAAGCAATGAAATCTTGAATTTTTGAATTTGGAAAACTTTATTTTTTATATTATTGATTGCTGAATTTAGAAATTTTGAATTCCTGAGTTTGGGAATTTGTATAATACGAATAGATTGATTACGAAGAGATATATTCTAAAATCTTATATTTGAATTTTTAAAGTCTTGAATTCCCCAATTTGAAATTTGCAGATCTTTAAAATCTCCAATTTCTGAATGTCGCTTTGGGAAATTTAGAATCGAAAAAATTTTGAAATCCCAAATTTGGGAATTTTGATGCAATCAAATTTAAAATTTCTGAATTTGGAGATTTTTTTATTACAGATTGCAGAATTTAAAACTCTTGAATTATTGAGTTTGGAAATTTGCAAATTTTGATTAATGAATTCGGGAATTTGTATTACGAATAGACGCAATTTTTGAAATTCTAAATTCTTGAATTTTTAATCTTGAATTCCCCAGTTTGGAATCTGCAAATCTTTAAAATCTCTAACTCCTGAATGTGGCATCTGTTAAACTTAGAATCTTAAAATCTCCAATTTCTGAAAGTCGCGCTTGGTAAATTTAGAATCGATGAAATTTTGAAATTTTGAATTCCTGAGTTTGGGAATTTGCAAATTTTGAATTAATGAATTGGCGAATTTGCACACTATGACCAGATGTACTTTTTGACATTCTAAATTCAGGAAATTTAATTTTTAGTCTTGAATTCCCAATTTTGAATTTGCAAATCCTTAAAATCTGTAATTTTTGAATGATGCGTTTGGTAAATTGATTCAATGAAATCTTGAATTTCTGAATTTGGAGAAGTTTATTTTTTTATATTACATATTGCAGAATTTAGAAATTTTGAATTCCTGAGTTTGGGAATTTGCAAATTTTGAATTAATGAATTGGCGAATTTGCACACTACGACCAGATGTACTTTTTGACATTCTAAATTCAGAAATTTTAATTTTTAGTCTTGAATTCCCAATTTTGAATTTGCAAATCTTTAAAATCTGTAATTTTTGAATGATGCGTTTGGTAAATTTAGAATCGATTAAATTTTGAAATCTCGATTTTGGGAATTTTGATTCAATGAAATCTTGAATTTCTGAATTTTTAGAAGTTAATTTTTTTATATTACATATTGCAGAATTTAGAAATTTTGAATTCCTGAGTTTGGGAATTTGCAAATTTTGAATTAATGAATTGGCGAATTTGCACACTATGACCAGATGTACTTTTTGACATTCTAAATTCAGGAAATTTAATTTTTAGTCTTGAATTCCCAATTTTGAATTTGCAAATCCTTAAAATCTGTAATTTTTGAATGATGCGTTTGGTAAATTGATTCAATGAAATCTTGAATTTCTGAATTTGGAGAAGTTTATTTTTTTATTTTACATATTGCAGAATTTAGAAATTTTGAATTCCTGAGTTTGGGAATTTGCAAATTTTGAATTAATGAATTGGCGAATTTGCACACTACGACCAGATGTACTTTTTGACATTCTAAATTCAGAAATTTTAATTTTTAGTCTTGAATTCCCAATTTTGAATTTGCAAATCTTTAAAATCTGTAATTTTTGAATGATGCGTTTGGTAAATTTAGAATCGATGAAATGTTGAAATCTTGATTTTGGGAATTTTGATTCAATGAAATCTTGAATTTCTGAATTTTTAGAAGTTAATTTTTTTATATTACATATTGCAGAATTTAGAAATTTTGAATTCCTGAGTTTGGGAATTTGCAAATTTTGAATTAATGGATTGGCGAATTTGCACACTACGACCAGATGTACTTTTTGACATTCTAAATTTAGGAAATTTAATTTTTAGTCTTGAATTCCCAATTTTGAATTTGCAAATCCTTAAAATCTGTAATTTTTGAATGATGCGTTTGGTAAATTGATTCAATGAAATCTTGAATTTCTGAGTTTGGAGAAGTTTATTTTTTTATATTACATATTGCAGAATTTAGAAATTTTGAATTCCTGAGTTTGGGAATTTGCAAATTTTGAATTAATGAATTGGCGAATTTGCACACTACGACCAGATGTACTTTTTGACATTCTAAATTCAGGAAATTTAATTTTTAGTCTTGAATTCCCAATTTTGAATTTGCAAATCTTTAAAATCTGTAATTTTTGAATAATGCGTTTGGTAAATTGATTCAATGAAATCTTGAATTTCTGAATTTGGAGAAGTTTATTTTTTTATATTACATATTGCAGAATTTAGAAATTTTGAATTCCTGAGTTTGGGAATTTGCAAATTTTGAATTAATGAATTGGCGAATTTGCACACTACGACCAGATGTACTTTTTGACATTCTAAATTCAGAAATTTTAATTTTTAGTCTTGAATTCCCAATTTTGAATTTGCAAATCTTTAAAATCTGTAATTTTTGAATGATGCGTTTGGTAAATTTAGAATCGATGAAATTTTGAAATCTCGATTTTGGGAATTTTGATTCAATGAAATCTTGAATTTCTGAATTTTTAGAAGTTAATTTTTTTATATTACATATTGCAGAATTTAGAAATTTTGAATTCCTGAGTTTGGGAATTTGCAAATTTTGAATTAATGAATTGGCGAATTTGCACACTACGACCAGATGTACTTTTTGACATTCTAAATTCAGGAAATTTAATTTTTAGTCTTGAATTCCCAATTTTGAATTTGCAAATCTTTAAAATCTGTAATTTTTGAATAATGCGTTTGGTAAATTGATTCAATGAAATCTTGAATTTCTGAATTTGGAGAAGTTTATTTTTTTATATTACATATTGCAGAATTTAGAAATTTTGAATTCCTGAGTTTGGGAATTTGCAAATTTTGAATTAATGAATTGGCGAATTTGCACACTACGACCAGATGTACTTTTTGACATTCTAAATTCAGGAAATTTAATTTTTAGTCTTGAATTCCCAATTTTGAATTTGCAAATCTTTAAAATCTGTAATTTTTGAATAATGCGTTTGGTAAATTGATTTAATGAAATCTTGAATTTCTGAATTTGGAGAAGTTTATTTTTTTATATTACATATTGCAGAATTTAGAAATTTTGAATTCCTGAGTTTGGGAATTTGCAAATTTTGAATTAATGAATTGGCGAATTTGCACACTACGACCAGATGTACTTTTTGACATTCTAAATTCAGAAATTTTAATTTTTAGTCTTGAATTCCCAATTTTGAATTTGCAAATCTTTAAAATCTGTAATTTTTAAATGATGCGTTTGGTAAATTGATTCAATGAAATCTTGAATTTCTGAATTTGGAGAAGTTTATTTTTTTATATTACATATTGTAGAATTTAGAAATTTTGAATTCCTGAGTTTTGGAATTTGCAAATTTTGAATTAATGAATTGGCGAATTTGCACACTACGACCAGATGTACTTTTTGACATTCTAAATTCAGGAAATTTAATTTTTAGTCTTGAATTCCCAATTTTGAATTTGCAAATCTTTAAAATCTGTAATTTTTGAATAATGCGTTTGGTAAATTGATTCAATGAAATCTTGAATTTCTGAATTTGGAGAAGTTTATTTTTTTATATTACATATTGCAGAATTTAGAAATTTTGAATTCTTGAGTTTGGGAATTTGCAAATTTTGAATTAATGAATTGGCGAATTTGCACACTACGACCAGATGTACTTTTTGACATTCTAAATTCAGAAATTTTAATTTTTAGTCTTGAATTCCCAATTTTGAATTTGCAAATCTTTAAAATCTGTAATTTTTGAATGATGCGTTTGGTAAATTTAGAATCGATGAAATGTTGAAATCTTGATTTTGGGAATTTTGATTCAATGAAATCTTGAATTTCTGAATTTTTAGAAGTTAATTTTTTTATATTACATATTGCAGAATTTAGAAATTTTGAATTCCTGAGTTTGGGAATTTGCAAATTTTGAATTAATGAATTGGCGAATTTGCACACTACGACCAGATGTACTTTTTGCCATTCTAAATTCAGGAAATTTAATTTTTAGTCTTGAATTCCCAATTTTGAATTTGCAAATCTTTAAAATCTGTAATTTTTGAATAATGCGTTTGGTAAATTGATTCAATGAAATCTTGAATTTCTGAATTTGGAGAAGTTTATTTTTTTATATTACATATTGCAGAATTTAGAAATTTTGAATTCCTGAGTTTGGGAATTTGCAAATTTTGAATTAATGAATTGGCGAATTTGCACACTACGACCAGATGTACTTTTTGACATTCTAAATTCAGAAATTTTAATTTTTAGTCTTGAATTCCCAATTTTGAATTTGCAAATCTTTAAAATCTGTAATTTTTGAATGATGCGTTTGGTAAATTTAGAATCGATGAAATGTTGAAATCTTGATTTTGGGAATTTTGATTCAATGAAATCTTGAATTTCTGAATTTTTAGAAGTTAATTTTTTTATATTACATATTGCAGAATTTAGAAATTTTGAATTCCTGAGTTTGGGAATTTGCAAATTTTGAATTAATGCATTGGCGAATTTGCACACTACGACCAGATGTACTTTTTGACATTCTAAATTCAGGAAATTTAATTTTTAGTCTTGAATTCCCAATTTTGAATTTGCAAATCTTTAAAATCTGTAATTTTTGAATAATGCGTTTGGTAAATTGATTCAATGAAATCTTGAATTTCTGAATTTGGAGAAGTTTATTTTTTTATATTACATATTGCAGAATTTAGAAATTTTGAATTCCTGAGTTTGGGAATTTGCAAATTTTGAATTAATGAATTGGCGAATTTGCACACTACGACCAGATGTACTTTTTGACATTCTAAATTCAGAAATTTTAATTTTTAGTCTTGAATTCCCAATTTTGAATTTGCAAATCTTTAAAATCTGTAATTTTTGAATGATGCGTTTGGTAAATTTAGAATCGATGAAATTTTGAAATCTCGATTTTGGGAATTTTGATTCAATGAAATCTTGAATTTCTGAATTTTTAGAAGTTAATTTTTTTATATTACATATTGCAGAATTTAGAAATTTTGAATTCCTGAGTTTGGGAATTTGCAAATTTTGAATTAATGAATTGGCGAATTTGCACACTACGACCAGATGTACTTTTTCACATTCTAAATTCAGGAAATTTAATTTTTAGTCTTGAATTCCCAATTTTGAATTTGCAAATCCTTAAAATCTGTAATTTTTGAATGATGCGTTTGGTAAATTGATTCAATGAAATCTTGAATTTCTGAATTTGGAGAAGTTTATTTTTCTATATTACATATTGCAGAATTTAGAAATTTTGAATTCCTGAGTTTGGGAATTTGCAAATTTTGAATTAATGAATTGGCGAATTTGCACACTACGACCAGATGTACTTTTTGACATTCTAAATTCAGGAAATTTAATTTTTAGTCTTGAATTCCCAATTTTGAATTTGCAAATCTTTAAAATCTGTAATTTTTGAATGATGCGTTTGGTAAATTTAGAATCGATGAAATTTTGAAATCTCGATTTTGGGAATTTTGATTCAGTGAAATCTTGAATTCCTGAATTTGGAGAAGTTTATTTTTTTGTTTTACATATTGCAGAATTTAGAAATTTTGAATTCCCGAGTTTTGGGAATTTGAACTATTAAATTGCAGAATTTGTACATTACGAATAGAGGTAATTTTTGAAACGCTAAATTTAAATGTCCGGAATCTGCAGATCTTTAAAATCTCCAATTTCTGAATGTCGCGCTTGGTAAATTTAAAATCGAATTTCTGAATTTGGAGAACTTTATTTTGTATATTCTTACTGATTTTGGGAATTTGAAAATGTTTATTAATGAATTGGGAAATTTGTACATTACAAAAAGATGCAATTTCAGAAGTTCTAAATTCAGAAATTTTAATTTTAAAATTTTGAATTTGCAAATCTTTATAATATTTAATTACCAAATGTCGCGTTTGGTAAATTTTGTGGGAAATGTACAGTGTTTGAAAATCCTAGCCGAACTTACGATTTTTGACACCCTCTTTTATCTCACAAAACAACTTTATTAAACAACAGAACACGTTTTGGGGCTTCATATTATATAGTCTACGAGATGCTACAGTTGAATTCGTAAAATTCACTTGAGAGGGACGACCCCATTGTTAGTATACTGCGTGCTCAGTGAACTAGTGAGTGTAACAGGACATTTTATGATAATTTCAGCTCGTAAACTTGACGTTAAGTTATTACCATTTGCTGAATTGAGAATGACAAATGTTACACCGCTAATGTCTGATCTCTTAAACTCCTAAATTGTGCTAATGAATCTTAACAGCAATCTTCGGGTTGTACTTTCTGTGTATCTTTAGTAAACTCCCCAAAACTCGTCTCGGCATAATAAATCGGATCGTGTGAAAAATCGGGACGATTCCACGCCGCCGAACGCATTCCGAGAAATTTGTGAGAAAAGTTTTAAGAATCGGCATTCGGATT
The DNA here is from genome assembly GCA_963583935.1 of Diaperis boleti. Lineage (NCBI taxonomy): Eukaryota > Metazoa > Arthropoda > Insecta > Coleoptera > Tenebrionidae > Diaperis > Diaperis boleti. The sequence goes on from OY757242.1 coordinate 6,846,606, forward strand.
TGATATATTCGTGCATCCTCCGCGCGTTGTGGAGCTCAGGATGCGGATATAGATGTCTCCAATTTGTCACAGCTTGTTCTATCCATCACCCCTAATGGTCGATGTTGAATAAACAGAACTGTTTATATTAATGGAGTGGGATGCTGTGATTTTGACGTACTAGTTTTGGGGGAAGAGCTCCTATCCTCTTTAATTGTAATTGTAAACACATGCAGTCAACCAATTACTTGCATACTCTGGGACAGTTACCTTAAGTTGATGCAAGGTCGACACGGCAATTGAAAATAAAGATATACGTCTATCGGCAACATCATCGAATCTAAAATGTACCTTTACTGTAAAATGTCATGGTAAGTGCTTCCTTATTATTTTGCAACTAATTGCGATACGGGTGTTGTGAATATTTTACCAACGTCAGTTATAAATAAGTATTATCCAACTAGGTCAATAAAAGGATAAATTGAATGTCTTGGGTATGTATTAAAGTTGAATTTTCCCACAAGAGTTTCTTTCTTTAGTATCTACGTGCTTGTCACGGGGAGGTCAGGGACAAGACAGTGAGCGTGGACGAAACGAAGCCGTCAGTAGGTACATAAGAGCTAATATATTATGCTTTTTTCCCTTTTGAAATAAAGACTGCAAAAACAAAAGTTTTATTTACAATATGTTATATACATTTAACCTATTACATTATATTGCGAACAAAATAGTCTGTCACCTGGAAAAACAAAAGAAGCAACATTTAAAGCCCTTATTCCAGGTTTTGTCACTTTACAAAAGACAAACATCCTACAACAATCCGCGACCTATATATAACGGTCACCCATGACATCTGTCTTTCAGCCATGACCATAACGCTGCAAATTCAAATTTTAGAAAAGCTCTGACACTCGTGTAGATATTTTCTTTACAGTATTCATATATTGTCTACTATACTTATCGACTGACTAAATGGATGAGAAATGGCAACCATTTATTGATTTTTTTTTCCTTTAAAAACTAGAACTCACTCTCATATTGACTTCAATTTCAAAATTTTTAAGTCAAAAAATGGTTGTCATTCGAATACCCTTAGTCAATTGGTCAGTTGTAGATGCGGCGGCCCACCCGCCCACCGCATTCACATGGGATGCCATGAACCATATGGCTTTTAGTCACAAAAAACAACTGTGCAATACAAGTTACAAAATTTGGATACAATATGAAAATGGTTGTCATTCTGAACCAGTTTGTCAACCATTCAGTCAAAAATGTAAATTTGAATATATGTATATACTTATATTTTGGTATAAATCTCTTTTGGTGGATAGAATTTGAAAATGGTTGTCATTCAGAACCAGCTTGTCAACCATTCATCAAAAATGTAAATTTGAGTATAATATATTTTGGTCTAAATCTCAATTTGGATTTATTCTCATTACTGGTATAATGTTTCTTTTGACTAAAAAGCGTTTGGTTCTGGCATCGTTTGTGTGTGCGGTGGGTGGGCGGGCCGCCCTGTCCACTATACTTATCGACTGACTAAATGGATGAGAAATGACAACTTTTTATTGAATATTTTTTTCCCTTGAAAACTAGAACTTACTCTCGTATTGAATACAATTTCAAAATTCTTAAGTCAAAAAATGGTTGTCATTCCAATACCCTTAGTCAATCGGTCAGTTGTAGATGCGGCGGCCCACCCGCCCACCGCATTCACATGGGATGTCATGAACCATATGGCTTTTAGTCACAAAAAACAACTGTGCAATACAAGTTACAAAATTTGGATACAATATGAAAATGGTTGTCATTCTGAACCAGTTTGTCAACCATTCAGTCAAAAATGTAAATTTGAATATATGTATATACTTATATTTTGGTATAAATCTCTTTTGGTGGATAGAATTTGAAAATAGTTGTCATTCAGAACCAGCTTGTCAACCATTCATCAAAAATGTAAATTTGAGTATAATATATTTTGGTCTAAATCTCAATTTGGATTTATTCTCATTACTGGTATAATGTTTCTTTTGACTAAAAAGCGTTTGGTTCTGACATCGTTTGTGAGTGCGGTGGGTGGGCGGGCCGCCCTGTCCACTATACTTATCGACTGACTAAATGGATGAGAAATGACAACTTTTTATTGAATATTTTTTTCCCTTGAAAACTAGAACTTACTCTCGTATTGAATACAATTTCAAAATTCTTAAGTCAAAAAATGGTTGTCATTCCAATACCCTTAGTCAATCGGTCAGTTGTAGATGCGGCGGCCCACCCGCCCACCGCATTCACATGGGATGTCATGAACCATATGGCTTTTAGTCACAAAAAACAACTGTGCAATACAAGTTACAAAATTTGGATACAATATGAAAATGGTTGTCATTCTGAACCAGTTTGTCAACCATTCAGTCAAAAATGTAAATTTGAATATATGTATATACTTATATTTTGGTATAAATCTCTTTTGGTGGATAGAATTTGAAAATAGTTGTCATTCAGAACCAGCTTGTCAACCATTCATCAAAAATGTAAATTTGAGTATAATATATTTTGGTCTAAATCTCAATTTGGATTTATTCTCATTACTGGTATAATGTTTCTTTTGACTAAAAAGCGTTTGGTTCTGACATCGTTTGTGAGTGCGGTGGGTGGGCGGGCCGCCCTGTCCACTATACTTATCGACTGACTAAATGGATGAGAAATGACAACTTTTTATTGAATATTTTTTTCCCTTGAAAACTAGAACTTACTCTCGTATTGAATACAATTTCAAAATTCTTAAGTCAAAAAATGGTTGTCATTCCAATACCCTTAGTCAATCGGTCAGTTGTAGATGCGGCGGCCCACCCGCCCACCGCATTCACATGGGATGTCATGAACCATATGGCTTTTAGTCACAAAAAACAACTGTGCAATACAAGTTACAAAATTTGGATACAATATGAAAATGGTTGTCATTCTGAACCAGTTTGTCAACCATTCAGTCAAAAATGTAAATTTGAATATATGTATATACTTATATTTTGGTATAAATCTCTTTTGGTGGATAGAATTTGAAAATAGTTGTCATTCAGAACCAGCTTGTCAACCATTCATCAAAAATGTAAATTTGAGTATAATATATTTTGGTCTAAATCTCAATTTGGATTTATTCTCATTACTGGTATAATGTTTCTTTTGACTAAAAAGCGTTTGGTTCTGACATCGTTTGTGTGTGCGGTGGGTGGGCGGGCCGCCCTGTCCACTATACTTATCGACTGACTAAATGGATGAGAAATGACAACTTTTTATTGAATATTTTTTTCCCTTAAAAACTAGAACTTACTCTCGTATTGCTGCACTGCATAATGTTAAAATAACAAGAGTGACGAATTCAAATTTATTCCCCCCTTACAATGCTGAAGATACTATATTTCAGGAGGATGTAATAAAGGTCCTGCAATAATGAGAGAATGTAAGGGTTCCCCCCAAAGCCACCTGGGACGTCTCCTGGAGGCTGCAAACCAGAATCTTCTGAGTTTCAGATCCTACTTTAGCAAGCCCAGTACAAAGGGTGTTTCCAGTACGAAGTATAATAGGACCAATATTTTTTGAAGGTAAATCATTCATTATTAGTTATTTAAACCTAAAAAAAAATTTAATCTTCCTTCAGGTAACCTAACTGCACTTGCATATCAACAAGTGATTTTCTAAACTTTTATTAACGAACTTCATGATGACGAATTGGTACTTGGCTATTTTCAACAAGATGGGGCAGCAGCACATTCAGCAAGGACCACAATAGCTATGTAACGGGAGTTCTTTTATAACAGATTTATTATTCGCAACACAGAAAATATCTGGCCTCCTACATCTGTGACCTTACATCTGCGGTCTTTTTTTGTGGCCTTATTTAAAAAATTCCATTTACCGAACGCCTCTTCATAATTTACAAAAATTAAAGCTTAGAATCACCGAAAAAATTAATGAAATAAATAATAATCCAGATATGTTACGAAATGTTATTCAAGGTGTTACGTTTTCGGATCCATGGCTGACTCGATTACAAATTATCTTGATCGCTCGATACAACGTGTCCCAGCAATAAGTACATTAATTCGGAGAGGTGGTAGAACTCATCGAGTACAAGAACTTTTTCCTTTACCATTTTTTCGAAGTCACATTTTGAAATTATAATTTTACAACCCCCGAAAATAACGACAATCTAATGGGTTTCTGACACAGTGATAATGACCGTGAATTCTGTTGTTTTTCTGGGAGGAAACAAATTTGGATACAATATGAAAATGGTTGTCATTCTGAACCAGTTGGTCAACCATTCATCAAAAATGTAAATTTGAGTATAATATATTTTGGTCTAAATCTCAATTTGGATTTATTCTCATTACTGGTATAATGTTTCTTTTGACTAAAAAGCGTTTGGTTCTGGCATCGTTTGTGTGTGCGGTGGGTGGGCGGGCCGCCCTGTCCACTATACTTATCGACTGACTAAATGGATGAGAAATGACAACTTTTTATTGAATATTTTTTTCCCTTGAAAACTAGAACTTACTCTCGTATTGAATACAATTTCAAAATTCTTAAGTCAAAAAATGGTTGTCATTCCAATACCCTTAGTCAATCGGTCAGTTGTAGATGCGGCGGCCCACCCGCCCACCGCATTCACATGGGATGTCATGAACCATATGGCTTTTAGTCACAAAAAACAACTGTGCAATACAAGTTACAAAATTTGGATACAATATGAAAATGGTTGTCATTCTGAACCAGTTTGTCAACCATTCAGTCAAAAATGTAAATTTGAATATATGTATATACTTATATTTTGGTATAAATCTCTTTTGGTGGATAGAATTTGAAAATAGTTGTCATTCAGAACCAGCTTGTCAACCATTCATCAAAAATGTAAATTTGAGTATAATATATTTTGGTCTAAATCTCAATTTGGATTTATTCTCATTACTGGTATAATGTTTCTTTTGACTAAAAAGCGTTTGGTTCTGACATCGTTTGTGAGTGCGGTGGGTGGGCGGGCCGCCCTGTCCACTATACTTATCGACTGACTAAATGGATGAGAAATGACAACTTTTTATTGAATATTTTTTTCCCTTGAAAACTAGAACTTACTCTCGTATTGAATACAATTTCAAAATTCTTAAGTCAAAAAATGGTTGTCATTCCAATACCCTTAGTCAATCGGTCAGTTGTAGATGCGGCGGCCCACCCGCCCACCGCATTCACATGGGATGTCATGAACCATATGGCTTTTAGTCACAAAAAACAACTGTGCAATACAAGTTACAAAATTTGGATACAATATGAAAATGGTTGTCATTCTGAACCAGTTTGTCAACCATTCAGTCAAAAATGTAAATTTGAATATATGTATATACTTATATTTTGGTATAAATCTCTTTTGGTGGATAGAATTTGAAAATAGTTGTCATTCAGAACCAGCTTGTCAACCATTCATCAAAAATGTAAATTTGAGTATAATATATTTTGGTCTAAATCTCAATTTGGATTTATTCTCATTACTGGTATAATGTTTCTTTTGACTAAAAAGCGTTTGGTTCTGACATCGTTTGTGTGTGCGGTGGGTGGGCGGGCCGCCCTGTCCACTATACTTATCGACTGACTAAATGGATGAGAAATGACAACTTTTTATTGAATATTTTTTTCCCTTAAAAACTAGAACTTACTCTCGTATTGCTGCACTGCATAATGTTAAAATAACAAGAGTGACGAATTCAAATTTATTCCCCCCTTACAATGCTGAAGATACTATATTTCAGGAGGATGTAATAAAGGTCCTGCAATAATGAGAGAATGTAAGGGTTCCCCCCAAAGCCACCTGGGACGTCTCCTGGAGGCTGCAAACCAGAATCTTCTGAGTTTCAGATCCTACTTTAGCAAGCCCAGTACAAAGGGTGTTTCCAGTACGAAGTATAATAGGACCAATATTTTTTGAAGGTAAATCATTCATTATTAGTTATTTAAACCTAAAAAAAAATTTAATCTTCCTTCAGGTAACCTAACTGCACTTGCATATCAACAAGTGATTTTCTAAACTTTTATTAACGAACTTCATGATGACGAATTGGTACTTGGCTATTTTCAACAAGATGGGGCAGCAGCACATTCAGCAAGGACCACAATAGCTATGTAACGGGAGTTCTTTTATAACAGATTTATTATTCGCAACACAGAAAATATCTGGCCTCCTACATCTGTGACCTTACATCTGCGGTCTTTTTTTGTGGCCTTATTTAAAAAATTCCATTTACCGAACGCCTCTTCATAATTTACAAAAATTAAAGCTTAGAATCACCGAAAAAATTAATGAAATAAATAATAATCCAGATATGTTACGAAATGTTATTCAAGGTGTTACGTTTTCGGATCCATGGCTGACTCGATTACAAATTATCTTGATCGCTCGATACAACGTGTCCCAGCAATAAGTACATTAATTCGGAGAGGTGGTAGAACTCATCGAGTACAAGAACTTTTTCCTTTACCATTTTTTCGAAGTCACATTTTGAAATTATAATTTTACAACCCCCGAAAATAACGACAATCTAATGGGTTTCTGACACAGTGATAATGACCGTGAATTCTGTTGTTTTTCTGGGAGGAAACAAATTTGGATACAATATGAAAATGGTTGTCATTCTGAACCAGTTGGTCAACCATTCATCAAAAATGTAAATTTGAGTATAATATATTTTGGTCTAAATCTCAATTTGGATTTATTCTCATTACTGGTATAATGTTTCTTTTGACTAAAAAGCGTTTGGTTCTGGCATCGTTTGTGTGTGCGGTGGGTGGGCGGGCCGCCCTGTCCACTATACTTATCGACTGACTAAATGGATGAGAAATGACAACTTTTTATTGAATATTTTTTTCCCTTGAAAACTAGAACTTACTCTCGTATTGAATACAATTTCAAAATTCTTAAGTCAAAAAATGGTTGTCATTCCAATACCCTTAGTCAATCGGTCAGTTGTAGATGCGGCGGCCCACCCGCCCACCGCATTCACATGGGATGTCATGAACCATATGGCTTTTAGTCACAAAAAACAACTGTGCAATACAAGTTACAAAATTTGGATACAATATGAAAATGGTTGTCATTCTGAACCAGTTTGTCAACCATTCAGTCAAAAATGTAAATTTGAATATATGTATATACTTATATTTTGGTATAAATCTCTTTTGGTGGATAGAATTTGAAAATAGTTGTCATTCAGAACCAGTTGGTCAACCATTCATCAAAAATGTAAATTTGAGTATAATATATTTTGGTCTAAATCTCAATTTGGATTTATTCTCATTACTGGTATAATGTTTCTTTTGACTAAAAAGCGTTTGGTTCTGACATCGTTTGTGAGTGCGGTGGGTGGGCGGGCCGCCCTGTCCACTATACTTATCGACTGACTAAATGGATGAGAAATGACAACTTTTTATTGAATATTTTTTTCCCTTAAAAACTAGAACTTACTCTCGTATTGCTGCACTGCATAATGTTAAAATAACAAGAGTGACGAATTCAAATTTATTCCCCCCTTACAATGCTGAAGATACTATATTTCAGGAGGATGTAATAAAGGTCCTGCAATAATGAGAGAATGTAAGGGTTCCCCCCAAAGCCACCTGGGACGTCTCCTGGAGGCTGCAAACCAGAATCTTCTGAGTTTCAGATCCTACTTTAGCAAGCCCAGTACAAAGGGTGTTTCCAGTACGAAGTATAATAGGACCAATATTTTTTGAAGGTAAATCATTCATTATTAGTTATTTAAACCTAAAAAAAATTTTAATCTTCCTTCAGGTAACCTAACTGCACTTGCATATCAACAAGTGATTTTGGAAACTTTTATTAACGAACTTCATGATGACGAATTGGTACTTGGCTATTTTCAACAAGATGGGGCAGCAGCACATTCAGCAAGGACCACAATAGCTATGTAACGGGAGTTCTTTTATAACAGATTTATTATTCGCAACACAGAAAATATCTGGCCTCCTACATCTGTGACCTTACATCTGCGGTCTTTTTTTGTGGCCTTATTTAAAAAATTCCATTTACCGAACGCCTCTTCATAATTTACAAAAATTAAAGCTTAGAATCACCGAAAAAATTAATGAAATAAATAATAATCCAGATATGTTACGAAATGTTATTCAAGGTGTTACGTTTTCGGATCCATGGCTGACTCGATTACAAATTATCTTGATCGCTCGATACAACGTGTCCCAGCAATAAGTACATTAATTCGGAGAGGTGGTAGAACTCATCGAGTACAAGAACTTTTTCCTTTACCATTTTTTCGAAGTCACATTTTGAAATTATAATTTTACAACCCCCGAAAATAACGACAATCTAATGGGTTTCTGACACAGTGATAATGACCGTGAATTCTGTTGTTTTTCTGGGAGGAAACAAATTTGGATACAATATGAAAATGGTTGTCATTCTGAACCAGTTGGTCAACCATTCAGTCAAAAATGTAAATTTGAATTTATGTATATATATTTTGGTATAAATCTCTTTTGGTAGATACTATTTGAAAATGGTTGTCATTCAGAAATTTTCTAAAATAAAGTTTCTGGCTCATCTTCCGATTCTCTTCCTTTATCTCCCCTACATCCTCCATATTTTTTTTCAGCATTTCTTTCATTTCCTCATCCATTGCCTTTTTAACCGGTGATCTTCTTACTTTCCTAAAGGGGTTAATCCTCTCTTCCGACTCTCGTCCTTCTTCTCTTGTTCTTTTGTAATCTACTTCTCTCTCGCTCTCACTACCACTTTTTTTCATTCTATTTCTTTTTCACTTTTTCACGCTTTTTTATCCGCTCTTCTTCCTCAAATTTTGCACACTTCCTTATTTTGCCAAGTAGACGCTCACTAAGAACCGGTTTTTCAAAATTGCATATTAAAGGGGGTTTCGGGGTGGGGGGTTAATCTCTAGATCCAATGAATCGATTGTAATGAAATTTTGCACTCTTACTTATTTTACCACGTAGACGCTCACTAAGAACCGGTTTTTCAAAATTCCATTCTAAAGGGGGGTTCCGGGGTGGGGACTTATTCTCTGTATCCACTGAACCGATTGCAACGAAATTTTGCACTCTTACTTATTTTATCACGTAGGCGCTCACTTAGAAACGATTTTTTAAAATTCCATCCGATAGGGGAGTTACGGGGTGGGGGGTTAATCCCTAGATCCACTGAACCGATTGTAATGAAATTTTGCTCTCTTACTTATTTAACCACGTAGGCGCTTACTAAGAAACGGTTTTTCAAATTTCCATTCTAAAGGGGGGTTCCGAGGTGGGCGGTTATTCACTGGATTCACTGAACCGATTGCAATGAAATTTTGCACACTTTCTTATCTTACCACGTAGGCGCTCACTAAGAAACGGTTTTTTAAAATTCTGTTCCAAAGGGGGGTAACGGGGTCGGGGGTCAATCGCTAGATCGACTGAAACGATTGCAATGAAATTTTGCACTCTTACTTATTTTACTACGTGCGCTCACTAAGAAACGGCTTTTCAAAATCCCATTCCTAATGTGGGCAACAGGAGGGGGGGGTTATTCTCTGGATTATTGCAATGTAATTTTGCGCATTCTATTCCTTTTCTTATTTTAGTAGAATAAGAGTGTCGAGTTCAGTCAGAACCGTTATCTAATCCGAAAATTGTGATCTCAGTTTCTAGTCTTCTTTCCAGATCCTCAAGCACCCTTCTGTGCAGACCCGATTTTCTTCCAGTTATTTCTATACCTCACGGTGCTCCAGTTATCTCTCAAGCAACTTCAAACCCTTCCTTTTTCTTCCTGCCCAACTCCATATTTCTTGTTAACCTTAATATGGATTTATTCATACCTTACAAATCTTCGTATCCCACTTCTGACACCAATGTTGCGTTTCTGGGTTCCATTTTTTACAATTTATTTAGAGTTTATATTCTACAATATATACATTATTTGCACTATTTAAAAATCACGTAAACGGACTCGTCTATTTATTTATACTTCGTGCGGCACTCCGGGTAGATAAAGGTAACTGTCCGACTCGACCCACTAATCTTCGACTCCGACTGTGACTGTGACCTGTTTGGCACATTCTTGATCTCGATGTTTATCAAACACTCCACAAGATGATGTCTTAGATCTCATATCTATATATTTAATCGTTGAACATGAATCGATTGGTAACAAATAAAACAGCGTGTACTGCACCGATTTTTCTGATTGTTTTTTTTTTTAATGAAACACATTGATAAGATCTAGGCCAAGATTAGTTTTCATTTCGCAGGTTTATTGATTACATATTTGCATTTTATTTTCGGCAGATACCAGTCCATTATAGTCGCCGACTTGAAGTAGCGTGAATCGTTTTGAGTAAGAAACTAGCACACTACAGCTAATTATAACTTGGCCCGTCCCCTGAGGTTTGGGTGTGCGGTGAATTCAGAGTGGCATCACTCATCTTATGGCATTTACCTCAAGAATATCGCCCAAAAAATGGCACAAGAATGCGTGTTAAACGATTGCATCAAAATACAATTGATTACAAAATTTTAACTGGACGATCAACTGGGAAAAGTATTTTAATACACAGAATTCATATGACGTATTCTGGTACATTATTGCCATTTTCCTTGAGGCGAGCCCAATTTCCAATCATGTTAGCATTCGCTATGACCATTAATAAATCGCGACGAAACTATATAGTCCGTCCCTGCACAGTGATTTTATCTTATTATTTTATTTAATACTTCACACGTTGTTTAAGTTTAAGTTTGTTTTTGGACAGATAGTGAAAAACATAAAAGTAAAAACAAATTTAATTTTATTTTATTATAAGCTGGGACGAGTTTATCTAGATTTTTTTCCAGATCTTTTCAAACGAGCTCTTAAAACAAAATTTTATATTGTTAAAACTTCAGAACTGAGGCGTTTCAGTTGAAGTTTTCCAATATATCGGCTTTTTATCACGCCTATTTAACGCCAAATCGTGTTAAAATACTTCTAAAAACATTTTTTACATGTTATTGTTCAATTAAAAGTCAAGGTCGTTTAATGTTTCCAACAGTACCCCAAATTCTAAAATTAATAGAATACGGGTTTAATCAATTCCCCACGCTTATTTTCGGTGAAATCAAGTCAAGTTTTTGTTCGTACAAATAATCGATTTATAGATAATCTACAGTAACTTAGTACGTTTTCAGAAAAATACTATTGATATTGTAACCAGAAAATCCTCTACCGCCAAAATAGTAAAGAAAAATCAAAATTCGGAACTGAAGCGTTTGTCTGAATTTTTTATTATTATTTATTTATTTCCGATGTTTCTCTCTACATGGAATATCACAGAAATTGATAGCACAAAAGCTATGATGCGTGACTGACATTTAAAAAAAATTTGGGGTCCAATTCTGAACCTAAGCCACTAGTAGTACATACTTAAATCACTTGTGTGAACTGACAACAATGTAGGACGCTAAATGCATTGAAATTACTATGCGAAATATACAACGGATGCAGAAGAGATAGTAAAGTATAAAGTATATTGAGGACGCTGAAATGATACTGAAATGGAAAGACTCTAAAAAGAATCTATAATTTCAATTTGCCAGCGCCGTCTATCTGTAACAAAAAGCAATAATATACTTTGATGGACGCAGAAAGTTTTCAAAACGGAAAGACGCTGAATTGGTAGTGAGATCTATATATATATATATATATATATATACGTTTTCCTGTCAAGTCGAGATCCGAACAAAACTTGGACAACCCGAGATCCACCAGAAGGGAAAGGATTTTTCAAGTACATATTGTATAAAAACATTATAAGCGATATCTAGAGTTCAAATAACTAGAGAGGGGAAACTTTTTCACACTTTGAATTTTGTGATAAAGATCGAACAAAACCAGATCCGTCATAAATGCAATACAACCCGAGATCCGACAATGTATAATTAAAGGCGTATAAGATAAGGTGAGGTCCGGCGACGTTGCCATTGTTTTGTTTAGTAAAACAACACGTGGAACGTATTTTTGTTCTTTATGCAAGTTGAATTTCGATGAAAAAATCACAGCACTTTCTTTCTGAGGTCCTATGTACCTTTGAATCTTTTAAAAATACATCTCCACGTCAATAGTATATTTCAAACGAGTGCGCTGTCATGACACTTTTCAGGGGCGAGGGCTGCAATGAGCCCGAGCCCCTAAAAAGTGACAGGACACGAGTATTGAACAGCGCTTTTCCCGCAAAATGAGAAAAAGTTACAAATTTACATCAGATTTTGAGGTTACAAAATACAAAAATAATATTTTAATCTTTCAAATAATTTGATGTTAAATAGTTTGCCCTGACAGGCCTCAAAATTTTGTCCTGTGACTTTATGTTACCGGAATTATTTACGGGATGCCACATGTGATATAAATAATAATCATTCTAAGACTGTAATAGACGCAATATTTCCTACGAAAAATTACTGAAATGGCATGAGGAAATGCAGAAATAACATACTCAAGAACAGCAGGAACAAAAGGGGATATTGTAAATAATGATTGTAAGAGGCACAAAACTAGATATTTCGTATTTCTGCAGATTCTCAGAGCCCTGATAACCTTTTAAAATCGGAAGAGTTTTTGACTTGGAAAATATTGTGAAAGAAACTCGTAGGCACATGGGGCGCATTTGTAATAAATAAATTGGCTACGAATTTGCAATTGACATTGTAAGCTACTGCAAATATCCCAGTTCCACTATAAATAATATTTGAATAAATACACGTCTTTAAAATAAATAAAATAAATAATAATCCAAATTTCAGCCAAACGCTTCAGTTCCGAATTTTTATTTCTTTTACTCTTTTGATGATTAAGGACTTTTGGTTAAAATTTCAATGATATTTTACACACAAACTATTTTAAGTTACAGTAAATTGTCTATAAAGCGCTTGTTTGTATTATTTTTTTGTACGAACAAAAGTTTAACCTGATTTCAACAGAAATAAGCGGAGGAGAATTATTAAACGCATGTTCTATTAATTTGAGAATTTGAGGTATTGTTAGAGACATTGAAAACGACCTTGAATTTTAATTGAGCAATAACATGTTAAAATCTCTTAAAGTATTTTAACACGTTTTTTTTTAATTCCAAAGGGGGGTAACGGGGTGGGGGGTGTAGAATCTCTGGATCCACTGAACCGATTGCAATGAAACTTTGCATATTTACTTTTACCACTTAGGCGCTCAATAAGAAACGGTTTTTCAAAATTACATTCCAATGGGGGGTAACTCCGTGGTGGTGGTGGTGGGGGTTAATGTTTGGATCCACTGAACGGATTGCAATGAAATTTTGCACACTTATTTATTTCACCACATAAGCGCTCACTAAGAAACGGTTTTTCAAAATTCATTCGAGAGGGGGGTAACGGCGTGAGGGGGGTTAAGCTTTGGATCCCCTCAAACGATTGCAATGAAATTTTTCACACTTACTTATTTTACCACGTAGGCGCTCATTAAGAAGTGGTTTTTCAAAATTCCACTCCTAAGGGGGATTACGAGGTGAGGGGGTTAATCTCTAGATCTATTGAACCGATTGCAATAAAATTTTACACACTTACTTAGTTTACCACGTAGGCGTTCAATAAGAAGTGGTTTTTCAAAATTCCATTCCTAAGGGTCATAACGAGGTCGGGGGGTTAATTTCTAAATCTACTGAACCCATTGCAATTAAATTTTACACACTTACTCAGTTTACCTCGTAGGCGTTCACTAAGAAGTAGTTTTTAAAAATTCCATTCCTAAGGGGGATTAACGGGGTGAGGGGTTAATCTCTAAATCTACTGAAACGATTGCAATGAACACTTACTTATTTTACGATGTAGGCGCTCACTAAGAAATGGTTTTTCAATATTATTAAAATACTAAATAATAAAAAAAAATTACCGTGCGAAGCCGCGACTGGTCATCTAGTAGGCGTTATAAAACAACGATATATTTAAACCTAAAAACCTATAAACCTCAGTTTTAAATTTTTAATAATTTTGTTTTTGAGATCTTGTGTAAATTTGAACAGTACCTGACTTAAAAAGTAACTTAATAAAGGACCTGACCTGACCTGACCTGACCTGACCTGACCTGACCTGACCTGACCTGACCTTACCTGACCTTACCTGACCGGACCTGACCTCACCTGACCTGACCTGACCTGACCTGACCTGACCTGACCTGACCTAACCTGACCTGACCTGACCTGAACTGAACTGAACTGATCTGACCTGACCCGACCTGACCTGACCTGACATAAAAAGGAACTTGATAAAGAAGCCTTTACCATAAATTGGATACAAAATTTGAACATCTCGAAATTACACCATATTTTATTTATTTAGGTCCTCTAATGAGCTGTTTGACATTTCCAAACCAAATATTTTCTAATTTTTACCGACTTCAAAAAAGGAAGAGGTTCTATGTTCGGCTTTATGTATGTTTTTTTTCCTTTTATGTGTGTTCACCGATCTCTTGGTCAATTGTAGATCTATTTTGAATATTTGAAAGGGTCGAGATGATCCCATTGTCACCAAGTCAGGAGCTGATGAGGAGATCTCATGGAAATCTAGGGAAATCCTCAAATTTTTCCTTCGTTTTATGTATGTTCATCGATTTTTTCGTTAATTGTTTACCGTTTTTTTTTTGTTCTTTTTGAAATTGAAACTTTTTTTAGCGCTGTAGCGAGTCCGAAAAACTGAAACGGAAATCAAAGTGAAACACTTTAGTAGTGATAGTGGGGACGCGTGTGAATGAAACGACTAGGGTAGTAGGTTTCTGTCTCAAGGGTCCCGCTGTCCTGGGTCTCCTCAAGTTTTACTAGAACCCAAACTGAAATCTTATCCCCACGACGTTTTCACATCAAAATCTACGGCGCGCACTGCGCCTTTACGTATTTTTTTGAACTATTGATTTTGGCCTCGTTTTATATATTTTCGAACCCCAGAAATTGATTTACGTTGTCTATTTTTCTTTATATTTCTTCGTTTACGAAATTCCACCTTGAAAACAATGAAATTTTCGCGAAAAAGTAAGTAACAATTTTCTCTTTAGAGCTTTAGAACAAAATATTGAAATTCGTCGGTCTCACACGACGAAATTTTGAAAGCCAAAAAAATATTTTGACGTAAACTTTATTTGTAACTGTGCCTGTGTTTGTGCAATATCCACTGTAGATCTGAACCACAAATAAATCAAATCAAATCAAGACGTCTATTCGCTCGCCAAATACAGTGATAACCCGTCAAACTTTCTTGCGTTACAAATATCGTCAGATTTTAATCGCTAATAACTACGACACTATTTAATAATTCGTTAACAACGGTTTAGCCCACAACGGGTAGGGCATGTCTGTACGTATATCTGTCGTGCTGATTTTTTTTTTACGTCATCTGTAGATAAATTGGTGTAGCGTGAAAATGTGTTTAGCTAGGAGGTTAATTCAGGTGTCATTGTAAAGAGCTTGCGAAGCTTTACTAGGATCCAAAGTGAGAATTTGTCCCCGGCGACGTTTTCACGACAAAATGTACGGCGCGGACCCCAACTGCGGCTTTACGTATTTTTTATTGTTTCAGATAAATAGCTTCCATTTATGTGTCAATAATAATAAAATTCTTACAATAATTACCTAACAATTTCGTCTTTAAATTGGGTAGTTGCTTAACAGTCAATTTTTTGTGCATACGGTTGTATTTTTTCTAAACTGGTAATAATAATTATGTCATAATTTTATTCTGCAAAATATATATTAGTGTTATTCGATGAGTGAATATTCCAGTTCAGCGCTTTGTATTGTGATTTAATTCTACTTAATCTTTGTTCGGCTACCAGTCGACGTTGCCATGTCTACTGGATCTCATTTTGTGCATAATATATAAACTCCGTGTATACTACTGCAGCGCCCTCTGCAGCAGACGTTTACTAACTAAATTTGTATAAAAATTCATAAAAATGGTCAAGATGAGATCCGGGCTAAAATTGGCAGAAACATTGTTTACACTGTTTTAAACGTTTTGGGCACGATATACACGTAGAAACAAGTTGAGGTCCGCTTCGGATCTCGCCTTGCTAAAACGGAGCCCGGCTTGTATACAAAATCTCACAAAATGATCTCGACTTGTACAAAAACATATATATATATATATATATATATATATATATATATATATATATATATATATATATATATATATATATATATATATATATATATATATATATATATATATATATATATATATATATATATATATATATATATATATATATATATATATATATATATATATGGATATAAAACAAAATATTTTTTAAGTATTGCTTGACATGTGCCATATGCTGTGCCAATTGCCGAGTGGATGTTCTAGGGGCTTCTTCCATTACGTGTTGGACAATCTCAACGTTTTCTGGCGTTCTTTTATCCTTTGATCGTCCACTTCCTGTTTTTTTTTTTTTTTTTTTCTAAAGTGGATATGTCTCGAAACTTGGTAACACAACGCTTTAATGTCTTGAAGAAATGAGCATAATCGACGATATCATGGGGCAACTGCTCACGAAATTCTGTCCATGCATCTTGAACAGAATATTGCCACACGCCGTCTACTTTCTGCCCATTTCGAAAATACGACTCAACCATAAACGCTTTGTATTCTAATCAAAATGCCATTTTAAGCAGTGAACAAATGAAATTTTTAAAAGAACTGATTTTATAGAGTAGAGAGACTGTTTCAGTAGACAAAAATAACACAACAACCAACATCAACAACGCAAACGGCAAGATACTAAGATTTGAGGTTAAGTTAATTCTTCAAATTCATTTGACATTTGATGGCAGTGGTTCAGGTTATACCGAACAAGATCTGGCAAAAAATTGAAATTAACTATAAAAAAATCTGGATGTGGAGGCTAAATTTTATTTCCTAAATTTTTTGAAACCTCAAAAAAAAACTTCTTGAATGACGTGACTTTAGATGCCACAATTAACCATATCGACGAGAAAGAAAATTGAAATGTTTTTTTTTAATACTCCAGTGTAGATTGGTATAGCTGCATGTCGAATGAAATGTACAGTCGAATCTGAATGGGACAAATAAGAGAAAAAAAATTGCGAGATGGTCCCCCACTAGATACGCTCTTGTCTTTAAATATCAAACACTTTCGTTACTTGATTATGTTTTGCAAAAAGAAAAAAAGTTACGGAAAGTAAGAAAATTCAAGGATACTGGGACTCTGATTGGCCTTATATGGCTTACCTAATTGTGTAGCTGACAAAATTGACAGAGAAACTTTACGAGAAACGGAAGATCTCTACAATGAAATGGGAAAGTTGGAACATCTTGTTGGGAAGAATAAATATATGAAAAAAAAACATTATACAAATTCTGCGACTACATCCAAAAAAAATTGAGGAAAAGCAACCATGCTAGATTTGTGTCAGTGAAAAAAAAAAGGAAAACGTTATTATCCTGAGGAAAATTGTTAGTTTAAAAAGTGAAAAATAATTGATTACAATTTTGTAACATATTGTAATCATACAAAAATAACGAGTGCGTGATCGTGGGAACCTCTGAATCCAAAATTTTGAGTCGATTCTTCTTTGTGTAAAAAGTCATCGAGTTGTCAAAAATAAAAACCTGTTCTTTTGCAAAAGTTCATTTGAGTGGGACCCGTAAAACCTTAATTTCAGAATGCAACAAAAGTAAACGGGATTTGGAAACATTCTATTCCGCATATCTGGGAAGAACTTCGAGCTGAATATTGTGATATTGTTATAAGCTACGGTAATTTCTGCCACGTTCTAAATCGACGCTACTGGAAGTGTTAACTGAAAAGAAGGTAGTGGTAACGGTTGAAAGAGTGAGACAAGTTATGGAAGAAGCCCCAAAGACCTGCACGATGACGAACTTACGATGGGATTTCAAGCAGGATAAAGCTACAGTGCACACAACAAGAGCTTCCATCAACTTATTAAGAGAATTTCTTGATGACCGAATTATTAGCAGAATATTAAAGCATTGCCTTTAAAACCAGGCAACCATAATCACCCCATGACTCCGTTCTAACCTCACTCTTCCAGTGCTCTCATAAAAATGTTCTACATAATCGGCGACTGCAAAGACATCGCAGTCAAAGGTTTGGAAATTATAAAACGTTGCGACAAAGTCTGTCTGGAGGCCTACTCGTCGATCCTAACCTGTGGAACCGAAGCGTTAGTAAGTCCCAATATTTCAAATTCAGTTATTATAACGACTCTTGGAAAGCCAGGAGGACTTCTACGGCCGCAAACTCATGGTAACAAACCGGGACTTTGTAGAACAAGGAGAAGACGACATTTTTTCAGGGATTGGAACTGCAGACGTTGCCTTGCTGGTGGTTGGAGACTGCTCAAAAATTAACACAAGGTGGGGGGAACTAGGCTCAAGTCTCGATCAACCCAAAGGTTACTTCAGGTCAAAATTGGGTCATCAAACTGGGCCAGGAGCGGCATTATAATCTGAAGGCTAAACTCCACTCAAGTCCTGACGACTGGGTCATCAAACTGGGGCAGAACCGGCACTACATTCTCAATGCTTAAGGTAAATTGAGGTCAAAGTGGGCCAAAACCGGCACTACTTAACTACTCACACGGACCTGGTGCTGAGGGCAAGAGAGCGTGAGGTTGACAGGAGGGTGGTCCACAATGCTTTCATTTTGAACGCTGTGGGTTGCAGTTTACAGTTTTGAGAAGACTGTCTCAATTCTCTGTTGGACTGAGAGTTCGAAACCAGACAGTTTTTATGAGAGGATTGTTTCTAATTATAGGAATAAGTTGCACACTTTGTGTTTGTTGGGTAGGTCTATTCAGTATTGTGACAGAGTACTGGAGGGAAATGTTGCAGATATAAGGGTCAAGCAGCCCACATTAGAGAGTTTAACAAAGAAGAAGAAGGAGTACATGGCATCTAAATTCATGTCTGTGAGTGAGGTTTCACAGCAACTGCTGGAGATACTGAAGAAAAAGGGACAGGATGATTTAGGTAGATGTCAAGATGGTGTAAAAATGACTTATTGGATTGTGCTAGAGTAGGATCTGAACCTCAGAAGATTCTGGACTGCAGCCTCCAGGAGATGTCCCAGGTTGATTTGGGGGGACCCTTACATTCTCTCATTATTGCAGGACCTGTATTACATCCGCATTGTAAGGGGGGAACAAATTTGAATTAGTCACTTGTTATTTTAACAATATGCAGTTATAATGTAATAACTTGCTTCTATAAAGCTTCGTCATATTCAATAAATGGTTGTTATTTCTCATCGATTTAGTCAGTCGATAAGTATAGTGGACGGGCCGTTCCACCCACCCACCGCACTCACAAACGATGCCAAACCATACGCTTTTTAGCCACAAAGAAACATTATACCAGTAATGAGAATAAATCCGAATTGACATTCAGACCAAAATATATTATACTCAAATTTACATTTTTGATGAATGGTTGACAAGCTGGTTCTGAATGACAACCATTTTCAAATTCTATCCACCAAAAGAGATTTATACCAAAATATAAGTAAATATAAGAAAAAAGAAAATGGGAGCGAGGAGATAACGATGAATGAGTGGGAGGAGTACTTTATGAGGCTGCTGGAGGGAGAAAACGGAAATAGAGACGAAGAGAAACCGAGTAGAACCTGGAGGAGAAAAAATTACTATGGAAGAGGTGGAGAGGCATGTGAAGAAACTGAGGAAAGGGAAGGCACCAGGGAGGGATAGAATACAGAATGAGTCGTGGATGTATGGGACGAGAAGAGTGCTAGAGAGGCTGGTGGAGGTAATGAATGGGGTGTGGAGAGGAGAAGGATTCCCGGTAGGGTGGAGAGAGGGGGTAATTTACCTCATTTACAAAAAAGGAGAGAAAAATAAAGGAGAAAATTACCGAGGGATAACTTTCCTAAACACAGGGTACAAGTTGTATGCATCAATTCTGAATGAAAGGATGAGCAGAGAGATAGAGGAAAAGGGAGCATTACCAGACAGCCAAGCAGGATTTAGAGAGGGGAGGGGAACTATGGATAATGTATACATCCTGGACCATTTGACGAAGAGTGAGTTAAAGAAGAAAGGGGGGAGGGTGTATGCATTATTCGTAGACTTCAAGGCGGATTTTGACAAGGTGGACAGAGAGAGGAGGTTTGAGTGCCTGAGGGAGAAAGGGGTAAATGAATGGCTGGTAAGAAAGGTGGAGGAGATATATGAGAAGATAAAAAGTAAAGTGAAGGTAAGGGAGAGGGAAAGTGAATGGTTTGTGACAACAAATGGATTGAGGCAAGGTTGCCCTCTCAGCCCCTTGTTGTTCACGATGCATGTGGCAGATATGGACGGAATGTTAGAGAGAGCACAAGCGGAGGGGTATGTAGTAGGTAGAAAAAAAGTGTGGAGCCTGGCGTTTGCGGATGATGTGGTAATGGTGGCAAAGAGTGAAAGAGAAATGAAGGAAATGATAAAGAGTTTAGGAAAATAGGTGAAGAAGAAAAGACTAGAAGTGAATGTAGAGAAAACAAAAATGCTGGTGGTCAATAAGAGAAAGAGGAAGAACGAATACAGTGATTGGAGTTGGGAGGGAGAAGTAATAGAACAAGTAAAAGAATTCAAATACTTGGGGTATGTGTTCAATGAAAGAGCCACAGATAAGGCACATATTAGAGAACCGGCAAGAAAAGCGAAAAAGGTGATAGGATGTGTATGGGGAATAGGAGAGAGAAGGTGGGGAGGCGATTTTAAGAGAAGAATGATGATGTTTGAAAGTCTTATTGAAAGCGTGTTCTTGTACGGAGCAGAGGTCTGGGGATGGAAAGAACAAGAGGAGATAGAGACGGTGCAAGAGAAATATCTGAGGTGGGTGCTAAGGGTGGAGAGAGAAACGCCAGGGTACATAGTGAGAGAAGAATGCAAGAGGAATAGGTTGAGAGTGAAAGCGGGAAGACAGGATGGAAGGGAGGAAAGAATGTAGGAGTGCTGGAGAGAAAAGAAGAAGAATTCAGAGGAGAATGATAGGGAGAATTACTACAGGAGGAATGGGTATGCAAGCAAAGAAATAGAGAGACTGAGAGAAAGAGGCGTGTGGATGAATGTAGAACTAAGTGAAAGAGATAAGGATAGGGATAGACATGAGAGGAGAGAAAGAATTAGAGAATCCAGATACAACGGGAAGTACGGAAGATGCATGATCGAGAAAGTACCGAAGTATTTGGGGAGGGAGAGCGAGAAAGAAAGAAAGATGATGGCGAGGTTTAGGTGCGGAAATGAAGAGAGGGAAAATAGGTATTGGGCAGAAGATGGAGGAAGAATGTGTAGAATGTGCTATGAGGAAAGAGAGACGATGTGGAACGAGTGCAGTGAGATGAAACAAAGAGAGAGGAAAGAAAGAGAGGAAATACTGAATTTAGATGGAAGGGAAATTAAATGGATGAAAGAGGTATGGAAGAAGAGGAAAGGGGAGGGGAGAAGAAATAGAGAATTTTATTTAGTTTTTGTTATTATGATAATGGTTAAGTTTAATTGTATATGTATAGGAATCAGAAAGCCCGTAGGGCAAATAAAGATTTATTATTATTATATAAACCTATAAAGGTAATAAATATACATACTTCTAAAAAAACTTTTGTGAAATGAATAATAATCCAGATATGTTACGAAATGTTATTCAAGATGTTAGACGATGGGCTCATTTGTGCTTAGACCAAAATGGAGAACATTTTCAGAATTTATTATAACAATTAAATTAAATAAATGTATTTTCCTTAAAATTTCACGTATTTTTGACAATAAAATCCTGTTTGAGAATTTCCACCATTTTATCTTTCAATGGACACATTATTTGACATTTATAAGTGCAGTTTCCTCAGTTGCAAAATGCCCTGCTCCATCATTGTACCAAATAAGTAGTGATCGACGGTTCGGCTTTGGAACTACCCACCTTTGTTCCTTTTTGGTTTTCCGAAAGACTCAAAGCAATGTCTAATACTAGGAAAATACTTGTAGGATTTTAGTCTGTCCAACAGGTCGTTTATTCTGGTCTTTTTATTAAGTGCGCGATAGTCCACGCACATGCGATCTTCTCCGTTCTCCTGTATGTCTTCTAAGTAAGAGGAGTCAGTACTGACATTCCTGCACTTCGAAATGTACCCAATTCAGTGAAACAATTCCTAAACTGGTTTAAAATATGGTTGACATGTTAATCCTGGAGCAACAACTTGATCTTAACATTGAAGCTTTAGTATTACAAGGTACCAATATTTACAACTCTACTAACTTGTGTGCCCACACTGCAATATAGTCAAACTGATATTGTGGTGACAGCAAACTTAGTAGCAATTTGCAACAAGTTGCATATAGTTGTATACCGAGAGAAATATCGTTTTCAGCCTCCGGCGCTACGGGTTCGCACTTTATTCATTATCGTGTTAGCACGAAAACAGTATAACAGCAAGATTGAGATCTTGGTTTATTGGTTACACGCATCGCATTAGTCGTGGATTTTTTCAAGAGTAATTTATTTATTCTACCTCCACAATTGAGTGTCAATAACACCGCAATATTTAGTCCTGGTAGTTGTCCACTCCCGCCGCCACTGAACCGCCCCGCCATTAATAATGCATCGTCTGGTCTTTGCTTCTTTAAAAATTAACTCCCAGCAATACAAAACAAGGAGCGGAATTAAGCCATTCTTTGCATTATTATGGAAAGTTGCGTTCATTATTCAAGGGAACGGATTTATCTGCGTGCAAATTCCGAGAAATCACATACCGCCGGGGTGGGTGAGGGCCGGATTAGGATCGTTGTTTTCATCGGATACCTAAGCGATTAGTCCTGAGGCGAAAACAACTCAGCTGGAGATATTTACGCTGTTGCCACAATGTCCCGGTTTTTGCAACGAAGTTTTGAGTGTGTTTTCTGACAACAATCAGACAGCAGATCTGACACTTATGTGAATTGTGAAAATAATAATTAAAACTCGAAATCCGCAATTTCAAGTTCATTCCACTAGAGGGAAGTATCGGTCAGCGTACACGACCATTAGACGTGCAAAACCTAGAGAGGATGAAACCTGAAAAATAATGAAACCTGAGAAATCTGAAACCGGGGAAATTATAAAACCTGAAAAATTATGAAACCTTAAAAACATAAAACGGACAAATTATAAAATCTGAAAAAAATTAAAAACTATTAAACTTGACGAAATATGAAACCGGAGAAATTATGAAACTCAAGAACTATAAAAACTTGAAAAACTGAAACCTAAAAAACTAAAATTTATGAATTTATAAAATGAGAAACTCTGTAAACTGAAAGACCATTAAAACTGAAAGACCATTATGAAAACAGAGAAACTGTGGAACCTGAAGAACCATGAAATCGGAAAAAATATTAAACCTTACCAACTATGAAATTTGGAAAAAGATGAAACCTGAAACATTATGAAACCTTCTGAAAAAAGTAAAAACTATTAAACGTGAAAAATTATGAAACCAGAGCAACTATAAAACTTCAAAAATATGAAACCCGAAAAACTAAAATTTGAAGCACAATGAAAAGGGGGACTTTGGAAACTAAAAAACCATTATAAAACCAGAGAATCGGTGGTACATGAAGAACAACGAATTCCGGAAGAGGTTGAAACCTGAAACACTATGAAACCTGCAAATTATGAAACGAGAAACTATAAAGCCTGAGAAACTATAAAACATCAAGAAAAATAAAACGGAAAAATTATGAAATCTGAAAAAACAAGTAGGATCGATTACACCTGAAGAACTATGAAACCGGAGAAATTATGAAAAATTATCAACTATAAAACTTGAAAAACTAAAATTTAATAATTTTATAAAACTGAAAGACCATTATGAAACCAGAGAAACTGTGGAACCTGAAAAACCATCAAATCGGAAAAAATATTAAACCTTACCAACTATGAAATTTGGAAAAAGATGAAACCTGAAAGAGGATGAAACTGGAGAAATTATAAAACCTGAAACATTATGAAACCTTAGAAACTATAAAACCTCAAGACCAATGAAACGGAAAAATTATGAAATCTGAAAAAAGTAAAAACTATTAAACGTGAAAAATTATGAAACCGTAGTAATTATGAAACCAGAGCAACTATAAAACTTCAAAAACTATGAAACCCGAAAAACTAAAATTTGAAGCACAATGAAAAGGGGAACTTTGGAAACTAAAAAACCATTATAAAACCAGAGAATCGGTGGTACATGAAGAACAATGAAATCGAAAAAAATGTTAATCCTGGGCAACTACGAATTCCGGAAGAGGTTGAAACCTGAAACACTATGAAACCTGCAAATTATGAAACGAGAAACTATAAAGCCTGAGAAACTATGAAACATCAAGAAAAATAAAACGGAAAAATTATGAAATCTGAAAAAACAACTAGGATCGATTACACCTGAAGAACTATGAAACCGGAGAAATTATGAAAAATTATCAACTATAAAACTTGAAAAACTGAAACCTGAAAAACTAAAATTTAATAATTTTATAAAACTGAAAAACCATTATGAAACCAGAGAAACTGTGGTACCTGAAAAACCATGAAATCGGAAAAATATTAAACCTGAGCAACTATAAAATCTGTAAAAAGAAGAAACCTGAGAAATTTTAAACTGGAGAAATTATAAAATCTGAAACATTATGAACCTCAAGAACGATGAAGCGGAAAAGTTATGAAATCTGAAAAAACGATAAACCTGAAGAATTATGAAACCGAAGAAATTATGACACCTGAGGAACTATAAAACAAACAAACTTGGGAAACTCAAAAACCATTACGAAACTAGAGAAACTGTGGAATCTGAAGAACCACGATATCGAAAAAAAATTAAATCTTGAAGACGAAGAAACCTGAATAACTACGAAACCTGAAAGAGGATGAAACCTGAAAAAAAAAATGAAACGGGAAATTATAAAACCTTAAACATTATGAAACCTGAAAGATGATGAAACATAAAAAATATGAAAGTGGAGAAATTATAAAACCTGAAAAAACTAAAAACGATTAAACCTGAAGAACTATGAAACCGGAGGAATTATGAAAACTGAGCAACCATAAAACTTAAAAAATATGAAACCTCATAAACTAAAATTTGAAGCACAATGAAATGAGAAAGTTTGGAAACTGGAAAACCATTATGAATTTAGAGAAATTATGGAACATGAAAAACCTTCAAATTGGAAAAATATTAAACCTTAGCAACAATGAAATCTGAGAAAAGGTGAATCCTGAAAAACTACGGAACTTAAGACAGGATTAGACTTGAGAAATTTGAAACTGGAGAAATTATAAAACCTAACCTCAGAAACAATGAAACGGAAAAATTATGAAATCTGAAAGAAATAAAAACGATTAAACCTGAAGAATTATGAAATCGGAGAAATTATGAAACATGGGCAACAATAAAACTTGAAAAACTATGAAACCTGAAGGACTAAAATTTGAAGCAATGAAATGAGAGACCTTGGAAACAGAAACACCATTATGAAGCCAAAGAAACTGTGGAACCTGAAGAACCATGAAATCGGAAAGATATTAAACATTAGCAACCTTGAAATATGTAAGAAGATGAAATATGAAAAACTATAAAACCTAAGAGGATGAAACCTAAAAAATATGAAAACTGGAGAAATTATAAAACCTGAAATATTATGAAACCTGTGGAACTATAAAACTTGAAAATCTATAAAACCTGAAAAACTAAAATTTGAAGCAAAATAAAATGAGGAACTTTGGAAACTGAAATCCATAATGAAAAATATGAAACTGGAGAAATTATAAAACCTGAAATATTATGAAACCTGAGGAACTATAAAACTTGAAAATCTATAAAACCTGAAAAACTAAAATTTGAAGCAAAATAAAATGAGGAACTTTGGAAACTGAAATCCATAATGAAAAATATGAAACTGGAGAAATTATAAAACCTGAAATATTATGAAACCTGAGAAACTATAAAACTTGAAATACTAAAATTTGAAGCGCAATGAAATTATGAATTTTGAAAGACCATTGCGAAACCAGAGAAGCCGTGGAACCTGAAGAACCATGAAATCGAAAAAAAAAGCTTAGCAACTATTAAATCTGGAAAAAGATAGGAAAACTATAAAATTTGAAAAACTATGAAACCTAAAAAACTAAAATTTGATGCACAATGAAAAAAGAAACTTTGGAAACTGAAAAACCATTATGAAGCCAGAGAATTATGGAATATGAAGAACCTACAAATCGGAAAGATATTAAACCTTAGCAACTTTGAAATCTATAAAAAGATGAAATACAACAAACTATGAAACCTTTAAGTGGATGAAACCTGAAAAATATGAATCTGGAGAAATTATAAGACCCGAAACATTATGAAACCCGAGAAACTATTAATCTTTAAGAACCATGAAACCGAAAAATTATGAAATCTGAAAAAAAACTAAAAACGATTAAACCTGAAGAACTATGAAACCCCAAAAAAAATAAAATTTGAGGCAAAATAAAATGAGGAATGAAAACTGAAAGACCATTATGAAAGCACAGAAATTTATTATGGAATATGAAATCGGAAATACTATTAAACCTGAGCAACTACGTCTACTGGAAGAGGACATTATGAAACATGAAAGAAGATGAAACCTGAAAAATATGAAACAGGAAAAATTATAAAACCTGAAACATTATGAAAACTGAAACGTTATGAATCCGTAAAGACCGTGAAATCGGAAAAATTATAATATCTGAAAAAAATTTAAAACGATTACACTTGAACTATGAAACGGGAGAAATTATGTAACTCAAGCAACTATAAAACTTGAAAAACTAAGAAACCTGAAAAACTAAAATGTGAAGCAAAATAAAATTATTAACTCTGGAAACTGAAAAGCCATTATAAAACCAGAGAAACTGTGGAAGCTGAAGAACCAGAAATCGGAAAAATATTAAACCTTAGCAACTATGGAATCTCGAAAAACATGAATCCTGAAAAACTACGAAACCTTCTGAGAAATTTGAAACTGGACAAATTATAAAACCTGAAACATTATGAAATCTGAGAAACCTCAAGAACAGTGAAACGGAAAAATTATGAAATCTGACAAAGCTAAAACGATTAAACCTGAAACCTGAAAAATCTGAAACTGGGAAAATTATTAAACCTGAAACATTATGAAACCTTAAGAACATAAAACGGAAAAATTATAAAATTTGAAAAACATTAAAAACGATTAAACTTGACAAAATAAGAAAAAGGAGAAATTATAAAACTTAACCAACTATAAAACTTGAAAAATTTAAACCTGAAAAACTAAAATTTGAAAACGGAAAAATTATGAAATCTTAAAAAAGTAAAATCTATTAAAACTGAAAAATTATGAAACCGCTGAAATTATTAAACAAGAGCAACTATAAATCTTCAAAAACTATGAAAGCCGAAAAACTAAAATTTGAAGCACAATGGAAAGGGGAACTTTGGAAACTGAAAGACCATTATTAAACGAGATAAACTGTGGAACACGAAGGACCATGAAATCAGAAAAATATTAAACCATAGCAACTATAAAATCTGGAAAAAGATGAAACGTGAAAAACTACGAATCCTCAGAGGATGAAACTTGAGAAATTTGAAACTGGAGAAATTATAAAACCTGAAACATAAGGAAACCTGAGAAACTATGAAACCTCAAGAACAATGAAAGGGAAAAATTACGAAATCTAAAACCTGAAAACTAGTAAACCTGCAGCAGTATGAAACCGGAGAAATTATGAAAAATGATCAACTATAAAACTTGAAAAACTGAAACTTGAAAAACTAAAATTTAATAATTTTATAAAACTGAAAGACCATTATGAAACCAGAGAAGCTGTGGAACCTGAAGAACCATCAAATCGGAAAAAATATTAAACCTTACCACCTATGAAATTTGGAAGAAGATGAAACCTGAAAGAGGATGAAACTGGAGAAATTATAAAACTTGAAACATTATGAAACCTTAGAAACTATAAAGCCTCAAGACCAATGAAACGGAAAAATTATGAAATCTGAAAAAAGTAAAAACTATTAAACGTGAAAAATTAAGAAACCGTAATAATTATGAAACCAGAGCAACTATAAAACTTCAAAAACTATGAAACCCGAAAAACTAAAATTTGAAGCACAATGAAAAGGGGAACTTTGGAAACTAAAAAACCATTATAAAACCAGAGAATCGGTGGTACATGAAGAACAATGAAATCGAAAAAAATGTTAAACCTGAACAACTACGAATTCCGGAAGAGGTTGAAACCTGAAACACTATGAAACCTGCAAATTATGGAACGAGAAACTATAAATCCTGAGAAACTATAAAACATCAAGAAAAATAAAACGGAAAAATGATGAAGTCTGAAAAAACAACTAGGATCGATTACACCTGAAGAACTATGAAACCGGAGAAATTATGAAAAATGATCAACTATATAACTTGAAAAACTGAAACCTGAAAAACTAAAATTTAATAATTTTATAAAACTGAAAGACCATTATGAAACCAGAGAAACTGTGGTACCTGAAAAACCATGAAATCGGAAAAATATTAAACCTGAGCAACTATAAAATCTGGAAAAAGAAGAAACCTGAGAAATTTGAAACTGGAGAAATTATAAAATCTGAAACATTACGAACCTCAAGAACGATGAAACGGAAAAATTATGAAATCTGAAAAAACAATAAACCTGAAGAATTATGAAACCGAAGAAATTATGACACCTGAGGAACTATAAAACAAACAAACTTTGGAAACTGAAAAACCATTACGAAACCAGAGAAACTGTGGAACCTGAAGAACCATGATATCGAAAAAAAATTAAACCTTAGCAACTATAAAATCTTGAAGACGAAGAAACCTGAATAACTACGAAACCTGAAAGAGGATGAAACCTGAAAAAAAAAATGAAACTGGGGAAATTATAAAACCTTAAACATTATGAAACCTGAAAGATGATGAAACATAAAAAAATATGAAAGTGGAGAAATTATAAAACCTGAAATAACTAAAAACGATTAAACCTGAAAAACTATGAAACCGGAGGAATTATGAAAACTGAGCAACCATAAAACTTAAAAAATATGAAACCTCATAAACTAAAATTTGAAGCACAATAAAATGAGAAACTTTGGAAACTGGAAAACCATTTGAATTTAGAGAAATTATGGAACATGAAGAACCTTCAAATTGGAAAAATATTAAACCTTAGCAACAATGAAATCTGAGAAAAGGTGAATCCTGAAAAACTACGGAACTTAAGACAGGATTAGACCTGAGAAATTTGAAACTGGAGAAATTATAAAACCCAACCTCAGAAACAATGAAACGGAAAAATTATGAAATCTGAAAGAAATAAAAACGATTAAACCTGAAGAATTATGAAATCGGAGAAATTATGAAACATGGGCAACTATAAAACTTGAAAAACTATGAAACCTGAAGGACTAAAATTTGAAGCAATGAAATGAGAGACCTTGGAAACAGAAACACCATTATGAAACCAAAGAAACTGTGGAACCTGAAGAACCATGAAATCGGAAAGATATTAAACATTAGCAACCTTGAAATATGTAAGAAGATGAAATATGAAAAACTATAAAACCTAAGAGGATGAAACCTAAAAAATATGAAAACTGGAGAAATGATAAAACCTGAAATATTATGAAACCTGAGGAACTATAAAACTTGAAAATCTATAAAACCTAAAAAACTAAAATTTGAAGCAAAATAAAATGAGGAACTTTGGAAACTGAAATCCATAATGAAAAATATGAAACTGCAGAAATTATAAAACCTGAAATATTATGAAACCTGAGAAACTATAAAACTTGAAATACTAAAATTTGAAGCGCAATTAAATTATGAACTTTGAAAGACCATTGCGAAACCAGAGAAGCCGTGGAACCTGAAGAACCATGAAATCGAAAAAAAAAGCTTAGCAACTATTAAATCTGGAAAAAGATAGGAAAACTATAAAATTTGAAAAACTATGAAACCTAAAAAACTAAAATTTGATGCACAATGAAAAAAGAAACTTTGGAAACTGAAAAACCATTATGAAGCCAGAGAATTATGGAATATGAAGAACCTACAAATCGGAAAGATATTAAACCTTAGCAACTTTGAAATCTATAAAAAGATGAAATACAAAAAACTATGAAACCTTTAAGTGGATGAAACCTGAAAAATATGAATCTGGAGACCCGAAATCTGAAAAAAAACTAAAAACGATTAAACCTGAAGAACTATGAAACCCCCAAAAAAATAAAATTTGAGGCAAAATAAAATGAGGAATGAAAACTGAAAGACCATTATGAAAGCACAGAAATTTATTATGGAACATGAAATCGGAAATACTATTAAACCTGAGCAACTACGTCTTCTGGAAGAGGACACTATGAAACATGAAAGAGGATGAAACCTGAAAAATATGAAACAGGAAAAATTATAAAACCTGAAACATTATGAAAACTGAAACGTTATGAATCCGTAAAGACCGTGAAATCGGAAAAATTATAAAATCTGAAAAAAATTTAAAACGATTACACTTGAACTATGAAACGGGAGAAATTATGTAACTCAAGCAACTATAAAACTTGAAAAACTAAGAAACCTGAAAAACTAAAATGTGAAGCAAAATAAAATGATTAACTCTGGAAACTGAAAAGCCATTATAAAACCAGAGAAACTGTGGAAGCTGAAGAACCAGAAATCGGAAAAATATTAAACCTTAGCAACTATGGAATCTGGAAAAACATGAATCCTGAAAAACTACGAAACCTTCTGAGAAATTTGAAACTGGACAAATTATAAAACCTGAAACATTATGAAATCTGAGAAACCTCAAGAACAGTGAAACGGAAAAATTATGAAATCTGACAAAGCTAAAACTATTAAACCTGAAGAATTATGAAACCGGAAAAATTATGAAACCTTAGCAACTAAAACTTGAAAAAACTAAAATTTGAAGCACAGCGAATTGAGAAATTTTAGAAACTGAAACACTATTATGTGACCAGAGAAACTGTGGAACCTGAAGAAACATAAAATCGCAAAAATATTAAACCTAAGCAACTATAAAATCTGGAAAAATATTAAACCTGAAAATCTACGAAACCATAGAGGATGAAAACTGAGAAATTTGAAACTAGAGAAATGATAAAACCTGAAACATTACGAAAAATGAGAAACTAAAATTTGAAGCACAATCAAATGAGAAACTTCGGAAACTGAAACACCATTATGAAACCAGAGAAATTATAAAACCTGAAAAACTCGAAACCTCACAGGATGAAACCTGAGAAATTTGAAACGAGAAATTATGAAACGGAAAAACGGAAAAATTAAGATAAACCTGAAGAATTATGAAATCTGGAAAAAAAAAAACTCAACAATTAAACCAGAAGAACTATGAAGCCGCAGAAATGATAAAACTTTAGCAACTAAAAATATGAAACCTGAAAATTATAAAACCTGGGAAATTAAAAAACCTGAGAAACTATGAAACCTCACGAACAATGAATCGAAAAAATTATGAAATCTGAAAAAAAAAAAAACTAGGAACGATTACACCTGAAGAACTATGAAACTTGAAAAAGTATGAAACCCGAAAAGCTAAAATTTTAAGCACAAAGAAATGAGAAACATTGGAAACTGAAAGACCAGAGAAACTTTAGAACTCGAAGAACCATGAAATCGGAAAAATATTAAACCTTAGCAACTATGGAATCTGGAAGATGAAATCTGAAAAACAATGAAGCCTGAGAGAAGATTAAACCTGAAAAATCTGAAACTGGGGAAATTATTAAACCTGAAACATTATGAAACCTTAAGAACATAAAACGGAAAAATTATAAAATCTGAAAAAAATTAAAAACGATTAAACTTGACAAAATAAGAAAAAGGAGAAATTATAAAACTTAACCAACTATAAAACTTGAAAAATTGAAACCTGAAAAACTAAAATTTGAAAACGGAAAAATTATGAAATCTTAAAAAAGTAAAAACTATTAAAACTGAAGAATTATGAAACCGCTGAAATTATTGAACAAGAGCAACTATAAAAGTTCAAAAACTATGAAAGCCGAAAAACTAAAATTTGAAGCACAATGGAAAGGGGAACTTTGGAAACTGAAAGACCATTATTAAACGAGATCAACTGTGGAACACGAAGGACCATGAAATCAGAAAAATATTAAACCATAGCAACTATAAAATCTGGAAAAAGATGAAACGTGAAAAACTACGAATCCTCAGAGGATGAAACTTGAGAAATTTGAAACTGGAGAAATTATAAAACATGAAACATAAGGAAACCTGAGAAACTATGAAACCTCAAGAACAATGAAAGGGAAAAATTACGAAATCTAAAACCTGAAAACTAGTAAACCTGCAGCAGTATGAAACCGGAGAAATTATGAAACCTGAGCAACAGTTAAATTGGGGAAATTATGAAACCTGAAAAACTAAAATTTGACGCACAACGAAATGAGAAACTTTGGAAAGTGAAAAACCAATATGAAACCAGAGGAACTGTGGAACCTGAAGAATAATGAAATCGGAAAAAATATTAAACCTAAGCAAATACGAATTCTGAAAGAGGATGAAACCTGAAAAACTGAAACCTTAAAAATATGAAACTGAAGAAATTATAAAACCTGAAAAATTATGAAACCTAAGAAACTATAAAAACTGGAAAAATTATAAAACCTGAAACATAATGAAACCTGAGAAACTATGAAACCTCAAGAACAATGAAAAGGAAAAATTACGAAATCTAAAACCTGAAAACTAGTAAACCTGGAGCAGTATGAAACCGGAGAAATTATGAAACCTGAAAAACTAAAATTTGACGCACAACGAAATGAGAAACTTTGGAAAGTGAAAAACCAATATGAAACCAGAGGAACTGTGGAACCTGAAGAATAATGAAATCGGAAAAAATATTAAACCTAAGCAAATACGAATTCTGAAAGAGGATGAAACCTGAAACACTGAAACCTGAAAGAGGATGAAACCTTAAAAATATGAAACTGGAGAAATTATAAAACCTGAAAAATTATGAAACCTAAGAAACTATAAAAACTGGAAAAATTATAAAACCTGAAACATAATGAAACCTGAGAAACTATGAAACCTCAAGAACAATGAAAGGGAAAAATTACGAAATCTAAAACTTGAAAACTAGTAAACCTGCAGGAGTATGAAACCGGAGAAATTATGAAACCTGAGCAACAGTTAAATTGGGGAAATTATGAAACCTGAAAAACTAAAATTTGACGCACAACGAAATGAGAAACTTTGGAAAGTGAAAAACCAATATGAAACAAAAGGAACTGTGGAACCTGAAGAATAATGAAATCGGAAAAAATATTAAACCTAAGCAAATACGAATTCTGAAAGAGGATGAAACCTAAAACACTGAAACCTGAAAGAGGATGAAACCTTAAAAATATGAAACTGGAGAAATTATAAAACCTGAAAAATTATGAAACCTAAGAAACTATAAAAACTGGAAAAATTATAAAACCTGAAACATAATGAAACCTGAGAAACTATGAAACCTCAAGAACAATGAAAGGGAAAAATTACGAAATCTAAAACCTGAAAACTAGTAAACCT
Source organism: Diaperis boleti (assembly GCA_963583935.1). Taxonomy (NCBI): domain Eukaryota; kingdom Metazoa; phylum Arthropoda; class Insecta; order Coleoptera; family Tenebrionidae; genus Diaperis; species Diaperis boleti. The sequence goes on from OY757242.1 coordinate 6,880,337, forward strand.
GCAGCAGTATGAAACCGGAGAAATTATGAAACCTGAGCAACAGTTAAATTGGGGAAATTATGAAACCTGAAAAACCAAAATTTGACGCACAACGAAATGAGAAACTTTGGAAAGTGAAAAACCAATATGAAACCAGAGGAACTGTGGAACCTGAAGAATAATGAAATCGGAAAAAATATTAAACCTAAGCAAATACGAATTCTGAAAGAGGATGAAACCTGAAACACTGAAACCTGAAAGAGGATGAAACCTTAAAAATATGAAACTGGAGAAATTATAAAACCTGAAAAATTATGAAACCTAAGAAACTATGAAATCTCAAGAACAATCAAACGGACAAATTATGAAATCTAAAACACTAAAAACGATTAAACCGACGAGCTATGAAGCCGGAGACGTTATGAAACTTAAGTAACTATAAAACTTGAAAAACTATGAAACCCAAAAAACTAAAATTTGAAGCGAAATAAAATGAGAAACTTTGGAAACCGAAAGACCATTATGAAACCTGAGACACTATGAAACCGTAAGGACCATAAATTAAATCTGAACTATAAAAATGGAAAAATTATTAAATCTGAGCAGTTATAAAACTTGAAAAATTATTAAACTTGAAATACAAAAAATTGTAACACAATGAAATGTGAAACTTTGAAAATTGAAAGACAATTTTGAAACTATAGAAACTATGAAACCTGAAGGACACTGAAATTGAAACAATATTAAACCTGAAATAGGAAACCAGAAGAATATGAAACAGAAAAATTATGAAATCTGAAAGAAATTAAATACGATTAAGCCTGAAAAATTACGACAACCAAAATTAGGAAACCTGAGCCACTATAACACTTGAGAAACTATTAAAACTGAAAAACTAAAATTTTAAACACAATGAAATGAAAAACTTTGGAAACTGAAAGACCATTATGAAAGCAGAGAAATTATGGAACATAAAGGAAAATCAAATCAGAAAAATATTAAACCTGAAAATCGAAACTAAGAAACTAGGAAACCTCAGAGGATTTGAAATTTGAAAAAAAATAAAAGCGATTAAACCTGAAGAATTACGAAACCGGAAATTAAGAAACCTGACCCACTATAAAACTTGATAAACAATGAAACCTCAAAGGATGAAACCTGAAAAATATGAAACTGGAGAAATTATAAAAACCTGCAACATTATGAAACCTGAGAAACTATGAAACCTCAAGGAGCATGAAACGGAAAAATTATGAAATCTGAAAAGACTAAAAACGATTAAACCTGAAAAATTATGAAAAAGGAAATATTATGAAAAATGATCAACTACAAAATTTGAAAAACTATGAAACCCGAAAAACTAAAATTTGAAGCAAAATAAAATGAGAAATTCTGAAAGACCATTATGAAAGCGGAGAAATTATGGAACATGAAGGATCCTAAAATCGGAAAAATATTAAACCTTAGCAATTATGAAATCTGAAAAAAGATAAAACTTGAAAAACTACGAAACCGTAGAGGATGAAGCCTGAGAAATTTGAAACTGGAGAAATTATAAAACCTGAAACAATATGAAACCTGAGAAATTTCATTAAGAACCATGAAACAGAAAAACTATGAAATCTGAAAAAATAAATATTAACTTGAACTATGAAACCGGAGAAGTTATGCAACTTGAGCAACTATAAAATTTAAAAAAACTATGAAATCTAAAAAACTAAAATGTGAAGCAAAATAAAATGAGAAACTCAGGGAACTGAAACATCATTATGAAACATGAGACATGAAACCGTAAGGACCATGAAATCGGAAAAATTATTAAACTTGACGAAATATGAAACCGGAGAAATTAGGAAACTTAAGCAACTATAAAACTTGAAAAACTATGAAACCTGAAAAACTAAAATTTGAAGAAATAAAAATGAGAAACTCTGGAAACTGAAAGAAAATTATGAAACCAGAGAAACTGTGGTACCTGAAGAACCATGAACTTGGAAAAATATTAAACCTTAGCAACTATGAAATCTGGAAAAAGATGAAACCTGAAAAACTACGAAACCTTAGAGGATGAAACCTGAAAAATTTGAAAAAGGAGAAATTATAAAACCTGAAACATTATGAAACCTGAGAAACTATAGAGCCTCCAGAACAATGAAACGAAAAAAATTATCAAATCTGAAAAAACAACTAGGATAGAAACCTGAATAACTATGAAACCTGAAAGAGGATGAAACCTGAAAAATATGAAACTGGGGAAATTATAAAACCTTAAACATTATGAAACCTGAAAGATGATGAAACCTGAAAAATGATGAAACCTGAAAAATATAAAACGAGAAATTATAAAACTTGAAAAATCTAAAAACGATTAAACCTCAAGAACAATGAAACGGAAAAATTACGAAATCTGAAAAAACTAAAAACGATTAAACCTGAAGAATTATGAAACCGTTGAAATTATGAAACCAGAGCAACTATAAAACTTCAAAAACTATGAAACCCGAAAAACTATAATCTGAAGCACAATGAAAAGAGGAACTTTGGAAACTGAAAGACCATTATTAAACGAGATAAACTGTGGAACCCGAAGGACCACAAAATCGGAAAAAATATTAAACCTTAGCAACTATGGAATCTGGAAGATGAAACCTGAAAAACAATGAAACCTGAGAAATTTGAAACTGGGGAACATATGAAATGAAAGATTATCAAACCTTAGAACATAAAACGGAAAAATTATAAAATCTAAAAAAAATTAAAAACGATTAAACTTGACGAAATATGAAACCGAAGAAATTATGAAACTTAAGCAACTATAAAACTTGAAAAACTGAAACCTGAAAAACTAAAATTTGAAAACGGAAAAATTATGAAATCCTAAAAAAGTAAAAACTAATAAACCTGAAGAATTATGAAACCGTTGAAATTATGAAACTAGAGCAACTATAAAACTTCAAAAACTATAAAAGCCGAAAAACTAAAATTTGAAGCACAATGGAAATCTTGGAAACTGAAAGACCATTATTAAACGAGATAAACTGTGAAACCCGAAGGACCACGAATGGCAAAAAATATTAAACCTTGGTAACTATGGAATCTGGAAGATGAAACCTGAGAGAGGATGAAACCTGAAAAATTTGAAACTGGCGAAATTATAAAACTTAAAACATTATGAAACCTTAGAACATAAAACGGAAAAATTATAAAATCTAAAAAAAATTAAAAACGATTAAACTTGACGAAATATGAAACCGAAGAAATTATGAAACTTAAGCAACTATAAAACTTGAAAAACTGAAACCTGAAAAACTAAAATTTGAAAACGGAAAAATTATGAAATCCTAAAAAAGTAGAAACTAATAAACCTGAAGAATTATGAAACTGTTGAAATTATGAAACTAGAGCAACTATAAAACTTCAAAAACTATAAAAGCCGAAAAACTAAAATTTGAAGCACAATGGAAATCTTGGAAACTGAAAGACCATTATTAAACGAGATAAACTGTGGAACCCGAAGGACCACGAATGGCAAAAAATATTAAACCTTGGTAACTATGGAATCTGGAAGATGAAACCTGAGAGAGGATGAAACCTGAAAAATTTGAAACTGGCGAAATTATAAAACTTGAAACATTATGAAACCTTAGAACATAAAACGGAAAAATTATAAAATCTGAAAAAAATTAAAAACGATTAAACTTGACGAAATATGAAACCGAAGAAATTATGAAACTTAAGCAACTATAAAACTTGAAAAACTGAAACCTGAAAAACTAAAATTTGAAAACGGAAAAATTATGAAATCCTAAAAAAGTAAAAACTAATAAAACTGAAGAATTATGAAACCGTTGAAATTATGAAACTAGAGCAACTATAAAACTTCAAAAACTATAAAAGCCAAAAAACTAAAATTTGAAGCACAATGGAAATCTTGGAAACTGAAAGACCATTATTAAACGAGATAAACTGTGAAACCCGAAGGACCACGAATGGCAAAAATATTAAACCTTGGCAACTATGGAATCTGGAAGATGAAACCTGAGAGAGGATGAAACCTGAAAAATTTGAAACTGGCGAAATTATAAAACCTGAAACATTATGAAACCTTAGAACATAAAACGGAAAAATTATAAAATCTGAAAAAAATTAAAAACGATTAAATTTGAAAAACTGAAACCTGAAAAACTAAAATTTGAAGAAAAATAAGAGGAGAAACTCTAGAAACTGAAAGACCTTTATGAAACCGGAGAAACTGTGGTACCTGAAGAACCATGAAATCGGAAAAAACCTTAAACCTTAGCAACTATGAAATCTTTAAAAAATGAAACCTGAAAAACTACGAAACCTTAGAGGATGAAACTTAAGAAATTTGAAACTGGAGAAATTATAATACCTGAAACATTATGAAACCTGAGAAACTTTAAAATCTCCAGAACAATGAAACGGAAAAATTATAAAATCTGAAAAAACTATTAAACCTGAAGAATTATGACACTTTTGAAATTCAAAAACAATGAAACCCGAAAAACATAAATTTAAAGAGGAACTTTGGAAACTGGAAAGTATTATGAAACATGAGAAATTATGAAACCTGTGAAACTATAAAACTTGAAAAACTACAAAACATGAAAGACTAAAATTTGAAGCAAAATAAAATGAGAAACTTTGGAAACTGAAAGATCATTATGAAACCTGAGACACTATGAAACTGTAAGGATCATAAAATCGGAAAAAGGTATTCAACTGAGCAACTACAAAATCTGGAAGAAGATGAAACCCGAAAAATATGAAACTTGAGAAATTATAAAACCTGAAACATTATGAAACCTTGAGAACCATGAAAGGGAAAAATTATAAAATTTGGAAAACGATTAAACTTGATGAGCCATGAAATCGGAGAAATCATGAAACCTGAACAATTATAAAATCTGAGTATCTATGAAACCTGAAAAACCCTACAGTCCTAGCGTGCCACGATTACTAGAAGAAGTTAGACTCGAGTGCGACAACTTTGTTCTTAACAACACAAAGTAATATAAAGTAAACCAAGATCTCCACAAAATCGCCACGGAACTGGAGTTTCACGACTACAAAAAGCTGTTGGAGCTGAAACTCCATCGCTCTTAATTTACATTACCACTTAACTCCCTTTCAATGGTGTCTGGCAAGTAATTAACCTCCGAATTGCGAATGGAAGCTTAAACATACCGCGGGACGCCATCCGGTAATAACCTTAGATAAAAAAGGGTTGCGGCGAACTTCCAAACTTAATTAATACAAATGGGGCGATTTGGGTGAATTAATTTTTTCATGGGGTTGTTGCAAGATCTACGTGAAACTGAACAACAACAGCAGTCTACATTTATCAAGCAGAACTTCACTAACAGTCTTGGAATTAATTAAGAGATATAAATTTCAATTTCATAAACCGTTGAGCCGATTTTTACCCGTCGATACATACACAGGCGACAGAGCGCTGCATAATTAATTTCAATTAAATCCATCAAGCAAGAAATTCCTACATCTCGGACTTGTCAAAAACAATAACCGTTTCTCGTTATTAATATCCCCTTCAAAAAGGCTCCCATTCTTGACGAGAACAATAAGAAAAACTTTAATTTAGTCCCAACAGTACAGCACAATAAGGTATCGATTTTCTTCGCGAAGTTTTGCCGCGACTTGACATTGGAAAGTTTTTCCAGTGGTCGCAACAATGAATTATGGAGGCAACTCGTAAATTCGAACGAAATATAAATATTTATCACTGTTTAGGAACATACATCATTTAGGGGTGCGGTAGATCGGATCGGAGGAATTTGTTTATTTGAGAATGTTTCGATGGTTGTAGAAAGGAAGTTCTTAATAGAGATATTTATTGGGGGTGTGAACTGAATTTCGAACTAAATGATTATTAGTAAATATTTTTGAAAATATGACGAGTTCGACTTTGCTCAGAACATGACGGAAAACATGCACTCCAGCAACATCTGCATTATTTATGAGAGCGGAGACTTGGGACAAACTATACACCCCCGGACTAAAGGACACCCAACTTTCTGCTGATTTAAGTACTCGCTACACACAACTGTTACCCGTGTCCCATTTTATAGTTTCGAACTTAATTCAGGGTCCATAACCTAATGTCATTACCTGATCGGTCGGTTCGCAACTTTCCCGCAAAGCCAGGTCGAGGGTCTTATCTGCATTCGAAATTCGGGGATGGACAAAGCCGGAGTAAAATTAATGTTTTCGGTTTGTTTTAGACTGTCGGTAAGCGCGCGTAATTGTGGACACCTCTTAAGCCGCAAAAGGGATGCGGATTTAGCGATCGGAATGTATTCGAAGAGTGGTGGTCGATGGTGAAAGGGAGAGGATTTGTGGATTTGGGGGTGTTAAGTTATGGAATGCTTATAATGGTCACAAAATAAAACAAAGGACATTTAACAATGCTTTCCGTTCCATATATCCACGATTCATTCTGTATACCATCCCTCCCCGGTGTCTTTTTTCTTTTCAGTTTGCTTAGTTGTTGGTCTAGTTCTTCTCTTGTTATGTCTTCTATTTCTTCCACTCTTTGTTGTCTCTTTTCCTTTTCTTGTCTGTTTTCATCACCCCCCAGCAGCTCATTGAAGTACTCTCTCCATTCCTCCATAGTAATTCCACTTTATCTCTTTTTTCTTTCTTTCCTTATTTATGTATCTCCATACCTCTTCTTCCGTCTTTATACCCTTCATCTTTAGATCTTCTTCCATCCGTTTCTTTAGCATCTTCTCTTTGCATCCTAAATTGTACCTCTTGCGTGCTCTCTTGTACTCTTCCTTGGTTGCTTTTTCTTTTTTCCAATTTCTTAGTTTCCTTCTTGCTTCCTGCTTCCTTTCCCTGCATTCTTTATCCCACCACTCGTTCTTCCACAGCCCCATCTTCTCTCTTATCTCTATCTCCTTTTTTTCTGTTGCGTTTCTTATGTTATCGTTCAGTTCCCTCACCTTTTCGTTTACTTCTGTTTCTTCGTATTTTGCTTCCCTAAGTCTTGCTCTATAATTTTTTTTTTCCTTCTTCCGTCCAAATATTCTTCACAGTTTTTCTTCTAAACTCATAATCAACAATCTCCCTGTTTGTTGTTTTGAATTGTGGACACAAAGTACTAGTAAAATCCGCTTTTGGGTGATGACCCGTTTATTTAACACACCATAATTACACTATGTACATTTCATAAAAAAGGACATTGTTAGGAGCAAGCTCCGTCTTAGTGAAGATTTAGATTTTGAATGAGTGGTGTGGCTGGAGCCACCCCAAAAGAAAAGGTAAGGTGGGGGTGCGTAGTACCCCCTACCCTAAGTGCCTCAAGGGCGGAAAAGATCGTTCATTCTCCCCCCCTTGAAGTCACCGACTTCAATAAACAAAAGTATAAATTTATAGAATAAACAATATAAAACAATATACGAAAATGAGTCATAAAAAACTAGCTATATAAGCTACACACTAATTGAAAAAGTTAAAACACAAGAAAATAAACATAATTATGTAGGTGTAATAATGATCACGCAGGATCAACGAACGGAATCACTTTTATAGTTTTGGTAGCAAACACAATTTGCGCACTGCACGTTTTATTTCACCACTTGGCGTCTTTAGCGTTGCGACGCGCACTACACCGTCACGTCCAGGGTGGAGTTCGATGATGCGTCCTAGTTGCCATCTCTGCGGAGGGCAGTTTTCCTCGACGATAACTGCGAGATCGTTAAGGTTGATTTCCACTCCCTTGGTCGATTGCTTTTTGGGTCGTTGCTGAAGTTGGGATAGGTACTCCTTTCGCCAACGTTTCCAGAAATGCTGCCGCATTTGTTCCACTCGCTGCCATCTCTTCAAACGGTTCTCGGGGACATCAGTGAGGTCCACTTCGGCGATGGTGGTCATTGGTTGTCCGATCAGGAAGTGTCCCGGAGTTAGAGCTTCTAGGTCATTGGGATCGAAAGTAAGCGGGGTAATTGGTCGGGAATTTAGGATCGCTTCGATGCGTGTAAGGAGCGTGTACATTTCCTCATACGTCAGAAATGACATCCCGAGGATGCGCTTTAAATGAAATTTAACGGCCTTTACATTAATTTCCCAAAGTCCGCCTAGGTGGGGCGAACCAGGTGCTATATTGTGCCACGTTATGCCTTTGCTTGCGAGATCTTCAATTACGTCACTAAAGGTGATTGATTTTAAAAACTGGCGCATTTCGCCAAGCTCGCGTTGTGCACCGCGGAAATTGGTGGCATTGTCTGAGTAGATGTGGGACACGTGCCCCCGTCTCGAAACCAAACGTTTTAATGCATTCAAAAAGGACGCCGTCGTCAAGTCACCTACAAGCTCGAGATGCACAGCTTTCGTAGCGAAGCAGACGAAGACAGCGACGTAAGCCTTAACATTTCGCTTACCGCGACCGTGAGACTCCTTAATTAGCAGCGGCCCAGCGAAGTCGACTCCGCTGACCGTGTAAGGGCGCGCATTTTTTACCCTAAATGTAGGCAAGTTACCCATAAATGTGTTTGTGCGTTTAGGATTTGACCTATAACATTTTATACAATTGTGTATTTCCTGTCGAACCGCGGTTTTGCCAGAAATGATCCAAAATCTTTGGCGTAGAGCCGATAGGGTACCTTGTACTCCGGCGTGTAATTGACTGTGATGCTCCTGCCTAATTATTAATCGAGTAATGTGGTGGCTTTTTGGCAATAAAATGGGGTGCATACCTTCATATCGTATAGCCGCGTTTTTTAATCGACCCCCGACTCTTATGACCTTGTCGACAGGATCAAAAAACGGATTTAAGGACAGTAGGTTAGAACATTTGTGAAGTTGCTTATTACTGCATAATGACGCAATTTCACTGGCGAACTCGTTTTTTTGAACAAGCTGTGCAATCTTTATTGTAGCTTGTCTAAGTTCCGTTGCGCTTAAATACTTGTTGGAAACTTTATCGTTGGGATTTTGACTATTTTTGCAAAACCGTAGAGCCCACGCCACGACGCGCTGGGTTTTGGCAAAGGACGAGAATTTTGTCAACATTTGGTTTAAATTTGAGTTATCCGTGGCAGCGGATGTCATGGAAACGGTGCGCCTTTCAGGCAACTCCTTGTCAATAGTAAATTTATCAGTAGGCCACGTATCTTGGGGTCTGGCTAGCCATGCTGGGCCACCCCACCAAGTTGAAATGTCTTTGATTTTGGAGGGCGCGACGCCGCGACTGAGTAAATCGGCGGGATTATCTTCTCCCTTAACATGGTACCAATCGTTTTCGTTAGACAGCGCTTGAATTGTGGACACGCGGTTGGCCACGAAGGTTTGAAATTGTCCGGAGTTGGACTTAATCCAGGCCAGAACTATTTTTGAATCCGTCCAAAAGAATTTTTTAGCGATGTTGAGGTTTAATGTTTTTTCCACGGACTCTACCAAGTGCGCCAAAAGTGCCGCGGCACACAACTCTAACCTTGGGATAGTTATCACACGGAGAGGAGATACACGTGACTTAGCACATAATAACCGAACGCAAATTTCGTTATTAGAATTTAGTGATCGAAGATACACGGCCGCACCGTATGCGGTTTGAGAAGCGTCACTAAAACCGTGCAACTCAATGAAACTGGGTTTATCTATCAGAACTGTTCTTGAAATTCGAATATTATTAAGCGATGAAAGCTCGCGTAAAAAATGATTCCATGTGTGACACATGTCTTCAGGTACGGGTTCATCCCATGACAGTTTAAGCTGCCATAGTTTCTGCATAATTATTTTTGGCGTTATTATGATGGGACCTAACAGTCCTAATGGATCAAAAATCTGCGCTGTGGCTGACAAAATGTTTCGTTTTGTGATTTTGGTTGCGATTAAGGGTTTGACCTGGTATTTTAACGAATCTGAAGCGGGATTCCACAGAAGTCCAAGGGTTTTTGTGAATTCATTTTTGTCTAATCGCACGTCATGTTTACAATTATTGTCGTCATGTGTTTGGATCAAAGACACCTCATTAGATGCCCATTTACGGAGTTCAAATCCGCCTTGTTTTAAAATTGCAATAATTTGATTTTTTATTTTTGAGAGTTTTTCTAGATCGTCGTGACCGGTTAATAAATCGTCGACATAGAAATCGCGTCGAATGACATCGCTTGCGTCCGAAAAGTTTTTCGCGTTCAAGTCCGCTAGTTCTTGAAGACAGCGCGTTGCGATATAGGATGCCGGTTTGGTACCGTACGTTAAGGTTTTAAGGCAAAATATCTTTAGCGGTTGTAATTTGTCTTCACGCCAAAATATCCGATGGTACTTACTATGATCGGGGTGCAAGAGAATCATGCGAAACATTTTTGCGATATCGCCACTAATTACGTATCGAAACGTTCTGAATCGCGTTAAAATTGCAAACAAATCTTGCTGGATTGTCGGACCAGCCATCAGATTGTCATTTAAGCTCAACCCATTTGTGCTTCTAGCAGATGCATTAAAAACGACGCGTAATTTTGTTGAAACCGATTCTTTTAACACGGCGTGATGCGGTAAGTAAAATACATTTGAATCGTCTAATTCATTTTGTGTGACTTCCTGCATGTGGCCCAAATGCTCATATTCGCGCATGAATTTTATATAATCCTTTTTAAGATTGGATTGATCCGCTAATCGGCGCTCCAAAGATAAAAATTGCTTTTCAGCTCTTTCCCTGGTTTTGCCTAGATCCGGGGGGTAATCCTTGAAGGGTAGATTTATTACGAATTGACCGGATGTCGCCCGTTGAGTTGTTTGTTGAAAGTACCGCTCGCACTCCAGATGTTCTTTAGCAATACCCGACATGTTTATAACTTTATTGCCTTCGTCTTCTAGTCTCCAAAATTTCTCTAATTGCTGTTGTAAGGTCAATAGAGTGGTTGTATGCATTGAAATAGGCGGGTCGGAAACGTCCAATAAAGTACCTGCGACGACCCATCCTAAATGTGTTTCTTGAAGGACAGTTGGCCCTTTTACGATTTTACCCGAACGGAGTAATTTCCAAAATAAATTTGAGCCGATAAGAAGGTCCACCGACGATGACGTCGTAAAATTCGGGTCCGCTAATTTTATTGAACTTGGTATTTGTAGGCCCAATTTGCTAATTGTTCTAACAGGTAAATTTTCGGTTATTTGGTCGATGACAAAACATTTTATGTGACCAGAGAAATCATCGTATTTTGATTTAAAATAGGCTTGGGCCGCGTATTTTATTTTCGTTTTAATTTGACCGATACCGCATACCGAAATATCGGTATTAAATCGTTTCAATCCTAATTTTCGGCACATCGATGTCGAAATGTAATTGGACATGGACCCCGAATCGAGCAAGACTCTACAATTGTGCCACTTATTGTTCGCGTCGCGGATATAAACTAGAGCGGTTGGTAAAAGCGCGAGTTTGTCTTGGGTCTTTCTATTAGAAATTAGGGAAACCTCGTGATTTATGATTGGGGATTCAGATTCACTGGTTTGAGGTTCTTGATCGTGAAGCAACGTGTGATGCCGTTTGTTGCACGTTCGGCAATTGGTGCGAATCAAATATCTGGAAACGTGGTGCCCAATCCGGAGGCAATTAAGACAAAGTTTTAATTGTCGTACCCTTTGTGATCTTTGGCCCACCGTTAATTTTAAAAATTCTGCACAAGCACTAATTTTGGGGCAATCACCTTTGCAAAGGACACAGTTTACTTTTATTGCCGCTGTGTGGGAAAGTACCCGCTTATATTTGGGATCTGTGACATATGGTTTTGAAGGAGTGCTGTTGTTACTGATCGCGTTTAATGATTTTAATAATTGACATCGTTTTTCTAAAAAGCGTTTTAAAGATTCGAATTCTGGAACTTCTGTATTTAAGGTGATTTGCCATTCTTTAATCGTGTTATAGTCTAATTTCTCTACTACTATCGGTACTAATAAAGCATGGTACGTATGAATTGGTATGTTCAGCTTGTTTAGCGCGGCTATATTGACCTTAAGTATATTCAAAAAGTCCTGTAGTGCAGTATGTGACTGCCTAGACATAGCGGGATGCTTTAGAATAGCGAGGACGTGGTCCTGTACAATTAATCGCGTATTTTTAAACTGTTCTTCAAGTATCTGCCATGCGGTACGATAATTTGCTTCGGCGATTTCAAGAGCATCTATTGATTTTAGTGCATCGCCCCGTAAACACGATTTTAAGTACTGTAATCGTTGACAATCATTTAAACCGTTTTTTGGATCGTCGATCGCAGCAGTAAAGGAATTATAAAATGATAGCCAATTTTGGTATTCTCCGGAAAACGTTTTTAAATCTAACACCGGCAAGTTTACGTGGGGTGTCGCTCGACGTTCGCTTGTTTCTTCGGACGTTTGTCGCGTTGAATTATTATCGGATTTTTGCGAAGTCGACTGGGACGCTGCTTTATTAAGAATTTTAGTCATTTTCTCCGCTATGGCATAGTAATCGTTTTCAAAATGTACGCGTTCTTCGTCATGCTTTTCTCGCGAAGAGGTTTCGAAAAGCATCTAGGGCTTGTTGGCGGCGCTCCGCAATTCCATGAATACTGTCTTTGTTAGTATCAAATTTATCGATCCAATTGTAAAGACGCGTTAATTTCCCTTTAAGAGTGCCCCTAGTTCTAACGAGTTTTTCGAGTTGTTCGGCCATCGTAATAATGTTTCAATTTGTCACGAATGAGAAAATGTACATGCGTGTAACACAAAGGAAGGATAAATAGATGGATGACTGACCTTATGCCGTGGAAATGTTGCTTCGTAGAGGCATGGGTTTTTCTTGATTTGGTTCGTTATGGTGTTGATGACACTGAAGTCTTTCCTCTTCCTCTGGAGACGTCGACGGAAAGCTCCTGGGTTTACGAGTACTTGAATCCGGCTCGAAGGACCAATGTTTGTTGTTTTGAATTGTGGACACAAAGTACTAGTAAAATCCGCTTTTGGGTGATGACCCGTTTATTTAACACACCATAATTACACTATGAACATTTCATAAAAAAGGACATTGTTAGGAGCAAGCTCCGTCTTAGTGAAGATTTAGATTTTGAATGAGTGGTGTGGCTGGAGCCACCCCAAAAGAAAATGTAAGGTGGGGGTGCGTAGTATCCCCTACCCTAAGTGCCTCAAGGGCGGAAAAGATCGTTCACTCCCCTCTTGATCCAATATACGTGTACTCCCATTTCTCATCTCCTCTGCAGTTCCCATTAAGTATGTCCCACCCTCTTTTTTCTACTAAGCTAATCAGTACTCTCCCTTCAGCGTTTTCTGTTCCCTCTTTTGTTCATCTTCCTTCTATTGTTTTTTGTTCCTCTTCTATCCGTCTTCCTTTTCCCCCAATTCTTGCATTAAAATCCCCCCCAATCACCGGAGTTGCATCTACTTGCTCTTTTACTCGCTCTTCTATTATTCTCTTTGTTTCCTCTATACTTCTGCTATACACTGTTACAATTCTCCATTTTCTCTGTCTACTTTTCACCGTTCTTTCCATAATCCCTCTTTCTTCTTTTGCTTCAGTTCCATTTTGCCCTTCCTAGCGGTGAGCTCTCTGCAGGGAACCTGGCGCACCCTGCAGCATTCAGCCTTCCCCCCGGAATGGGCGTCACCCGGGGGGTGACCAGTGTTTCGTCCCGTACTCGTGGGGACAAAAATTAACCTTTATGTTCCAGGTGCAGATGGCGCCTACGGTGCCGAGGCTAGAAAGATGGAGTCGGGTAGCGGTACGCCCCAAGACTTCATGGTAGTGTCAACGGCGGGCAGGAAGAGCCGGGTGAACATGACCCAAAGCTCGCTCAGTCGCCATACGTGCTACTGAACAAGATGGGCACGCCTCAGCAAAAGGAGGTGAGGTCCGGAAGATTCCGGACCCTTGACCAGGTAACGTTCGTCTGCAGCTCGCCTGAAGACCGAGGAAAGAAAATGAAAAGGCTGGAAGAAACTCCGGAGTCAGACAGACAGACGGAGAGGGAAGATATTAGATCACTGATTGAAGGACTGGTGGCTAATAGTTATAGTTTAAGGTCGGCGCTTGGCAAGCAGATCAATGTCGACGTTGAGATAAGAAGTATTGCGAACGGGGTCACCGAACTGGAGGCGCGGCAGGACCGACTGTTGTTGTCCTGGACCCAGGACAAGAGAACAAGAATCATGGCACCGGAGGTGTTCACGGAAGAGAAGGAGGTGCAGTGGCAGCAGGACACTGTAACCGTGGGGTGCAGCCCGATCAAGATCGGATCGCCAGAAACGGAAGTAGAGGTTAACGACTCAGTTTTCCAGGGTGAGGGGACGGCTCCGCTACCGGTGGTACCGAGGAGGCCGCAGAGGGTGCCAATGTCGGTAGACAAATACCGAACGGCGATGAGGGAGGTGGCACTTCACATAAAGAAGTTGCGCAAGCAAATTGACAAGGTTCCGAACACGGAACGTAACATCAAGTTTGGATTCGAAGACCTCGAGGAGGCCTTCGAGGCTGTGGAGAACTTGGAGGCGCTGTGACGAGCGCCCTCGAGGACGAGAGAGGCCGCAGGAGGTCGAGCATTGGGGGCCGTCCGGGAGACCTGGCCCGACTGAGAGGTTGTTCGCATGCAGAGGTGCAGTGCAACGTAGAAAGCAAGGAGGCGAGTGTCCAGTGTGACTTTGCCACCGAGCAAGAAGAGGAGGCGAAACGCGTAAAGAAGGCGAGTGACGTCGCAGTAGAGTTTGACGCTGTTAAATCTTTTGAAGATTTCGGGCGGGTGGCGGTACTGGAGTGGAACCAAGGGACAGTCCTTTTGGGGCACCAGAAGGCGCGGACCTGGCTGTTATCAGGTCGAGCAAGAAGGAAGAGGTGGGACCTCTGATGAGACTTTTCCACTTTCGGCACCCGGAATACCGAGAGCGGATCGTCAGTGTGGAGGGAATGCGGCAAGACGTCATTACCATCCACAGGGAAGTAGCCTTCGAGGTAAGTGCGGTAATAACACCTACGTAGTTACAGGTGACTGTGCAGAAAATGGCAAAGGGCCGTTGGAGAAAACGTTTGGTTCTCTCATGCAGCTCCGAGAGCGCGTGAGGAAATCCGCCAAAGGAAAGCTCGTCGTGGCCAGCGACGTAGTGAGAGACGACACGTACATGAGAAAAATGCTGGAGTACGTGTTCAGAGGAGATGACGTTGAGGTAACGCTGTGTGTGCCAGTGTCGAAAGAAGGCAAGATGGAGCGGAAAAGCGAGAGCAAGGTCGTGCCCCCTCCTCCAAAGCGAAGTAGACAGAACAAGGGAACGGTACTTGTCCTGAGGAAAGAGGAAACCACCTACGCGGACCTTGTCAAGGTAGTCCGAGCAGGTTTGATGGAGTCAGACTGCAACATAAGCAGCGCAAGGAAAACCAAGGAGGGAGATCTTCTCTTGGTGATGGAGAAGGGCGAGCAGAACGCCCAAGAGATTGGAAACAAACTGTCCTCAAAGATCGAGGGGTTGCATGTGAAGGTTTCGACCAGAGGAGAAGGTGGGGACCGCGTCTTGCATGTCAAGGACCTGGACGCGATAACCACGAAGGAGGAAATCCTGACAGGCCTACGACAGGCCCTTGGACAGGAAGAAGATGCCACTAGCATCAAGGTGACGTCGCTCCGTGGAGCGTACGGGGACAGTCAGGCGGCCACGATCAGGGCCCCGAAGAAGGCGGCGGAGGCACTCCTCGCCAAAGGACGCATCCAGATCGGACTGGTCAGGTGCAGGGTGAGAGAAAGAATGGAGGAACTTCTCTGTTACAGGTGCTGGGAGTCCGGCCACCGCGCCAGAGAGTGCAGGGGGACGGACCGCAGTCAGCTGTGCCGAAAGTGCGGCGGAGAAGGGCATGTCGCAAGAAATTGCGACAAGCAGACGTACTGCCCAGTGTGCCAGGTTCCAGGGCATAGGGCAGGAGGTGTGGCATGCGCAGCGAATAGCAAGAAGCGGCGGCGCGGGGGAGATGAGAAACCACCGTGAATTTTGCTCAGGTGAACTTGAATAGGAGCAGGGCAGCTCACGATTTAATGGAGGTGAACTGCGGAGAGAGGAACTGGGAAGTAGCCTTGGTTAGTGAACCCAATGTAAGAGTTGCAGGTAGCAAGAGATGGTATATGGATCGAGGCAATGATGCCGCCATAGTAATCAAGAATCGGATCCTTTGCCCCAGTGCCAAGGGCAGCTATATGTATAGCTGTTACATGTCCCCCAATGCAGAATTCGAGGAGCTGGAGGCAGCTTTGGATCGACTGGCCCACAGCATACGGGGCCAGACGAAGCCGTGTATCATTGCCGGAGACTTTAACGCCAAGTCGCCGGAATGGGGAGGGACGAGGCGAGACCATGTCGTAATTTGTGGTGTCGCTGGGACTGGTTGTCCACAACGACGGAGAGAAGCCGACGTTGATGAGGGGAGTATATTCTTCCTTTATTGACTCAACGGTAACATCTGCCTCTGTTGCAGGCAGATTGACCAGATGGAAAGTCCTCGACGAGGAAGAATCGCTAAGTGATCACAGGTACTTGTCCTTCACGGTTGCGGGGCGGGGGCGTGTCGACGCTCCGCCCCCGGAGTCCTGGGTGGAAAGTGATTAGAACAAGGGTGGAGGCCTTCGTTCTTAGTTTTGAAAGGGAGGCTGCGGCCCGTTCGCGGGCTGGCAGTCTCGAGTTGACGCAGGCTCTGACGGCGGCATGCGACAGCGTGTTTCCCAGGAGAAGGTGTCAACAAAGGAGTGCCCCGGGACGAAAACCGGCGTACTGGTGGAATGAGGAAATCGCCGAGGCGAGGAACCAGTGTAAGGCTGCAAGGCGCAGGCTAACGAGTACGAATCGCGCACGAGCGAGAGATGGAAACGCCACAGTGATTGCTGAGGCGGAGGGAGAATACAGGAAGGCCAAAGTGGAAGGAATTGGTCGAGGAAGTACAGAACGACCCATTCGGAGTGGGTTACAAGATAGTGACCCAGAAATTGAGAATCGACGACGGCGGAGCGACTGTCCCGCTGACGCCGCAGTTTAAGACGCAAATCGCGGGGCAGCTCTTCCCGACGCATCCCGTGACAGAGTGGAACGTTGAAGACGGCGACATAGCCGACGCAAGGGAGTTCGAAATCGAAGAAGTCAAAGAAGCCGCCCGCAAGTTGCGGCCCGGCAAGGCACCAGGACCTGACAACATCCCAGTGGAAGCAGTCAGAGCGATCGCAGCCGGCGGGGCGGGTTGCTCGTATATCCGAGAGGTGTACAGCAGTCTGTTTCGTGACGGGATTTTTCCCAAAGAATGGAAAGAAGCTAGACTTGTTCTTTTGAAGAAGCCAGGGAAAGAAGGAACGGCACCGAAGGACTACCGTCCCTTGTGCCTCCTTAGCGTTGCGGCCAAACTTTATGAGCAGTTGATTCTTCGGCGGCTCAATAAAGAAATGGCAGAAAAGGGCGGGCTCAGCGACACCCAATACGGGTTCAGGCGGGGACGCTCAACCATGGACGCCATTGCGGCAGTGATGGAGACGGCGATGTGGGCCAATTCGGGCCGAACCAGGGCGAAACACTGGTGCGCTCTGGTCACTTTCGACGTGAGGAACGCCTTTAACACGGCGGGATGGAAGCACATTATGGATGCCCTCGAGGAGATCAGGCTGGGAGATGGAGGGAATGACGTCTTCCGAGTGACGAGCGGTGTTCCGCAGGGTTCAGTCCTTGGGCCCACTCTGTGGAACATTGCGTACGATGGGGTACTCCGCCTTCGACTGTCCCCAGGGGCAAGAACAGTGGCGTACGCCGACGATCTGGCACTGGTGGTGGCGAAGAGACATCTTCGCGACTTGGTGCAGACAGTGAACAGGGCGATCCGACAGATCGGAGCATGGATGGAGAGCAGAGGCCTGAACATGGCCCCTGAGAAGACGGAATCTGTCCTGCTGCTTGGCAGGAGAAGAGTGCCTGAGGATGTCGTCTTCCGAGTCATGGGAGTCGACCTCAAGCCGCAGAAGGTGGTAAGGTATCTCGGAGTGGATATCGACCAAAAAATGTCGTTCGTGCCAAAGCAGAAGCACTGACGGCCAAGCTGGAAAGGCTCATGCCGAATGTGAGAGGACCCACTCAGGCGAAGAGACGTCTGCTGGGAGAGGTGACGAATTCAATCACGCTGTACGCGTCCTCCGTCTGGGGACCGACGGCCTTGAAGCTCCAGAAGAACCGGAAGATGATTCTCAGTGTGCAGAGGAAGACTGCTCTGAGGATCATCTCGGGGTACCGGACAGTGTCGACGGATGCGGCCCTAGTAATCGCGGGGGCCGTTCCATTAGACCTGCGGATCAGAGAAGGTCGAGAGACCAGAGAAGGGGAAAGAACCAAGATGGAAGCTCGACAGAGGTCCATCGAGGAGTGGCAGGAGAGGTGGGATCGATCCACGAAAGGAAGGTGGACGCACCGGCTGATACCAAATATCGGCAGATGGTTGCGCCTTCGAGAGAGATTGGGAGGACAGGTGACGTACCGCTTCACCCAGGTGCTTTCGGGCCACGGAGATTTTCGATCCTACCTGCACAGGATGCACACGGAAGAAGCGGAAAGGCAAGACAGACTTCTCCCTTGAAGTTATGCCGTGAGGTGATCCCGAGGGGTGAAGCAGAAGGAAAAGACAGCCCCGCTCGGACAGAAGCCGGGCCGGGGAGGTTCCGGAGGGCCACTTGCCTGGTTAGCCACGGCGCCAGATACGCCCCCCCCCCCAAAAAAAAAAAGTCCCTCTTTCACCCCCATTATTATCCCACCTTTAGCTCCCCCTTCCTTGCATATTCACACTTCCACTTAAACTCTTTCGGCATTATCTTTTCCAATTTTTCCCTCCCCTTTTCTTCCACCCACGTTTCTACCATTCCCACTACGTCAAATTCTCCCAAATACTCCCAAAATCCATTCTCTTTGTTTTTGATTCATACTACGTTCCTGTATACTATTCTTATTTGCTCCTTTTCTCCCTTATTCCTCTCCGTATTCGTTTTCTCTTCGTCCCACCTAAGCCCTTTTCCCTATGTCCATATCTTTTTATAACCCACTTTCACCCGCTGTCTTTTTTGTCGCTCTTCTTTGGCTATCGCTCTTAATTCCTTCCGTATATCTTCTTTCTGACTCTTTTTCCTTTTTTTCTCTTAGTTTTCTTTTATTTTCCATAACTTTCCTCTTGTCCCCGCAGCTCCCAAGTTCCGCCACAATCATTTTTCCTCCATTTATTTTATCATCATCATTTACATCTCTCTCACAGTCACTTCTAACTCTAATTCCACCTTCATCCATTTTTCCAGTTTCTTCTCGCTCTCGCATTCTTCTACGTCCAATCCCGTTACTATAATATTCCTTTTTCTCACTCTTTTTTCCTGCTCTTCCATTTTTTCATTTTTTCTTTTAGTTCCATCTTTTCTCTTTCCCATTTTTCTTCCTTTTCACGCATCATAATTTTCAACTGTTCCAGTTCCCGGCTCATCTTCCGATTCTCTTCCTTTGTCTCCCCTACATTCTCCATAATTTTTTCAGCATCTCTTTCATTTCCTCATCCATTGCCTTTTTAACGGGTGATCTTTCTAACTTCTTACTTTTCCTAAAGGGGTTAATCCTATCTTCCGACTCTCGTCCTTCTTCTCTTTTTCTTTTGTAATCTTCTTCTCTCTCGCTCTAACTATCACTTTTTTCATTATATTTCTTTTCGAGCGCCGCAAAACACGTCCGCTCGGCTCAACTACTCGAATCGGAATCCCAACAGTAGAAAAGAAAAAAATAACATACAAAAAAAACACTCTAGCTAGGTGTGACACTTAAAAAAGAAACGAGAGAAAAGTGGGACAAATGTCAAATGAAGAGATTGCAACAACTAATCAAATCTACATGAAGTAGAAGTGAAAATCAATAATGGATGGGCCGTTACTTCATTGATAATTTTGAATAAAAGATGTCTAGCGTCCTTTTGTTTTTTAAATTTGCATTAGCTTTCTACTTGCTGAACTATAGAGCCAAGTTAGGTGTAAAAAATGATGCGATGGCCGGGAATCGAACCCGGATCAACTGCTTGGAAGGCAACTATGCTGACCATTACACCACCATCGCATGTTGGAAAAAAAAAATACAATTTGGTATAGTTTGCACTTTCAGGACAAGGCTTTAGATAACCAGTTTTTAAAATTTATGATCCCAAATTACTGATAAGAATTCACAACTGATAATCCGAACGAATAGAAATTATTATTTAAATTTGTCTTCGAAATAAAATGTGACGTTATGAAATGTGTGGTATATGACAGTCAACAACAACAGAATTGGTCGAAAAAAATATACAGTGCAATTTGAAAAAGTCAGTTGATTTTCATCTGTCAAAAATTAAAAGTCAAAAAATATTTTAAAGCAGAAGTAGTGTTACAAGACCGATTTCATTTGATGCACTCGTTCAAATCGCGGTGAAGACAAGAAAGATACAGCAACAAAGGCTATTTACTAGTCACCCTGTATGTCGTTAGAATTTGATAAAACAAACAACAGTATTTCTCCTGCTTGGAAAAGTTATCTGGAAAAATTTAAAATATTACTAGCTGACCCGGCGAACTGTGTACCGCATCAGAATCAATAAAAATGTTGCGTTAACCTACTAGCTGAATTAAATTCAGTGGTTTTTTTATATCAAAGGATGAAGCAGACAACTCCATCTAGTGTCATTACCGGAACCAGCAGACAACGCCATGTTCACTTTTGTTTCTGTCATGTATCAGAGATGGCGTTTCATACGGATTCCATACAAAATGTATGAGAATTTTTTTTTCCTTAGTTTCTCTTATGTTTTAATAGTTATTCGCTCCCCAAAAAAAATCTGTCAATCCGTTCTCGAGATATCACCAAAAAATTCCACGCGCAACAGAAGTGAAATTTTGGAGTTTACACCTAATTCAACACATAAAAGATAATAAAAATCGGTCCAGCCGTTCGTGAGTTAAAAACCGAAGGGACCACCTGGTCCCCCATGTCCATGTTTTAATAGTTATTCTGCTATTCGGGGCGGAGACAAATCCAACAAATCATAAAAATCGGTCTAGCCTAAGGGGGTCCCTGGGCCGCCAATGTGCATGTGAAAAATCCTTTGCCAACTATTCTCATACCGACCAAAAAATATACAAAAAAAATCATAAAAATCGCTCGGATTGGAACTGTTTTCAAAATCACAATGTCACCTTTGAACATATAAAAACACCAGGACATCTATAGGAGAAGGTTGAAGCAACGGTAAAAAATGGTGGATGCGCCGCTTGAAGAAAATCTGTAAAATATTCAGTGGGCCCTTGAAGGTGCAATTTTTCGAATTTCGGATCGGTTTTTATAATCCCAATGTCACATTCGAACATATAGAGACACCAGAACATCTATAGGGGAAGGTTGAAGAAACGGTGAAAAATGGTGGATGCGCCACTTGAAGAAAATCTGTAAAATATTCAGTGGGCCCTTGAAGGTGCAATTTTTCGAATTTCGGAACGGTTTTCATAATCCCAATGTCACATTTGAACATATAAACACACCAGAACATCTATAGGGGAAGGTTGAAGAAACGGTAAAAAATGGTGGATGCGCCACTTGAAGAAAATCTGTAAAATATTCAGTGGGCATTTGACGGTGTATTTTGTCGAATTTTGGAATTGTTTTCATAATCACAATGTCACATTTAAACATATAAAGACACCAGGACATCTATAGGGGAAGGTTGAAGAAACGGTGAAAAATGGTGGATGCGCCACTTGAAGAAAATCTGTAAAATATTCAGTGGGCCCTTGAAGGTGCAATTTTTCGAATTTCGGAACGGTTTTCATAATCCCAATGTCACATTTGAACATATAAACACACCAGGACATCTATAGGGGAAGGTTGAAGAAACGGTGAAATATGGTGGATGCGCCACTTGAAGAAAATCTGTAAAATATTCAGTGGGCATTTGAGGGTGTAATTTGTCGAATTTCGGAACTGTTTTCACAATCACAATGTCACATTTGAACATATAAACACACCAGGACATCTATAGGGGAAGGTTGAAGAAACGGTGAAATATGGTGGATGCGCCACTTGAAGAAAATCTGCAAAATATTCAGTGGGATCTTGAAGGTGCAATTTTTCGAATTTCGGAACGGTTTTCATAATCACAATGCCACATTTGAACATATAAAAACACCAGGACATCTATACGGGAAGGTTGAAGAAACGGTGAAAAATGGTGGATGCACCACTTGAAGAAAATCTGTAAAATATTCAGTGGGCCCTTGAAAGTGCAATTTTTCGAATTTCGGAACGGTTTTCATAATCCCAATGTCACATTTGAACATATAAAGACACCAGGACATGTATAGGGGAAGGTTGAAGAAACGGTAAAAAATGGTGGATGCGCCACTTGAAAAAAATCTGTAAAATATTCATTGGGCTCTTAAAAGTGCAATTTTTCGAATTTCGGAACGGTTTTCATAATCACAATGTCACATTTAAACATATAAAGACACCAGGACATCTATAGGGGAAGGTTGAAGAAACGGTGAAAAATGGTGGATGCGCCACTTGAAGAAAATCTGTAAAATATTCAGTGGGCATTTGAGGGTGTAATTTGTCGAATTTCGGAACTGTTTTCACAATCACAATGTCACATTTGAACATATAAAAACACCAAGACATCTATAGGGGAAGGTTGAAGGAACGGTAAAAAATGGTGGATGCGCCACTTGAAGAAATTCTGTAAAATATTCAGTGGGCATTTGAGGGTGTAATTTGTCGAATTTCGGAACTGTTTTCACAATCACAATGTCACGTTTGAACATATAAACACACCAGGACATCTATAGGGGAAGGTTGAAGAAACGGTGAAATATGGTGGATGCGCCACTTGAAGAAAATCTGTAAAATATTCAGTGGGCATTTGAGGGTGTAATTTGTCGAATTTCGGAACTGTTTTCACAATCACAATGTCACATTTGAACATATAAACACACCAGGACATCTATAGGGAAAGGTTGAAGAAACGGTGAAAAATGGTGGATGCGCCACTTGAAGAAAATCTGTAAAATATTCAGTGGGCCTTTGAAGGTGTAATTTGTGTGTTAAGTTCTGAAAAATGCTTCAGAATCCTTAATCTGTTCTCTTTGCAACCCTGTATAGTTTACATTTATAGATCATTATGGTGTCGAGATACAAAATTATAAAAAGGGGTGACGCTAAAGTAAGAATTATTTCAGCTGCTTTAAAATTTAAGGGATCATAACGAGTGAACTGAAAGTCCTATCTGAGTTCTGAAAAATGCTTCAAAATCCCTAAACTGTTCTCTTTGCAACCCTGTAGAGTTTACATATATAGATCGTTATGATTTTGAGATACAAAATTAGAGAAGGTAGTGACGCTAAAATAAGAAGGATTTCAGCTGGTTTAAAATTTAAGGGAACATAACATGTGAACATAGAGGGCTATATCATTTCTCAAAAATGCCCCAAAAGCCATAAACTATTCTCTTTGCAACCCTGTATATTTTACATTTATAAATTATATGGTATTGAGATACAAAATTACAGAAAGGAGTGACGCTAAAACGAGAATTATTTCAGCTGCTTTAAAATTTAAGGGATCATAACGAGTGAACAGAAAGTCCTATCTAAGTTCTGAAAAATGCTTCAAAAGCCCAAAACTTTTCTCTTTGCAACCCTGTATAGTTTACATATATAGATACTTATGATTTTGAGATACAAAATTACAGAAAGGAGTGACGCTAAAATAAGAATTATTTTAGCTGCTTTAAAATTTCACAACGAGTGAACACAAAGTCCCATCTGAGTTCTGAAAAATGCTTTAAAATCCCTAAACTGTTCACTTTGCAACCCTGTCTAGTTTACATTTACAAATCATATGATATCGAGATACAAAACTACAGAAATAAAAGGAGTGACGCTAAAGTAAAAATTATTTCAACTGCTTTAAAATTTAAATGATCATAACGAGTGAACAGAAAGTCCTATATAAGTTCTGAAAAATGCTTCAAAAGCCATAAACTGTTCTCTTGCAAACCCTCTATGGTTTACATAATATACAGATAGTTATTGTTTTGAGATACAAAATTACAGAATGAAGTGACTCTAAAATAAGAAAGATTTCAGCAGGTTTAAAATTTAAGGGAACATAACGAGTGGACATAGAGGGCTATCTCATTTCTCAAAAATGCCCCAAAATCCATAAACTGTTCTCTTTGCGACCCTGTATAGTTTACTTATACAGGGTGTCCCAACTAAAATTTGTACCCCCAACAATTCCGATTTCGAAAGACACAGAAGAAAACCCTCGAACAGGTCAATTTTGTTATCAAGGGGGACCAAATTGTACCAAACTTTCATGTCTTAGATCTCACCCCTTTAGCCAAGGGAACCATCCACTTAAAAAATTTAAATAGCATGGGGGGTCGTGTGATACATCATTTTAAAGCTTATTCAATTCTCTATTCATACCTAGATTTATCAATTCATTTCTACAAGAAAAAAACCTGAAATCGATACTTTCCAATTTTACATAAAATTCTCAACTAAAATTTTTACCCCCCAACCATTTCAATTTCGAAACACTTAGAAGAAAACACTCGAACAGGTCAATTTTGTTATCAAGGGGAGTCAAATTGTACCAAACTTTCAAGTCTTAGATCTCACCCCTTTAGCCATGGGAGCCACCACTTTAAAAAAATTAAATGGCATGGGGTGTCCTGTGATACATCATTTTAAAGCTTATTCAATTGTCTATCCAAGCCTACATTTATCAATTTGTTTCTACAAAAAAGAGCATAAGAATTTGTTATTTTCCAAATCTACATAAAATACTCTTGATTTGGAAAATAACAGATACATGTTTTTTTTTTTTTGTAGAAACAAATCGATAAAAGTAGATCTGGATAGAGAATTGAATAAGCTTTAAAATGATGTATCACACGACCCCCCATGTCATTTAAATTTTTTATGGGGGTGGCTTCCCTGGCTCAAGGGGTGAGATCTAAGACTTGAAAGTTTGGTATAATTAGGTCCCCCTTGATAACAAAATTGACCTGTTCGAGCGTTTTCTTCTGAGTCTTTCGAAATTGGAATTTTTGGGGGGTACAAATTTTAGTTGGGTTGATTATGGTTTTGAGATACAAAATTACAGATGGGAGTGACGCTAAATTATGAAGGATTTCAGCTGCTTTCAAATTTAAGGGAACGGGAACATAACGAGTGAACAGAAGGTCCTATCTCAGTTATGTGGAAAATGCTGAAACCGGTCAATTTTGGTTGTGAGGGGGACACTTAATTAGTGTAGTTCTTGACCTGCAGGTGCACCCCCTTGGCCGGGGCAGCAGACCCCTCAAAAATCTTAAATGGAACAGGGGGTTAAAAAGTTTTTTTTTTGAAGAGTCCATTTAACCTCTTTTTGACTATGTAGTAGTGTTTTATTTCTTCGATTAGTTTTTAAGAAAACGTCACTTTTGTAACAAAATTTGCAAGTTAAAAAAGTTAAACTTTTTCTGAAATATCAAGTATTTTCTGAAATAAAAATTGTTTCTTACTCATTGACATTGACAATTATTTAGTTTT
Organism: Diaperis boleti; assembly: GCA_963583935.1. Taxonomy (NCBI): domain Eukaryota; kingdom Metazoa; phylum Arthropoda; class Insecta; order Coleoptera; family Tenebrionidae; genus Diaperis; species Diaperis boleti. The sequence continues at coordinate 6,905,920 of OY757242.1, forward strand.
AAAGTAAATCTGCATACGTTCGGATGAAAAAATGGTCAACTCAGTTGCTGAAAAAGTTGATATTATTTTTATTTACGGCTTCCAAAACAAATGTGCTAATAAGCATATTCATAAACAAAATTTCAACAAGATGGAGCTTTACCACATTATGCCTTAAACGTTCGCAATTGGCTTAACAAGGGCTTGCCGAACCATTGGATTGGTAGTCGTGATGCAATTGAGTGGCCAGCAAGATCACCAGACTTGATAAGTTTAGATTTTTTTCTCTGGGGCCATTAGAAGTCAGACAACAAATTGTTGATGAATACAGGCGAGTTCCCCGCGAGAAACACTTCAAAAACTTAGAATTTGAATTTGAAAACCGGATCTACTATTGCTTGGGGTAAAACGCTGCTCATTTCGAGCATCTCTGGTAAAATTCAACTGTTTTAAAAGATAAGGTTTTTAGTTTTGAAGATTTTTTTTCATCATTGATGGTGTTTCTTTACTTATTAATTGAAGTTCAACTGATTACTTGACGTTAAAATGTAAACAGTGGTTCAAACATGAGTTTCATCAAAACATCTCAATATGTCTTTGATAGTTGACATTCGCAAGCGTTGTTTCTACGAACAATAGGCGTTGAACAACAATGTTGTTCAGGAAAACATGAACGTGGGCTGTGCTACAAAACAAGCGGTTTTCTCAAAAACTAATCGTAGAAATAAAAAACTATTACATAGTCAAAAAGAGGTTAAATGGACCTTTCAAAAAATAAACTTTTTAACCCCCTGTTCCATTTAAGATTTTTGAGGGGGCTGCTGCCCCGGCCAAGGGGGTGCACCTGCAGGTCTAGAACTACACTAATTAAGTGTCCCCCTCACAACCAAAATTGACCGGTTTCGGCATTTTGCTCCTAACGTTTTTGTTTTCTAGATATTTAGGGTGGATCGTTTTCAAAAAATCACCCTGTATATAGATCGTTATGGTTTTGAGATACAAAATTACAGAAGGGAGTGACTTTAAAATAAGAACGTTTTCAGCCGCTTTCAGATTTAAGGGAACATAACGAGTGAACAGAGACGGCTATCTCAATTCTGAAAAATCTTTAAAATCCCTAAACTGTTCTATCTGCAACCCTGTATAGCTTACATTTATAAATCATGATGATTTTGAGATACAAAATTACAGAAGGGAGTGAGTCTAAAATGAGAAAGATTTCAGCTGCTTTAAAATTTAACAGAACATAACGAGTAAACAGAGGGGGCTATCGTAGTTCTGAAAAACGCTTAAAAATCCCTAAACTGTTCTCTTTGCAACCCTTTATAGGTTACATTTTCAAACTATTATGGTTTTTGAGATTCAAAATTACAAATGGGAATGACTCTAAAATAAAGAGGATTTCAGCTGCTTTAAAATTTAAGGGAACATAACGAGTGAACAGAGAGGGCTATCTCAGTTGTGAAAAATCCTTTAAAATCCCTAGACTGTTCTTTTTGCAACCCTGTATAGCTTACATTTGTAAATCATTATGGCTTTGAGATACAAAATTACAGAAGGAAGTGACTCTAAAATAAGAAGGATTTCAGCTGCTTTAAAATTTAACAGAACATAACGCGTGAACGGGCTATCGTAGTTCTGAAAAACGCTTCAAAATCCCTATACTCTTCTGTTGGCAACACTGTATAGTTTACATTTATAAATCGTTATGGTTTTGAGATACAGAATTACAAAATCAAGTTGTGTTAGGACAAGTAGGATTTCAGGTGCTTTCGATAATTTTTTAAGACCGGATAATCTTGAAGATTTAAAATCTTGAAAATTGAAATTTCCCGGGATGAGAATCTTGGAATGGTTGAATCTAAGATAAGAAACCTAAAATTTTTTGGATATCAAAGTTCGGGAATTTCAGAATTTTCGGAACTCGGATGTTTAAAAAATTGTTACCTTACGACTCCATGGTTCTTCGCGCCGGAATTCGGAACGCGCGAGCACTTCCAACAAAGCATTGCACCGTTTGCGTCCCTCTTTTTCACCTTTCTCATCGTCCTTTTGTTTATATTGGCTGAACTGTAGAGCCAAGTTAGGAGGTGTAAAAAATAATGCGATGGCCGGGAATCGAACCCGGATCAACTGCTTGGAAGGCAACTATGCTGACCATTACACCACCATCGCATGTTGTAATTGTTACTTATGGAACAAGCACAAAAATTGAAAGTTTATTAACATTTTCTCTGTGACCGTGACCGCTGGTTAATTTAATGCACATCATTCTTCTAGACAGTCTAAAAACTTAAAAAAAGATTTTCCCTTTAATCTGCTTTCCCAGACTTCACTGCCCTCAATTTGGACACCATCCGTCCGAGTCGATTTATCCGCTTAGCGCCCCTCGAAAAACGCTAGCCATATTAAGCCCGCAATTTACTTCGTCTAACTGGACAGAAAATGAAGTTACGACCTTCGTAACGAGATTATTTCCACACTTTCCTTTTACAGAAAGTTTCGAATTTGTTTACATCTAACTCCGGCAACTTTCCATTAGAGAATAATGGGCGGAAATCCGGAAGTTTACGCTGATTTAGTTGTTCTATTTGATTATGTAATTGTGCGATATTTTATGGTTTCTGCGAGCGGGAGCAAGGAGCTGGGTTTTAGGGAGGAATACTTGAATAGCGCAGAATATCAACTTAAAGTAAACAAGTGGGGGATGGTTTAAAAGTTTTGGTGTAATACTGCCCATAAGTAGTAAAAGTACCGAATCTATTGGAATTTATTTCAATGACGCTTGTCATCGCATCTAATTCTAAACATAAATTACACTGTAATTGGGTACCGGAAACGAATAGAACATTTCAATTTCGTGGTAACTTAATCTCACTGCATTGTGTCTCAACTTCTCAACACGTCGAAATTGGCGAGACAACTTGAATTGTGCCTTACAGCTTGTTAAGGAATTTACACGATATTTTGTGCAGTCCTTTGGAAACTGCAAGAGCAGAGAGCGGGTTTCAAAGGAAAATTGGTGTAATTAATTTTCCCGGAAGAATTATTATCATCAGATGTGCGACACTGTGTGTTTAGAAATTTGTGCAGTTACCGCCTAACTTTCCGATAAGCAACGCAATATATTTATATTTTTGCTTTAGTTAACTGCGAACTGAGCTCACAAACACTGAAAACAAAAGGTTTTTGTACAAACAGGCTCTAATTAAACTGCCCTTCGCACAACACAAAGAAATCGGCTGATTAAAGCGCTCGTGTATTTCCAGCTTAATCAATTTTTCCCGGTTGATCTCTATAAAAAAATTAATTATTTTTTACGGGAGACTGCTGCTGATGCGGCAATATTATTCGGTGCACAAAGAAATCGTCCATTTTAGTTTTACGTCAAACTAAACGTTTAGATCGTCTGGCTTTTTATCTTTAGGCTTTAGTTAATTGGCGATGGGGTAGGTCTGGCACCTTCATCCAAAATGAAAGTTATTATTTTTTAAATTGTTGATGCTAGAAACGACAAAATTGTCTTGCAACTAAAAATTTATATTGCCGCAAGATCAAACGAATTTTTGTCTTAAAATTATTTCAAAATTCACAATTTTTAGATGCCAGACATACCCCATCGCTACCTAACTTCGCTAAGACACAAAATATAAAAAAAACTGCTCTTAATTAGTTATAAATTGCACCGGGTGAACATTCTGCAGACGGCATTTTACAAATACAAATTTAAAGTAAATTGCTTCTGTATGAAGATCTTTAACCTACCTTTTTATTCCAGCGACAACCGCTTCACTGACGCGACTACAATTTCCGCTAGCACTTGAACATGTTAAAAATGCTTATTTCTTCCTTGTTTGAGTTGCGCTCGATTGCGCTAGTCAGTTCCAACTTACTTCCGGAATTTTACTCTGTCCGGAGACGAGTTTTAAAAAGCTTCAATCTAAATTCGAAAGTATTTTACCTCCAGAAATCCTGTAGATTCTCAAAAGAGAGGACAGTCGGTGCATTCCTCTCGTCTGAGACTCAAATTGAATTATGCATTTTCTAATATGTATATAAAAATCTCGTGTCACGGTGTTTGCGGTCGAACTCCTCCGAAACGGCTCCACCGATTTTTATTTTTTTTTTTGTATATTTGGTAGGTATGAGAATAAGTAGTAAAGTATTTTTCACTTGGACATGGGGGCCCAGGGGAGTCCGTTAGGCTAGACCGATTTTTTTTTGGCTCGACAAATTTATATGATTTTTTTTTTTGTATTTGGTAGGTATGAGAATAAGTAGTAAATTATTTTTCACAGACATGGGGGCCCAAGGCGACCCCTTGGGCTGGACAGATGTTTTGGCTCGACCGATTTTTATGAATTTTTTTTGGTATATTTGTTAGATATGAGAATAGGTCGTAAAGTATTTTTCACATGGACATGGAGGCACAGGGGCTCCCCTTGGGTTGGAAAAATTTTTCTTCAATCATCCCCTATAGATGTCCTGGTGTCTATATATATTCAAATGTGACATTATGATTATGAAAACAGTTCCGAAATTCCACAAATTACACCTTCAAAAGCCCACTGAATATTTTGCAGATTTTCTTCAAGTGGCGCATCCACTATTTTTCACCGCTTCTTCAACCTCCTCCTATAGATGTCCTGGTGTTTTTATTTTTTCAAATGTGACATTGCGGTAATGAAAACAGTTCCGAAATTCGACAAATTACACCTTCAAAGGCCCACTGAATATTTTAGAGATTTTCTTCAAGCGGCGCATCCACTATTTTTCACCGTTTCTTCAACCTCCTAATATAGATGTCCTGGTGTTTTTATTTTTTTAAATGTGACATTGTGATAATGAAAACAGTTCCGAAATTCGACAAAATACGCCTTCAAAGACCCACTGAATATTTTACAGATTTTCTTCAAGCGGTGCATCCACCATTTTTCACCGTTCCTTCAACCTCCTCCTATAGATGTCCTGGTGTTTTTATTTTTTTAAATGTGACTTTGTGATAATGAAAACAGTTCCGAAATTCGACAAATTACGCCTTCAAAGACCCACTGAATATTTTACAGATTTTCTTCAAGCGGTGCATCCACCATTTTTCACCGCTTCTTCAACCTTCCCCTATAGATGTCCTGGTGTTTCTATTTTTTCAAATGTGACATTGTGATAATGAAAACAGTTCCGAAATTCGACAAATTACGCCTTCAAAGATCCACTGAATATTTTACAGATTTTCTTCAAACGGTGCATCCACCATTTTTCACCGCTTCTTCAACCTTCCCCTATAGATGTCCTGGTGTTTTTATTTTTTCAAATGTGACATTGCGGTAATGAAAACAGTTCCGAAATTCGACAAATTACGCCGTCAAAGACCCACTGAATATTTTACAAATTTTCTTCAAGCGCCGCATCCACCATTTTTCACCGTTTCTTCAACCTTCCCCTATTGATGTCCTGGTGTTTCTATTTTTTCAAATGTGACATTGTGATAATGAAAACAGTTCCGAAATTCGACAAATTACGCCTTCAAAGACCCACTGAATATTTTACAGATTTTCTTCAAACGGTGCATCCACCATTTTTCACCGCTTCTTCAACCTTCCCCTATAGATGTCCTGGTGTTTTTATTTTTTCAAATGTGACATTGCGGTAATGAAAACAGTTCCGAAATTCGACAAATTACGCCGTCAAAGACCCACTGAATATTTTACAAATTTTCTTCAAGCGGCGCATCCACCATTTTTCACCGCTTCTTCAACCTTCCCCTATAGATGTCCTGGTGTTTCTATTTTTTCAAATGAGAATTGTGATAATGAAAACAGTTCCGAAATTCGACAAATTACGCCTTCAAAGATCCACTGAATATTTTACAGATTTTCTTCAAACGGTGCATCCACCATTTTTCACCGCTTCTTCAACCTTCCCCTATAGATGTCCTGGTGTTTTTATTTTTTCAAATGTGACATTGCGGTAATGAAAACAGTTCCGAAATTCGACAAATTACGCCGTCAAAGACCCACTGAATATTTTACAAATTTTCTTCAAGCGGCGCATCCACCATTTTTCACCGCTTCTTCAACCTTCCCCTATAGATGTCCTGGTGTTTTTATTTTTTCAAATGTGACATTGCGGTAATGAAAACAGTTCCGAAATTCGACAAATTACACCTTCAAAGGCCCACTGAATATTTTACAGATTTTCTTCAAACGGTGCATCCACCATTTTTCACCGCTTCTTCAACCTTCCCCTATAGATGCCCTGGTGTTTCTATTTTTTCAAATGTGACATTGTGATAATGAAAACAGTTCCGAAATTCGACAAATTACGCCTTCAAAGACCCACTGAATCTTTTACAGATTTTCTTCAAACGGTGCATCCACCATTTTTCACCGCTTCTTCAACCTTCCCCTATAGATGTCCTGGTGTTTTTATTTTTTCAAATGTGACATTGCGGTAATGAAAACAGTTCCGAAATTCGACAAATTACACCTTCAAAGGCCCACTGAATATTTTACAGATTTTCTTCAAGCGGCGCATCCACTATTTTTCACCGCTTCTTCAACCTTCCCCTATAGATGTCCTGGTGTTTTTATTTTTTCAAATGTGACATTGCGGTAATGAAAACAGTTCCGAAATTCGACAAATTACACCTTCAAAGGCCCACTGAATATTTTACAGATTTTCTTCAAGCGGCGCATCCACTATTTTTCACCGTTTCTTCAACCTCCTAATATAGATGTCCTGGTGTTTTTATTTTTTCAATTGTGACATTGCGGTAATGAAAACAGTTCCGAAATTCGACAAATTACGCCGTCAAAGACCCACTGAATATTTTACAAATTTTCTTCAAGCGGCGCATCCACCATTTTTCACCGTTTCTTCAACCTTCCCCTATTGATGTCCTGGTGTTTCTATTTTTTCAAATGTGACATTGTGATAATGAAAACAGTTCCGAAATTCGACAAATTACGCCTTCAAAGACCCACTGAATATTTTACAGATTTTCTTCAAACGGTGCATCCACCATTTTTCACCGCTTCTTCAACCTTCCCCTATAGATGTCCTGGTGTTTTTATTTTTTCAAATGTGACATTGCGGTAATGAAAACAGTTCCGAAATTCGACAAATTACGCCGTCAAAGACCCACTGAATATTTTACAAATTTTCTTCAAGCGGCGCATCCACCATTTTTCACCGCTTCTTCAACCTTCCCCTATAGATGTCCTGGTGTTTTTATTTTTTCAAATGTGACATTGCGGTAATGAAAACAGTTCCGAAATTCGACAAACTACACCTTCAAAGGCCCACTGAATATTTTACAGATTTTCTTCAAGCGGCGCATCCACTATTTTTCACCGCTTCTTCAACCTTCCCCTATAGATGTCCTGGTGTTTTTATTTTTTCAAATGTGACATTGCGGTAATGAAAACAGTTCCGAAATTCGACAAATTACACCTTCAAAGGCCCACTGAATATTTTACAGATTTTCTTCAAGCGGCGCATCCACTATTTTTCACCGCTTCTTCAACCTTCCCCTATAGATGTCCTGGTGTTTTTATTTTTTCAAATGTGACATTGCGGTAATGAAAACAGTTCCGAAATTCGACAAATTACACCTTCAAAGGCCCACTGAATATTTTACAGATTTTCTTCAAGCGGCGCATCCACTATTTTTCACCGTTTCTTCAACCTCCTAATATAGATGTCCTGGTGTTTTTATTTTTTCAAATGTGACATTGCGGTAATGAAAACAGTTCCGAAATTCGACAAATTACGCCGTCAAAGACCCACTGAATATTTTACAAATTTTCTTCAAGCGGTGCATCCACCATTTTTCACCGCTTCTTCAACCTTCCCCTATAGATGTCCTGGTGTTTTTATTTTTTCAAATGTGACATTGCGGTAATGAAAACAGTTCCGAAATTCGACAAATTACACCTTCAAAGGCCCACTGAATATTTTACAGATTTTCTTCAAACGGTGCATCCACCATTTTTCACCGCTTCTTCAACCTTCCCCTATAGATGTCCTGGTGTTTTTATTTTTTCAAATGTGACATTGCGGTAATGAAAACAGTTCCGAAATTCGACAAATTACGCCGTCAAAGACCCACTGAATATTTTACAAATTTTCTTCAAGCGGCGCATCCACCATTTTTCACCGCTTCTTCAACCTTCCCCTATAGATGTCCTGGTGTTTTTATTTTTTCAAATGTGACATTGCGGTAATGAAAACAGTTCCGAAATTCGACAAACTACACCTTCAAAGGCCCACTGAATATTTTACAGATTTTCTTCAAGCGGCGCATCCACTATTTTTCACCGCTTCTTCAACCTTCCCCTATAGATGTCCTGGTGTTTTTATTTTTTCAAATGTGACATTGCGGTAATGAAAACAGTTCCGAAATTCGACAAATTACACCTTCAAAGGCCCACTGAATATTTTACAGATTTTCTTCAAGCGGCGCATCCACTATTTTTCACCGCTTCTTCAACCTTCCCCTATAGATGTCCTGGTGTTTTTATTTTTTCAAATGTGACATTGCGGTAATGAAAACAGTTCCGAAATTCGACAAATTACACCTTCAAAGGCCCACTGAATATTTTACAGATTTTCTTCAAGCGGCGCATCCACTATTTTTCACCGTTTCTTCAACCTCCTAATATAGATGTCCTGGTGTTTTTATTTTTTCAAATGTGACATTGCGGTAATGAAAACAGTTCCGAAATTCGACAAATTACGCCGTCAAAGACCCACTGAATATTTTACAAATTTTCTTCAAGCGGCGCATCCACCATTTTTCACCGCTTCTTCAACCTTCCCCTATAGATGCCCTGGTGTTTCTATTTTTTCAAATGTGACATTGTGATAATGAAAACAGTTCCGAAATTCGACAAATTACGCCTTCAAAGACCCACTGAATCTTTTACAGATTTTCTTCAAACGGTGCATCCACCATTTTTCACCGCTTCTTCAACCTTCCCCTATAGATGTCCTGGTGTTTTTATTTTTTCAAATGTGACATTGCGGTAATGAAAACAGTTCCGAAATTCGACAAATTACACCTTCAAAGGCCCACTGAATATTTTACAGATTTTCTTCAAGCGGCGCATCCACTATTTTTCACCGCTTCTTCAACCTTCCCCTATAGATGTCCTGGTGTTTTTATTTTTTCAAATGTGACATTGCGGTAATGAAAACAGTTCCGAAATTCGACAAATTACACCTTCAAAGGCCCACTGAATATTTTACAGATTTTCTTCAAGCGGCGCATCCACTATTTTTCACCGTTTCTTCAACCTCCTAATATAGATGTCCTGGTGTTTTTATTTTTTCAAATGTGACATTGCGGTAATGAAAACAGTTCCGAAATTCGACAAATTACGCCGTCAAAGACCCACTGAATATTTTACAAATTTTCTTCAAGCGGCGCATCCACCATTTTTCACCGTTTCTTCAACCTTCCCCTATTGATGTCCTGGTGTTTCTATTTTTTCAAATGTGACATTGTGATAATGAAAACAGTTCCGAAATTCGACAAATTACGCCTTCAAAGACCCACTGAATATTTTACAGATTTTCTTCAAACGGTGCATCCACCATTTTTCACCGCTTCTTCAACCTTCCCCTATAGATGTCCTGGTGTTTTTATTTTTTCAAATGTGACATTGCGGTAATGAAAACAGTTCCGAAATTCGACAAATTACGCCGTCAAAGACCCACTGAATATTTTACAAATTTTCTTCAAGCGGCGCATCCACCATTTTTCACCGCTTCTTCAACCTTCCCCTATAGATGTCCTGGTGTTTTTATTTTTTCAAATGTGACATTGCGGTAATGAAAACAGTTCCGAAATTCGACAAATTACACCTTCAAAGGCCCACTGAATATTTTACAGATTTTCTTCAAGCGGCGCATCCACTATTTTTCACCGTTTCTTCAACCTCCTAATATAGATGTCCTGGTGTTTTTATTTTTTTAAATGTGACATTGTGATAATGAAAACAGTTCCGAAATTCGACAAATTACGCCTTCAAAGACCCACTGAATATTTTACAGATTTTCTTCAAGCGGTGCATCCACCATTTTTCACCGCTTCTTCAACCTTCCCCTATAGATGTCCTGGTGTTTTTATTTTTTCAAATGTGACATTGCGGTAATGAAAACAGTTCCGAAATTCGACAAATTACACCTTCAAAGGCCCACTGAATATTTTACAGATTTTCTTCAAGCGGCGCATCCACTATTTTTCACCGCTTCTTCAACCTTCCCCTATAGATGTCCTGGTGTTTTTATTTTTTCAAATGTGACATTGCGGTAATGAAAACAGTTCCGAAATTCGACAAATTACACCTTCAAAGGCCCACTGAATATTTTACAGATTTTCTTCAAGCGGCGCATCCACTATTTTTCACCGTTTCTTCAACCTCCTAATATAGATGTCCTGGTGTTTTTATTTTTTTAAATGTGACATTGTGATAATGAAAACAGTTCCGAAATTCGACAAATTACGCCTTCAAAGACCCACTGAATATTTTACAGATTTTCTTCAAGCGGTGCATCCACCATTTTTCACCGCTTCTTCAACCTTCCCCTATAGATGTCCTGGTGTTTCTATTTTTTCAAATGTGACATTGTGATAATGAAAACAGTTCCGAAATTCGACAAATTACGCCGTCAAAGACCCACTGAATATTTTACAAATTTTCTTCAAACGGTGCATCCACCATTTTTCACCGTTTCTTCAACCTTGCCCTATATATGTCCTGGTGTTTTTATTTTTTCAAATGTGACATTGCGGTAATGAAAACAGTGCCGAAATTCGACAAATTACGCCGTCAAAGACCCACTGAATATTTTACAAATTTTCTTCAAGCGGCGCATCCACCATTTTTCACCGTTTCTTCAACCTTGCCCTATATATGTCCTGGTGTTTTTATTTTTTCAAATGTAACATTGTGATAATGAAAACAGTTCCGGAATTCGACAAATTACACCTTCAAAGGCCCACTGAATATTTTACAGATTTTCTTCAAGCGGCGCATCCACTATTTTTCACCGTTTCTTCAACCTCCTAATATAGATGTCCTGGTGTTTTTATTTTTTTAAATGTGACATTGTGATAATGAAAACAGTTCCGAAATTCGACAAATTACGCCTTCAAAGACCCACTGAATATTTTACAGATTTTCTTCAAGCGGTGCATCCACAATTTTTCACCGTTCCTTCAACCTCCTCCTATAGATGTCCTGGTGTTTTTATTTTTTTAAATGTGACATTGTGATAATGAAAACAGTTCCGAAATTCGACAAATTACGCCTTCAAAGGCCCACTGAATATTTTACAGATTTTCTTCAAGCGGCGCATCCACTATTTTTCACCGTTTCTTCAACCTCCTAATATAGATGTCCTGGTGTTTTTATGTTTTCAAATGTGACATTGCGGTAATGAAAACAGTTCCGAAATTCGACAAATTACGCCGTCAAAGACCCACTGAATATTTTACAAATTTTCTTCAAGCGGCGCATCCACCATTTTTCACCGTTTCTTCAACCTTCCCCTATTGATGTCCTGGTGTTTCTATTTTTTCAAATGTGACATTGTGATAATGAAAACAGTTCCGAAATTCGACAAATTACGCCTTCAAAGACCCACTGAATATTTTACAGATTTTCTTCAAACGGTGCATCCACCATTTTTCACCGCTTCTTCAACCTTCCCCTATAGATGTCCTGGTGTTTTTATTTTTTCAAATGTGACATTGCGGTAATGAAAACAGTTCCGAAATTCGACAAATTACGCCGTCAAAGACCCACTGAATATTTTACAAATTTTCTTCAAGCGGCGCATCCACCATTTTTCACCGCTTCTTCAACCTTCCCCTATAGATGTCCTGGTGTTTTTATTTTTTCAAATGTGACATTGCGGTAATGAAAACAGTTCCGAAATTCGACAAACTACACCTTCAAAGGCCCACTGAATATTTTACAGATTTTCTTCAAGCGGCGCATCCACTATTTTTCACCGCTTCTTCAACCTTCCCCTATAGATGTCCTGGTGTTTTTATTTTTTCAAATGTGACATTGCGGTAATGAAAACAGTTCCGAAATTCGACAAATTACACCTTCAAAGGCCCACTGAATATTTTACAGATTTTCTTCAAGCGGCGCATCCACTATTTTTCACCGCTTCTTCAACCTTCCCCTATAGATGTCCTGGTGTTTTTATTTTTTCAAATGTGACATTGCGGTAATGAAAACAGTTCCGAAATTCGACAAATTACACCTTCAAAGGCCCACTGAATATTTTACAGATTTTCTTCAAGCGGCGCATCCACTATTTTTCACCGTTTCTTCAACCTCCTAATATAGATGTCCTGGTGTTTTTATTTTTTCAAATGTGACATTGCGGTAATGAAAACAGTTCCGAAATTCGACAAATTACGCCGTCAAAGACCCACTGAATATTTTACAAATTTTCTTCAAGCGGTGCATCCACCATTTTTCACCGCTTCTCCAACCTTCCCCTATAGATGTCCTGGTGTTTTTATTTTTTCAAATGTGACATTGCGGTAATGAAAACAGTTCCGAAATTCGACAAATTACACCTTCACAGGCCCACTGAATATTTTACAGATTTTCTTCAAACGGTGCATCCACCATTTTTCACCGCTTCTTCAACCTTCCCCTATAGATGTCCTGGTGTTTTTATTTTTTCAAATGTGACATTGCGGTAATGAAAACAGTTCCGAAATTCGACAAATTACGCCGTCAAAGACCCACTGAATATTTTACAAATTTTCTTCAAGCGGCGCATCCACCATTTTTCACCGCTTCTTCAACCTTCCCCTATAGATGTCCTGGTGTTTTTATTTTTTCAAATGTGACATTGCGGTAATGAAAACAGTTCCGAAATTCGACAAACTACACCTTCAAAGGCCCACTGAATATTTTACAGATTTTCTTCAAGCGGCGCATCCACTATTTTTCACCGCTTCTTCAACCTTCCCCTATAGATGTCCTGGTGTTTTTATTTTTTCAAATGTGACATTGCGGTAATGAAAACAGTTCCGAAATTCGACAAATTACACCTTCAAAGGCCCACTGAATATTTTACAGATTTTCTTCAAGCGGCGCATCCACTATTTTTCACCGCTTCTTCAACCTTCCCCTATAGATGTCCTGGTGTTTTTATTTTTTCAAATGTGACATTGCGGTAATGAAAACAGTTCCGAAATTCGACAAATTACACCTTCAAAGGCCCACTGAATATTTTACAGATTTTCTTCAAGCGGCGCATCCACTATTTTTCACCGTTTCTTCAACCTCCTAATATAGATGTCCTGGTGTTTTTATTTTTTCAAATGTGACATTGCGGTAATGAAAACAGTTCCGAAATTCGTCAAATTACGCCGTCAAAGACCCACTGAATATTTTACAAATTTTCTTCAAGCGGCGCATCCACCATTTTTCACCGCTTCTTCAACCTTCCCCTATAGATGCCCTGGTGTTTCTATTTTTTCAAATGTGACATTGTGATAATGAAAACAGTTCCGAAATTCGACAAATTACGCCTTCAAAGACCCACTGAATCTTTTACAGATTTTCTTCAAACGGTGCATCCACCATTTTTCACCGCTTCTTCAACCTTCCCCTATAGATGTCCTGGTGTTTTTATTTTTTCAAATGTGACATTGCGGTAATGAAAACAGTTCCGAAATTCGACAAATTACACCTTCAAAGGCCCACTGAATATTTTACAGATTTTCTTCAAGCGGCGCATCCACTATTTTTCACCGTTTCTTCAACCTCCTAATATAGATGTCCTGGTGTTTTTATTTTTTTAAATGTGACATTGTGATAATGAAAACAGTTCCGAAATTCGACAAATTACGCCTTCAAAGACCCACTGAATATTTTACAGATTTTCTTCAAGCGGTGCATCCACCATTTTTCACCGCTTCTTCAACCTTCCCCTATAGATGTCCTGGTGTTTTTATTTTTTCAAATGTGACATTGCGGTAATGAAAACAGTTCCGAAATTCGACAAATTACACCTTCAAAGGCCCACTGAATATTTTACAGATTTTCTTCAAGCGGCGCATCCACTATTTTTCACCGCTTCTTCAACCTTCCCCTATAGATGTCCTGGTGTTTTTATTTTTTCAAATGTGACATTGCGGTAATGAAAACAGTTCCGAAATTCGACAAATTACACCTTCAAAGGCCCACTGAATATTTTACAGATTTTCTTCAAGCGGCGCATCCACTATTTTTCACCGTTTCTTCAACCTCCTAATATAGATGTCCTGGTGTTTTTATTTTTTTAAATGTGACATTGTGATAATGAAAACAGTTCCGAAATTCGACAAATTACGCCTTCAAAGACCCACTGAATATTTTACAGATTTTCTTCAAGCGGTGCATCCACCATTTTTCACCGCTTCTTCAACCTTCCCCTATAGATGTCCTGGTGTTTCTATTTTTTCAAATGTGACATTGTGATAATGAAAACAGTTCCGAAATTCGACAAATTACGCCGTCAAAGACCCACTGAATATTTTACAAATTTTCTTCAAACGGTGCATCCACCATTTTTCACCGTTTCTTCAACCTTGCCCTATATATGTCCTGGTGTTTTTATTTTTTCAAATGTGACATTGCGGTAATGAAAACAGTGCCGAAATTCGACAAATTACGCCGTCAAAGACCCACTGAATATTTTACAAATTTTCTTCAAGCGGCGCATCCACCATTTTTCACCGTTTCTTCAACCTTGCCCTATATATGTCCTGGTGTTTTTATTTTTTCAAATGTAACATTGTGATAATGAAAACAGTTCCGGAATTCGACAAATTACACCTTCAAAGGCCCACTGAATATTTTACAGATTTTCTTCAAGCGGCGCATCCACTATTTTTCACCGTTTCTTCAACCTCCTAATATAGATGTCCTGGTGTTTTTATTTTTTTAAATGTGACATTGTGATAATGAAAACAGTTCCGAAATTCGACAAATTACGCCTTCAAAGACCCACTGAATATTTTACAGATTTTCTTCAAGCGGTGCATCCACAATTTTTCACCGTTCCTTCAACCTCCTCCTATAGATGTCCTGGTGTTTTTATTTTTTTAAATGTGACATTGTGATAATGAAAACAGTTCCGAAATTCGACAAATTACGCCTTCAAAGGCCCACTGAATATTTTACAGATTTTCTTCAAGCGGCGCATCCACTATTTTTCACCGTTTCTTCAACCTCCTAATATAGATGTCCTGGTGTTTTTATTTTTTCAAATGTGACATTGCGGTAATGAAAACAGTTCCGAAATTCGACAAATTACGCCGTCAAAGACCCACTGAATATTTTACAAATTTTCTTCAAGCGGCGCATCCACCATTTTTCACCGTTTCTTCAACCTTCCCCTATTGATGTCCTGGTGTTTCTATTTTTTCAAATGTGACATTGTGATAATGAAAACAGTTCCGAAATTCGACAAATTACGCCTTCAAAGACCCACTGAATATTTTACAGATTTTCTTCAAACGGTGCATCCACCATTTTTCACCGCTTCTTCAACCTTCCCCTATAGATGTCCTGGTGTTTTTATTTTTTCAAATGTGACATTGCGGTAATGAAAACAGTTCCGAAATTCGACAAATTACGCCGTCAAAGACCCACTGAATATTTTACAAATTTTCTTCAAGCGGCGCATCCACCATTTTTCACCGTTTCTTCAACCTTGCCCTATATATGTCCTGGTGTTTTTATTTTTTCAAATGTAACATTGTGATAATGAAAACAGTTCCGGAATTCGACAAATTACACCTTCAAAGGCCCACTGAATATTTTACAGATTTTCTTCAAGCGGCGCATCCACTATTTTTCACCGTTTCTTCAACCTCCTAATATAGATGTCCTGGTGTTTTTATTTTTTTAAATGTGACATTGTGATAATGAAAACAGTTCCGAAATTCGACAAATTACGCCTTCAAAGACCCACTGAATATTTTACAGATTTTCTTCAAGCGGTGCATCCACAATTTTTCACCGTTCCTTCAACCTCCTCCTATAGATGTCCTGGTGTTTTTATTTTTTTAAATGTGACATTGTGATAATGAAAACAGTTCCGAAATTCGACAAATTACGCCTTCAAAGGCCCACTGAATATTTTACAGATTTTCTTCAAGCGGCGCATCCACTATTTTTCACCGTTTCTTCAACCTCCTAATATAGATGTCCTGGTGTTTTTATTTTTTCAAATGTGACATTGCGGTAATGAAAACAGTTCCGAAATTCGACAAATTACGCCGTCAAAGACCCACTGAATATTTTACAAATTTTCTTCAAGCGGCGCATCCACCATTTTTCACCGTTTCTTCAACCTTCCCCTATTGATGTCCTGGTGTTTCTATTTTTTCAAATGTGACATTGTGATAATGAAAACAGTTCCGAAATTCGACAAATTACGCCTTCAAAGACCCACTGAATATTTTACAGATTTTCTTCAAACGGTGCATCCACCATTTTTCACCGCTTCTTCAACCTTCCCCTATAGATGTCCTGGTGTTTTTATTTTTTCAAATGTGACATTGCGGTAATGAAAACAGTTCCGAAATTCGACAAATTACGCCGTCAAAGACCCACTGAATATTTTACAAATTTTCTTCAAGCGGCGCATCCACCATTTTTCACCGCTTCTTCAACCTTCCCCTATAGATGTCCTGGTGTTTTTATTTTTTCAAATGTGACATTGCGGTAATGAAAACAGTTCCGAAATTCGACAAACTACACCTTCAAAGGCCCACTGAATATTTTACAGATTTTCTTCAAGCGGCGCATCCACTATTTTTCACCGCTTCTTCAACCTTCCCCTATAGATGTCCTGGTGTTTTTATTTTTTCAAATGTGACATTGCGGTAATGAAAACAGTTCCGAAATTCGACAAATTACACCTTCAAAGGCCCACTGAATATTTTACAGATTTTCTTCAAGCGGCGCATCCACTATTTTTCACCGCTTCTTCAACCTCCTAATATAGATGTCCTGGTGTTTTTATTTTTTCAAATGTGACATTGCGGTAATGAAAACAGTTCCGAAATTCGACAAATTACGCCGTCAAAGACCCACTGAATATTTTACAAATTTTCTTCAAGCGGTGCATCCACCATTTTTCACCGCTTCTTCAACCTTCCCCTATAGATGTCCTGGTGTTTTTATTTTTTCAAATGTGACATTGCGGTAATGAAAACAGTTCCGAAATTCGACAAATTACACCTTCAAAGGCCCACTGAATATTTTACAGATTTTCTTCAAACGGTGCATCCACCATTTTTCACCGCTTCTTCAACCTTCCCCTATAGATGTCCTGGTGTTTTTATTTTTTCAAATGTGACATTGCGGTAATGAAAACAGTTCCGAAATTCGACAAATTACGCCGTCAAAGACCCACTGAATATTTTACAAATTTTCTTCAAGCGGCGCATCCACCATTTTTCACCGCTTCTTCAACCTTCCCCTATAGATGTCCTGGTGTTTTTATTTTTTCAAATGTGACATTGCGGTAATGAAAACAGTTCCGAAATTCGACAAACTACACCTTCAAAGGCCCACTGAATATTTTACAGATTTTCTTCAAGCGGCGCATCCACTATTTTTCACCGCTTCTTCAACCTTCCCCTATAGATGTCCTGGTGTTTTTATTTTTTCAAATGTGACATTGCGGTAATGAAAACAGTTCCGAAATTCGACAAATTACACCTTCAAAGGCCCACTGAATATTTTACAGATTTTCTTCAAGCGGCGCATCCACTATTTTTCACCGCTTCTTCAACCTTCCCCTATAGATGTCCTGGTGTTTTTATTTTTTCAAATGTGACATTGCGGTAATGAAAACAGTTCCGAAATTCGACAAATTACACCTTCAAAGGCCCACTGAATATTTTACAGATTTTCTTCAAGCGGCGCATCCACTATTTTTCACCGTTTCTTCAACCTCCTAATATAGATGTCCTGGTGTTTTTATTTTTTCAAATGTGACATTGCGGTAATGAAAACAGTTCCGAAATTCGACAAATTACGCCGTCAAAGACCCACTGAATATTTTACAAATTTTCTTCAAGCGGCGCATCCACCATTTTTCACCGCTTCTTCAACCTTCCCCTATAGATGCCCTGGTGTTTCTATTTTTTCAAATGTGACATTGTGATAATGAAAACAGTTCCGAAATTCGACAAATTAC
Source organism: Diaperis boleti (assembly GCA_963583935.1). Lineage (NCBI taxonomy): Eukaryota > Metazoa > Arthropoda > Insecta > Coleoptera > Tenebrionidae > Diaperis > Diaperis boleti. The sequence continues at coordinate 6,924,136 of OY757242.1, forward strand.
GCCTTCAAAGACCCACTGAATCTTTTACAGATTTTCTTCAAACGGTGCATCCACCATTTTTCACCGCTTCTTCAACCTTCCCCTATAGATGTCCTGGTGTTTTTATTTTTTCAAATGTGACATTGCGGTAATGAAAACAGTTCCGAAATTCGACAAATTACACCTTCAAAGGCCCACTGAATATTTTACAGATTTTCTTCAAGCGGCGCATCCACTATTTTTCACCGTTTCTTCAACCTCCTAATATAGATGTCCTGGTGTTTTTATTTTTTTAAATGTGACATTGTGATAATGAAAACAGTTCCGAAATTCGACAAATTACGCCTTCAAAGACCCACTGAATATTTTACAGATTTTCTTCAAGCGGTGCATCCACCATTTTTCACCGCTTCTTCAACCTTCCCCTATAGATGTCCTGGTGTTTTTATTTTTTCAAATGTGACATTGCGGTAATGAAAACAGTTCCGAAATTCGACAAATTACACCTTCAAAGGCCCACTGAATATTTTACAGATTTTCTTCAAGCGGCGCATCCACTATTTTTCACCGCTTCTTCAACCTTCCCCTATAGATGTCCTGGTGTTTTTATTTTTTCAAATGTGACATTGCGGTAATGAAAACAGTTCCGAAATTCGACAAATTACACCTTCAAAGGCCCACTGAATATTTTACAGATTTTCTTCAAGCGGCGCATCCACTATTTTTCACCGTTTCTTCAACCTCCTAATATAGATGTCCTGGTGTTTTTATTTTTTTAAATGTGACATTGTGATAATGAAAACAGTTCCGAAATTCGACAAATTACGCCTTCAAAGACCCACTGAATATTTTACAGATTTTCTTCAAGCGGTGCATCCACCATTTTTCACCGCTTCTTCAACCTTCCCCTATAGATGTCCTGGTGTTTTTATTTTTTCAAATGTGACATTGCGGTAATGAAAACAGTTCCGAAATTCGACAAATTACACCTTCAAAGGCCCACTGAATATTTTACAGATTTTCTTCAAGCGGCGCATCCACTATTTTTCACCGCTTCTTCAACCTTCCCCTATAGATGTCCTGGTGTTTTTATTTTTTCAAATGTGACATTGCGGTAATGAAAACAGTTCCGAAATTCGACAAATTACACCTTCAAAGGCCCACTGAATATTTTACAGATTTTCTTCAAGCGGCGCATCCACTATTTTTCACCGTTTCTTCAACCTCCTAATATAGATGTCCTGGTGTTTTTATTTTTTTAAATGTGACATTGTGATAATGAAAACAGTTCCGAAATTCGACAAATTACGCCTTCAAAGACCCACTGAATATTTTACAGATTTTCTTCAAGCGGTGCATCCACCATTTTTCACCGCTTCTTCAACCTTCCCCTATAGATGTCCTGGTGTTTCTATTTTTTCAAATGTGACATTGTGATAATGAAAACAGTTCCGAAATTCGACAAATTACGCCGTCAAAGACCCACTGAATATTTTACAAATTTTCTTCAAACGGTGCATCCACCATTTTTCACCGTTTCTTCAACCTTGCCCTATATATGTCCTGGTGTTTTTATTTTTTCAAATGTGACATTGCGGTAATGAAAACAGTGCCGAAATTCGACAAATTACGCCGTCAAAGACCCACTGAATATTTTACAAATTTTCTTCAAGCGGCGCATCCACCATTTTTCACCGTTTCTTCAACCTTGCCCTATATATGTCCTGGTGTTTTTATTTTTTCAAATGTAACATTGTGATAATGAAAACAGTTCCGGAATTCGACAAATTACACCTTCAAAGGCCCACTGAATATTTTACAGATTTTCTTCAAGCGGCGCATCCACTATTTTTCACCGTTTCTTCAACCTCCTAATATAGATGTCCTGGTGTTTTTATTTTTTTAAATGTGACATTGTGATAATGAAAACAGTTCCGAAATTCGACAAATTACGCCTTCAAAGACCCACTGAATATTTTACAGATTTTCTTCAAGCGGTGCATCCACAATTTTTCACCGTTCCTTCAACCTCCTCCTATAGATGTCCTGGTGTTTTTATTTTTTTAAATGTGACATTGTGATAATGAAAACAGTTCCGAAATTCGACAAATTACGCCTTCAAAGACCCACTGAATATTTTACAGATTTTCTTCAAGCGGTGCATCCACAATTTTTCACCGTTCCTTCAACCTCCTCCTATAGATGTCCTGGTGTTTTTATTTTTTTAAATGTGACATTGTGATAATGAAAACAGTTCCAAAATTCGACAAATTACGCCTTCAAAGACCCACTGAATATTTTACAGATTTTCTTCAAGCGGTGCATCCACAATTGTTCACCGTTCCTTCAACCTCCTCCTATAGATGTCCTGGTGTTTTTATTTTTTTAAATGTGACATTGTGATAATGAAAACAGTTCCGAAATTCGACAAATTACGCCTTCAAAGACCCACTGAATATTTTACAGATTTTCTTCAAGCGGTGCATCCACCATTTTTCACCGCTTCTTCAACCTTCCCCTATAGATGTCCTGGTGTTTCTATTTTTTAAAATGTGACATTGTGATAATGAAAACAGTTCCGAAATTCGACAAATTACGCCTTCAAAGATCCACTGAATATTTTACAGATTTTCTTCAAACGGTGCATCCACCATTTTTCACCGCTTCTTCAACCTTCCCCTATAGATGTCCTGGTGTTTTTATTTTTTCAAATGTGACATTGCGGTAATGAAAACAGTTCCGAAATTCGACAAATTACGCCGTCAAAGACCCACTGAATATTTTACAAATTTTCTTCAAGCGGCGCATCCACCATTTTTCACCGTTTCTTCAACCTTCCCCTATAGATGTCCTGGTGTTTCTATTTTTTCAAATGTGACATTGTGATAATGAAAAGAGTTCCGAAATTCGACAAATTACGCCTTCAAAGATCCACTGAATATTTTACAGATTTTCTTCAAACGGTGCATCCACCATTTTTCACCGCTTCTTCAACCTTCCCCTATAGATGTCCTGGTGTTTTTATTTTTTCAAATGTGACATTGCGGTAATGAAAACAGTTCCGAAATTCGACAAATTACACCTTCAAAGGCCCACTGAATATTTTACAGATTTTCTTCAAGCGGCGCATCCACTATTTTTCACCGTTTCTTCAACCTTCCCCTATAGATGTCCTGGTGTTTCTATTTTTTCAAATGTGACATTGTGATAATGAAAAGAGTTCCGAAATTCGACAAATTACGCCTTCAAAGATCCACTGAATATTTTACAGATTTTCTTCAAACGGTGCATCCACCATTTTTCACCGCTTCTTCAACCTTCCCCTATAGATGTCCTGGTGTTTTTATTTTTTCAAATGTGACATTGCGGTAATGAAAACAGTTCCGAAATTCGACAAATTACGCCGTCAAAGACCCACTGAATATTTTACAAATTTTCTTCAAGCGGCGCATCCACCATTTTTCACCGTTTCTTCAACCTTCCCCTATAGATGTCCTGGTGTTTCTATTTTTTCAAATGTGACATTGTGATAATGAAAAGAGTTCCGAAATTCGACAAATTACGCCTTCAAAGATCCACTGAATATTTTACAGATTTTCTTCAAACGGTGCATCCACCATTTTTCACCGCTTCTTCAACCTTCCCCTATAGATGTCCTGGTGTTTTTATTTTTTCAAATGTGACATTGCGGTAATGAAAACAGTTCCGAAATTCGACAAATTACACCTTCAAAGGCCCACTGAATATTTTACAGATTTTCTTCAAGCGGCGCATCCACTATTTTTCACCGTTTCTTCAACCTCCTAATATAGATGTCCTGGTGTTTTTATTTTTTTAAATGTGACATTGTGATAATGAAAACAGTTCCGAAATTCGACAAATTACGCCTTCAAAGACCCACTGAATATTTTACAGATTTTCTTCAAGCGGTGCATCCACAATTTTTCACCGTTCCTTCAACCTCCTCCTATAGATGTCCTGGTGTTTTTATTTTTTTAAATGTGACATTGTGATAATGAAAACAGTTCCGAAATTCGACAAATTACGCCTTCAAAGACCCACTGAATATTTTACAGATTTTCTTCAAGCGGTGCATCCACAATTTTTCACCGTTCCTTCAACCTCCTCCTATAGATGTCCTGGTGTTTTTATTTTTTTAAATGTGACATTGTGATAATGAAAACAGTTCCAAAATTCGACAAATTACGCCTTCAAAGACCCACTGAATATTTTACAGATTTTCTTCAAGCGGTGCATCCACAATTGTTCACCGTTCCTTCAACCTCCTCCTATAGATGTCCTGGTGTTTTTATTTTTTTAAATGTGACATTGTGATAATGAAAACAGTTCCGAAATTCGACAAATTACGCCTTCAAAGACCCACTGAATATTTTACAGATTTTCTTCAAGCGGTGCATCCACCATTTTTCACCGCTTCTTCAACCTTCCCCTATAGATGTCCTGGTGTTTCTATTTTTTAAAATGTGACATTGTGATAATGAAAACAGTTCCGAAATTCGACAAATTACGCCTTCAAAGATCCACTGAATATTTTACAGATTTTCTTCAAACGGTGCATCCACCATTTTTCACCGCTTCTTCAACCTTCCCCTATAGATGTCCTGGTGTTTTTATTTTTTCAAATGTGACATTGCGGTAATGAAAACAGTTCCGAAATTCGACAAATTACGCCGTCAAAGACCCACTGAATATTTTACAAATTTTCTTCAAGCGGCGCATCCACCATTTTTCACCGTTTCTTCAACCTTCCCCTATAGATGTCCTGGTGTTTCTATTTTTTCAAATGTGACATTGTGATAATGAAAAGAGTTCCGAAATTCGACAAATTACGCCTTCAAAGATCCACTGAATATTTTACAGATTTTCTTCAAACGGTGCATCCACCATTTTTCACCGCTTCTTCAACCTTCCCCTATAGATGTCCTGGTGTTTTTATTTTTTCAAATGTGACATTGCGGTAATGAAAACAGTTCCGAAATTCGACAAATTACACCTTCAAAGGCCCACTGAATATTTTACAGATTTTCTTCAAGCGGCGCATCCACTATTTTTCACCGTTTCTTCAACCTTCCCCTATAGATGTCCTTGTGTTTTTGCATGTTCGAATGTGACATTGTCATTATGAAAACAGTTCCGAAATTCGACAAATTACACCCTCAAAGGCCCATTGAATATTTTACAGATTTTCTCCAAGCGGTGCATCCACCATTTTTCACCGTTCCTTCAACCTCCTCCTATAGATGTCCTGGTGTTTTTATTTTTTTAAATGTGACATTGTAATAATGAAAACAGTTCCGAAATTCGACAAATTACGCCGTAAAAGACCCACTGAATATTTTACAGATTTTCTTCAAGCGGTGCATCCACCATTTTTCACCGCTTCTTTAACCTTCCCCTATAGATGTCCTGGTGTTTTTATTTTTTCAAATGTGACATTGTGGTAATGAAAACAGTTCCGAAACTCGACAAATTACACCTTCAAAGGCCCACTGAATATTTTACAGATTTTCTTCAAGTGGCGCATCCACCATTTTTTACTCTTTCTTCAACCTTCCCCTATAGATGTCCTGGTGTCTTTATATGTTCAAATGTGACATTGTCATTATGAAAACAGTTCCGAAATTTTTCAAATTACACCTTGGTCAGATGCAACAAGGCCCGGAGAAAGCTCACAATATCAAGAAATTGGCAGGCAGGAGCAGATGCAGAATCGCGGGAGGCCTTCAGCGGAACCAAAAATTGCTCAAACTTCTTATTAGAAAATGCCAAGCAAAATGCTGGGAGGACCATAAACGATAATGTTGCCGGAGCAAAAGGTGCATCAAGGCAGTGGCAGCAGCAAATACGGACTTTCTTGTTAGAACAGACAACGCGAACCTCAGGGAGGGTTGGAAAAATACAGGGTGGTGTTGATCAGGAAGGGCGATAAACAATTTTGAAATGTTTCCCGACATCGCGGTGACATATACACCGAAATAAAATACTTCCCGGCACCATATCGAAACCGTTCTTGCTCCAAGTCGCTGAGTAAAATAGCGCGCTCCTGATGCCGACGTCCAGAATTTTTCAAAACGTTCCCAGCCGCCGTCGACCCATGGAGCAAGAGACCACACCGATAAACGATCGAGGCGCACATTGGTTCGACGTCACAACAGCGCAGCGCTCATGGTCTATAAGAGGCAGAAACTTTAGGACGAGTCCACCAGCCCACCGGGATAGAAGCCGAAGAGGAAAAAAAAGAAGGATCCGACCAGGCCGAAGAGAAGGTAGAGACAATCACCGGAAGCAACAGCCGCCCGCCACCGCCTCCCAACTACCGACAGGACGGGAACCCCGATGTCTACTTGCTGCGCACCAAGTTGGCCTTCGTCGCTGGAGCTCC